>OX420944.1:0-1200000 GCA_949091785.1 Polymixis lichenea
GTTCCTAGTTAGGCTACCTGAGACTATCTGACTGAGAAAATTGACGAAAACGCGAAAAAATTTTCTTTCGCTTCATAGACTTTGAAAATTCTTACAACTTTTGTGTACTGGAGACATAATTCAATAATATTTCAAAATTCTTTCAGTCTATCCTGTTTAAATTAGTTTCAATAGATACTTACCTGCCTTACCTGCAATCCGGTGCGCGTTCCGCGAGTCCGAGACGTGTAGGGTAGTTAATATTCCTGGTTTTGTTCAAATTTTCAGTGAAAATTCATGTTTTTCGGCTGAAATTCAAAATTTTTGTTCAGCACGCTTTTCAGTAACGCCATAGCTATCTAGCCCGTGCGGAGACGCGTCTAACGACACCTCGCCCGTGCGCCTAGCGTACATAGCCACCTTAATACTTAGAATTTTCATTGTTCTACGTAACTAGTAGGTATCAAAAATCTACCTGACCGAACCAAGTTTTCATACATTGGTCAATATCTTCGTATCCAGGTGACGCATTTTGACGCTGTTTTCAGCTAATTCGTTCCTAGTTAGGCTACCTGAGACTATCTGACTGAGAAAATTGACGAAAACGCGAAAAAATTTTCTTTCGCTTCATAGACTTTGAAAATTCTTACAATTTTATGTACTGGAGACATAATTTAATAATATTTCAAAATTCTTTCAGCCAATCCTGTTTAAATTAGTTTCAATAGATACTTACCTGCCTTACCTGCAATCCGGTGCGCGTTCCGCGAGTCCGAGACGTGTAGGGTAGTTAATATTCCTGGTTTTGTTCAAATTTTCAGTGAAAATTCATGTTTTTCGGCTGAAATTCAAAATTTTTGTTCAGCACGCTTTTCAGTAACGCCATAGCTATCTAGCCCGCGCGGAGACGCGTCTAACGACACCTCGCCCGTGCGCCTAGCGTACATAGCCACCTTAATACTTAGAATTTTCATTGTTCTACGTAACTAGTAGGTACCAAAAATCTACCTGACCGAACCAAGTTTTCATACATTGGTCAATATCTTCGTATCCAGGTGACGCATTTTGACGCTGTTTTCAGCTAATTCGTTCCTAGTTAGGCTACCTGAGACTATCTGACTGAGAAAATTGACGAAAACGCGAAAAAATTTTCTTTCGCTTCATAGACTTTGAAAATTCTTACAATTTTATGTACTGGAGACATAATTTAATAATATTTCAAAATTCTTTCAGCCAATCCTGTTTAAATTAGTTTCAATAGATACTTACCTGCCTTACCTGCAATCCGGTGCGCGTTCCGCGAGTCCGAGACGTGTAGGGTAGTTAATATTCCTGGTTTTGTTCAAATTTTCAGTGAAAATTCATGTTTTTTTCGGCTGAAATTCAAATTTTTGTTCAGCACGCTTTTCAGTAACGCCATAGCTATCTAGCCCGCGCGGAGACGCGTCTAACGACACCTCGCCCGTGCGCCTAGCGTACATAGCCACCTTAATACTTAGAATTTTCATTGTTCTACGTAACTAGTAGGTATCAAAAATCTACCTGACCGAACCAAGTTTTCATACATTGGTCAATATCTTCGTATCCAGGTGACGCATTTTGACGCTGTTTTCAGCTAATTCGTTCCTAGTTAGGCTACCTGAGACTATCTGACTGAGAAAATTGACGAAACGCGAAAAAATTTTCTTTCGCTTCATAGACTTTGAAAATTCTTACAATTTTTATGTACTGGAGACATAATTTAATAATATTTCAAAATTCTTTCAGCCAATCCTGTTTAAATTAGTTTCAATAGATACTTACCTGCCTTACCTGCAATCCGGTGCGCGTTCCGCGAGTCCGAGACGTGTAGGGTAGTTAATATTCCTGGTTTTGTTCAAATTTTCAGTGAAAATTCATGTTTTTCGGCTGAAATTCAAAATTTTTGTTCAGCACGCTTTTCAGTAACGCCATAGCTATCTAGCCGCGCGGAGACGCGTCTAACGACACCTCGCCCGTGCGCCTAGCGTACATAGCCACCTTAATACTTAGAATTTTCATTGTTCTACGTAACTAGTAGGTATCAAAAATCTACCTGACCGAACCAAGTTTTCATACATTGGTCAATATCTTCGTATCCAGGTGACGCATTTTGACGCTGTTTTCAGCTAATTCGTTCCTAGTTAGGCTACCTGAGACTATCTGACTGAGAAAATTGACGAAAACGCGAAAAAATTTTCTTTCGCTTCATAGACTTTGAAAATTCTTACAATTTTATGTACTGGAGACATAATTTAATAATATTTCAAAATTCTTTCAGCCAATCCTGTTTAAATTAGTTTCAATAGATACTTACCTGCCTTACCTGCAATCCGGTGCGCGTTCCGCGAGTCCGAGACGTGTAGGGTAGTTAATATTCCTGGTTTTGTTCAAATTTTCAGTGAAAATTCATGTTTTTCGGCTGAAATTCAAAATTTTTGTTCAGCACGCTTTTCAGTAACGCCATAGCTATCTAGCCCGCGCGGAGACGCGTCTAACGACACCTCGCCCGTGCGCCTAGCGTACATAGCCACCTTAATACTTAGAATTTTCATTGTTCTACGTAACTAGTAGGTATCAAAAATCTACCTGACCGAACCAAGTTTTCATACATTGGTCAATATCTTCGTATCCAGGTGACGCATTTTGACGCTGTTTTCAGCTAATTCGTTCCTAGTTAGGCTACCTGAGACTATCTGACTGAGAAAATTGACGAAAACGCGAAAAAATTTTCTTTCGCTTCATAGACTTTGAAAATTCTTACAATTTTATGTACTGGAGACATAATTTAATAATATTTCAAAATTCTTTCAGCCAATCCTGTTTAAATTAGTTTCAATAGATACTTACCTGCCTTACCTGCAATCCGGTGCGCGTTCCGCGAGTCCGAGACGTGTAGGGTAGTTAATATTCCTGGTTTTGTTCAAATTTTCAGTGAAAATTCATGTTTTTCGGCTGAAATTCAAAATTTTGTTCAGCACGCTTTTCAGTAACGCCATAGCTATCTAGCCCGCGCGGAGACGCGTCTAACGACACCTCGCCCGTGCGCCTAGCGTACATAGCCACCTTAATACTTAGAATTTTCATTGTTCTACGTAACTAGTAGGTATCAAAAATCTACCTGACCGAACCAAGTTTTCATACATTGGTCAATATCTTCGTATCCAGGTGACGCATTTTGACGCTGTTTTCAGCTAATTCGTTCCTAGTTAGGCTACCTGAGACTATCTGACTGAGAAAATTGAAGAAAACGCGAAAAAATTTTCTTTCGCTTCATAGACTTTGAAAATTCTTACAATTTTATGTACTGGAGACATAATTTAATAATATTTCAAAATTCTTTCAGCCAATCCTGTTTAAATTAGTTTCAATAGATACTTACCTGCCTTACCTGCAATCCGGTGCGCGTTCCGCGAGTCCGAGACGTGTAGGGTAGTTAATATTCCTGGTTTTGTTCAAATTTTCAGTGAAAATTCATGTTTTTCGGCTGAAATTCAAAATTTTTGTTCAGCACGCTTTTCAGTAACGCCATAGCTATCTAGCCCGCGCGGAGACGCGTCTAACGACACCTCGCCCGTGCGCCTAGCGTACATAGCCACCTTAATACTTAGAATTTTCATTGTTCTACGTAACTAGTAGGTATCAAAAATCTACCTGACCGAACCAAGTTTTCATACATTGGTCAATATCTTCGTATCCAGGTGACGCATTTTGACGCTGTTTTCAGCTAATTCGTTCCTAGTTAGGCTACCTGAGACTATCTGACTGAGAAAATTGACGAAAACGCGAAAAAATTTTCTTTCGCTTCATAGACTTTGAAAATTCTTACAATTTTATGTACTGGAGACATAATTTAATAATATTTCAAAATTCTTTCAGCCAATCCTGTTTAAATTAGTTTCAATAGATACTTACCTGCCTTACCTGCAATCCGGTGCGCGTTCCGCGAGTCCGAGACGTGTAGGGTAGTTAATATTCCTGGTTTTGTTCAAATTTTCAGTGAAAATTCATGTTTTTCGGCTGAAATTCAAAATTTTTGTTCAGCACGCTTTTCAGTAACGCCATAGTTAGCTAGTTCGCGCGGAGACGCGTCTTTTGACACCTCGCCCGTGTGCCTAGCATACATAGCCCACCTTAATAATTAGAATTTTCATTGTTCTACGTGACTAGTAGGTACCAAAAATCTACCTAACCGAACCAAGTTTTCATACATTGGTCAATATCTTCGCATCCAGGTGACGCATTTTGACGCTGTTTTCAGCTAATTCGTTCCTAGTTAGGCTACCTGAGACTATCTGACTGAGAAAATTGACGAAAACGCGAAAAAAATTTTCTTTCGCTCCATAGACTTTGAAAATTCTTACAAACTGTATGTACTGGATACATAATTCAATAATATTTCAAAATTCTTTCAGCCAATCCTGTTTAAATTAGTTTCAATAGATACTTACCTGCCTTACCTGCAATCCGGTGTGCGTTCCGCGAGTCCGAGACGTGTAGGGTAGTTAATATTCCTTGTTTTGTTTTAATTTTCAGTGAAAATTCACGTTTTTCGGCTGAAATTCAAAATTTTTGTTCAGCACAACTTTCAGTAACGCCATAGTTAGCTAGTTCGCGCGGAGACGCGTCTTTTGACACCTCGCCCGTGTGCCTAGCATACATAGCCCACCTTAATAATTAGAATTTTCATTGTTCTACGTGACTAGTAGGTACCAAAAATCTACCTAACCGAACCAAGTTTTCATACATTGGTCAATATCTTCGCATCCAGGTGACGCATTTTGACGCTGTTTTCAGCTAATTCGTTCCTAGTTAGGCTACCTGAGACTATCTGACTGAGAAAATTGACGAAAACGCGAAAAAAAATTTTCTTTCGCTCCATAGACTTTGAAAATTCTTACAAACTGTATGTACTGGAGACATAATTTAATAATATTTCAAAATTCTTTCAGCCAATCCTGTTTAAATTAGTTTCAATAGATACTTACCTGCCTTACCTGCAATCCGGTGCGCGTTCCGCGAGTCCGAGACGTGTAGGGTAGTTAATATTCCTGGTTTTGTTCAAATTTTCAGTGAAAATTCATGTTTTTCGGCTGAAATTCAAAATTTTTGTTCAGCACGCTTTTCAGTAACGCCATAGCTATCTAGCCCGCGCGGAGACGCGTCTAACGACACCTCGCCCGTGCGCCTAGCGTACATAGCCACCTTAATACTTAGAATTTTCATTGTTCTACGTAACTAGTAGGTATCAAAAATCTACCTGACCGAACCAAGTTTTCATACATTGGTCAATATCTTCGTATCCAGGTGACGCATTTTGACGCTGTTTTCAGCTAATTCGTTCCTAGTTAGGCTACCTGAGACTATCTGACTGAGAAAATTGACGAAAACGCGAAAAAATTTTCTTTCGCTTCATAGACTTTGAAAATTCTTACAATTTTATGTACTGGAGACATAATTTAATAATATTTCAAAATTCTTTCAGCCAATCCTGTTTAAATTAGTTTCAATAGATACTTACCTGCCTTACCTGCAATCCGGTGCGCGTTCCGCGAGTCCGAGACGTGTAGGGTAGTTAATATTCCTGGTTTTGTTCAAATTTTCAGTGAAAATTCATGTTTTTCGGCTGAAATTCAAAATTTTTGTTCAGCACGCTTTTCAGTAACGCCATAGCTATCTAGCCCGCGCGGAGACGCGTCTAACGACACCTCGCCCGTGCGCCTAGCGTACATAGCCACCTTAATACTTAGAATTTTCATTGTTCTACGTAACTAGTAGGTATCAAAAATCTACCTGACCGAACCAAGTTTTCATACATTGGTCAATATCTTCGTATCCAGGTGACGCATTTTGACGCTGTTTTCAGCTAATTCGTTCCTAGTTAGGCTACCTGAGACTATCTGACTGAGAAAATTGACGAAAACGCGAAAAAATTTTCTTTCGCTTCATAGACTTTGAAAATTCTTACAATTTTATGTACTGGAGACATAATTTAATAATATTTCAAAATTCTTTCAGCCAATCCTGTTTAAATTAGTTTCAATAGATACTTACCTGCCTTACCTGCAATCCGGTGCGCGTTCCGCGAGTCCGAGACGTGTAGGGTAGTTAATATTCCTGGTTTTGTTCAAATTTTCAGTGAAAATTCATGTTTTTCGGCTGAAATTCAAAATTTTTGTTCAGCACGCTTTTCAGTAACGCCATAGCTATCTAGCCCGCGCGGAGACGCGTCTAACGACACCTCGCCCGTGCGCCTAGCGTACATAGCCACCTTAATACTTAGAATTTTCATTGTTCTACGTAACTAGTAGGTATCAAAAATCTACCTGACCGAACCAAGTTTTCATACATTGGTCAATATCTTCGTATCCAGGTGACGCATTTTGACGCTGTTTTCAGCTAATTCGTTCCTAGTTAGGCTACCTGAGACTATCTGACTGAGAAAATTGACGAAAACGCGAAAAAATTTTCTTTCGCTTCATAGACTTTGAAAATTCTTACAATTTTATGTACTGGAGACATAATTTAATAATATTTCAAAATTCTTTCAGCCAATCCTGTTTAAATTAGTTTCAATAGATACTTACCTGCCTTACCTGCAATCCGGTGCGCGTTCCGCGAGTCCGAGACGTGTAGGGTAGTTAATATTCCTGGTTTTGTTCAAATTTTCAGTGAAAATTCATGTTTTTCGGCTGAAATTCAAAATTTTTGTTCAGCACGCTTTTCAGTAACGCCATAGCTATCTAGCCCGCGCGGAGACGCGTCTAACGACACCTCGCCCGTGCGCCTAGCGTACATAGCCACCTTAATACTTAGAATTTTCATTGTTCTACGTAACTAGTAGGTATCAAAAATCTACCTGACCGAACCAAGTTTTCATACATTGGTCAATATCTTCGTATCCAGGTGACGCATTTTGACGCTGTTTTCAGCTAATTCGTTCCTAGTTAGGCTACCTGAGACTATCTGACTGAGAAAATTGACGAAAACGCGAAAAAATTTTCTTTCGCTTCATAGACTTTGAAAATTCTTACAATTTTATGTACTGGAGACATAATTTAATAATATTTCAAAATTCTTTCAGCCAATCCTGTTTAAATTAGTTTCAATAGATACTTACCTGCCTTACCTGCAATCCGGTGCGCGTTCCGCGAGTCCGAGACGTGTAGGGTAGTTAATATTCCTGGTTTTGTTCAAATTTTCAGTGAAAATTCATGTTTTTCGGCTGAAATTCAAAATTTTTGTTCAGCACGCTTTTCAGTAACGCCATAGCTATCTAGCCCGCGCGGAGACGCGTCTAACGACACCTCGCCCGTGCGCCTAGCGTACATAGCCACCTTAATACTTAGAATTTTCATTGTTCTACGTAACTAGTAGGTATCAAAAATCTACCTGACCGAACCAAGTTTTCATACATTGGTCAATATCTTCGTATCCAGGTGACGCATTTTGACGCTGTTTTCAGCTAATTCGTTCCTAGTTAGGCTACCTGAGACTATCTGACTGAGAAAATTGACGAAAACGCGAAAAAATTTTCTTTCGCTTCATAGACTTTGAAAATTCTTACAATTTTATGTACTGGAGACATAATTTAATAATATTTCAAAATTCTTTCAGCCAATCCTGTTTAAATTAGTTTCAATAGATACTTACCTGCCTTACCTGCAATCCGGTGCGCGTTCCGCGAGTCCGAGACGTGTAGGGTAGTTAATATTCCTGGTTTTGTTCAAATTTTCAGTGAAAATTCATGTTTTTCGGCTGAAATTCAAAATTTTTGTTCAGCACGCTTTTCAGTAACGCCATAGCTATCTAGCCCGCGCGGAGACGCGTCTAACGACACCTCGCCCGTGCGCCTAGCGTACATAGCCACCTTAATACTTAGAATTTTCATTGTTCTACGTAACTAGTAGGTATCAAAAATCTACCTGACCGAACCAAGTTTTCATACATTGGTCAATATCTTCGTATCCAGGTGACGCATTTTGACGCTGTTTTCAGCTAATTCGTTCCTAGTTAGGCTACCTGAGACTATCTGACTGAGAAAATTGACGAAAACGCGAAAAAATTTTCTTTCGCTTCATAGACTTTGAAAATTCTTACAATTTTATGTACTGGAGACATAATTTAATAATATTTCAAAATTCTTTCAGCCAATCCTGTTTAAATTAGTTTCAATAGATACTTACCTGCCTTACCTGCAATCCGGTGCGCGTTCCGCGAGTCCGAGACGTGTAGGGTAGTTAATATTCCTGGTTTTGTTCAAATTTTCAGTGAAAATTCATGTTTTTCGGCTGAAATTCAAAATTTTTGTTCAGCACGCTTTTCAGTAACGCCATAGCTATCTAGCCCGCGCGGAGACGCGTCTAACGACACCTCGCCCGTGCGCCTAGCGTACATAGCCACCTTAATACTTAGAATTTTCATTGTTCTACGTAACTAGTAGGTATCAAAAATCTACCTGACCGAACCAAGTTTTCATACATTGGTCAATATCTTCGTATCCAGGTGACGCATTTTGACGCTGTTTTCAGCTAATTCGTTCCTAGTTAGGCTACCTGAGACTATCTGACTGAGAAAATTGACGAAAACGCGAAAAAATTTTCTTTCGCTTCATAGACTTTGAAAATTCTTACAATTTTATGTACTGGAGACATAATTTAATAATATTTCAAAATTCTTTCAGCCAATCCTGTTTAAATTAGTTTCAATAGATACTTACCTGCCTTACCTGCAATCCGGTGCGCGTTCCGCGAGTCCGAGACGTGTAGGGTAGTTAATATTCCTGGTTTTGTTCAAATTTTCAGTGAAAATTCATGTTTTTCGGCTGAAATTCAAAATTTTTGTTCAGCACGCTTTTCAGTAACGCCATAGCTATCTAGCCCGCGCGGAGACGCGTCTAACGACACCTCGCCCGTGCGCCTAGCGTACATAGCCACCTTAATACTTAGAATTTTCATTGTTCTACGTAACTAGTAGGTATCAAAAATCTACCTGACCGAACCAAGTTTTCATACATTGGTCAATATCTTCGTATCCAGGTGACGCATTTTGACGCTGTTTTCAGCTAATTCGTTCCTAGTTAGGCTACCTGAGACTATCTGACTGAGAAAATTGACGAAAACGCGAAAAAATTTTCTTTCGCTTCATAGACTTTGAAAATTCTTACAATTTTATGTACTGGAGACATAATTTAATAATATTTCAAAATTCTTTCAGCCAATCCTGTTTAAATTAGTTTCAATAGATACTTACCTGCCTTACCTGCAATCCGGTGCGCGTTCCGCGAGTCCGAGACGTGTAGGGTAGTTAATATTCCTGGTTTTGTTCAAATTTTCAGTGAAAATTCATGTTTTTCGGCTGAAATTCAAAATTTTTGTTCAGCACGCTTTTCAGTAACGCCATAGCTATCTAGCCCGCGCGGAGACGCGTCTAACGACACCTCGCCCGTGCGCCTAGCGTACATAGCCACCTTAATACTTAGAATTTTCATTGTTCTACGTAACTAGTAGGTATCAAAAATCTACCTGACCGAACCAAGTTTTCATACATTGGTCAATATCTTCGTATCCAGGTGACGCATTTTGACGCTGTTTTCAGCTAATTCGTTCCTAGTTAGGCTACCTGAGACTATCTGACTGAGAAAATTGACGAAAACGCGAAAAAATTTTCTTTCGCTTCATAGACTTTGAAAATTCTTACAATTTTATGTACTGGAGACATAATTTAATAATATTTCAAAATTCTTTCAGCCAATCCTGTTTAAATTAGTTTCAATAGATACTTACCTGCCTTACCTGCAATCCGGTGCGCGTTCCGCGAGTCCGAGACGTGTAGGGTAGTTAATATTCCTGGTTTTGTTCAAATTTTCAGTGAAAATTCATGTTTTTCGGCTGAAATTCAAAATTTTTGTTCAGCACGCTTTTCAGTAACGCCATAGCTATCTAGCCCGCGCGGAGACGCGTCTAACGACACCTCGCCCGTGCGCCTAGCGTACATAGCCACCTTAATACTTAGAATTTTCATTGTTCTACGTAACTAGTAGGTATCAAAAATCTACCTGACCGAACCAAGTTTTCATACATTGGTCAATATCTTCGTATCCAGGTGACGCATTTTGACGCTGTTTTCAGCTAATTCGTTCCTAGTTAGGCTACCTGAGACTATCTGACTGAGAAAATTGACGAAAACGCGAAAAAATTTTCTTTCGCTTCATAGACTTTGAAAATTCTTACAACTTTTGTGTACTGGAGACATAATTCAATAATATTTCAAAATTCTTTCAGTCTATCCTGTTTAAATTAGTTTCAATAGATACTTACCTGCCTTACCTGCAATCCGGTGCGCGTTCCGCGAGTCCGAGACGTGTAGGGTAGTTAATATTCCTTGTTTTGTTTAAATTTTCAGTGAAAATTCACGTTTTTCGGCTGAAATTCAAAATTTTTGTTCAGCACGCTTTTCAGTAACACCATAGTTATCTAGCCCGCGCGGAGACGCGTCTAACGACACCTCGCCCGTGCGCCTAGCATACATAGCCACCTTAATACTTGGAATTTTCATTGTTCTACGTAACTAGTAGGTCCCAAAAATCTACCTAACCGAACCAAGTTTTCATACATTGGTCAATATCTTCGCATCCAGGTGACGCATTTTGACGCTGTTTTCAGCTAATTCGTTCCTAGTTAGGCTACCTGAGACTATCTGACTGAGAAAATTGACGAAAACGCGAAAAAATTTTCTTTCGCTTCATAGACTTTGAAAATTCTTACAATTTTATGTACTGGAGACATAATTTAATAATATTTCAAAATTCTTTCAGCCAATCCTGTTTAAATTAGTTTCAATAGATACTTACCTGCCTTACCTGCAATCCGGTGCGCGTTCCGCGAGTCCGAGACGTGTAGGGTAGTTAATATTCCTGGTTTTGTTCAAATTTTCAGTGAAAATTCATGTTTTTCGGCTGAAATTCAAAATTTTTGTTCAGCACGCTTTTCAGTAACGCCATAGCTATCTAGCCCGCGCGGAGACGCGTCTAACGACACCTCGCCCGTGCGCCTAGCGTACATAGCCACCTTAATACTTAGAATTTTCATTGTTCTACGTAACTAGTAGGTATCAAAAATCTACCTGACCGAACCAAGTTTTCATACATTGGTCAATATCTTCGTATCCAGGTGACGCATTTTGACGCTGTTTTCAGCTAATTCGTTCCTAGTTAGGCTACCTGAGACTATCTGACTGAGAAAATTGACGAAAACGCGAAAAAATTTTCTTTCGCTTCATAGACTTTGAAAATTCTTACAATTTTATGTACTGGAGACATAATTTAATAATATTTCAAAATTCTTTCAGCCAATCCTGTTTAAATTAGTTTCAATAGATACTTACCTGCCTTACCTGCAATCCGGTGCGCGTTCCGCGAGTCCGAGACGTGTAGGGTAGTTAATATTCCTGGTTTTGTTCAAATTTTCAGTGAAAATTCATGTTTTTCGGCTGAAATTCAAAATTTTTGTTCAGCACGCTTTTCAGTAACGCCATAGCTATCTAGCCCGCGCGGAGACGCGTCTAACGACACCTCGCCCGTGCGCCTAGCGTACATAGCCACCTTAATACTTAGAATTTTCATTGTTCTACGTAACTAGTAGGTATCAAAAATCTACCTGACCGAACCAAGTTTTCATACATTGGTCAATATCTTCGTATCCAGGTGACGCATTTTGACGCTGTTTTCAGCTAATTCGTTCCTAGTTAGGCTACCTGAGACTATCTGACTGAGAAAATTGACGAAAACGCGAAAAAATTTTCTTTCGCTTCATAGACTTTGAAAATTCTTACAATTTTATGTACTGGAGACATAATTTAATAATATTTCAAAATTCTTTCAGCCAATCCTGTTTAAATTAGTTTCAATAGATACTTACCTGCCTTACCTGCAATCCGGTGCGCGTTCCGCGAGTCCGAGACGTGTAGGGTAGTTAATATTCCTGGTTTTGTTCAAATTTTCAGTGAAAATTCATGTTTTTCGGCTGAAATTCAAAATTTTTGTTCAGCACGCTTTTCAGTAACGCCATAGCTATCTAGCCCGCGCGGAGACGCGTCTAACGACACCTCGCCCGTGCGCCTAGCGTACATAGCCACCTTAATACTTAGAATTTTCATTGTTCTACGTAACTAGTAGGTATCAAAAATCTACCTGACCGAACCAAGTTTTCATACATTGGTCAATATCTTCGTATCCAGGTGACGCATTTTGACGCTGTTTTCAGCTAATTCGTTCCTAGTTAGGCTACCTGAGACTATCTGACTGAGAAAATTGACGAAAACGCGAAAAAATTTTCTTTCGCTTCATAGACTTTGAAAATTCTTACAATTTTATGTACTGGAGACATAATTTAATAATATTTCAAAATTCTTTCAGCCAATCCTGTTTAAATTAGTTTCAATAGATACTTACCTGCCTTACCTGCAATCCGGTGCGCGTTCCGCGAGTCCGAGACGTGTAGGGTAGTTAATATTCCTGGTTTTGTTCAAATTTTCAGTGAAAATTCATGTTTTTCGGCTGAAATTCAAAATTTTTGTTCAGCACGCTTTTCAGTAACGCCATAGTTAGCTAGTTCGCGCGGAGACGCGTCTTTTGACACCTCGCCCGTGTGCCTAGCATACATAGCCCACCTTAATAATTAGAATTTTCATTGTTCTACGTGACTAGTAGGTACCAAAAATCTACCTAACCGAACCAAGTTTTCATACATTGGTCAATATCTTCGCATCCAGGTGACGCATTTTGACGCTGTTTTCAGCTAATTCGTTCCTAGTTAGGCTACCTGAGACTATCTGACTGAGAAAATTGACGAAAACGCGAAAAAAATTTTCTTTCGCTCCATAGACTTTGAAAATTCTTACAAACTGTATGTACTGGATACATAATTCAATAATATTTCAAAATTCTTTCAGCCAATCCTGTTTAAATTAGTTTCAATAGATACTTACCTGCCTTACCTGCAATCCGGTGTGCGTTCCGCGAGTCCGAGACGTGTAGGGTAGTTAATATTCCTTGTTTTGTTTTAATTTTCAGTGAAAATTCACGTTTTTCGGCTGAAATTCAAAATTTTTGTTCAGCACAACTTTCAGTAACGCCATAGTTAGCTAGTTCGCGCGGAGACGCGTCTTTTGACACCTCGCCCGTGTGCCTAGCATACATAGCCCACCTTAATAATTAGAATTTTCATTGTTCTACGTGACTAGTAGGTACCAAAAATCTACCTAACCGAACCAAGTTTTCATACATTGGTCAATATCTTCGCATCCAGGTGACGCATTTTGACGCTGTTTTCAGCTAATTCGTTCCTAGTTAGGCTACCTGAGACTATCTGACTGAGAAAATTGACGAAAACGCGAAAAAAAATTTTCTTTCGCTCCATAGACTTTGAAAATTCTTACAAACTGTATGTACTGGAGACATAATTTAATAATATTTCAAAATTCTTTCAGCCAATCCTGTTTAAATTAGTTTCAATAGATACTTACCTGCCTTACCTGCAATCCGGTGCGCGTTCCGCGAGTCCGAGACGTGTAGGGTAGTTAATATTCCTGGTTTTGTTCAAATTTTCAGTGAAAATTCATGTTTTTCGGCTGAAATTCAAAATTTTTGTTCAGCACGCTTTTCAGTAACGCCATAGCTATCTAGCCCGCGCGGAGACGCGTCTAACGACACCTCGCCCGTGCGCCTAGCGTACATAGCCACCTTAATACTTAGAATTTTCATTGTTCTACGTAACTAGTAGGTATCAAAAATCTACCTGACCGAACCAAGTTTTCATACATTGGTCAATATCTTCGTATCCAGGTGACGCATTTTGACGCTGTTTTCAGCTAATTCGTTCCTAGTTAGGCTACCTGAGACTATCTGACTGAGAAAATTGACGAAAACGCGAAAAAATTTTCTTTCGCTTCATAGACTTTGAAAATTCTTACAATTTTATGTACTGGAGACATAATTTAATAATATTTCAAAATTCTTTCAGCCAATCCTGTTTAAATTAGTTTCAATAGATACTTACCTGCCTTACCTGCAATCCGGTGCGCGTTCCGCGAGTCCGAGACGTGTAGGGTAGTTAATATTCCTGGTTTTGTTCAAATTTTCAGTGAAAATTCATGTTTTTCGGCTGAAATTCAAAATTTTTGTTCAGCACGCTTTTCAGTAACGCCATAGCTATCTAGCCCGCGCGGAGACGCGTCTAACGACACCTCGCCCGTGCGCCTAGCATACATAGCCACCTTAATACTTGGAATTTTCATTGTTCTACGTAACTAGTAGGTACCAAAAATCTACCTAACCGAACCAAGTTTTCATACATTGGTCAATATCTTCGCATCCAGGTGACGCATTTTGACGCTGTTTTCAGCTAATTCGTTCCTAGTTAGGCTACCTGAGACTATCTGACTGAGAAAATTGACGAAAACGCGAAAAAATTTTCTTTCGCTTCATAGACTTTGAAAATTCTTACAACTTTTGTGTACTGGAGACATAATTCAATAATATTTCAAAATTCTTTCAGTCTATCCTGTTTAAATTAGTTTCAATAGATACTTACCTGCCTTACCTGCAATCCGGTGCGCGTTCCGCGAGTCCGAGACGTGTAGGGTAGTTAATATTCCTTGTTTTGTTTAAATTTTCAGTGAAAATTCACGTTTTTCGGCTGAAATTCAAAATTTTTGTTCAGCACGCTTTTCAGTAACACCATAGTTATCTAGCCCGCGCGGAGACGCGTCTAACGACACCTCGCCCGTGCGCCTAGCATACATAGCCACCTTAATACTTGGAATTTTCATTGTTCTACGTAACTAGTAGGTCCCAAAAATCTACCTAACCGAACCAAGTTTTCATACATTGGTCAATATCTTCGCATCCAGGTGACGCATTTTGACGCTGTTTTCAGCTAATTCGTTCCTAGTTAGGCTACCTGAGACTATCTGACTGAGAAAATTGACGAAAACGCGAAAAAATTTTCTTTCGCTTCATAGACTTTGAAAATTCTTACAACTTTTGTGTACTGGAGACATAATTCAATAATATTTCAAAATTCTTTCAGTCTATCCTGTTTAAATTAGTTTCAATAGATACTTACCTGCCTTACCTGCAATCCGGTGCGCGTTCCGCGAGTCCGAGACGTGTAGGGTAGTTAATATTCCTTGTTTTGTTTAAATTTTCAGTGAAAATTCACGTTTTTCGGCTGAAATTCAAAATTTTTGTTCAGCACGCTTTTCAGTAACACCATAGTTATCTAGCCCGCGCGGAGACGCGTCTAACGACACCTCGCCCGTGCGCCTAGCATACATAGCCACCTTAATACTTGGAATTTTCATTGTTCTACGTAACTAGTAGGTCCCAAAAATCTACCTAACCGAACCAAGTTTTCATACATTGGTCAATATCTTCGCATCCAGGTGACGCATTTTGACGCTGTTTTCAGCTAATTCGTTCCTAGTTAGGCTACCTGAGACTATCTGACTGAGAAAATTGACGAAAACGCGAAAAAATTTTCTTTCGCTTCATAGACTTTGAAAATTCTTACAACTTTTGTGTACTGGAGACATAATTCAATAATATTTCAAAATTCTTTCAGTCTATCCTGTTTAAATTAGTTTCAATAGATACTTACCTGCCTTACCTGCAATCCGGTGCGCGTTCCGCGAGTCCGAGACGTGTAGGGTAGTTAATATTCCTTGTTTTGTTTAAATTTTCAGTGAAAATTCACGTTTTTCGGCTGAAATTCAAAATTTTTGTTCAGCACGCTTTTCAGTAACACCATAGTTATCTAGCCCGCGCGGAGACGCGTCTAACGACACCTCGCCCGTGCGCCTAGCATACATAGCCACCTTAATACTTGGAATTTTCATTGTTCTACGTAACTAGTAGGTCCCAAAAATCTACCTAACCGAACCAAGTTTTCATACATTGGTCAATATCTTCGCATCCAGGTGACGCATTTTGACGCTGTTTTCAGCTAATTCGTTCCTAGTTAGGCTACCTGAGACTATCTGACTGAGAAAATTGACGAAAACGCGAAAAAATTTTCTTTCGCTTCATAGACTTTGAAAATTCTTACAATTTTATGTACTGGAGACATAATTTAATAATATTTCAAAATTCTTTCAGCCAATCCTGTTTAAATTAGTTTCAATAGATACTTACCTGCCTTACCTGCAACCCGGTGCGCGTTCCGCGAGTCCGAGACGTGTAGGGTAGTTAATATTCCTGGTTTTGTTCAAATTTTCAGTGAAAATTCATGTTTTTCGGCTGAAATTCAAAATTTTTGTTCAGCACGCTTTTCAGTAACGCCATAGCTATCTAGCCCGCGCGGAGACGCGTCTAACGACACCTCGCCCGTGCGCCTAGCGTACATAGCCACCTTAATACTTAGAATTTTCATTGTTCTACGTAACTAGTAGGTATCAAAAATCTACCTGACCGAACCAAGTTTTCATACATTGGTCAATATCTTCGTATCCAGGTGACGCATTTTGACGCTGTTTTCAGCTAATTCGTTCCTAGTTAGGCTACCTGAGACTATCTGACTGAGAAAATTGACGAAAACGCGAAAAAATTTTCTTTCGCTTCATAGACTTTGAAAATTCTTACAATTTTATGTACTGGAGACATAATTTAATAATATTTCAAAATTCTTTCAGCCAATCCTGTTTAAATTAGTTTCAATAGATACTTACCTGCCTTACCTGCAATCCGGTGCGCGTTCCGCGAGTCCGAGACGTGTAGGGTAGTTAATATTCCTGGTTTTGTTCAAATTTTCAGTGAAAATTCATGTTTTTCGGCTGAAATTCAAAATTTTTGTTCAGCACGCTTTTCAGTAACGCCATAGCTATCTAGCCCGCGCGGAGACGCGTCTAACGACACCTCGCCCGTGCGCCTAGCGTACATAGCCACCTTAATACTTAGAATTTTCATTGTTCTACGTAACTAGTAGGTATCAAAAATCTACCTGACCGAACCAAGTTTTCATACATTGGTCGATATCTTCGTATCCAGGTGACGCATTTTGACGCTGTTTTCAGCTAATTCGTTCCTAGTTAGGCTACCTGAGACTATCTGACTGAGAAAATTGACGAAAACGCGAAAAAATTTTCTTTCGCTTCATAGACTTTGAAAATTCTTACAATTTTATGTACTGGAGACATAATTTAATAATATTTCAAAATTCTTTCAGCCAATCCTGTTTAAATTAGTTTCAATAGATACTTACCTGCCTTACCTGCAATCCGGTGCGCGTTCCGCGAGTCCGAGACGTGTAGGGTAGTTAATATTCCTGGTTTTGTTCAAATTTTCAGTGAAAATTCATGTTTTTCGGCTGAAATTCAAAATTTTTGTTCAGCACGCTTTTCAGTAACGCCATAGCTATCTAGCCCGCGCGGAGACGCGTCTAACGACACCTCGCCCGTGCGCCTAGCATACATAGCCACCTTAATACTTGGAATTTTCATTGTTCTACGTAACTAGTAGGTACCAAAAATCTACCTAACCGAACCAAGTTTTCATACATTGGTCAATATCTTCGCATCCAGGTGACGCATTTTGACGCTGTTTTCAGCTAATTCGTTCCTAGTTAGGCTACCTGAGACTATCTGACTGAGAAAATTGACGAAAACGCGAAAAAATTTTCTTTCGCTTCATAGACTTTGAAAATTCTTACAACTTTTGTGTACTGGAGACATAATTCAATAATATTTCAAAATTCTTTCAGTCTATCCTGTTTAAATTAGTTTCAATAGATACTTACCTGCCTTACCTGCAATCCGGTGCGCGTTCCGCGAGTCCGAGACGTGTAGGGTAGTTAATATTCCTTGTTTTGTTTAAATTTTCAGTGAAAATTCACGTTTTTCGGCTGAAATTCAAAATTTTTGTTCAGCACGCTTTTCAGTAACACCATAGTTATCTAGCCCGCGCGGAGACGCGTCTAACGACACCTCGCCCGTGCGCCTAGCATACATAGCCACCTTAATACTTGGAATTTTCATTGTTCTACGTAACTAGTAGGTCCCAAAAATCTACCTAACCGAACCAAGTTTTCATACATTGGTCAATATCTTCGCATCCAGGTGACGCATTTTGACGCTGTTTTCAGCTAATTCGTTCCTAGTTAGGCTACCTGAGACTATCTGACTGAGAAAATTGACGAAAACGCGAAAAAATTTTCTTTCGCTTCATAGACTTTGAAAATTCTTACAACTTTTGTGTACTGGAGACATAATTCAATAATATTTCAAAATTCTTTCAGTCTATCCTGTTTAAATTAGTTTCAATAGATACTTACCTGCCTTACCTGCAATCCGGTGCGCGTTCCGCGAGTCCGAGACGTGTAGGGTAGTTAATATTCCTTGTTTTGTTTAAATTTTCAGTGAAAATTCACGTTTTTCGGCTGAAATTCAAAATTTTTGTTCAGCACGCTTTTCAGTAACACCATAGTTATCTAGCCCGCGCGGAGACGCGTCTAACGACACCTCGCCCGTGCGCCTAGCATACATAGCCACCTTAATACTTGGAATTTTCATTGTTCTACGTAACTAGTAGGTCCCAAAAATCTACCTAACCGAACCAAGTTCCGTCATCTACCCCGGTCACCTAGGAGAGTGGAACCGGCGAGAGATGTCGTGCGGTGTCCCACAGGGATCGGTCCTGGGGCCGCATCTGTGGGACATCGGATACGACTGGGTGCTGCGCGCCGACCTCCCTAGTGGCGTCAGCGTAGTTTGCTACGCTGACGACACGCTGGTCCTGGCGCAAGGGAGGTCGTACCAGGCGGCGGCTGACTTAGCGACACACGGAGTTGCGACAATCGTCGATAGGATCCGGCAACTGGGACTCGAGGTGGCCTTGCACAAGTCCGAGGCCATGTGGTTTCATGGTCTTCGGAATGCGCCACTGACGGGTTCCCAGATAACGGTGGGAGGGGTTCACATCGGCGTCGAGTCGACGATGAAGTACCTAGGACTCGTCCTCGACAGCCGGTGGAACTTCGCGGAGCACTTCCGACGTTTGGCTCCCAGACTGGAGCGGGCCGGGGCTGCCTTGAAGCGGCTCCTGCCCAATCTAGGGGGGCCAAACGCCTCCTGCCGGAGGCTCTACGCGGGGGTCGTGCGGGCCATGGCCCTATACGGGGCGCCGGTGTGGGCGCCTACATTGAGGCGCCAACCAGCACGCCGGTTGAAGGCGGCCCATAGGGTCATGGCCATCCGGATGATCCGGGGATACCGCACGATCTCCGGTGAGGCGGCGGGCCTCCTTGCCGGATTACCGCCATGGGATCTGGAGGCAAACGTCCTCGCGCTCACTTGGGAGTGGCGCGAGGAGGCCAAACGCCGGGGCGTAACTCCGCTGCCGCGGGAAATCGCGGCACGGCGGACAGAGCTCCGGCAGGATCTCATGGCGACGTGGAGAGTGCGATTGTCGCAACCCAGTGCTGGGCACGCCGCGATTGCGGCGGTAAGTCCCCTCTTTGAGGAGTGGCTTGAGAGGCGGCATGGCGTCCTCACCTTCCGCCTGACACAGGTCCTCACCGGACATGGCTGTTTCGGGAGGTTCCTGTTTCGGATAGGGCGGGAGGAAACGCCCGGGTGTTTCCATTGCGAAGATCGCCCAGAGGACACGGTGGAGCATACGGTGGAGGTCTGCCCAGCTTGGGCGGAGCAACGCCGTGTCCTCGTGGAGGTGATCGGCGGCGGCGATCTCTCGCGTCCGACCCTGGTCCAGGCCATGGTACGGAGCGAGAGGGCATGGCTGGCAGTCGCCTCCTTCAGCGAAGCAGTTATGCTCGCAAAGAGGGAGGCGGCGCACGTGAGGGAGATGCAGTACATGCGCCCTCACAGCCGTGGCCTTCGCAGGAGACGCCCTGGGCGTCGGGAATCCCAGGCTGATTCCCGGCCACCGTAGGCACGGGCTTGCGGACGGCGAGTAATGGGTAGCTCGCTGTCCGGTAAGGACCAAGCCTGGGTCGACGGCGCGTTGTGTTCCACGCGCGCCTCAAAGAGATGTCAGCAGCAACAGAGGGGCCCGCAAGGGCCGATGCCTGCCGGGGGTGCGGGTTGTTCGAAAGAGATACCGCCGCCCCTGGCACACAGGCAACTGAGGGAACACGGGTGGGTTTTAGTCAGTAAAAGTCTGACACGCCCTCCCGCTCCACCCAGAGCGGGAGAAGTTATTTGATGATTTCCCACCCAGAAAAAAAAAAAAAAAAAAAACCGAACCAAGTTTTCATACATTGGTCAATATCTTCGCATCCAGGTGACGCATTTTGACGCTGTTTTCAGCTAATTCGTTCCTAGTTAGGCTACCTGAGACTATCTGACTGAGAAAATTGACGAAAACGCGAAAAAATTTTCTTTCGCTTCATAGACTTTGAAAATTCTTACAACTTTTGTGTACTGGAGACATAATTCAATAATATTTCAAAATTCTTTCAGTCTATCCTGTTTAAATTAGTTTCAATAGATACTTACCTGCCTTACCTGCAATCCGGTGCGCGTTCCGCGAGTCCGAGACGTGTAGGGTAGTTAATATTCCTTGTTTTGTTTAAATTTTCAGTGAAAATTCACGTTTTTCGGCTGAAATTCAAAATTTTTGTTCAGCACGCTTTTCAGTAACACCATAGTTATCTAGCCCGCGCGGAGACGCGTCTAACGACACCTCGCCCGTGCGCCTAGCATACATAGCCACCTTAATACTTGGAATTTTCATTGTTCTACGTAACTAGTAGGTCCCAAAAATCTACCTAACCGAACCAAGTTTTCATACATTGGTCAATATCTTCGCATCCAGGTGACGCATTTTGACGCTGTTTTCAGCTAATTCGTTCCTAGTTAGGCTACCTGAGACTATCTGACTGAGAAAATTGACGAAAACGCGAAAAAATTTTCTTTCGCTTCATAGACTTTGAAAATTCTTACAATTTTATGTACTGGAGACATAATTTAATAATATTTCAAAATTCTTTCAGCCAATCCTGTTTAAATTAGTTTCAATAGATACTTACCTGCCTTACCTGCAATCCGGTGCGCGTTCCGCGAGTCCGAGACGTGTAGGGTAGTTAATATTCCTGGTTTTGTTCAAATTTTCAGTGAAAACTCATGTTTTTCGGCTGAAATTCAAAATTTTTGTTCAGCACGCTTTTCAGTAACGCCATAGCTATCTAGCCCGCGCGGAGACGCGTCTAACGACACCTCGCCCGTGCGCCTAGCGTACATAGCCACCTTAATACTTAGAATTTTCATTGTTCTACGTAACTAGTAGGTATCAAAAATCTACCTGACCGAACCAAGTTTTCATACATTGGTCAATATCTTCGTATCCAGGTGACGCATTTTGACGCTGTTTTCAGCTAATTCGTTCCTAGTTAGGCTACCTGAGACTATCTGACTGAGAAAATTGACGAAAACGCGAAAAAATTTTCTTTCGCTTCATAGACTTTGAAAATTCTTACAATTTTATGTACTGGAGACATAATTTAATAATATTTCAAAATTCTTTCAGCCAATCCTGTTTAAATTAGTTTCAATAGATACTTACCTGCCTTACCTGCAATCCGGTGCGCGTTCCGCGAGTCCGAGACGTGTAGGGTAGTTAATATTCCTGGTTTTGTTCAAATTTTCAGTGAAAATTCATGTTTTTCGGCTGAAATTCAAAATTTTTGTTCAGCACGCTTTTCAGTAACGCCATAGCTATCTAGCCCGCGCGGAGACGCGTCTAACGACACCTCGCCCGTGCGCCTAGCGTACATAGCCACCTTAATACTTAGAATTTTCATTGTTCTACGTAACTAGTAGGTATCAAAAATCTACCTGACCGAACCAAGTTTTCATACATTGGTCAATATCTTCGTATCCAGGTGACGCATTTTGACGCTGTTTTCAGCTAATTCGTTCCTAGTTAGGCTACCTGAGACTATCTGACTGAGAAAATTGACGAAAACGCGAAAAAATTTTCTTTCGCTTCATAGACTTTGAAAATTCTTACAATTTTATGTACTGGAGACATAATTTAATAATATTTCAAAATTCTTTCAGCCAATCCTGTTTAAATTAGTTTCAATAGATACTTACCTGCCTTACCTGCAATCCGGTGCGCGTTCCGCGAGTCCGAGACGTGTAGGGTAGTTAATATTCCTGGTTTTGTTCAAATTTTCAGTGAAAATTCATGTTTTTCGGCTGAAATTCAAAATTTTTGTTCAGCACGCTTTTCAGTAACGCCATAGCTATCTAGCCCGCGCGGAGACGCGTCTAACGACACCTCGCCCGTGCGCCTAGCATACATAGCCACCTTAATACTTGGAATTTTCATTGTTCTACGTAACTAGTAGGTACCAAAAATCTACCTAACCGAACCAAGTTTTCATACATTGGTCAATATCTTCGCATCCAGGTGACGCATTTTGACGCTGTTTTCAGCTAATTCGTTCCTAGTTAGGCTACCTGAGACTATCTGACTGAGAAAATTGACGAAAACGCGAAAAAATTTTCTTTCGCTTCATAGACTTTGAAAATTCTTACAACTTTTGTGTACTGGAGACATAATTCAATAATATTTCAAAATTCTTTCAGTCTATCCTGTTTAAATTAGTTTCAATAGATACTTACCTGCCTTACCTGCAATCCGGTGCGCGTTCCGCGAGTCCGAGACGTGTAGGGTAGTTAATATTCCTTGTTTTGTTTAAATTTTCAGTGAAAATTCACGTTTTTCGGCTGAAATTCAAAATTTTTGTTCAGCACGCTTTTCAGTAACACCATAGTTATCTAGCCCGCGCGGAGACGCGTCTAACGACACCTCGCCCGTGCGCCTAGCATACATAGCCACCTTAATACTTGGAATTTTCATTGTTCTACGTAACTAGTAGGTCCCAAAAATCTACCTAACCGAACCAAGTTTTCATACATTGGTCAATATCTTCGCATCCAGGTGACGCATTTTGACGCTGTTTTCAGCTAATTCGTTCCTAGTTAGGCTACCTGAGACTATCTGACTGAGAAAATTGACGAAAACGCGAAAAAATTTTCTTTCGCTTCATAGACTTTGAAAATTCTTACAACTTTTGTGTACTGGAGACATAATTCAATAATATTTCAAAATTCTTTCAGTCTATCCTGTTTAAATTAGTTTCAATAGATACTTACCTGCCTTACCTGCAATCCGGTGCGCGTTCCGCGAGTCCGAGACGTGTAGGGTAGTTAATATTCCTTGTTTTGTTTAAATTTTCAGTGAAAATTCACGTTTTTCGGCTGAAATTCAAAATTTTTGTTCAGCACGCTTTTCAGTAACACCATAGTTATCTAGCCCGCGCGGAGACGCGTCTAACGACACCTCGCCCGTGCGCCTAGCATACATAGCCACCTTAATACTTGGAATTTTCATTGTTCTACGTAACTAGTAGGTCCCAAAAATCTACCTAACCG
Source organism: Polymixis lichenea (assembly GCA_949091785.1). Taxonomy (NCBI): domain Eukaryota; kingdom Metazoa; phylum Arthropoda; class Insecta; order Lepidoptera; family Noctuidae; genus Polymixis; species Polymixis lichenea. The sequence goes on from OX420944.1 coordinate 23,452, forward strand.
AACCAAGTTTTCATACATTGGTCAATATCTTCGCATCCAGGTGACGCATTTTGACGCTGTTTTCAGCTAATTCGTTCCTAGTTAGGCTACCTGAGACTATCTGACTGAGAAAATTGACGAAAACGCGAAAAAATTTTCTTTCGCTTCATAGACTTTGAAAATTCTTACAACTTTTGTGTACTGGAGACATAATTCAATAATATTTCAAAATTCTTTCAGTCTATCCTGTTTAAATTAGTTTCAATAGATACTTACCTGCCTTACCTGCAATCCGGTGCGCGTTCCGCGAGTCCGAGACGTGTAGGGTAGTTAATATTCCTTGTTTTGTTTAAATTTTCAGTGAAAATTCACGTTTTTCGGCTGAAATTCAAAATTTTTGTTCAGCACGCTTTTCAGTAACACCATAGTTATCTAGCCCGCGCGGAGACGCGTCTAACGACACCTCGCCCGTGCGCCTAGCATACATAGCCACCTTAATACTTGGAATTTTCATTGTTCTACGTAACTAGTAGGTCCCAAAAATCTACCTAACCGAACCAAGTTTTCATACATTGGTCAATATCTTCGCATCCAGGTGACGCATTTTGACGCTGTTTTCAGCTAATTCGTTCCTAGTTAGGCTACCTGAGACTATCTGACTGAGAAAATTGACGAAAACGCGAAAAAATTTTCTTTCGCTTCATAGACTTTGAAAATTCTTACAATTTTATGTACTGGAGACATAATTTAATAATATTTCAAAATTCTTTCAGCCAATCCTGTTTAAATTAGTTTCAATTTCCGCGAGTCCGAGACGTGTAGGGTAGTTAATATTCCTGGTTTTGTTCAAAATTTTCAGTGAAAATTCATGTTTTTCGGCTGAAATTCAAAATTTTTTGTTCAGCACGCTTTTCAGTAACGCCATAGCTATCTAGCCCGCGCGGAGACGCGTCTAACGACACCTCGCCCGTGCGCCTAGCGTACATAGCCACCTTAATACTTAGAATTTTCATTGTTCTACGTAACTAGTAGGTATCAAAAATCTACCTGACCGAACCAAGTTTTCATACATTGGGTCAATATCTTCGTATCCAGGTGACGCATTTTGACCGCTGTTTTCAGCTAATTCGTTCCTAGTTAGGCTACCTGAGACTATCTGACTGAGAAAATTGACGAAAACGCGAAAAAATTTTCTTTCGCTTCATAGACTTTGAAAATTCTTACAATTTTATGTACTGGAGACATAATTTAATAATATTTCAAAATTCTTTCAGCCAATCCTGTTTAAATTAGTTTCAATAGATACTTAACCTGCCTTACCTGCAATCCGGTGCGCGTTCCCGCGAGTCCGAGACGTGTAGGGTAGTTAATATTCCTGGTTTTGTTCAAATTTTCAGTGAAAATTCATGTTTTTCGGCTGAAATTCAAAATTTTTGTTCAGCACGCTTTTCAGTAACGCCATAGCTATCTAGCCCCGCGCGGAGACGCGTCTAACGACACCTCGCCCGTGCGCCTAGCGTACATAGCCACCTTAATACTTAGAATTTTCATTGTTCTACGTAACTAGTAGGTATCAAAAAATCTACCTGACCCGAACCAAGTTTTCATACATTGGTCAATATCTTCGTATCCAGGTGACGCATTTTGACGCTGTTTTCAGCTAATTCGTTCCTAGTTAGGCTACCTGAGACTATCTGACTGAGAAAATTGACGAAAACGCGAAAAAATTTTCTTTCGCTTCATAGACTTTGAAAATTCTTACAATTTTATGTACTGGAGACATAATTTAATAATATTTCAAAATTCTTTCAGCCAATCCTGTTTAAATTAGTTTCAATAGATACTTACCTGCCTTACCTGCAATCCGGTGCGCGTTCCGCGAGTCCGAGACGTGTAGGGTAGTTAATATTCCTGGTTTTGTTCAAATTTTCAGTGAAAATTCATGTTTTTCGGCTGAAATTCAAAATTTTTTGTTCAGCACGCTTTTCAGTAACGCCATAGCTATCTAGCCCGCGCGGAGACGCGTCTAACGACACCTCGCCCGTGCGCCTAGCATACATAGCCACCTTAATACTTGGAATTTTCATTGTTCTACGTAACTAGTAGGTACCAAAAATCTACCTAACCGAACCAAGTTTTCATACATTGGTCAATATCTTCGCATCCAGGTGACGCATTTTGACGCTGTTTTCAGCTAATTCGTTCCTAGTTAGGCTACCTGAGACTATCTGACTGAGAAAATTGACGAAAACGCGAAAAAATTTTCTTTCGCTTCATAGACTTTGAAAATTCTTACAACTTTTGTGTACTGGAGACATAATTCAATAATATTTCAAAATTCTTTCAGTCTATCCTGTTTAAATTAGTTTCAATAGATACTTACCTGCCTTACCTGCAATCCGGTGCGCGTTCCGCGAGTCCGAGACGTGTAGGGTAGTTAATATTCCTTGTTTTGTTTAAATTTTCAGTGAAAATTCACGTTTTTCGGCTGAAATTCAAAATTTTTGTTCAGCACGCTTTTCAGTAACACCATAGTTATCTAGCCCCGCGCGGAGACGCGTCTAACGACACCTCGCCCGTGCGCCTAGCATACATAGCCACCTTAATACTTGGAATTTTTCATTGTTCTACGTAACTAGTAGGTCCACAAAAATCTACCTAACCGAACCAAGTTTTCATACATTGGTCAATATCTTCGCATCCAGGTGACGCATTTTTGACGCTGTTTTCAGCTAATTCGTTCCTAGTTAGGCTACCTGAGACTATCTGACTGAGAAAATTGACGAGAAACGCGGAAAAAATTTTCTTTCGCTTCATAGACTTTGAAAATTCTTACAATTTTATGTACTGGAGACATAATTTAATAATATTTCAAAATTCTTTCAGCCAATCCTGTGTTTAAATTAGGTTTCAATAGATACTTACCCTGCCTTACCTGCAATCCGGGTGCGCGTTCCGCGAGTCCGAGACGTGTTAGGGTAGTTAATATTCCTGGTTTTTGTTCAAATTTTCAGTGAAAATTCATGTTTTTTCGGCTGAAATTCAAAATTTTTGTTCAGCACGCTTTTCAGTAACGCCATAGCTATCTAGCCCGCGCGGAGACGCGTCTAACGACACCTCGCCCGTGCGCCTAGCGTACATAGCCACCTTAATACTTAGAATTTTCATTGTTCTACGTAACTAGTAGGTATCAAAAAATCTACCTGACCGAACCAAGTTTTCATACATTGGTCAATATCTTCGTATCCAGGTGACGCATTTTGACGCTGTTTTTCAGCTAATTCGTTCCTAGTTAGGCTACCTGAGACTATCTGACTGAGAAAATTGACGAAAACGCGAAAAAATTTTCTTTCGCTTCATAGACTTTGAAAATTCTTACAACTTTTGTGTACTGGAGACATAATTCAATAATATTTCAAAATTCTTTCAGTCTATCCTGTTTTAAATTAGTTTCAATAGATACTTACCTGCCTTACCTGCAATCCGGTGCGCGTTCCGCGAGTCCGAGACGTGTAGGGTAGTTAATATTCCTTGTTTTGTTTAAATTTTCAGTGAAAATATTCACGTTTTTCGGCTGAAATTCAAAATTTTTGTTCAGCACGCTTTTCAGTAACACCATAGTTATCTAGCCCGCGCGGAGACGCGTCTAACGACACCTCGCCCGTGCGCCTAGCATACATAGCCACCTTAATACTTGGAATTTTCATTGTTCTACGTAACTAGTAGGTCCCAAAAATCTACCTAACCGAACCAAGTTTTCATACATTGGTCAATATCTTCGCATCCAGGTGACGCATTTTGACGCTGTTTTCAGCTAATTCGTTCCTAGTTAGGCTACCTGAGACTATCTGACTGAGAAAATTGACGAAAACGCGAAAAAATTTTCTTTCGCTTCATAGACTTTGAAAATTCTTACAATTTTATGTACTGGAGACATAATTTAATAATATTTCAAAATTCTTTCAGCCAATCCTGTTTAAATTAGTTTCAATAGATACTTACCTGCCTTACCTGCAATCCGGTGCGCGTTCCGCGAGTCCGAGACGTGTAGGGTAGTTAATATTCCTGGTTTTGTTCAAATTTTCAGTGAAAATTCATGTTTTTCGGCTGAAATTCAAAATTTTTGTTCAGCACGCTTTTCAGTAACGCCATAGCTATCTAGCCCGCGCGGAGACGCGTCTAACGACACCTCGCCCGTGCGCCTAGCGTACATAGCCACCTTAATACTTAGAATTTTCATTGTTCTACGTAACTAGTAGGTATCAAAAATCTACCTGACCGAACCAAGTTTTCATACATTGGTCAATATCTTCGTATCCAGGTGACGCATTTTGACGCTGTTTTCAGCTAATTCGTTCCTAGTTAGGCTACCTGAGACTATCTGACTGAGAAAATTGACGAAAACGCGAAAAAATTTTCTTTCGCTTCATAGACTTTGAAAATTCTTACAATTTTATGTACTGGAGACATAATTTAATAATATTTCAAAATTCTTTCAGCCAATCCTGTTTAAATTAGTTTCAATAGATACTTACCTGCCTTACCTGCAATCCGGTGCGCGTTCCGCGAGTCCGAGACGTGTAGGGTAGTTAATATTCCTGGTTTTGTTCAAATTTTCAGTGAAAATTCATGTTTTTCGGCTGAAATTCAAAATTTTTGTTCAGCACGCTTTTCAGTAACGCCATAGCTATCTAGCCCGCGCGGAGACGCGTCTAACGACACCTCGCCCGTGCGCCTAGCGTACATAGCCACCTTAATACTTAGAATTTTCATTGTTCTACGTAACTAGTAGGTATCAAAAATCTACCTGACCGAACCAAGTTTTCATACATTGGTCAATATCTTCGTATCCAGGTGACGCATTTTGACGCTGTTTTCAGCTAATTCGTTCCTAGTTAGGCTACCTGAGACTATCTGACTGAGAAAATTGACGAAAACGCGAAAAAATTTTCTTTCGCTTCATAGACTTTGAAAATTCTTACAATTTTATGTACTGGAGACATAATTTAATAATATTTCAAAATTCTTTCAGCCAATCCTGTTTAAATTAGTTTCAATAGATACTTACCTGCCTTACCTGCAATCCGGTGCGCGTTCCGCGAGTCCGAGACGTGTAGGGTAGTTAATATTCCTGGTTTTGTTCAAATTTTCAGTGAAAATTCATGTTTTTCGGCTGAAATTCAAAATTTTTGTTCAGCACGCTTTTCAGTAACGCCATAGCTATCTAGCCCGCGCGGAGACGCGTCTAACGACACCTCGCCCGTGCGCCTAGCGTACATAGCCACCTTAATACTTAGAATTTTCATTGTTCTACGTAACTAGTAGGTATCAAAAATCTACCTGACCGAACCAAGTTTTCATACATTGGTCAATATCTTCGTATCCAGGTGACGCATTTTGACGCTGTTTTCAGCTAATTCGTTCCTAGTTAGGCTACCTGAGACTATCTGACTGAGAAAATTGACGAAAACGCGAAAAAATTTTCTTTCGCTTCATAGACTTTGAAAATTCTTACAACTTTTGTGTACTGGAGACATAATTCAATAATATTTCAAAATTCTTTCAGTCTATCCTGTTTAAATTAGTTTCAATAGATACTTACCTGCCTTACCTGCAATCCGGTGCGCGTTCCGCGAGTCCGAGACGTGTAGGGTAGTTAATATTCCTTGTTTTGTTTAAATTTTCAGTGAAAATTCACGTTTTTCGGCTGAAATTCAAAATTTTTGTTCAGCACGCTTTTCAGTAACACCATAGTTATCTAGCCCGCGCGGAGACGCGTCTAACGACACCTCGCCCGTGCGCCTAGCATACATAGCCACCTTAATACTTGGAATTTTCATTGTTCTACGTAACTAGTAGGTCCCAAAAATCTACCTAACCGAACCAAGTTTTCATACATTGGTCAATATCTTCGCATCCAGGTGACGCATTTTGACGCTGTTTTCAGCTAATTCGTTCCTAGTTAGGCTACCTGAGACTATCTGACTGAGAAAATTGACGAAAACGCGAAAAAATTTTCTTTCGCTTCATAGACTTTGAAAATTCTTACAATTTTATGTACTGGAGACATAATTTAATAATATTTCAAAATTCTTTCAGCCAATCCTGTTTAAATTAGTTTCAATAGATACTTACCTGCCTTACCTGCAATCCGGTGCGCGTTCCGCGAGTCCGAGACGTGTAGGGTAGTTAATATTCCTGGTTTTGTTCAAATTTTCAGTGAAAATTCACGTTTTTCGGCTGAAATTCAAAATTTTTGTTCAGCACAACTTTCAGTAACGCCATAGTTAGCTAGTTCGCGCGGAGACGCGTCTTTTGACACCTCGCCCGTGTGCCTAGCATACATAGCCCACCTTAATAATTAGAATTTTCATTGTTCTACGTGACTAGTAGGTACCAAAAATCTACCTAACCGAACCAAGTTTTCATACATTGGTCAATATCTTCGCATCCAGGTGACGCATTTTGACGCTGTTTTCAGCTAATTCGTTCCTAGTTAGGCTACCTGAGACTATCTGACTGAGAAAATTGACGAAAACGCGAAAAAAATTTTCTTTCGCTCCATAGACTTTGAAAATTCTTACAAACTGTATGTACTGGAGACATAATTTAATAATATTTCAAAATTCTTTCAGCCAATCCTGTTTAAATTAGTTTCAATAGATACTTACCTGCCTTACCTGCAATCCGGTGCGCGTTCCGCGAGTCCGAGACGTGTAGGGTAGTTAATATTCCTGGTTTTGATCAAATTTTCAGTGAAAATTCATGTTTTTCGGCTGAAATTCAAAATTTTTGTTCAGCACGCTTTTCAGTAACGCCATAGCTATCTAGCCCGCGCGGAGACGCGTCTAACGACACCTCGCCCGTGCGCCTAGCGTACATAGCCACCTTAATACTTAGAATTTTCATTGTTCTACGTAACTAGTAGGTATCAAAAATCTACCTGACCGAACCAAGTTTTCATACATTGGTCAATATCTTCGTATCCAGGTGACGCATTTTGACGCTGTTTTCAGCTAATTCGTTCCTAGTTAGGCTACCTGAGACTATCTGACTGAGAAAATTGACGAAAACGCGAAAAAATTTTCTTTCGCTTCATAGACTTTGAAAATTCTTACAATTTTATGTACTGGAGACATAATTTAATAATATTTCAAAATTCTTTCAGCCAATCCTGTTTAAATTAGTTTCAATAGATACTTACCTGCCTTACCTGCAATCCGGTGCGCGTTCCGCGAGTCCGAGACGTGTAGGGTAGTTAATATTCCTGGTTTTGTTCAAATTTTCAGTGAAAATTCATGTTTTTCGGCTGAAATTCAAAATTTTTGTTCAGCACGCTTTTCAGTAACGCCATAGCTATCTAGCCCGCGCGGAGACGCGTCTAACGACACCTCGCCCGTGCGCCTAGCGTACATAGCCACCTTAATACTTAGAATTTTCATTGTTCTACGTAACTAGTAGGTATCAAAAATCTACCTGACCGAACCAAGTTTTCATACATTGGTCAATATCTTCGTATCCAGGTGACGCATTTTGACGCTGTTTTCAGCTAATTCGTTCCTAGTTAGGCTACCTGAGACTATCTGACTGAGAAAATTGACGAAAACGCGAAAAAATTTTCTTTCGCTTCATAGACTTTGAAAATTCTTACAATTTTATGTACTGGAGACATAATTTAATAATATTTCAAAATTCTTTCAGCCAATCCTGTTTAAATTAGTTTCAATAGATACTTACCTGCCTTACCTGCAATCCGGTGCGCGTTCCGCGAGTCCGAGACGTGTAGGGTAGTTAATATTCCTGGTTTTGTTCAAATTTTCAGTGAAAATTCATGTTTTTCGGCTGAAATTCAAAATTTTTGTTCAGCACGCTTTTCAGTAACGCCATAGCTATCTAGCCCGCGCGGAGACGCGTCTAACGACACCTCGCCCGTGCGCCTAGCGTACATAGCCACCTTAATACTTAGAATTTTCATTGTTCTACGTAACTAGTAGGTATCAAAAATCTACCTGACCGAACCAAGTTTTCATACATTGGTCAATATCTTCGTATCCAGGTGACGCATTTTGACGCTGTTTTCAGCTAATTCGTTCCTAGTTAGGCTACCTGAGACTATCTGACTGAGAAAATTGACGAAAACGCGAAAAAATTTTCTTTCGCTTCATAGACTTTGAAAATTCTTACAATTTTATGTACTGGAGACATAATTTAATAATATTTCAAAATTCTTTCAGCCAATCCTGTTTAAATTAGTTTCAATAGATACTTACCTGCCTTACCTGCAATCCGGTGCGCGTTCCGCGAGTCCGAGACGTGTAGGGTAGTTAATATTCCTGGTTTTGTTCAAATTTTCAGTGAAAATTCATGTTTTTCGGCTGAAATTCAAAATTTTTGTTCAGCACGCTTTTCAGTAACGCCATAGCTATCTAGCCCGCGCGGAGACGCGTCTAACGACACCTCGCCCGTGCGCCTAGCATACATAGCCACCTTAATACTTGGAATTTTCATTGTTCTACGTAACTAGTAGGTACCAAAAATCTACCTAACCGAACCAAGTTTTCATACATTGGTCAATATCTTCGCATCCAGGTGACGCATTTTGACGCTGTTTTCAGCTAATTCGTTCCTAGTTAGGCTACCTGAGACTATCTGACTGAGAAAATTGACGAAAACGCGAAAAAATTTTCTTTCGCTTCATAGACTTTGAAAATTCTTACAACTTTTGTGTACTGGAGACATAATTCAATAATATTTCAAAATTCTTTCAGTCTATCCTGTTTAAATTAGTTTCAATAGATACTTACCTGCCTTACCTGCAATCCGGTGCGCGTTCCGCGAGTCCGAGACGTGTAGGGTAGTTAATATTCCTTGTTTTGTTTAAATTTTCAGTGAAAATTCACGTTTTTCGGCTGAAATTCAAAATTTTTGTTCAGCACGCTTTTCAGTAACACCATAGTTATCTAGCCCGCGCGGAGACGCGTCTAACGACACCTCGCCCGTGCGCCTAGCATACATAGCCACCTTAATACTTGGAATTTTCATTGTTCTACGTAACTAGTAGGTCCCAAAAATCTACCTAACCGAACCAAGTTTTCATACATTGGTCAATATCTTCGCATCCAGGTGACGCATTTTGACGCTGTTTTCAGCTAATTCGTTCCTAGTTAGGCTACCTGAGACTATCTGACTGAGAAAATTGACGAAAACGCGAAAAAATTTTCTTTCGCTTCATAGACTTTGAAAATTCTTACAACTTTTGTGTACTGGAGACATAATTCAATAATATTTCAAAATTCTTTCAGTCTATCCTGTTTAAATTAGTTTCAATAGATACTTACCTGCCTTACCTGCAATCCGGTGCGCGTTCCGCGAGTCCGAGACGTGTAGGGTAGTTAATATTCCTTGTTTTGTTTAAATTTTCAGTGAAAATTCACGTTTTTCGGCTGAAATTCAAAATTTTTGTTCAGCACGCTTTTCAGTAACACCATAGTTATCTAGCCCGCGCGGAGACGCGTCTAACGACACCTCGCCCGTGCGCCTAGCATACATAGCCACCTTAATACTTGGAATTTTCATTGTTCTACGTAACTAGTAGGTCCCAAAAATCTACCTAACCGAACCAAGTTTTCATACATTGGTCAATATCTTCGCATCCAGGTGACGCATTTTGACGCTGTTTTCAGCTAATTCGTTCCTAGTTAGGCTACCTGAGACTATCTGACTGAGAAAATTGACGAAAACGCGAAAAAATTTTCTTTCGCTTCATAGACTTTGAAAATTCTTACAACTTTTGTGTACTGGAGACATAATTCAATAATATTTCAAAATTCTTTCAGTCTATCCTGTTTAAATTAGTTTCAATAGATACTTACCTGCCTTACCTGCAATCCGGTGCGCGTTCCGCGAGTCCGAGACGTGTAGGGTAGTTAATATTCCTTGTTTTGTTTAAATTTTCAGTGAAAATTCACGTTTTTCGGCTGAAATTCAAAATTTTTGTTCAGCACGCTTTTCAGTAACACCATAGTTATCTAGCCCGCGCGGAGACGCGTCTAACGACACCTCGCCCGTGCGCCTAGCATACATAGCCACCTTAATACTTGGAATTTTCATTGTTCTACGTAACTAGTAGGTCCCAAAAATCTACCTAACCGAACCAAGTTTTCATACATTGGTCAATATCTTCGCATCCAGGTGACGCATTTTGACGCTGTTTTCAGCTAATTCGTTCCTAGTTAGGCTACCTGAGACTATCTGACTGAGAAAATTGACGAAAACGCGAAAAAATTTTCTTTCGCTTCATAGACTTTGAAAATTCTTACAATTTTATGTACTGGAGACATAATTTAATAATATTTCAAAATTCTTTCAGCCAATCCTGTTTAAATTAGTTTCAATAGATACTTACCTGCCTTACCTGCAATCCGGTGCGCGTTCCGCGAGTCCGAGACGTGTAGGGTAGTTAATATTCCTGGTTTTGTTCAAATTTTCAGTGAAAATTCATGTTTTTCGGCTGAAATTCAAAATTTTTGTTCAGCACGCTTTTCAGTAACGCCATAGCTATCTAGCCCGCGCGGAGACGCGTCTAACGACACCTCGCCCGTGCGCCTAGCGTACATAGCCACCTTAATACTTAGAATTTTCATTGTTCTACGTAACTAGTAGGTATCAAAAATCTACCTGACCGAACCAAGTTTTCATACATTGGTCAATATCTTCGTATCCAGGTGACGCATTTTGACGCTGTTTTCAGCTAATTCGTTCCTAGTTAGGCTACCTGAGACTATCTGACTGAGAAAATTGACGAAAACGCGAAAAAATTTTCTTTCGCTTCATAGACTTTGAAAATTCTTACAATTTTATGTACTGGAGACATAATTTAATAATATTTCAAAATTCTTTCAGCCAATCCTGTTTAAATTAGTTTCAATAGATACTTACCTGCCTTACCTGCAATCCGGTGCGCGTTCCGCGAGTCCGAGACGTGTAGGGTAGTTAATATTCCTGGTTTTGTTCAAATTTTCAGTGAAAATTCATGTTTTTCGGCTGAAATTCAAAATTTTTGTTCAGCACGCTTTTCAGTAACGCCATAGCTATCTAGCCCGCGCGGAGACGCGTCTAACGACACCTCGCCCGTGCGCCTAGCGTACATAGCCACCTTAATACTTAGAATTTTCATTGTTCTACGTAACTAGTAGGTATCAAAAATCTACCTGACCGAACCAAGTTTTCATACATTGGTCGATATCTTCGTATCCAGGTGACGCATTTTGACGCTGTTTTCAGCTAATTCGTTCCTAGTTAGGCTACCTGAGACTATCTGACTGAGAAAATTGACGAAAACGCGAAAAAATTTTCTTTCGCTTCATAGACTTTGAAAATTCTTACAATTTTATGTACTGGAGACATAATTTAATAATATTTCAAAATTCTTTCAGCCAATCCTGTTTAAATTAGTTTCAATAGATACTTACCTGCCTTACCTGCAATCCGGTGCGCGTTCCGCGAGTCCGAGACGTGTAGGGTAGTTAATATTCCTGGTTTTGTTCAAATTTTCAGTGAAAATTCATGTTTTTCGGCTGAAATTCAAAATTTTTGTTCAGCACGCTTTTCAGTAACGCCATAGCTATCTAGCCCGCGCGGAGACGCGTCTAACGACACCTCGCCCGTGCGCCTAGCATACATAGCCACCTTAATACTTGGAATTTTCATTGTTCTACGTAACTAGTAGGTACCAAAAATCTACCTAACCGAACCAAGTTTTCATACATTGGTCAATATCTTCGCATCCAGGTGACGCATTTTGACGCTGTTTTCAGCTAATTCGTTCCTAGTTAGGCTACCTGAGACTATCTGACTGAGAAAATTGACGAAAACGCGAAAAAATTTTCTTTCGCTTCATAGACTTTGAAAATTCTTACAACTTTTGTGTACTGGAGACATAATTCAATAATATTTCAAAATTCTTTCAGTCTATCCTGTTTAAATTAGTTTCAATAGATACTTACCTGCCTTACCTGCAATCCGGTGCGCGTTCCGCGAGTCCGAGACGTGTAGGGTAGTTAATATTCCTTGTTTTGTTTAAATTTTCAGTGAAAATTCACGTTTTTCGGCTGAAATTCAAAATTTTTGTTCAGCACGCTTTTCAGTAACACCATAGTTATCTAGCCCGCGCGGAGACGCGTCTAACGACACCTCGCCCGTGCGCCTAGCATACATAGCCACCTTAATACTTGGAATTTTCATTGTTCTACGTAACTAGTAGGTCCCAAAAATCTACCTAACCGAACCAAGTTTTCATACATTGGTCAATATCTTCGCATCCAGGTGACGCATTTTGACGCTGTTTTCAGCTAATTCGTTCCTAGTTAGGCTACCTGAGACTATCTGACTGAGAAAATTGACGAAAACGCGAAAAAATTTTCTTTCGCTTCATAGACTTTGAAAATTCTTACAACTTTTGTGTACTGGAGACATAATTCAATAATATTTCAAAATTCTTTCAGTCTATCCTGTTTAAATTAGTTTCAATAGATACTTACCTGCCTTACCTGCAATCCGGTGCGCGTTCCGCGAGTCCGAGACGTGTAGGGTAGTTAATATTCCTTGTTTTGTTTAAATTTTCAGTGAAAATTCACGTTTTTCGGCTGAAATTCAAAATTTTTGTTCAGCACGCTTTTCAGTAACACCATAGTTATCTAGCCCGCGCGGAGACGCGTCTAACGACACCTCGCCCGTGCGCCTAGCATACATAGCCACCTTAATACTTGGAATTTTCATTGTTCTACGTAACTAGTAGGTCCCAAAAATCTACCTAACCGAACCAAGTTTTCATACATTGGTCAATATCTTCGCATCCAGGTGACGCATTTTGACGCTGTTTTCAGCTAATTCGTTCCTAGTTAGGCTACCTGAGACTATCTGACTGAGAAAATTGACGAAAACGCGAAAAAATTTTCTTTCGCTTCATAGACTTTGAAAATTCTTACAACTTTTGTGTACTGGAGACATAATTCAATAATATTTCAAAATTCTTTCAGTCTATCCTGTTTAAATTAGTTTCAATAGATACTTACCTGCCTTACCTGCAATCCGGTGCGCGTTCCGCGAGTCCGAGACGTGTAGGGTAGTTAATATTCCTTGTTTTGTTTAAATTTTCAGTGAAAATTCACGTTTTTCGGCTGAAATTCAAAATTTTTGTTCAGCACGCTTTTCAGTAACACCATAGTTATCTAGCCCGCGCGGAGACGCGTCTAACGACACCTCGCCCGTGCGCCTAGCATACATAGCCACCTTAATACTTGGAATTTTCATTGTTCTACGTAACTAGTAGGTCCCAAAAATCTACCTAACCGAACCAAGTTTTCATACATTGGTCAATATCTTCGCATCCAGGTGACGCATTTTGACGCTGTTTTCAGCTAATTCGTTCCTAGTTAGGCTACCTGAGACTATCTGACTGAGAAAATTGACGAAAACGCGAAAAAATTTTCTTTCGCTTCATAGACTTTGAAAATTCTTACAATTTTATGTACTGGAGACATAATTTAATAATATTTCAAAATTCTTTCAGCCAATCCTGTTTAAATTAGTTTCAATAGATACTTACCTGCCTTACCTGCAATCCGGTGCGCGTTCCGCGAGTCCGAGACGTGTAGGGTAGTTAATATTCCTGGTTTTGTTCAAATTTTCAGTGAAAATTCATGTTTTTCGGCTGAAATTCAAAATTTTTGTTCAGCACGCTTTTCAGTAACGCCATAGCTATCTAGCCCGCGCGGAGACGCGTCTAACGACACCTCGCCCGTGCGCCTAGCGTACATAGCCACCTTAATACTTAGAATTTTCATTGTTCTACGTAACTAGTAGGTATCAAAAATCTACCTGACCGAACCAAGTTTTCATACATTGGTCAATATCTTCGTATCCAGGTGACGCATTTTGACGCTGTTTTCAGCTAATTCGTTCCTAGTTAGGCTACCTGAGACTATCTGACTGAGAAAATTGACGAAAACGCGAAAAAATTTTCTTTCGCTTCATAGACTTTGAAAATTCTTACAATTTTATGTACTGGAGACATAATTTAATAATATTTCAAAATTCTTTCAGCCAATCCTGTTTAAATTAGTTTCAATAGATACTTACCTGCCTTACCTGCAATCCGGTGCGCGTTCCGCGAGTCCGAGACGTGTAGGGTAGTTAATATTCCTGGTTTTGTTCAAATTTTCAGTGAAAATTCATGTTTTTCGGCTGAAATTCAAAATTTTTGTTCAGCACGCTTTTCAGTAACGCCATAGCTATCTAGCCCGCGCGGAGACGCGTCTAACGACACCTCGCCCGTGCGCCTAGCGTACATAGCCACCTTAATACTTAGAATTTTCATTGTTCTACGTAACTAGTAGGTATCAAAAATCTACCTGACCGAACCAAGTTTTCATACATTGGTCAATATCTTCGTATCCAGGTGACGCATTTTGACGCTGTTTTCAGCTAATTCGTTCCTAGTTAGGCTACCTGAGACTATCTGACTGAGAAAATTGACGAAAACGCGAAAAAATTTTCTTTCGCTTCATAGACTTTGAAAATTCTTACAATTTTATGTACTGGAGACATAATTTAATAATATTTCAAAATTCTTTCAGCCAATCCTGTTTAAATTAGTTTCAATAGATACTTACCTGCCTTACCTGCAATCCGGTGCGCGTTCCGCGAGTCCGAGACGTGTAGGGTAGTTAATATTCCTGGTTTTGTTCAAATTTTCAGTGAAAATTCATGTTTTTCGGCTGAAATTCAAAATTTTTGTTCAGCACGCTTTTCAGTAACGCCATAGCTATCTAGCCCGCGCGGAGACGCGTCTAACGACACCTCGCCCGTGCGCCTAGCATACATAGCCACCTTAATACTTGGAATTTTCATTGTTCTACGTAACTAGTAGGTACCAAAAATCTACCTAACCGAACCAAGTTTTCATACATTGGTCAATATCTTCGCATCCAGGTGACGCATTTTGACGCTGTTTTCAGCTAATTCGTTCCTAGTTAGGCTACCTGAGACTATCTGACTGAGAAAATTGACGAAAACGCGAAAAAATTTTCTTTCGCTTCATAGACTTTGAAAATTCTTACAACTTTTGTGTACTGGAGACATAATTCAATAATATTTCAAAATTCTTTCAGTCTATCCTGTTTAAATTAGTTTCAATAGATACTTACCTGCCTTACCTGCAATCCGGTGCGCGTTCCGCGAGTCCGAGACGTGTAGGGTAGTTAATATTCCTTGTTTTGTTTAAATTTTCAGTGAAAATTCACGTTTTTCGGCTGAAATTCAAAATTTTTGTTCAGCACGCTTTTCAGTAACACCATAGTTATCTAGCCCGCGCGGAGACGCGTCTAACGACACCTCGCCCGTGCGCCTAGCATACATAGCCACCTTAATACTTGGAATTTTCATTGTTCTACGTAACTAGTAGGTCCCAAAAATCTACCTAACCGAACCAAGTTTTCATACATTGGTCAATATCTTCGCATCCAGGTGACGCATTTTGACGCTGTTTTCAGCTAATTCGTTCCTAGTTAGGCTACCTGAGACTATCTGACTGAGAAAATTGACGAAAACGCGAAAAAATTTTCTTTCGCTTCATAGACTTTGAAAATTCTTACAACTTTTGTGTACTGGAGACATAATTCAATAATATTTCAAAATTCTTTCAGTCTATCCTGTTTAAATTAGTTTCAATAGATACTTACCTGCCTTACCTGCAATCCGGTGCGCGTTCCGCGAGTCCGAGACGTGTAGGGTAGTTAATATTCCTTGTTTTGTTTAAATTTTCAGTGAAAATTCACGTTTTTCGGCTGAAATTCAAAATTTTTGTTCAGCACGCTTTTCAGTAACACCATAGTTATCTAGCCCGCGCGGAGACGCGTCTAACGACACCTCGCCCGTGCGCCTAGCATACATAGCCACCTTAATACTTGGAATTTTCATTGTTCTACGTAACTAGTAGGTCCCAAAAACCTACCTAACCGAACCAAGTTTTCATACATTGGTCAATATCTTCGCATCCAGGTGACGCATTTTGACGCTGTTTTCAGCTAATTCGTTCCTAGTTAGGCTACCTGAGACTATCTGACTGAGAAAATTGACGAAAACGCGAAAAAATTTTCTTTCGCTTCATAGACTTTGAAAATTCTTACAACTTTTGTGTACTGGAGACATAATTCAATAATATTTCAAAATTCTTTCAGTCTATCCTGTTTAAATTAGTTTCAATAGATACTTACCTGCCTTACCTGCAATCCGGTGCGCGTTCCGCGAGTCCGAGACGTGTAGGGTAGTTAATATTCCTTGTTTTGTTTAAATTTTCAGTGAAAATTCACGTTTTTCGGCTGAAATTCAAAATTTTTGTTCAGCACGCTTTTCAGTAACACCATAGTTATCTAGCCCGCGCGGAGACGCGTCTAACGACACCTCGCCCGTGCGCCTAGCATACATAGCCACCTTAATACTTGGAATTTTCATTGTTCTACGTAACTAGTAGGTCCCAAAAATCTACCTAACCGAACCAAGTTTTCATACATTGGTCAATATCTTCGCATCCAGGTGACGCATTTTGACGCTGTTTTCAGCTAATTCGTTCCTAGTTAGGCTACCTGAGACTATCTGACTGAGAAAATTGACGAAAACGCGAAAAAATTTTCTTTCGCTTCATAGACTTTGAAAATTCTTACAACTTTTGTGTACTGGAGACATAATTCAATAATATTTCAAAATTCTTTCAGCCAATCCTGTTTAAATTAGTTTCAATAGATACTTACCTGCCTTACCTGCAATCCGGTGCGCGTTCCGCGAGTCCGAGACGTGTAGGGTAGTTAATATTCCTGGTTTTGTTCAAATTTTCAGTGAAAATTCATGTTTTTCGGCTGAAATTCAAAATTTTTGTTCAGCACGCTTTTCAGTAACGCCATAGCTATCTAGCCCGCGCGGAGACGCGTCTAACGACACCTCGCCCGTGCGCCTAGCGTACATAGCCACCTTAATACTTAGAATTTTCATTGTTCTACGTAACTAGTAGGTATCAAAAATCTACCTGACCGAACCAAGTTTTCATACATTGGTCAATATCTTCGTATCCAGGTGACGCATTTTGACGCTGTTTTCAGCTAATTCGTTCCTAGTTAGGCTACCTGAGACTATCTGACTGAGAAAATTGACGAAAACGCGAAAAAATTTTCTTTCGCTTCATAGACTTTCAAAATTCTTACAATTTTATGTACTGGAGACATAATTTAATAATATTTCAAAATTCTTTCAGCCAATCCTGTTTAAATTAGTTTCAATAGATACTTACCTGCCTTACCTGCAATCCGGTGCGCGTTCCGCGAGTCCGAGACGTGTAGGGTAGTTAATATTCCTGGTTTTGTTCAAATTTTCAGTGAAAATTCATGTTTTTCGGCTGAAATTCAAAATTTTTGTTCAGCACGCTTTTCAGTAACGCCATAGCTATCTAGCCCGCGCGGAGACGCGTCTAACGACACCTCGCCCGTGCGCCTAGCATACATAGCCACCTTAATACTTGGAATTTTCATTGTTCTACGTAACTAGTAGGTACCAAAAATCTACCTAACCGAACCAAGTTTTCATACATTGGTCAATATCTTCGCATCCAGGTGACGCATTTTGACGCTGTTTTCAGCTAATTCGTTCCTAGTTAGGCTACCTGAGACTATCTGACTGAGAAAATTGACGAAAACGCGAAAAAATTTTCTTTCGCTTCATAGACTTTGAAAATTCTTACAACTTTTGTGTACTGGAGACATAATTCAATAATATTTCAAAATTCTTTCAGTCTATCCTGTTTAAATTAGTTTCAATAGATACTTACCTGCCTTACCTGCAATCCGGTGCGCGTTCCGCGAGTCCGAGACGTGTAGGGTAGTTAATATTCCTTGTTTTGTTTAAATTTTCAGTGAAAATTCACGTTTTTCGGCTGAAATTCAAAATTTTTGTTCAGCACGCTTTTCAGTAACACCATAGTTATCTAGCCCGCGCGGAGACGCGTCTAACGACACCTCGCCCGTGCGCCTAGCATACATAGCCACCTTAATACTTGGAATTTTCATTGTTCTACGTAACTAGTAGGTCCCAAAAATCTACCTAACCGAACCAAGTTTTCATACATTGGTCAATATCTTCGCATCCAGGTGACGCATTTTGACGCTGTTTTCAGCTAATTCGTTCCTAGTTAGGCTACCTGAGACTATCTGACTGAGAAAATTGACGAAAACGCGAAAAAATTTTCTTTCGCTTCATAGACTTTGAAAATTCTTACAGCTTTTGTGTACTGGAGACATAATTCAATAATATTTCAAAATTCTTTCAGTCTATCCTGTTTAAATTAGTTTCAATAGATACTTACCTGCCTTACCTGCAATCCGGTGCGCGTTCCGCGAGTCCGAGACGTGTAGGGTAGTTAATATTCCTTGTTTTGTTTAAATTTTCAGTGAAAATTCACGTTTTTCGGCTGAAATTCAAAATTTTTGTTCAGCACGCTTTTCAGTAACACCATAGTTATCTAGCCCGCGCGGAGACGCGTCTAACGACACCTCGCCCGTGCGCCTAGCATACATAGCCACCTTAATACTTGGAATTTTCATTGTTCTACGTAACTAGTAGGTCCCAAAAATCTACCTAACCGAACCAAGTTTTCATACATTGGTCAATATCTTCGCATCCAGGTGACGCATTTTGACGCTGTTTTCAGCTAATTCGTTCCTAGTTAGGCTACCTGAGACTATCTGACTGAGAAAATTGACGAAAACGCGAAAAAATTTTCTTTCGCTTCATAGACTTTGAAAATTCTTACAACTTTTGTGTACTGGAGACATAATTCAATAATATTTCAAAATTCTTTCAGTCTATCCTGTTTAAATTAGTTTCAATAGATACTTACCTGCCTTACCTGCAATCCGGTGCGCGTTCCGCGAGTCCGAGACGTGTAGGGTAGTTAATATTCCTTGTTTTGTTTAAATTTTCAGTGAAAATTCACGTTTTTCGGCTGAAATTCAAAATTTTTGTTCAGCACGCTTTTCAGTAACACCATAGTTATCTAGCCCGCGCGGAGACGCGTCTAACGACACCTCGCCCGTGCGCCTAGCATACATAGCCACCTTAATACTTGGAATTTTCATTGTTCTACGTAACTAGTAGGTCCCAAAAATCTACCTAACCGAACCAAGTTTTCATACATTGGTCAATATCTTCGCATCCAGGTGACGCATTTTGACGCTGTTTTCAGCTAATTCGTTCCTAGTTAGGCTACCTGAGACTATCTGACTGAGAAAATTGACGAAAACGCGAAAAAATTTTCTTTCGCTTCATAGACTTTGAAAATTCTTACAACTTTTGTGTACTGGAGACATAATTCAATAATATTTCAAAATTCTTTCAGCCAATCCTGTTTAAATTAGTTTCAATAGATACTTACCTGCCTTACCTGCAATCCGGTGCGCGTTCCGCGAGTCCGAGACGTGTAGGGTAGTTAATATTCCTGGTTTTGTTCAAATTTTCAGTGAAAATTCATGTTTTTCGGCTGAAATTCAAAATTTTTGTTCAGCACGCTTTTCAGTAACGCCATAGCTATCTAGCCCGCGCGGAGACGCGTCTAACGACACCTCGCCCGTGCGCCTAGCGTACATAGCCACCTTAATACTTAGAATTTTCATTGTTCTACGTAACTAGTAGGTATCAAAAATCTACCTGACCGAACCAAGTTTTCATACATTGGTCAATATCTTCGTATCCAGGTGACGCATTTTGACGCTGTTTTCAGCTAATTCGTTCCTAGTTAGGCTACCTGAGACTATCTGACTGAGAAAATTGACGAAAACGCGAAAAAATTTTCTTTCGCTTCATAGACTTTGAAAATTCTTACAATTTTATGTACTGGAGACATAATTTAATAATATTTCAAAATTCTTTCAGCCAATCCTGTTTAAATTAGTTTCAATAGATACTTACCTGCCTTACCTGCAATCCGGTGCGCGTTCCGCGAGTCCGAGACGTGTAGGGTAGTTAATATTCCTGGTTTTGTTCAAATTTTCAGTGAAAATTCATGTTTTTCGGCTGAAATTCAAAATTTTTGTTCAGCACGCTTTTCAGTAACGCCATAGCTATCTAGCCCGCGCGGAGACGCGTCTAACGACACCTCGCCCGTGCGCCTAGCGTACATAGCCACCTTAATACTTAGAATTTTCATTGTTCTACGTAACTAGTAGGTATCAAAAATCTACCTGACCGAACCAAGTTTTCATACATTGGTCAATATCTTCGTATCCAGGTGACGCATTTTGACGCTGTTTTCAGCTAATTCGTTCCTAGTTAGGCTACCTGAGACTATCTGACTGAGAAAATTGACGAAAACGCGAAAAAATTTTCTTTCGCTTCATAGACTTTGAAAATTCTTACAATTTTATGTACTGGAGACATAATTTAATAATATTTCAAAATTCTTTCAGCCAATCCTGTTTAAATTAGTTTCAATAGATACTTACCTGCCTTACCTGCAATCCGGTGCGCGTTCCGCGAGTCCGAGACGTGTAGGGTAGTTAATATTCCTGGTTTTGTTCAAATTTTCAGTGAAAATTCATGTTTTTCGGCTGAAATTCAAAATTTTTGTTCAGCACGCTTTTCAGTATCGCCATAGCTATCTAGCCCGCGCGGAGACGCGTCTAACGACACCTCGCCCGTGCGCCTAGCATACATAGCCACCTTAATACTTGGAATTTTCATTGTTCTACGTAACTAGTAGGT
The DNA here is from genome assembly GCA_949091785.1 of Polymixis lichenea. Lineage (NCBI taxonomy): Eukaryota > Metazoa > Arthropoda > Insecta > Lepidoptera > Noctuidae > Polymixis > Polymixis lichenea. The sequence continues at coordinate 44,233 of OX420944.1, forward strand.
ACCAAAAATCTACCTAACCGAACCAAGTTTTCATACATTGGTCAATATCTTCGCATCCAGGTGACGCATTTTGACGCTGTTTTCAGCTAATTCGTTCCTAGTTAGGCTACCTGAGACTATCTGACTGAGAAAATTGACGAAAACGCGAAAAAATTTTCTTTCGCTTCATAGACTTTGAAAATTCTTACAACTTTTGTGTACTGGAGACATAATTCAATAATATTTCAAAATTCTTTCAGTCTATCCTGTTTAAATTAGTTTCAATAGATACTTACCTGCCTTACCTGCAATCCGGTGCGCGTTCCGCGAGTCCGAGACGTGTAGGGTAGTTAATATTCCTTGTTTTGTTTAAATTTTCAGTGAAAATTCACGTTTTTCGGCTGAAATTCAAAATTTTTGTTCAGCACGCTTTTCAGTAACGCCATAGCTATCTAGCCCGCGCGGAGACGCGTCTAACGACACCTCGCCCGTGCGCCTAGCATACATAGCCACCTTAATACTTGGAATTTTCATTGTTCTACGTAACTAGTAGGTACCAAAAATCTACCTAACCGAACCAAGTTTTCATACATTGGTCAATATCTTCGCATCCAGGTGACGCATTTTGACGCTGTTTTCAGCTAATTCGTTCCTAGTTAGGCTACCTGAGACTATCTGACTGAGAAAATTGACGAAAACGCGAAAAAATTTTCTTTCGCCCCATAGACTTTGAAAATTCTTACAAACTGTATGTACTGGATACATAATTCAATAATATTTCAAAATTCTTTCAGCCAATCCCGTTTAAATTAGTTTCAATAGATACTTACCTGCCTTACCTGCAATCCGGTGCGCGTTCCGCGAGTCCGAGACGTGTAGGGTAGTTAATATTCCCGGTTTTGTTCAAATTTTCAGTGAAAATTCACGTTTTTCGGCTGAAATTCAAAATTTTTGTTCAGCACGCTTTTCAGTAACGCCATAGTTAGCTAGTTCGCGCGGAGACGCGTCTTCCGACACCTCGACCGTGCGCCTAGCATACATAGCCATCTTAATACTTAGAATTTTCATTGTTCTACGTAACTAGTAGGTACCAAAAATCTACCTGACCGAACCAAGTTTGGGGTGCTTGGACAGGAAACCTCCTCGTGTGCCCGTGGGCTGGAGTTTCCCTTGGATGCGTCTGGGGGAAAGGCCAGTCTCCGGGACGGTGCACCCTGGGATGCGGGCAATGTCCCCCCATTAGGTACGCGTGCCTAAGGGGTGTCGTTGCCCGTATGCCAATATCCTGTCGGAGGAACGCTCCAACGCGTGTATCTCTGCGACTATGCAGAGACGCACAGCGGCGGAGTAAGAGCGGGCTCGGTGTGCACTTACCCTGCCACCGGGCAGGCAAGAAGGAGTCCTCTCCTTCTGCCACCGTTAATCTCGTAGCCCCGAAGATTGTCACGGTCATGTCTCTGACTTTTGACGGGGGTCGAGGGTCTTGGCTTAACCGCCCGGGCCGCGAGGAAGAAATCCTCTATAAAAAATTACCCCAAACCTCCAAGCGGCGGCGCACCGTGAGGGAGGTTGTTAGCTTGACTAATGGGTAGCTAAATTAGTCTCTAGTGCGAACCACTGATTTTTGGGAAATATAAAGTTTACACTCGTGGGAACAAAAATGGAAAAAGAAATTAATAAAAAACAAAACCAACAGGAGGAGGGGAGCGATTCGGGGTCGGAGTCCGACGCCGCATCGAGCGCGAAGGGCTCTTTCAAGAGTCCGGAGCGTGTAGTGGGCGCTTCGAAGAGGACCAATGAGTTCCTCAAGGAGCGCTCAAAACCGAAGGATGGCCAGGGGTCATCCTCGGACGGTGGCATGACCTCGGCCCGAAAACTCGGGAAGGTCTGTCGCCAGGGTGGGATCCGGCTGGGCAAGGGGCTGACCACCAAGGAGACCGGCGTACTGAGCCAAGCCGGCCCAGTGGAGGCGGCCCAGCGAGCCGAGGCGCTAACCATGGAGGGGCAGCTCTCTGGGGGGACCAGCAGCAGGGCCCTCTCGGAGTCGTCTGACGGGGAGTCGGACGCTGCCGGCGGCTCCAAGTCGGAGCGAATGGCGAGGTTCGCGGAGGCGGTGGCTACGGCAGTCAGGGCTTTGGCCTTGAAGAGGACGTACGCCTCTAAGGACAAGGCCGTGCCCGCAGCCATAGCCTCCATTATGGCGGCAGCGGAGGGCATCCACACCGGACCTCCGTCGGACACCATGTCCGGGATGCGGGCGGAGGTCGCCCGCTTGGCAGCCGCTACGGAGCTTCTCCGAAAGGAGAACGAGGAGCTCCGAGCGGACCTGGCAGCGCTCCGAGGAGCTGGCCCCAGGGTGGTGCCTCAGAAGGGGGCGCGACATGGGCAGGGTGGACCCGTGCCAGAGGAGGACCGGCTGCTGAACCTGGTGCGGCAGGAGCTGGCTGCCTTCAGCAGCCGGTTTTCCGTCCTGGAGGCAATAGTCCTGCGGCCCCCGCTAGCAGCGAGTCGGTCGGCCTCGGGACAGCAGCAGAGGGGGGGCACGTATGCCGCAACCACAGCTTCCACGGCCAAATCGGCACCGCAGCCGGGACGGACTCCGGCGAAACCGGTGCCGACAAAGCCTAAGAAGGGCAGTGTGGCTGCGCAGGCGGTGACGGCCCCAGCTGTGGTGGTGCCAGGAAGGACGGCCCCGCCTCCCAAATCTCCTCCGGCCGACGCCGAATGGCAAGTGGCCGGGGAGAAGAGGAAGGCGGGCAAGGCTGCGAGGGCGGCCAAAAAAAAGGAGAGGCGGCAGCGTGCCAAAAAGCGAAGCGCCGCGGCTAGGTTACGCGCCCCGAAGTCCGCAGCTGTAGTGATCACACTACAGCCGGAAGCGGTACAGAAGGGCGTGTCCTACCGCGACGTGATCGCGAAGGCGAGGGCGGCGGTGGACCTGGCGGAAATAGGAGTCGCCAACGGCCTCCGCATAAGGGTCACTGCGACCGGGGCCCGGATGTTGCAGGTCCCTGGTGCGGCCAGTGGCCCGACCGCAGACGCTCTGGCCGAAAGGCTAAGGGCGTCCATAAGTGCGGACGAGGCCCGAGTGTCCAGGCCCACCAAGTGCGCTGACATGCGCATCTTGGGCCTGGACGACTCCGTGACGGAGAGCGAGGTGGTGGCCGCCATAGTCAGGACTGGGGGGTGCTCTGCCGAGCAGGTGAAGGCAGGCACCATTCGTCCTGACAACACGGGCATGCGAACCGTTACGGTGAGCTGCCCCGTGTCGGCGGCCCGAAAAATCACTGAGGAGGGCCGAAGGCTCCTGGTGGGCTGGGTATCCGCGCAGGTCAAGCTGCTGGAGCCCAGACCTCTGAGGTGCTTCCGCTGTCAGGTGGGTCACCACGTCGGAGTCCAATGCACTTCGGAGGTGGACCGCAGCGGTCACTGCTTCCGCTGCGGTCAGCCCGGTCACAAGGCCGGCTCATGCAATGCCGCGCCGCACTGCTATTTATGTGCGGCAGCTGGCAAGCCGGCCGAACACCGGGCTGGGAGCAAGGCCTGCGCTCCACCCGCCGAAACCAGGAGCCGGGGCAGGGGCAAGCCCTCCGCCACCGCCGTCACCGCCGTAGCTGCCGCCACCGCCGCCACCGCTGCCGCCCCTACCATCGCCGTCGCCGCCGCTACCACCGCGGCAGGGCCCTCTCAGGGGCCTCCGGAGGGGGCTGAAATGGAATGCCAATAACGGCTCCATTTCGCCTCCTCCAGGCGAACATCAACCACTGCGCCACCGCTCAGGATCTGTTGCTCCAGAGCATGGCGCAGTGGTCGATTAACATCGCCGTGGTCGCTGAGCCGTACTTTGTCCCGCCCAGGGATTACTGGGTGGAGGACCTGAGCGGCTCAGTGACCATAATTTCGTCGGCCGCCGCCGGCACCCCGGCTCTCGAGGGTATCCAGAGAGGAAGGGGTTGCGTAGCAGCACGGTTCGGGGAGATTGCAGTGGTAGGGGTGTACTTCTCCCCGAGCCGAACTCTCGCCGAGTTCCACAACTCCCTTGAGGAGTTGAGAGACGTCGTCGTCGGGTTTCGTTCCCTCCCCGTGCTCGTCCTCGGGGACTTCAATGCCAAGAACTTGGCTTGGGGTTCCCGGTTGACGGATGTGCGGGGTAGGATGGTGGAGGACTGGGCTCTAGAGGTGGGCCTGGTCGTCCTAAACCGGGGTTCTGTCGCCACGTGTGTGCGGATGCGGGGTGAGTCGGTGGTGGACATTTCGTTCGCCAGCCCCGCTCTGTCACCGCGTGTCGTCGACTGGCGCGTCATGGAGGGGGTGGAGACGTATTCCGACCACCGGTATATCCGGTTTGACGTCTCCGCCCAGGCCTCGAGCGCGCCGGTCCAACAGGCCCCGTGTGGTCCGCGGTGGGCGCTGAAGCGGCTGGACCGGGAGCTCCTCCTGGAAGCCTCGATCGTGCAGGCCTGGGTGTCACCACCGGACAGGCCTGCCGACATCAACGACGAGGCGGAGTGGTTCCGGGAGGCCATGTCCGAGGTATGCGACGTGGCAATGCCCCGGGTCCAGCCAGGACGTGCTCCACGCCAGGTGTACTGGTGGTCGCCGGAGCTCACAGCTCTGCGCGAGGCGTGCGTTGCTGCGCGGCATCGGTACACCAGGCACCGCAGGCTCCGTATCCGCCCTCCGGATACGGAAGCCATTCAGGCGGAGCTATACGAGGGGTACAGAGTGGCGAAGACCACCCTCCGAGCGGAGATCCTGCGGGCCAGGTCACTGGCCCGCGAGGAGTCGCTGGAGACTCTGAACAGAGACCCGTGGGGACGCCCTTACAAAACGGTGCGGGAGAAAATCCGCCCGTGGGCTCCCCCGCTGACCCAGAGTCTCCGGCCTCAGCTCGTGCAGGACGTGGTGAGCGCTCTGTTTCCCTCGCGAGGGGAGCATGCTCCCCCGGCCATGGCTCCGCCACCTGCGGTGCCCGACGCGGACCACACCGACGACGACGACGATGCTCCAGAGGTGACCGAGGTAGAATTGAGAGTGGCGGTACGTAGGCTGAATGCCAAGAATACCGCCCCAGGACCCGACGGCTTGCCTGGAAAAGCCTGGGTCCTGGCCTTGGAGGCTCTCGGGCCTCGACTAAGAGGGCTCCTAAGCGCATGCTTGGAGGAGGGCCAGTTCCCACGTCACTGGAAGACGGGGAAACTGGTCCTCATCAAGAAGCAGGGGCGCCCCGCGGACTCTCCGTCCGCTTACCGGCCCATCGTGCTGCTCGACGAGGTGGGCAAGCTCTTTGAAAGAGTCATTGCAGACCGCCTCGTCGGGCGGCTGGTGCGGGTGGGGCCGGATTTGGCGGAGAGCCAGTTCGGTTTCCGCAGGGGGCGCTCCACGGTGGACGCCATCATGCGCGTGCGAGCCCTCACGACGGGGGATGCTGTGGCCCGGGGTGGGGTCGTCTTGGCGGTGTCTCTGGACATCGCCAATGCCTTCAACACCCTGCCCTGGAGTTGCATAAGGGAGGCACTCCGGTATCACCGGATGCCGACCTACCTCTGTCGTGTGGTCGAGGCCTACTTGACGGACAGGGCCGTCATCTACCCCGGTCACCTAGGAGAGTGGAACCGGCGAGAGATGTCGTGCGGTGTCCCACAGGGATCGGTCCTGGGGCCGCATCTGTGGGACATCGGATACGACTGGGTGCTGCGCGCCGACCTCCCTAGTGGCGTCAGCGTAGTTTGCTACGCTGACGACACGCTGGTCCTGGCGCAAGGGAGGTCGTATCAGGCGGCGGCCGACTTAGCGACACACGGAGTTGCGACAATCGTCGATAGGATCCGGCAACTGGGACTCGAGGTGGCCTTGCACAAATCCGAGGCCATGTGGTTTCATGGTCTTCGGAATGCGCCACTGACGGGTTCCCAGATAACGGTGGGAGGGGTTCACATCGGCGTCGAGTCGACGATGAAGTACCTAGGACTCGTCCTCGACAGCCGGTGGAACTTCGGGGAACATTTCCGACGTTTGGCTCCCAGACTGGAGCGGGCCGGGGCTGCCTTGAAGCGGCTCCTGCCCAATCTAGGGGGGCCAAACGCCTCCTGCCGGAGGCTCTACGCGGGGGTCGTGCGGGCCATGGCCCTATACGGGGCGCCGGTGTGGGCGCCTACATTGAGGCGCCAACCAGCGCGCCGGTTGAAGGCGGCCCATAGGGTCATGGCCATCCGGATGATCCGGGGATACCGCACGATCTCCGGTGAGGCGGCGGGCCTCCTTGCCGGATTACCGCCATGGGATCTGGAGGCAAACGTCCTCGCGCTCACTTGGGAGTGGCGCGAGGAGGCCAAACGCCGGGGCGAAACTCCGCTGCCGCGGGAAATCGCGGCACGGCGGACAGAGCTCCGGCAGGATCTCATGGCGACGTGGAAAGTGCGATTGTCGCAACCCAGTGCTGGGCACGCCGCGATTGCGGCGGTAAGTCCCCTCTTTGAGGAGTGGCTTGAGAGGCGGCATGGCGTCCTCACCTTCCGCCTGACACAGGTCCTCACCGGACATGGCTGTTTCGGGAGGTTCCTGTTTCGGATAGGGCGGGAGGAAACGCCCGGGTGTTTCCATTGCGAAGATCGCCCAGAGGACACGGTGGAGCATACGGTGGAGGTCTGCCCAGCTTGGGCGGAGCAACGCCGTGTCCTCGTGCAGGTGATCGGCGGCGGCGATCTCTCGCGTCCGACCCTGGTCCAGGCCATGGTACGGAGCGAGAGGGCATGGCTGGCAGTCGCCTCCTTCAGCGAAGCAGTTATGCTCGCAAAGAGGGAGGCGGCGCACGTGAGGGAGATGCAATACATGCGCCCTCACAGCCGTGGCCTTCGCAGGAGACGCCCTGGGCGTCGGGAATCCCAGGCTGATTCCCGGCCACCGTAGGCACGGGCTTGCGGACGGCGAGTAATGGGTAGCTCGCTGTCCGGTAAGGACCAAGCCCGGGTCGACGGCGCGTTGTGTTCCACGCGCGCCTCAAAGAGATGTCAGCAGCAACAGAGGGGCCCGCAAGGGCCGATGCCTGCCGGGGGTGCGGGTTGTTCGAAAGAGATACCGCCGCCCCTGGCACACAGGCAACTGAGGGAACACGGGTGGGTTTTAGTCAGTAAAAGTCTGACACGCCCTCCCGCTCCACCCAGAGCGGGAGAAGTTATTTGATGATTTCCCACCCAGAAAAAAAAAAAAAAAAAACCGAACCAAGTTTTCATCCATTGGTCAATATCTTCGCATCCAGGTGACGCATTTTGACGCTGTTTTCAGCTAATTCGTTCCTAGTTAGGCTACCTGAGACTATCTGACTGAGAAAATTGACGAAAACGCGAAAAAATTTTCTTTCGCCCCATAGACTTTGAAAATTCTTACAAACTGTATGTACTGGATACATAATTCAATAATATTTCAATATTCTTTCAGCCAATCCCGTTTAAATTAGTTTCAATAGATACTTACCTGCCTTACCTGCAATCCGTTGCGCGTTCCGCGAGTCCGAGACGTGTAGGGTAGTTAATATTCCCGGTTTTGTTCAAATTTTCAGTGAAAATTCACGTTTTTCGGCTGAAATTCAAAATTTTTGTTCAGCACGCTTTTCAGTAACGCCATAGTTAGCTAGTTCGCGCGGAGACGCGTCTTCCGACACCTCGACCGTGCGCCTAGCATACATAGCCATCTTAATACTTAGAATTTTCATTGTTCTACGTAACTAGTAGGTACCAAAAATCTACCTGACCGAACCAAGTTTTCATCCATTGGTCAATATCTTCGCATCCAGGTGACGCATTTTGACGCTGTTTTCAGCTAATTCGTTCCTAGTTAGGCTACCTGAGACTATCTGACTGAGAAAATTGACGAAAACGCGAAAAAATTTTCTTTCGCCCCATAGACTTTGAAAATTCTTACAAACTGTATGTACTGGATACATAATTCAATAATATTTCAAAATTCTTTCAGCCAATCCCGTTTAAATTAGTTTCAATAGATACTTACCTGCCTTACCTGCAATCCGGTGCGCGTTCCGCGAGTCCGAGACGTGTAGGGTAGTTAATATTCCCGGTTTTGTTCAAATTTTCAGTGAAAATTCACGTTTTTCGGCTGAAATTCAAAATTTTTGTTCAGCACGCTTTTCAGTAACGCCATAGTTAGCTAGTTCGCGCGGAGACGCGTCTTCCGACACCTCGACCGTGCGCCTAGCATACATAGCCATCTTAATACTTAGAATTTTCATTGTTCTACGTAACTAGTAGGTACCAAAAATCTACCTGACCGAACCAAGTTTTCATCCATTGGTCAATATCTTCGCATCCAGGTGACGCATTTTGACGCTGTTTTCAGGTAATTCGTTCCTAGTTAGGCTACCTGAGACTATCTGACTGAGAAAATTGACGAAAACGCGAAAAAATTTTCTTTCGCCCCATAGACTTTGAAAATTCTTACAAACTGTATGTACTGGATACATAATTCAATAATATTTCAAAATTCTTTCAGCCAATCCCGTTTAAATTAGTTTCAATAGATACTTACCTGCCTTACCTGCAATCCGGTGCGCGTTCCGCGAGTCCGAGACGTGTAGGGTAGTTAATATTCCCGGTTTTGTTCAAATTTTCAGTGAAAATTCACGTTTTTCGGCTGAAATTCAAAATTTTTGTTCAGCACGCTTTTCAGTAACGCCATAGTTAGCTAGTTCGCGCGGAGACGCGTCTTCCGACACCTCGACCGTGCGCCTAGCATACATAGCCATCTTAATACTTAGAATTTTCATTGTTCTACGTAACTAGTAGGTACCAAAAATCTACCTGACCGAACCAAGTTTTCATCCATTGGTCAATATCTTCGCATCCAGGTGACGCATTTTGACGCTGTTTTCAGCTAATTCGTTCCTAGTTAGGCTACCTGAGACTATCTGACTGAGAAAATTGACGAAAACGCGAAAAAATTTTCTTTCGCTTCATAGACTTTGAAAATTCTTACAATTTTATGTACTGGAGACATAATTTAATAATATTTCAAAATTCTTTCAGCCAATCCTGTTTAAATTAGTTTCAATAGATACTTACCTGCCTTACCTGCAATCCGGTGCGCGTTCCGCGAGTCCGAGACGTGTAGGGTAGTTAATATTCCTGGTTTTGTTCAAATTTTCAGTGAAAATTCATGTTTTTCGGCTGAAATTCAAAATTTTTGTTCAGCACGCTTTTCAGTAACGCCATAGCTATCTAGCCCGCGCGGAGACGCGTCTAACGACACCTCGCCCGTGCGCCTAGCGTACATAGCCACCTTAATACTTAGAATTTTCATTGTTCTACGTAACTAGTAGGTATCAAAAATCTACCTGACCGAACCAAGTTTTCATACATTGGTCAATATCTTCGTATCCAGGTGACGCATTTTGACGCTGTTTTCAGCTAATTCGTTCCTAGTTAGGCTACCTGAGACTATCTGACTGAGAAAATTGACGAAAACGCGAAAAAATTTTCTTTCGCTTCATAGACTTTGAAAATTCTTACAATTTTATGTACTGGAGACATAATTTAATAATATTTCAAAATTCTTTCAGCCAATCCTGTTTAAATTAGTTTCAATAGATACTTACCTGCCTTACCTGCAATCCGGTGCGCGTTCCGCGAGTCCGAGACGTGTAGGGTAGTTAATATTCCTGGTTTTGTTCAAATTTTCAGTGAAAATTCATGTTTTTCGGCTGAAATTCAAAATTTTTGTTCAGCACGCTTTTCAGTAACGCCATAGCTATCTAGCCCGCGCGGAGACGCGTCTAACGACACCTCGCCCGTGCGCCTAGCGTACATAGCCACCTTAATACTTAGAATTTTCATTGTTCTACGTAACTAGTAGGTATCAAAAATCTACCTGACCGAACCAAGTTTTCATACATTGGTCAATATCTTCGTATCCAGGTGACGCATTTTGACGCTGTTTTCAGCTAATTCGTTCCTAGTTAGGCTACCTGAGACTATCTGACTGAGAAAATTGACGAAAACGCGAAAAAATTTTCTTTCGCTTCATAGACTTTGAAAATTCTTACAACTTTTGTGTACTGGAGACATAATTCAATAATATTTCAAAATTCTTTCAGTCTATCCTGTTTAAATTAGTTTCAATAGATACTTACCTGCCTTACCTGCAATCCGGTGCGCGTTCCGCGAGTCCGAGACGTGTAGGGTAGTTAATATTCCTTGTTTTGTTTAAATTTTCAGTGAAAATTCACGTTTTTCGGCTGAAATTCAAAATTTTTGTTCAGCACGCTTTTCAGTAACACCATAGCTATCTAGCCCGCGCGGAGACGCGTCTAACGACACCTCGCCCGTGCGCCTAGCGTACATAGCCACCTTAATACTTAGAATTTTCATTGTTCTACGTAACTAGTAGGTATCAAAAATCTACCTGACCGAACCAAGTTTTCATACATTGGTCAATGTCTTCGTATCCAGGTGACGCATTTTGACGCTGTTTTCAGCTAATTCGTTCCTAGTTAGGCTACCTGAGACTATCTGACTGAGAAAATTGACGAAAACGCGAAAAAATTTTCTTTCGCTTCATAGACTTTGAAAATTCTTACAATTTTATGTACTGGAGACATAATTTAATAATATTTCAAAATTCTTTCAGCCAATCCTGTTTAAATTAGTTTCAATAGATACTTACCTGCCTTACCTGCAATCCGGTGCGCGTTCCGCGAGTCCGAGACGTGTAGGGTAGTTAATATTCCTGGTTTTGTTCAAATTTTCAGTGAAAATTCATGTTTTTCGGCTGAAATTCAAAATTTTTGTTCAGCACGCTTTTCAGTAACGCCATAGCTATCTAGCCCGCGCGGAGACGCGTCTAACGACACCTCGCCCGTGCGCCTAGCGTACATAGCCACCTTAATACTTAGAATTTTCATTGTTCTACGTAACTAGTAGGTATCAAAAATCTACCTGACCGAACCAAGTTTTCATACATTGGTCAATATCTTCGTATCCAGGTGACGCATTTTGACGCTGTTTTCAGCTAATTCGTTCCTAGTTAGGCTACCTGAGACTATCTGACTGAGAAAATTGACGAAAACGCGAAAAAATTTTCTTTCGCTTCATAGACTTTGAAAATTCTTACAATTTTATGTACTGGAGACATAATTTAATAATATTTCAAAATTCTTTCAGCCAATCCTGTTTAAATTAGTTTCAATAGATACTTACCTGCCTTACCTGCAATCCGGTGCGCGTTCCGCGAGTCCGAGACGTGTAGGGTAGTTAATATTCCTGGTTTTGTTCAAATTTTCAGTGAAAATTCATGTTTTTCGGCTGAAATTCAAAATTTTTGTTCAGCACGCTTTTCAGTAACGCCATAGCTATCTAGCCCGCGCGGAGACGCGTCTAACGACACCTCGCCCGTGCGCCTAGCATACATAGCCACCTTAATACTTGGAATTTTCATTGTTCTACGTAACTAGTAGGTACCAAAAATCTACCTAACCGAACCAAGTTTTCATACATTGGTCAATATCTTCGCATCCAGGTGACGCATTTTGACGCTGTTTTCAGCTAATTCGTTCCTAGTTAGGCTACCTGAGACTATCTGACTGAGAAAATTGACGAAAACGCGAAAAAATTTTCTTTCGCTTCATAGACTTTGAAAATTCTTACAACTTTTGTGTACTGGAGACATAATTCAATAATATTTCAAAATTCTTTCAGTCTATCCTGTTTAAATTAGTTTCAATAGATACTTACCTGCCTTACCTGCAATCCGGTGCGCGTTCCGCGAGTCCGAGACGTGTAGGGTAGTTAATATTCCTTGTTTTGTTTAAATTTTCAGTGAAAATTCACGTTTTTCGGCTGAAATTCAAAATTTTTGTTCAGCACGCTTTTCAGTAACACCATAGTTATCTAGCCCGCGCGGAGACGCGTCTAACGACACCTCGCCCGTGCGCCTAGCATACATAGCCACCTTAATACTTGGAATTTTCATTGTTCTACGTAACTAGTAGGTCCCAAAAATCTACCTAACCGAACCAAGTTTTCATACATTGGTCAATATCTTCGCATCCAGGTGACGCATTTTGACGCTGTTTTCAGCTAATTCGTTCCTAGTTAGGCTACCTGAGACTATCTGACTGAGAAAATTGACGAAAACGCGAAAAAATTTTCTTTCGCTTCATAGACTTTGAAAATTCTTACAACTTTTGTGTACTGGAGACATAATTCAATAATATTTCAAAATTCTTTCAGTCTATCCTGTTTAAATTAGTTTCAATAGATACTTACCTGCCTTACCTGCAATCCGGTGCGCGTTCCGCGAGTCCGAGACGTGTAGGGTAGTTAATATTCCTTGTTTTGTTTAAATTTTCAGTGAAAATTCACGTTTTTCGGCTGAAATTCAAAATTTTTGTTCAGCACGCTTTTCAGTAACACCATAGTTATCTAGCCCGCGCGGAGACGCGTCTAACGACACCTCGCCCGTGCGCCTAGCGTACATAGCCACCTTAATACTTAGAATTTTCATTGTTCTACGTAACTAGTAGGTATCAAAAATCTACCTGACCGAACCAAGTTTTCATACATTGGTCAATATCTTCGTATCCAGGTGACGCATTTTGACGCTGTTTTCAGCTAATTCGTTCCTAGTTAGGCTACCTGAGACTATCTGACTGAGAAAATTGACGAAAACGCGAAAAAATTTTCTTTCGCTTCATAGACTTTGAAAATTCTTACAATTTTATGTACTGGAGACATAATTTAATAATATTTCAAAATTCTTTCAGCCAATCCTGTTTAAATTAGTTTCAATAGATACTTACCTGCCTTACCTGCAATCCGGTGCGCGTTCCGCGAGTCCGAGACGTGTAGGGTAGTTAATATTCCTGGTTTTGTTCAAATTTTCAGTGAAAATTCATGTTTTTCGGCTGAAATTCAAAATTTTTGTTCAGCACGCTTTTCAGTAACGCCATAGCTATCTAGCCCGCGCGGAGACGCGTCTAACGACACCTCGCCCGTGCGCCTAGCGTACATAGCCACCTTAATACTTAGAATTTTCATTGTTCTACGTAACTAGTAGGTATCAAAAATCTACCTGACCGAACCAAGTTTTCATACATTGGTCAATATCTTCGTATCCAGGTGACGCATTTTGACGCTGTTTTCAGCTAATTCGTTCCTAGTTAGGCTACCTGAGACTATCTGACTGAGAAAATTGACGAAAACGCGAAAAAATTTTCTTTCGCTTCATAGACTTTGAAAATTCTTACAATTTTATGTACTGGAGACATAATTTAATAATATTTCAAAATTCTTTCAGCCAATCCTGTTTAAATTAGTTTCAATAGATACTTACCTGCCTTACCTGCAATCCGGTGCGCGTTCCGCGAGTCCGAGACGTGTAGGGTAGTTAATATTCCTGGTTTTGTTCAAATTTTCAGTGAAAATTCATGTTTTTCGGCTGAAATTCAAAATTTTTGTTCAGCACGCTTTTCAGTAACGCCATAGCTATCTAGCCCGCGCGGAGACGCGTCTAACGACACCTCGCCCGTGCGCCTAGCATACATAGCCACCTTAATACTTGGAATTTTCATTGTTCTACGTAACTAGTAGGTACCAAAAATCTACCTAACCGAACCAAGTTTTCATACATTGGTCAATATCTTCGCATCCAGGTGACGCATTTTGACGCTGTTTTCAGCTAATTCGTTCCTAGTTAGGCTACCTGAGACTATCTGACTGAGAAAATTGACGAAAACGCGAAAAAATTTTCTTTCGCTTCATAGACTTTGAAAATTCTTACAACTTTTGTGTACTGGAGACATAATTCAATAATATTTCAAAATTCTTTCAGTCTATCCTGTTTAAATTAGTTTCAATAGATACTTACCTGCCTTACCTGCAATCCGGTGCGCGTTCCGCGAGTCCGAGACGTGTAGGGTAGTTAATATTCCTTGTTTTGTTTAAATTTTCAGTGAAAATTCACGTTTTTCGGCTGAAATTCAAAATTTTTGTTCAGCACGCTTTTCAGTAACACCATAGTTATCTAGCCCGCGCGGAGACGCGTCTAACGACACCTCGCCCGTGCGCCTAGCATACATAGCCACCTTAATACTTGGAATTTTCATTGTTCTACGTAACTAGTAGGTCCCAAAAATCTACCTAACCGAACCAAGTTTTCATACATTGGTCAATATCTTCGCATCCAGGTGACGCATTTTGACGCTGTTTTCAGCTAATTCGTTCCTAGTTAGGCTACCTGAGACTATCTGACTGAGAAAATTGACGAAAACGCGAAAAAATTTTCTTTCGCTTCATAGACTTTGAAAATTCTTACAACTTTTGTGTACTGGAGACATAATTCAATAATATTTCAAAATTCTTTCAGTCTATCCTGTTTAAATTAGTTTCAATAGATACTTACCTGCCTTACCTGCAATCCGGTGCGCGTTCCGCGAGTCCGAGACGTGTAGGGTAGTTAATATTCCTTGTTTTGTTTAAATTTTCAGTGAAAATTCACGTTTTTCGGCTGAAATTCAAAATTTTTGTTCAGCACGCTTTTCAGTAACGCCATAGCTATCTAGCCCGCGCGGAGACGCGTCTAACGACACCTCGCCCGTGCGCCTAGCATACATAGCCACCTTAATACTTGGAATTTTCATTGTTCTACGTAACTAGTAGGTACCAAAAATCTACCTAACCGAACCAAGTTTTCATACATTGGTCAATATCTTCGCATCCAGGTGACGCATTTTGACGCTGTTTTCAGCTAATTCGTTCCTAGTTAGGCTACCTGAGACTATCTGACTGAGAAAATTGACGAAAACGCGAAAAAATTTTCTTTCGCTTCATAGACTTTGAAAATTCTTACAACTTTTGTGTACTGGAGACATAATTCAATAATATTTCAAAATTCTTTCAGTCTATCCTGTTTAAATTAGTTTCAATAGATACTTACCTGCCTTACCTGCAATCCGGTGCGCGTTCCGCGAGTCCGAGACGTGTAGGGTAGTTAATATTCCTTGTTTTGTTTAAATTTTCAGTGAAAATTCACGTTTTTCGGCTGAAATTCAAAATTTTTGTTCAGCACGCTTTTCAGTAACACCATAGTTATCTAGCCCGCGCGGAGACGCGTCTAACGACACCTCGCCCGTGCGCCTAGCATACATAGCCACCTTAATACTTGGAATTTTCATTGTTCTACGTAACTAGTAGGTCCCAAAAATCTACCTAACCGAACCAAGTTTTCATACATTGGTCAATATCTTCGCATCCAGGTGACGCATTTTGACGCTGTTTTCAGCTAATTCGTTCCTAGTTAGGCTACCTGAGACTATCTGACTGAGAAAATTGACGAAAACGCGAAAAAATTTTCTTTCGCTTCATAGACTTTGAAAATTCTTACAACTTTTGTGTACTGGAGACATAATTCAATAATATTTCAAAATTCTTTCAGTCTATCCTGTTTAAATTAGTTTCAATAGATACTTACCTGCCTTACCTGCAATCCGGTGCGCGTTCCGCGAGTCCGAGACGTGTAGGGTAGTTAATATTCCTTGTTTTGTTTAAATTTTCAGTGAAAATTCACGTTTTTCGGCTGAAATTCAAAATTTTTGTTCAGCACGCTTTTCAGTAACACCATAGTTATCTAGCCCGCGCGGAGACGCGTCTAACGACACCTCGCCCGTGCGCCTAGCATACATAGCCACCTTAATACTTGGAATTTTCATTGTTCTACGTAACTAGTAGGTCCCAAAAATCTACCTAACCGAACCAAGTTTTCATACATTGGTCAATATCTTCGCATCCAGGTGACGCATTTTGACGCTGTTTTCAGCTAATTCGTTCCTAGTTAGGCTACCTGAGACTATCTGACTGAGAAAATTGACGAAAACGCGAAAAAATTTTCTTTCGCTTCATAGACTTTGAAAATTCTTACAACTTTTGTGTACTGGAGACATAATTCAATAATATTTCAAAATTCTTTCAGTCTATCCTGTTTAAATTAGTTTCAATAGATACTTACCTGCCTTACCTGCAATCCGGTGCGCGTTCCGCGAGTCCGAGACGTGTAGGGTAGTTAATATTCCTTGTTTTGTTTAAATTTTCAGTGAAAATTCACGTTTTTCGGCTGAAATTCAAAATTTTTGTTCAGCACGCTTTTCAGTAACACCATAGTTATCTAGCCCGCGCGGAGACGCGTCTAACGACACCTCGCCCGTGCGCCTAGCATACATAGCCACCTTAATACTTGGAATTTTCATTGTTCTACGTAACTAGTAGGTACCAAAAATCTACCTAACCGAACCAAGTTTTCATACATTGGTCAATATCTTCGCATCCAGGTGACGCATTTTGACGCTGTTTTCAGCTAATTCGTTCCTAGTTAGGCTACCTGAGACTATCTGACTGAGAAAATTGACGAAAACGCGAAAAAATTTTCTTTCGCTTCATAGACTTTGAAAATTCTTACAACTTTTGTGTACTGGAGACATAATTCAATAATATTTCAAAATTCTTTCAGTCTATCCTGTTTAAATTAGTTTCAATAGATACTTACCTGCCTTACCTGCAATCCGGTGCGCGTTCCGCGAGTCCGAGACGTGTAGGGTAGTTAATATTCCTTGTTTTGTTTAAATTTTCAGTGAAAATTCACGTTTTTCGGCTGAAATTCAAAATTTTTGTTCAGCACGCTTTTCAGTAACACCATAGTTATCTAGCCCGCGCGGAGACGCGTCTAACGACACCTCGCCCGTGCGCCTAGCATACATAGCCACCTTAATACTTGGAATTTTCATTGTTCTACGTAACTAGTAGGTCCCAAAAATCTACCTAACCGAACCAAGTTTTCATACATTGGTCAATATCTTCGCATCCAGGTGACGCATTTTGACGCTGTTTTCAGCTAATTCGTTCCTAGTTAGGCTACCTGAGACTATCTGACTGAGAAAATTGACGAAAACGCGAAAAAATTTTCTTTCGCTTCATAGACTTTGAAAATTCTTACAACTTTTGTGTACTGGAGACATAATTCAATAATATTTCAAAATTCTTTCAGTCTATCCTGTTTAAATTAGTTTCAATAGATACTTACCTGCCTTACCTGCAATCCGGTGCGCGTTCCGCGAGTCCGAGACGTGTAGGGTAGTTAATATTCCTTGTTTTGTTTAAATTTTCAGTGAAAATTCACGTTTTTCGGCTGAAATTCAAAATTTTTGTTCAGCACGCTTTTCAGTAACACCATAGTTATCTAGCCCGCGCGGAGACGCGTCTAACGACACCTCGCCCGTGCGCCTAGCATACATAGCCACCTTAATACTTGGAATTTTCATTGTTCTACGTAACTAGTAGGTCCCAAAAATCTACCTAACCGAACCAAGTTTTCATACATTGGTCAATATCTTCGCATCCAGGTGACGCATTTTGACGCTGTTTTCAGCTAATTCGTTCCTAGTTAGGCTACCTGAGACTATCTGACTGAGAAAATTGACGAAAACGCGAAAAAATTTTCTTTCGCCCCATAGACTTTGAAAATTCTTACAAACTGTATGTACTGGATACATAATTCAATAATATTTCAAAATTCTTTCAGCCAATCCCGTTTAAATTAGTTTCAATAGATACTTACCTGCCTTACCTGCAATCCGGTGCGCGTTCCGCGAGTCCGAGACGTGTAGGGTAGTTAATATTCCCGGTTTTGTTCAAATTTTCAGTGAAAATTCACGTTTTTCGGCTGAAATTCAAAATTTTTGTTCAGCACGCTTTTCAGTAACGCCATAGTTAGCTAGTTCGCGCGGAGACGCGTCTTCCGACACCTCGACCGTGCGCCTAGCATACATAGCCATCTTAATACTTAGAATTTTCATTGTTCTACGTAACTAGTAGGTACCAAAAATCTACCTGACCGAACCAAGTTTTCATCCATTGGTCAATATCTTCGCATCCAGGTGACGCATTTTGACGCTGTTTTCAGCTAATTCGTTCCTAGTTAGGCTACCTGAGACTATCTGACTGAGAAAATTGACGAAAACGCGAAAAAATTTTCTTTCGCCCCATAGACTTTGAAAATTCTTACAAACTGTATGTACTGGATACATAATTCAATAATATTTCAAAATTCTTTCAGCCAATCCCGTTTAAATTAGTTTCAATAGATACTTACCTGCCTTACCTGCAATCCGGTGCGCGTTCCGCGAGTCCGAGACGTGTAGGGTAGTTAATATTCCCGGTTTTGTTCAAATTTTCAGTGAAAATTCACGTTTTTCGGCTGAAATTCAAAATTTTTGTTCAGCACGCTTTTCAGTAACGCCATAGTTAGCTAGTTCGCGCGGAGACGCGTCTTCCGACACCTCGACCGTGCGCCTAGCATACATAGCCATCTTAATACTTAGAATTTTCATTGTTCTACGTAACTAGTAGGTACCAAAAATCTACCTGACCGAACCAAGTTTTCATCCATTGGTCAATATCTTCGCATCCAGGTGACGCATTTTGACGCTGTTTTCAGCTAATTCGTTCCTAGTTAGGCTACCTGAGACTATCTGACTGAGAAAATTGACGAAAACGCGAAAAAATTTTCTTTCGCCCCATAGACTTTGAAAATTCTTACAAACTGTATGTACTGGATACATAATTCAATAATATTTCAAAATTCTTTCAGCCAATCCCGTTTAAATTAGTTTCAATAGATACTTACCTGCCTTACCTGCAATCCGGTGCGCGTTCCGCGAGTCCGAGACGTGTAGGGTAGTTAATATTCCCGGTTTTGTTCAAATTTTCAGTGAAAATTCACGTTTTTCGGCTGAAATTCAAAATTTTTGTTCAGCACGCTTTTCAGTAACGCCATAGTTAGCTAGTTCGCGCGGAGACGCGTCTTCCGACACCTCGACCGTGCGCCTAGCATACATAGCCATCTTAATACTTAGAATTTTCATTGTTCTACGTAACTAGTAGGTACCAAAAATCTACCTGACCGAACCAAGTTTTCATCCATTGGTCAATATCTTCGCATCCAGGTGACGCATTTTGACGCTGTTTTCAGCTAATTCGTTCCTAGTTAGGCTACCTGAGACTATCTGACTGAGAAAATTGACGAAAACGCGAAAAAATTTTCTTTCGCCCCATAGACTTTGAAAATTCTTACAAACTGTATGTACTGGATACATAATTCAATAATATTTCAAAATTCTTTCAGCCAATCCCGTTTAAATTAGTTTCAATAGATACTTACCTGCCTTACCTGCAATCCGGTGCGCGTTCCGCGAGTCCGAGACGTGTAGGGTAGTTAATATTCCCGGTTTTGTTCAAATTTTCAGTGAAAATTCACGTTTTTCGGCTGAAATTCAAAATTTTTGTTCAGCACGCTTTTCAGTAACACCATAGTTATCTAGCCCGCGCGGAGACGCGTCTAACGACACCTCGCCCGTGCGCCTAGCATACATAGCCACCTTAATACTTGGAATTTTCATTGTTCTACGTAACTAGTAGGTCCCAAAAATCTACCTAACCGAACCAAGTTTTCATACATTGGTCAATATCTTCGCATCCAGGTGACGCATTTTGACGCTGTTTTCAGCTAATTCGTTCCTAGTTAGGCTACCTGAGACTATCTGACTGAGAAAATTGACGAAAACGCGAAAAAATTTTCTTTCGCTTCATAGACTTTGAAAATTCTTACAACTTTTGTGTACTGGAGACATAATTCAATAATATTTCAAAATTCTTTCAGTCTATCCTGTTTAAATTAGTTTCAATAGATACTTACCTGCCTTACCTGCAATCCGGTGCGCGTTCCGCGAGTCCGAGACGTGTAGGGTAGTTAATATTCCTTGTTTTGTTTAAATTTTCAGTGAAAATTCACGTTTTTCGGCTGAAATTCAAAATTTTTGTTCAGCACGCTTTTCAGTAACACCATAGTTATCTAGCCCGCGCGGAGACGCGTCTAACGACACCTCGCCCGTGCGCCTAGCATACATAGCCACCTTAATACTTGGAATTTTCATTGTTCTACGTAACTAGTAGGTCCCAAAAATCTACCTAACCGAACCAAGTTTTCATACATTGGTCAATATCTTCGCATCCAGGTGACGCATTTTGACGCTGTTTTCAGCTAATTCGTTCCTAGTTAGGCTACCTGAGACTATCTGACTGAGAAAATTGACGAAAACGCGAAAAAATTTTCTTTCGCTTCATAGACTTTGAAAATTCTTACAACTTTTGTGTACTGGAGACATAATTCAATAATATTTCAAAATTCTTTCAGTCTATCCTGTTTAAATTAGTTTCAATAGATACTTACCTGCCTTACCTGCAATCCGGTGCGCGTTCCGCGAGTCCGAGACGTGTAGGGTAGTTAATATTCCTTGTTTTGTTTAAATTTTCAGTGAAAATTCACGTTTTTCGGCTGAAATTCAAAATTTTTGTTCAGCACGCTTTTCAGTAACACCATAGTTATCTAGCCCGCGCGGAGACGCGTCTAACGACACCTCGCCCGTGCGCCTAGCATACATAGCCACCTTAATACTTGGAATTTTCATTGTTCTACGTAACTAGTAGGTCCCAAAAATCTACCTAACCGAACCAAGTTTTCATACATTGGTCAATATCTTCGCATCCAGGTGACGCATTTTGACGCTGTTTTCAGCTAATTCGTTCCTAGTTAGGCTACCTGAGACTATCTGACTGAGAAAATTGACGAAAACGCGAAAAAATTTTCTTTCGCTTCATAGACTTTGAAAATTCTTACAACTTTTGTGTACTGGAGACATAATTCAATAATATTTCAAAATTCTTTCAGTCTATCCTGTTTAAATTAGTTTCAATAGATACTTACCTGCCTTACCTGCAATCCGGTGCGCGTTCCGCGAGTCCGAGACGTGTAGGGTAGTTAATATTCCTTGTTTTGTTTAAATTTTCAGTGAAAATTCACGTTTTTCGGCTGAAATTCAAAATTTTTGTTCAGCACGCTTTTCAGTAACACCATAGTTATCTAGCCCGCGCGGAGACGCGTCTAACGACACCTCGCCCGTGCGCCTAGCATACATAGCCACCTTAATACTTGGAATTTTCATTGTTCTACGTAACTAGTAGGTCCCAAAAATCTACCTAACCGAACCAAGTTTTCATACATTGGTCAATATCTTCGCATCCAGGTGACGCATTTTGACGCTGTTTTCAGCTAATTCGTTCCTAGTTAGGCTACCTGAGACTATCTGACTGAGAAAATTGACGAAAACGCGAAAAAATTTTCTTTCGCCCCATAGACTTTGAAAATTCTTACAAACTGTATGTACTGGATACATAATTCAATAATATTTCAAAATTCTTTCAGCCAATCCCGTTTAAATTAGTTTCAATAGATACTTACCTGCCTTACCTGCAATCCGGTGCGCGTTCCGCGAGTCCGAGACGTGTAGGGTAGTTAATATTCCCGGTTTTGTTCAAATTTTCAGTGAAAATTCACGTTTTTCGGCTGAAATTCAAAATTTTTGTTCAGCACGCTTTTCAGTAACGCCATAGTTAGCTAGTTCGCGCGGAGACGCGTCTTCCGACACCTCGACCGTGCGCCTAGCATACATAGCCATCTTAATACTTAGAATTTTCATTGTTCTACGTAACTAGTAGGTACCAAAAATCTACCTGACCGAACCAAGTTTTCATCCATTGGTCAATATCTTCGCATCCAGGTGACGCATTTTGACGCTGTTTTCAGCTAATTCGTTCCTAGTTAGGCTACCTGAGACTATCTGACTGAGAAAATTGACGAAAACGCGAAAAAATTTTCTTTCGCCCCATAGACTTTGAAAATTCTTACAAACTGTATGTACTGGATACATAATTCAATAATATTTCAAAATTCTTTCAGCCAATCCCGTTTAAATTAGTTTCAATAGATACTTACCTGCCTTACCTGCAATCCGGTGCGCGTTCCGCGAGTCCGAGACGTGTAGGGTAGTTAATATTCCCGGTTTTGTTCAAATTTTCAGTGAAAATTCACGTTTTTCGGCTGAAATTCAAAATTTTTGTTCAGCACGCTTTTCAGTAACGCCATAGTTAGCTAGTTCGCGCGGAGACGCGTCTTCCGACACCTCGACCGTGCGCCTAGCATACATAGCCATCTTAATACTTAGAATTTTCATTGTTCTACGTAACTAGTAGGTACCAAAAATCTACCTGACCGAACCAAGTTTTCATCCATTGGTCAATATCTTCGCATCCAGGTGACGCATTTTGACGCTGTTTTCAGCTAATTCGTTCCTAGTTAGGCTACCTGAGACTATCTGACTGAGAAAATTGACGAAAACGCGAAAAAATTTTCTTTCGCCCCATAGACTTTGAAAATTCTTACAAACTGTATGTACTGGATACATAATTCAATAATATTTCAAAATTCTTTCAGCCAATCCCGTTTAAATTAGTTTCAATAGATACTTACCTGCCTTACCTGCAATCCGGTGCGCGTTCCGCGAGTCCGAGACGTGTAGGGTAGTTAATATTCCCGGTTTTGTTCAAATTTTCAGTGAAAATTCACGTTTTTCGGCTGAAATTCAAAATTTTTGTTCAGCACGCTTTTCAGTAACGCCATAGTTAGCTAGTTCGCGCGGAGACGCGTCTTCCGACACCTCGACCGTGCGCCTAGCATACATAGCCATCTTAATACTTAGAATTTTCATTGTTCTACGTAACTAGTAGGTACCAAAAATCTACCTGACCGAACCAAGTTTTCATACATTGGTCAATATCTTCGCATCCAGGTGACGCATTTTGACGCTGTTTTCAGCTAATTCGTTCCTAGTTAGGCTACCTGAGACTATCTGACTGAGAAAATTGACGAAAACGCGAAAAAATTTTCTTTCGCTTCATAGACTTTGAAAATTCTTACAACTTTTGTGTACTGGAGACATAATTCAATAATATTTCAAAATTCTTTCAGTCTATCCTGTTTAAATTAGTTTCAATAGATACTTACCTGCCTTACCTGCAATCCGGTGCGCGTTCCGCGAGTCCGAGACGTGTAGGGTAGTTAATATTCCTTGTTTTGTTTAAATTTTCAGTGAAAATTCACGTTTTTCGGCTGAAATTCAAAATTTTTGTTCAGCACGCTTTTCAGTAACACCATAGTTATCTAGCCCGCGCGGAGACGCGTCTAACGACACCTCGCCCGTGCGCCTAGCATACATAGCCACCTTAATACTTGGAATTTTCATTGTTCTACGTAACTAGTAGGTCCCAAAAATCTACCTAACCGAACCAAGTTTTCATACATTGGTCAATATCTTCGCATCCAGGTGACGCATTTTGACGCTGTTTTCAGCTAATTCGTTCCTAGTTAGGCTACCTGAGACTATCTGACTGAGAAAATTGACGAAAACGCGAAAAAATTTTCTTTCGCTTCATAGACTTTGAAAATTCTTACAACTTTTGTGTACTGGAGACATAATTCAATAATATTTCAAAATTCTTTCAGTCTATCCTGTTTAAATTAGTTTCAATAGATACTTACCTGCCTTACCTGCAATCCGGTGCGCGTTCCGCGAGTCCGAGACGTGTAGGGTAGTTAATATTCCTTGTTTTGTTTAAATTTTCAGTGAAAATTCACGTTTTTCGGCTGAAATTCAAAATTTTTGTTCAGCACGCTTTTCAGTAACACCATAGTTATCTAGCCCGCGCGGAGACGCGTCTAACGACACCTCGCCCGTGCGCCTAGCATACATAGCCACCTTAATACTTGGAATTTTCATTGTTCTACGTAACTAGTAGGTCCCAAAAATCTACCTAACCGAACCAAGTTTTCATACATTGGTCAATATCTTCGCATCCAGGTGACGCATTTTGACGCTGTTTTCAGCTAATTCGTTCCTAGTTAGGCTACCTGAGACTATCTGACTGAGAAAATTGACGAAAACGCGAAAAAATTTTCTTTCGCTTCATAGACTTTGAAAATTCTTACAACTTTTGTGTACTGGAGACATAATTCAATAATATTTCAAAATTCTTTCAGTCTATCCTGTTTAAATTAGTTTCAATAGATACTTACCTGCCTTACCTGCAATCCGGTGCGCGTTCCGCGAGTCCGAGACGTGTAGGGTAGTTAATATTCCTTGTTTTGTTTAAATTTTCAGTGAAAATTCACGTTTTTCGGCTGAAATTCAAAATTTTTGTTCAGCACGCTTTTCAGTAACACCATAGTTATCTAGCCCGCGCGGAGACGCGTCTAACGACACCTCGCCCGTGCGCCTAGCATACATAGCCACCTTAATACTTGGAATTTTCATTGTTCTACGTAACTAGTAGGTCCCAAAAATCTACCTAACCGAACCAAGTTTTCATACATTGGTCAATATCTTCGCATCCAGGTGACGCATTTTGACGCTGTTTTCAGCTAATTCGTTCCTAGTTAGGCTACCTGAGACTATCTGACTGAGAAAATTGACGAAAACGCGAAAAAATTTTCTTTCGCTTCATAGACTTTGAAAATTCTTACAACTTTTGTGTACTGGAGACATAATTCAATAATATTTCAAAATTCTTTCAGTCTATCCTGTTTAAATTAGTTTCAATAGATACTTACCTGCCTTACCTGCAATCCGGTGCGCGTTCCGCGAGTCCGAGACGTGTAGGGTAGTTAATATTCCTTGTTTTGTTTAAATTTTCAGTGAAAATTCACGTTTTTCGGCTGAAATTCAAAATTTTTGTTCAGCACGCTTTTCAGTAACACCATAGTTATCTAGCCCGCGCGGAGACGCGTCTAACGACACCTCGCCCGTGCGCCTAGCATACATAGCCACCTTAATACTTGGAATTTTCATTGTTCTACGTAACTAGTAGGTCCCAAAAATCTACCTAACCGAACCAAGTTTTCATACATTGGTCAATATCTTCGCATCCAGGTGACGCATTTTGACGCTGTTTTCAGCTAATTCGTTCCTAGTTAGGCTACCTGAGACTATCTGACTGAGAAAATTGACGAAAACGCGAAAAAATTTTCTTTCGCCCCATAGACTTTGAAAATTCTTACAAACTGTATGTACTGGATACATAATTCAATAATATTTCAAAATTCTTTCAGCCAATCCCGTTTAAATTAGTTTCAATAGATACTTACCTGCCTTACCTGCAATCCGGTGCGCGTTCCGCGAGTCCGAGACGTGTAGGGTAGTTAATATTCCCGGTTTTGTTCAAATTTTCAGTGAAAATTCACGTTTTTCGGCTGAAATTCAAAATTTTTGTTCAGCACGCTTTTCAGTAACGCCATAGTTAGCTAGTTCGCGCGGAGACGCGTCTTCCGACACCTCGACCGTGCGCCTAGCATACATAGCCATCTTAATACTTAGAATTTTCATTGTTCTACGTAACTAGTAGGTACCAAAAATCTACCTGACCGAACCAAGTTTTCATCCATTGGTCAATATCTTCGCATCCAGGTGACGCATTTTGACGCTGTTTTCAGCTAATTCGTTCCTAGTTAGGCTACCTGAGACTATCTGACTGAGAAAATTGACGAAAACGCGAAAAAATTTTCTTTCGCCCCATAGACTTTGAAAATTCTTACAAACTGTATGTACTGGATACATAATTCAATAATATTTCAAAATTCTTTCAGCCAATCCCGTTTAAATTAGTTTCAATAGATACTTACCTGCCTTACCTGCAATCCGGTGCGCGTTCCGCGAGTCCGAGACGTGTAGGGTAGTTAATATTCCCGGTTTTGTTCAAATTTTCAGTGAAAATTCACGTTTTTCGGCTGAAATTCAAAATTTTTGTTCAGCACGCTTTTCAGTAACGCCATAGTTAGCTAGTTCGCGCGGAGACGCGTCTTCCGACACCTCGACCGTGCGCCTAGCATACATAGCCATCTTAATACTTAGAATTTTCATTGTTCTACGTAACTAGTCCATCCTGGAAGCTTGCAAATGGGCCTCCACAAAGAGACAAACCAGCACCATCATCTTCTCAGACTCCCAGGCGGCCATACAGGCTATCGCAGACCGAAGCAACACTCACCCACTAGTCGCAAAAATCCATAAAATAATCCATAATCACACACAGACAACCACGGATACACCACCAAGCATCAAAATCAAGTGGGTGAAAGGGCACAGCGGCATTGCAGGCAACGAAGCTGTAGATGCTGCCGCGAAAATGGCTACTCGGCTTCGTCAAGCGCCGGACTATAGTGCATACCCGATGTCATATGTGAAAAACGAACTCCGAAAAACCAACCTGGCTAAGTGGCAAGCCAGGTATACATCAAGCGAGCAGGGGCAACACACCAAAACCATATTCCCAACATTATTAGAAATCCACAAATTCCGTAAAAAACTAGACCAAAATTTCTTCGTAACCCAAATTCTGACAGGTCACGGCTTCCACAAACAATACCTCCACCGCTTTAAAATAACCAACGATGACAATTGTCCCTGCCATGACAACACTATACAAACCCTCGACCACCTCCTCAGGGATTGCCCCAGATTCGCCATGGATCGCATGCAGTATGAGGCAGTCTCCGAGAGATTTGGTATCACGGCATATGACATCGGGATGCTAACGCGAAACAAGGATGTCTTTGACGCCTACGTCAAATACGTATCAAAAATAATGAGCCAACTCAAGAGCTTCAACGGCACATAATTAAAAGTACCTATTACATATAAATATGTATCGCTATACCTTATACTTTACTATATCTATTTATTACTATATTATTTATTACCACTATATCTTATATTACCAATGCGAAAAGCCTCAACAAAAAGACAGTGTCCGTATCCAATCGCAGACACTGTCTAAAACTAAAACACAAACACGTTCTTAATCTAAGACAAACAAAACCCAAAAGTGAAACAACAAATAAGCCAAAAAAAAAAAAAAAAAAAAAAAAAACTAGTAGGTACCAAAAATCTACCTGACCGAACCAAGTTTTCATACATTGGTCAATATCTTCGCATCCAGGTGACGCATTTTGACGCTGTTTTCAGCTAATTCGTTCCTAGTTAGGCTACCTGAGACTATCTGACTGAGAAAATTGACGAAAACGCGAAAAAATTTTCTTTCGCTTCATAGACTTTGAAAATTCTTACAACTTTTGTGTACTGGAGACATAATTCAATAATATTTCAAAATTCTTTCAGTCTATCCTGTTTAAATTAGTTTCAATAGATACTTACCTGCCTTACCTGCAATCCGGTGCGCGTTCCGCGAGTCCGAGACGTGTAGGGTAGTTAATATTCCTTGTTTTGTTTAAATTTTCAGTGAAAATTCACGTTTTTCGGCTGAAATTCAAAATTTTTGTTCAGCACGCTTTTCAGTAACACCATAGTTATCTAGCCCGCGCGGAGACGCGTCTAACGACACCTCGCCCGTGCGCCTAGCATACATAGCCACCTTAATACTTGGAATTTTCATTGTTCTACGTAACTAGTAGGTCCCAAAAATCTACCTAACCGAACCAAGTTTTCATACATTGGTCAATATCTTCGCATCCAGGTGACGCATTTTGACGCTGTTTTCAGCTAATTCGTTCCTAGTTAGGCTACCTGAGACTATCTGACTGAGAAAATTGACGAAAACGCGAAAAAATTTTCTTTCGCTTCATAGACTTTGAAAATTCTTACAACTTTTGTGTACTGGAGACATAATTCAATAATATTTCAAAATTCTTTCAGTCTATCCTGTTTAAATTAGTTTCAATAGATACTTACCTGCCTTACCTGCAATCCGGTGCGCGTTCCGCGAGTCCGAGACGTGTAGGGTAGTTAATATTCCTTGTTTTGTTTAAATTTTCAGTGAAAATTCACGTTTTTCGGCTGAAATTCAAAATTTTTGTTCAGCACGCTTTTCAGTAACACCATAGTTATCTAGCCCGCGCGGAGACGCGTCTAACGACACCTCGCCCGTGCGCCTAGCATACATAGCCACCTTAATACTTGGAATTTTCATTGTTCTACGTAACTAGTAGGTCCCAAAAATCTACCTAACCGAACCAAGTTTTCATACATTGGTCAATATCTTCGCATCCAGGTGACGCATTTTGACGCTGTTTTCAGCTAATTCGTTCCTAGTTAGGCTACCTGAGACTATCTGACTGAGAAAATTGACGAAAACGCGAAAAAATTTTCTTTCGCTTCATAGACTTTGAAAATTCTTACAACTTTTGTGTACTGGAGACATAATTCAATAATATTTCAAAATTCTTTCAGTCTATCCTGTTTAAATTAGTTTCAATAGATACTTACCTGCCTTACCTGCAATCCGGTGCGCGTTCCGCGAGTCCGAGACGTGTAGGGTAGTTAATATTCCTTGTTTTGTTTAAATTTTCAGTGAAAATTCACGTTTTTCGGCTGAAATTCAAAATTTTTGTTCAGCACGCTTTTCAGTAACACCATAGTTATCTAGCCCGCGCGGAGACGCGTCTAACGACACCTCGCCCGTGCGCCTAGCATACATAGCCACCTTAATACTTGGAATTTTCATTGTTCTACGTAACTAGTAGGTCCCAAAAATCTACCTAACCGAACCAAGTTTTCATACATTGGTCAATATCTTCGCATCCAGGTGACGCATTTTGACGCTGTTTTCAGCTAATTCGTTCCTAGTTAGGCTACCTGAGACTATCTGACTGAGAAAATTGACGAAAACGCGAAAAAATTTTCTTTCGCTTCATAGACTTTGAAAATTCTTACAACTTTTGTGTACTGGAGACATAATTCAATAATATTTCAAAATTCTTTCAGTCTATCCTGTTTAAATTAGTTTCAATAGATACTTACCTGCCTTACCTGCAATCCGGTGCGCGTTCCGCGAGTCCGAGACGTGTAGGGTAGTTAATATTCCTTGTTTTGTTTAAATTTTCAGTGAAAATTCACGTTTTTCGGCTGAAATTCAAAATTTTTGTTCAGCACGCTTTTCAGTAACACCATAGTTATCTAGTCCGCGCGGAGACGCGTCTAACGACACCTCGCCCGTGCGCCTAGCATACATAGCCACCTTAATACTTGGAATTTTCATTGTTCTACGTAACTAGTAGGTCCCAAAAATCTACCTAACCGAACCAAGTTTTCATACATTGGTCAATATCTTCGCATCCAGGTGACGCATTTTGACGCTGTTTTCAGCTAATTCGTTCCTAGTTAGGCTACCTGAGACTATCTGACTGAGAAAATTGACGAAAACGCGAAAAAATTTTCTTTCGCCCCATAGACTTTGAAAATTCTTACAAACTGTATGTACTGGATACATAATTCAATAATATTTCAAAATTCTTTCAGCCAATCCCGTTTAAATTAGTTTCAATAGATACTTACCTGCCTTACCTGCAATCCGGTGCGCGTTCCGCGAGTCCGAGACGTGTAGGGTAGTTAATATTCCCGGTTTTGTTCAAATTTTCAGTGAAAATTCACGTTTTTCGGCTGAAATTCAAAATTTTTGTTCAGCACGCTTTTCAGTAACGCCATAGTTAGCTAGTTCGCGCGGAGACGCGTCTTCCGACACCTCGACCGTGCGCCTAGCATACATAGCCATCTTAATACTTAGAATTTTCATTGTTCTACGTAACTAGTAGGTACCAAAAATCTACCTGACCGAACCAAGTTTTCATCCATTGGTCAATATCTTCGCATCCAGGTGACGCATTTTGACGCTGTTTTCAGCTAATTCGTTCCTAGTTAGGCTACCTGAGACTATCTGACTGAGAAAATTGACGAAAACGCGAAAAAATTTTCTTTCGCCCCATAGACTTTGAAAATTCTTACAAACTGTATGTACTGGATACATAATTCAATAATATTTCAAAATTCTTTCAGCCAATCCCGTTTAAATTAGTTTCAATAGATACTTACCTGCCTTACCTGCAATCCGGTGCGCGTTCCGCGAGTCCGAGACGTGTAGGGTAGTTAATATTCCCGGTTTTGTTCAAATTTTCAGTGAAAATTCACGTTTTTCGGCTGAAATTCAAAATTTTTGTTCAGCACGCTTTTCAGTAACGCCATAGTTAGCTAGTTCGCGCGGAGACGCGTCTTCCGACACCTCGACCGTGCGCCTAGCATACATAGCCATCTTAATACTTAGAATTTTCATTGTTCTACGTAACTAGTAGGTACCAAAAATCTACCTGACCGAACCAAGTTTTCATCCATTGGTCAATATCTTCGCATCCAGGTGACGCATTTTGACGCTGTTTTCAGCTAATTCGTTCCTAGTTAGGCTACCTGAGACTATCTGACTGAGAAAATTGACGAAAACGCGAAAAAATTTTCTTTCGCCCCATAGACTTTGAAAATTCTTACAAACTGTATGTACTGGATACATAATTCAATAATATTTCAAAATTCTTTCAGCCAATCCCGTTTAAATTAGTTTCAATAGATACTTACCTGCCTTACCTGCAATCCGGTGCGCGTTCCGCGAGTCCGAGACGTGTAGGGTAGTTAATATTCCCGGTTTTGTTCAAATTTTCAGTGAAAATTCACGTTTTTCGGCTGAAATTCAAAATTTTTGTTCAGCACGCTTTTCAGTAACGCCATAGTTAGCTAGTTCGCGCGGAGACGCGTCTTCCGACACCTCGACCGTGCGCCTAGCATACATAGCCATCTTAATACTTAGAATTTTCATTGTTCTACGTAACTAGTAGGTACCAAAAATCTACCTGACCGAACCAAGTTTTCATCCATTGGTCAATATCTTCGCATCCAGGTGACGCATTTTGACGCTGTTTTCAGCTAATTCGTTCCTAGTTAGGCTACCTGAGACTATCTGACTGAGAAAATTGACGAAAACGCGAAAAAATTTTCTTTCGCCCCATAGACTTTGAAAATTCTTACAAACTGTATGTACTGGATACATAATTCAATAATATTTCAAAATTCTTTCAGCCAATCCCGTTTAAATTAGTTTCAATAGATACTTACCTGCCTTACCTGCAATCCGGTGCGCGTTCCGCGAGTCCGAGACGTGTAGGGTAGTTAATATTCCCGGTTTTGTTCAAATTTTCAGTGAAAATTCACGTTTTTCGGCTGAAATTCAAAATTTTTGTTCAGCACGCTTTTCAGTAACGCCATAGTTAGCTAGTTCGCGCGGAGACGCGTCTTCCGACACCTCGACCGTGCGCCTAGCATACATAGCCATCTTAATACTTAGAATTTTCATTGTTCTACGTAACTAGTAGGTACCAAAAATCTACCTGACCGAACCAAGTTTTCATCCATTGGTCAATATCTTCGCATCCAGGTGACGCATTTTGACGCTGTTTTCAGCTAATTCGTTCCTAGTTAGGCTACCTGAGACTATCTGACTGAGAAAATTGACGAAAACGCGAAAAAATTTTCTTTCGCCCCATAGACTTTGAAAATTCTTACAAACTGTATGTACTGGATACATAATTCAATAATATTTCAAAATTCTTTCAGCCAATCCCGTTTAAATTAGTTTCAATAGATACTTACCTGCCTTACCTGCAATCCGGTGCGCGTTCCGCGAGTCCGAGACGTGTAGGGTAGTTAATATTCCCGGTTTTGTTCAAATTTTCAGTGAAAATTCACGTTTTTCGGCTGAAATTCAAAATTTTTGTTCAGCACGCTTTTCAGTAACGCCATAGTTAGCTAGTTCGCGCGGAGACGCGTCTTCCGACACCTCGACCGTGCGCCTAGCATACATAGCCATCTTAATACTTAGAATTTTCATTGTTCTACGTAACTAGTAGGTACCAAAAATCTACCTGACCGAACCAAGTTTTCATCCATTGGTCAATATCTTCGCATCCAGGTGACGCATTTTGACGCTGTTTTCAGCTAATTCGTTCCTAGTTAGGCTACCTGAGACTATCTGACTGAGAAAATTGACGAAAACGCGAAAAAATTTTCTTTCGCCCCATAGACTTTGAAAATTCTTACAAACTGTATGTACTGGATACATAATTCAATAATATTTCAAAATTCTTTCAGCCAATCCCGTTTAAATTAGTTTCAATAGATACTTACCTGCCTTACCTGCAATCCGGTGCGCGTTCCGCGAGTCCGAGACGTGTAGGGTAGTTAATATTCCCGGTTTTGTTCAAATTTTCAGTGAAAATTCACGTTTTTCGGCTGAAATTCAAAATTTTTGTTCAGCACGCTTTTCAGTAACGCCATAGTTAGCTAGTTCGCGCGGAGACGCGTCTTCCGACACCTCGACCGTGCGCCTAGCATACATAGCCATCTTAATACTTAGAATTTTCATTGTTCTACGTAACTAGTAGGTACCAAAAATCTACCTGACCGAACCAAGTTTTCATCCATTGGTCAATATCTTCGCATCCAGGTGACGCATTTTGACGCTGTTTTCAGCTAATTCGTTCCTAGTTAGGCTACCTGAGACTATCTGACTGAGAAAATTGACGAAAACGCGAAAAAATTTTCTTTCGCCCCATAGACTTTGAAAATTCTTACAAACTGTATGTACTGGATACATAATTCAATAATATTTCAAAATTCTTTCAGCCAATCCCGTTTAAATTAGTTTCAATAGATACTTACCTGCCTTACCTGCAATCCGGTGCGCGTTCCGCGAGTCCGAGACGTGTAGGGTAGTTAATATTCCCGGTTTTGTTCAAATTTTCAGTGAAAATTCACGTTTTTCGGCTGAAATTCAAAATTTTTGTTCAGCACGCTTTTCAGTAACGCCATAGTTAGCTAGTTCGCGCGGAGACGCGTCTTCCGACACCTCGACCGTGCGCCTAGCATACATAGCCATCTTAATACTTAGAATTTTCATTGTTCTACGTAACTAGTAGGTACCAAAAATCTACCTGACCGAACCAAGTTTTCATCCATTGGTCAATATCTTCGCATCCAGGTGACGCATTTTGACGCTGTTTTCAGCTAATTCGTTCCTAGTTAGGCTACCTGAGACTATCTGACTGAGAAAATTGACGAAAACGCGAAAAAATTTTCTTTCGCCCCATAGACTTTGAAAATTCTTACAAACTGTATGTACTGGATACATAATTCAATAATATTTCAAAATTCTTTCAGCCAATCCCGTTTAAATTAGTTTCAATAGATACTTACCTGCCTTACCTGCAATCCGGTGCGCGTTCCGCGAGTCCGAGACGTGTAGGGTAGTTAATATTCCCGGTTTTGTTCAAATTTTCAGTGAAAATTCACGTTTTTCGGCTGAAATTCAAAATTTTTGTTCAGCACGCTTTTCAGTAACGCCATAGTTAGCTAGTTCGCGCGGAGACGCGTCTTCCGACACCTCGACCGTGCGCCTAGCATACATAGCCATCTTAATACTTAGAATTTTCATTGTTCTACGTAACTAGTAGGTACCAAAAATCTACCTGACCGAACCAAGTTTTCATCCATTGGTCAATATCTTCGCATCCAGGTGACGCATTTTGACGCTGTTTTCAGCTAATTCGTTCCTAGTTAGGCTACCTGAGACTATCTGACTGAGAAAATTGACGAAAACGCGAAAAAATTTTGCCCGCCCAACCCACCCTGTTACTAGTGGCCAGGGGGACGATTTTGGTTTTTGCCAAAGAGTTGACATTTTTATTTATCTTTTGACTTTTTATTTTGTTATCTTTTAGAGGTTATTGACCTGACGGTCGCTCAACCGTAGGAAGACTTAAATTATTTTTATTTTGGTTTATTTTGTTGCTTTTTGTACATCCCCCCTATACAGGGATACAAAGCATTGCCAGTTTCCTCTGACCGGGCGTTTTATGAACTTGACCTTCACACTTACCAGCGCCATGTTTCGCACACCGGCCAAAAACACCGCGAGCTCGCTGGGCTCCAGGACCTCGCCGTTGAAAAAGGTCTCATCGGAAAGTACGGATACGGAGAGGCCACAACTGGCAGAGGCTGGGCCCTCGGTGAGGCGTAGTATTGGGGAGTGGGAGGCTGAAAGACCATCTACACGGCCTCCTAAAATACCAACGCCTCCGAAGAAGGCCTCACAAACTGCTCCTCCTCAGCTTAGGTCCAAACTTACGCTCGCCCATCAGAGCAAGTTGGATGGACCGCAGCAAGAGAGGATCGAAGAGAGCTCGCCTCAACCCGTGAGGTACTTAAACCGAACCACGGAAGCAAAGGCGTGCCTCCAAAAGGCGAAAATGCAGCTGTTGAGTTCTCGAAACCTGAAAAAGGAAATTAAAGACGAAATAACAAAAGCAGTAGAGAGGCTATACCAGCTGGTTAAGGAAGCCGAAACCGATAAAGAAAGAGCAGCTGACAGATCGGACATGGTAGAAACAGCACATGATCCCAAGCCCACCACAGATGAATCGACAGAGCTCATGAGGAGCCTGGTGGTAGGCCTCAAAGAACACAAGGAGGCATTGCAGGTGTGTCAACAACATACCCAAGCTCTGTCGGAGAATCTCCAGCTGGCCCCTCGTTACGTAGCAAGCCAAGCCCCGACTTTTGCGGATGTCACCGCCGGCCAGAAGCAGAACATCCAAGGGCCTCTTCACTCGTTAGTTGTATCATCTGTGAATGATCAGGACACGAGTGAAGAGGTCATTGAGAAGCTTAGGACGGCGGTCGATGCTCGAAACGAGGGCACAAGGGTGGAGCGGCTGCGCAAGGCGAGGGACCAGAAGGTGGTGGTGGGCTTTGGAACTAGGGAAGAGCTCACGAGAGTTACGGAAAGGATCCGTAGGGCTGGCAATCTAGTGGCGGAGGAAATGAAGAACAAAGATCCGCTCATCATCGTCAAAGACGTTCTTTCCTGCCACTCAGATGCGGAGCTGGCAGAAGCCCTTCAGCGGCAGAACACCCACCTGATCGGGGACATTCCTGCAGGTGATGTGAGGTTGGGGGTGAAGTACCGTCGTAAGACGAGGAACCCCCACATGTGCCACGTCATTCTGCAGGTGTCCCCGACCGTGTGGCAACGGCTGACTACGGCGGGTCGCGTGCACATCGACCTGCAGCGGGTGCGAGTGCAGGACCAGTCACCACTGGTGCAGTGCACTCGCTGCCTGTGCTTCGGCCACGGTAGGAAGCTGTGCACGAAGCCCGCCGATCTCTGCGTGCACTGTGGCGATCCGCATCTGCGTGCTGACTGTCCGTCGCGGTTGGCGGAGGAGGCCCCAAAGTGCCACAACTGCGTGCTGGCCAAGCTCGATAAGACCGATCACAACGCCTTCGACAGTGTGTGCCCGATACGCGTGAAGTGGGACGCATTGGCACGCCTGTCGGTGGCGTATTGCTGAGGTTCATTTAGCCACTCCCGGAATACAAAACCCGCGCTTCGACCTCAGCGGTATGAAATTAAAAATTTATAAACAGAATCCTAAAACTGCAAGCACCATTAGATCCATAAGATTTTACAACCCAGGAGAAGCAAATTGGAGCCAATTTCATGAGAAATTGGCCCAATTTAAATTCGACTCCAAAACATATTCATTAGATCAATCAATAATTGACAAAATTAAACATAAAAAAGACTTAGTACATTACTTTAACTGCTGCGATACTATAACAGACACTGGCATCAAACTTACCATGCCGTTGAGGTTGAAAAACAAGGCCACCACCATGAAAAGTTCCATTTTGAGCGCTGAATCAGTCAGGCAGCACCAGAAAACAAAAGTGGCACAGGTAAAGATTTGGAAATGCCGTAGAAAGAAGCAGGACAGTCAAACGGTTAAAACTGTTTTAAGAGTGACAGCTCTGATTCTGCCAAGATATTACTACAAACAACGAAAACGTTGCTTAACATTACAAGTAAGAATTGATAGGATAGGAAATAAAAATAATAGAGTAAGAAAACATATGTCTATATGATATATTGTACATATATTAGCATAGCCATAACATAAATATAGAGTAGAATAAGGTATTCACTAAGATATTATTGAAATAAGCATATATAACCAAAATAGAAAAAACAAAAAAAATAAAAAAAATAAAAAATAAATCGAAATAGAAAATAGAAAATAAAAAATAGTAATAATAATAAAAACATGTATAAATATATATAGATTAATAAGTTTGTAGAATAAATATCTAGAATAATTTTAATAGATGCTAAAGCTATTCACCGCATAAAAGCAGATAATTTAAAAATCGAAAAATTGCATGAAATGAGGCGAAAACTGCTTCCAGGAACCATCAACTTCCTGCAAAAGGACTGCCTTTAAATCAATATACAAAAGAGACCGTACCAAATAGAACACAGACAAAAAAGGTCTCTGATCATGTCAGAGGGACAATGAGCAAGGGCAGGAGTGGGTTTTAGCCGGTAAGAGTCCGGCACTGCCCAGACTGCGTCACAAGTGAGGCAGTCTGGGCGTCCATGAGGATTTCCCACTCCTGCCAAAACAAAAAAAAAAAAAAAAAAAAAAAAAAAAAAAAAAAACCTAACCTAACCTAACCTAACCTAACCTAACCTAACCTAACCTAACCTAACCTAACCTAACCTAACCTAACCTTTTTTTTTTTTTTTTTTTTTGATGACGGGGGGAAATCCTCATGGATGTCCTCCGCCCCGGGGAGGGCGGGGGGTCTGTCAGACTCTTACTGACTAAAACCACCCCGGTGTTCCGTCTCTCACTTGCACCGGGGATCACGGGAACTAGTGTGACTTCCGCGATCCTCGGCTAGTGCCGGCCCGCCTCTGCGGGCCACCTCGCGATAGGGGGGGAGTGAGGTGTAAAACTCCCCCCTTACGTCATAGAGAGGCGCACGTGGAACACTACGCGCCGCCATCTCGGGTCCTAACCAGTAGAGAGCGACAGATTTCCCCGGATCTGTCGCCCCTGGACCCATTTAGGGGGGCTGGAAGAGGGCGTTGTCTGCCCTCCGCCGACGCCCGGTGCGTCTGCTACGGATCGGGTTAGCGGAAGCAATCTCCTGCTCCCTCTCCGCAGCCTCCTTCTGCGACATAACTGTTTCGCAGAAGGATACCACCGCGTCCCAGGACTCCTCGCTGCCGACCATCGAGACGACAACGGCCGGCAGCGACAGGTCACTGCCTACTCCTGAGATGAGGGCACGGCGCGGCTCCTCCCAAGCGGCACACTCTGCCAGCGTGTGCCACGCCGTGTCCTCCCGACAGTCGACGCAACGGTGACACCGAGCGTCCGGCTCCCTGTTTATGCGACACAGGTACTTCCCGAAGCAACCATGCCCCGAGAGCACCTGTGTCACCCGAAACGACAGGGAGCCGTGCCTCCTCCCGAGCCAGCGCTCGAGTACCAGCCGGACCGCCCCGATGGTAGCGGGGCCGGCGGTAGGGCGTGAAAGCCTGTCCCGCCATTCCGCCACCAGGGCTGCGCGAAGCTGTGACCGACGCAACTCCAAATGTCGCTGCGTCAGCCACTCGCCCCGCGCCCTCGAGTCCTCGCACCACCGATACAGTGACGCGAGTACCTTCGCCTCAAGGTCCCAGGGCGGGGATCCGGCCAGTACACAAGCCGCCTCGTAGGAGATCGTGCGATACCCCCTTATGACTCTGACGGCCATCGCTCGCTGCGGCCTGCGCAGGACAGCGATGCTGCCGGCCGTCAGGTCAGCCGCCCAGATCGGGGCCCCATACAGGGCCATCGATCGCACGATCCCCACGTAGAGCCGCCTACAGGCGGCGCTTGGGCCCCCCAGATTGGGAAGCAGCGTTGACAGCGCCCCAGCCGCGCCCATCAACTTGGGCACCAGCCGCTGGAAATGGGGGCCAAAATCCCACCGGCTGTCGAGCACCAATCCAAGATATTTCATGGTGGACTCGACAGCAATTCGGGACCCCCCGACCACGATGTGTGATCCCAGCGGTGGCGCCAACCTAACCTTTTTTTTTTTTTTTTTTTTATTAGGCTGAGAAAATGCTTTACGCATACCCGCTCGCGGGGGACGAGACGGGGTATGTGGGACTCCTGTCAGAATGACAGTCTACCCACTAAAAACTCAGCGGTGTTCCCGCATCGCCGTGATGGGAGGGCCATGGGAAACCGGCTCAGCCTTTACTTCCACAACCCTCCCGGCGCATGCCCGCCAAAATGGCAGGCCCCGCATGCCCCCCAGACGGGGGTCTGGGAGTGGCCAGAACACATGACCATTCCCGTCCGACACTGGTGGAGGCCTGTGCAATGCAGGCTAGGGTGCCCCCGCAACCGTTGCCTGCTAGCTTCCACCTGTCAGAAGTGGAGACACGTCCCACGCCCACTCAGCTCACCCTCTGTAAGCAGAGGGGTGAGTAGGCGACCGCCGGGCGGGTCAGGTCGACCGACCCAGAAGCACAAGGCTCCCCCACCCACGCGCCGGAGCGCATCTCCGACAGGATATTGGCATACGGACAACGACACCCCTTAGGTACACGTACCTAATGGGGGGAAATTGCCCGCACCCCAGGGCGCACCGTCCCGCAGACTGGCCTTTCCCCCGGACGCATCCAAGGGAAACTCCAGCCCACGGGCACACGAGGAGGTTTCCTGTCCAAGCACCCCTCGCCAACCTAACCTAACCTAACCTTTTTTTTTTTTTTTTTTTTATTAGGCTGAGAAAATGCTTTACGCATACCCGCTCGCGGGGGACGAGACGGAGTATGTGGGACTCCTGTCAGAATGACAGTCTACCCACTAAAAACTCAGCGGTGTTCCCGCATCGCCGTGATGGGAGGGCCATGGGAAACCGGCTCAGCCTTTACTTCCACAACCCTCCCGGCGCATGCCCGCCTAAATGGCAGGCCCCGCATGCCCCCCAGACGGGGGTCCGGGAATGGCCAGAACACATGACCATTCCCGTCCGACACTGGTGGAGGCCTGTGCAATGCAGGCTAGGGTGCCCCCGCAACCTTTGCCTGCTAGCCTCCACCTGTCAGAAGTGGAGACACGTCCCACGCCCACTCAGCTCACCCTCTGTAAGCAGAGGGGTGAGTAGGCGACCGCCGGGCGGGTCAGGTCGACCGACCCAGAAGCACAAGGCTCCCCCGCCCACGCGCCGGAGCGCATCTCCGACAGGATATTGGCATCCGGACAACGACACCCCTTAGGTACACGTACCTAATGGGGGGAAATTGCCCGCACCCCAGGGCGCACCGTCCCGCAGACTGGCCTTTCCCCCGGACGCATCCAAGGGAAACTCCAGCCCACGGGCACACGAGGAGGTTTCCTGTCCTAGCACCCCAACCTAACCTAACCTAACCTAACCTTTTTTTTTTTTTTTTGATGACGGGGGGAAATCCTCATGGATGTCCTCCGCCCTGGGGAGGGCGGAGGGGTCTGTCAGACTCTTACTGACTAAAACCACCCCGGTGTTCCGTCTCTCACTTGCACCGGGGATCACGGGAACTAGTGTGACTTCCGCGATCCCCGGCTAGTGCCGGCCCGCCTCTGCGGGCCACCTCGCGATAGGGGGGGAGTGAGGTGTTAAACTCCCCCCTTACGTCATAGAGAGGCGCGCGTGGAACACTACGCGCCGCCATCTCGGGTCCTAACAAGTAGGGGGCAACGAATTTCCCCAGATCCGTTGCCCCTGGACCCATTTAGGGGGGCTGGAAGAGGGCGTTATCCGCCCTCCGCCGACGCCCGGTGCGTCTGCTGCGGATCGGGTTAGCGGAAGCAATCTCCCGCTCCCTCTCCGCAGCCTCCTTCTGCGACATGACTGTTTCGCAGAAGGATACCACCGCGTCCCAGGACTCCTCGCTGCCGACCATCGAATCGACAACGGCCGGCAGCGACAGGTCACTGCCTACTCCTGAGATGAGGGCACGGCGCGGCTCCTCCCAAGCGGCACACTCTGCCAGCGTGTGCCACGCCGTGTCCTCCCGACAGTCGACGCAGTGGTGACACCGAGCGTCCGGCTCCCTGTTTATGCGACACAGGTACTTCCCGAAGCAACCATGCCCCGAGAGCACCTGTGTCACCCGAAACGACAGGGAGCCGTGCCTCCTCCCGAGCCAGCGCTCGAGTACTGGCCGGACCGCCCCGATGGTAGCGGGGCCGGCGGTAGGGCGTGAAAGCCTGTCCCGCCATTCCGCCACCAGGGCTGCGCGAAGCTGTGACCGACGCAACTCCAAATGTCGCTGCGTCAGCCACTCGCCCCGCGCCCTCGAGTCCTCGCGCCACCGATACAGTGACGCGAGTACCTTCGCCTCGAGGTCCCAGGGCGGGGATCCGGCCAGTACACAAGCCGCCTCGTAGGAGATCGTGCGATACCCCCTTATGACTCTGACGGCCATCGCTCGCTGCGGCCTGCGCAGGACAGCGATGCTGCCGGCCGTCAGGTCAGCCGCCCATATCGGGGCCCCATACAGGGCCATCGATCGCACGATCCCCACGTAGAGCCGCCTACAGGCGGCGCTCGGGCCCCCCAGATTGGGAAGCAGCGTTGACAGCGCCCCAGCCGCGTCCATCAACTTGGGCACCAGCCGCTGGAAGTGGGGGCCAAAATCCCACCGGCTGTCGAGCACCAATCCAAGATATTTCATGGTGGACTCGACAGCAATTCGGGACCCCCCGACCACGATGTGTGATCCCAGCGGTGGCGCCCGCCGGGGGCCATGAAAGACCATGGCCTCCGACTTGTTGAGGGCCACCTCCAGGCCTAGGCGCCGTATGCGGGTCACCACCTGTGACACCGCAGCCGTCGCCAGCAACGCTGCCTCCCTGTACGAGCTCCCCCGGGCCGTGACCAGCGTGTCATCCGCATAACACGTCAAGTCCACGCCCGGCTGGAGCTCGCCCCTCAGCACCCAGTCGTACCCGATGCTCCACAGGAGCGGTCCCACAACCGAACCCTGTGGAACACCGCACGACATGCGGCGCTGGTTTCCGCCATCACGTCCCGTGTAGGTGACACACCTTTCTGCCAAATAAGCCCCAACGATGCGGCGGAGGTAGGAAGGCACCCGATGATACTGCAGTGCCTCCCGAATGCAGCTCCAGGGCAGGGTGTTGAAGGCGTTGGAGATGTCCAAGGACACCGCCAACATCACCCCGCCCCGGGACACCGCTTCCTCCGCCAGGACTCTCACCCGCGATATCGCGTGGATGGTGGAGCGCCCGTGCCGAAAGCCGAACTGGCTCTCGGCTAGGTCAGGCCCCTCCCTGCTTAAGTGGCCGACGAGGCGGGCAGCGATTATCCGCTCAAACATCTTGCCCACCTCGTCGAGCAGCACTATGGGCCTGTATGCGGACGGCGAGTCCGCCGGGCGCCCCACCTTCTTGAGCAGGACCAGACGACCAGATTTCCACAAAGTGGGAAACTGGCCCTGCTCAAGGCACGCGGTGTAGATTCCTCTCAGTTGGGGCTCTAGCTCCTTCAGAGTGAGGGCTAGCACTATGCCGTGAATACCATCGGGCCCCGGAGCCACGTTCTTGGCCCGGAGCCGCATCACGGCCGCCCTCATCTCTGCCTGTGTCACCTCCGGGACGCTGATGGCGCTCTCTTCGGCAGGCTCTGCGGCTGTGGGCAATGCCATCGGCGGCGGAGTGTGCTCCGCTCTTGCCGGGAAGAGGGCTGCGACGACCTCCTCTAGCAGCTCAGGTTGGAGACTCTCCGTGAGTGGAGGCGCCGCGGCTCGAAGTTTCCCTCGAACCACACGATACGGGCGCCCCCACGGATCTCCGTCGAGAGTCTCCAACATCTCCTCCCTGGCTCGCGTTCTCGCTTCGCCGATGGCCAGCCACAGAGCCTCCTTAGCCGCGCGGTACACCTCATACCGCGCGGCTTCTTCGTCAGGGACCCGACGACGTCTCCTCCGGTATCGGGTGTACTGGCGTCTGACCGCCACGCACTCGACACGTAGTCGCGCGATCTCGGCAGACCACCAGTACACCTGGCGCCTTCCTGAATGCGTGTGGACGCGGGGCATCGATGCGTCGCTGATTTGCGTCATCGCCCCACGGAACCACAGCGCCTCCTCTTCGACGTCGACGGGTCCGATCGTCGCCGACTCCCGGGTCCAGGCCTGGACAACAGCGGCCTCCTCGAGAACCTCCCTGTCAACGCGCTTACGCGCCCAGCGCGGGCCGTCCGTTCGCGGGGCCGATGGACTGCGGCCGCCAGTGGTCTGGGTGGAGACGTCGAAGCGGATGTATCTGTGATCCGACAACGTCTCCACCTCCACGGCGACACGCCAGTCACGGACACGCCCCGCGACAGCAGGGCTAGCGAACGATACGTCTACGATCGAACCGCCCCGCTGCCGCACGCACGTGTGCACCGAGCCCCGGTTTAGGACGACCAGGCCAGTCGTGACCGCCCACTCCTCCAGCGCCTCACCCCGAGCATCGGTCACCGGGGATCCCCACGCCGAAGACTTGGCGTTGAGATCCCCTAGTAACAGCACGGGGCGAGGGTGGAGTCGGCCTACGACGGCCCCCAACTCGACAAGGAAGTTCTCGAAGTCGGCGAGGCTCTTGTTGGGCGAGAAATACGCCCCAACAGTGCCAATTCCGTCCGCGAGGGCGGCCACCCAGCCGTGACCTCGGGACGGGTTGACGAGAGCCCCGCCAATAATGGCCACCAAGCCGTCTAGGTCACCTACCCAGTTATCCCTGGGGGGAACAAAGTACGGCTCGGCGACCACAGCCACGTCAATCGACCACTCTGCCATGCTCTGGATCAATAGATCCTGAGCCCTGGCAGCGTGGTTGATGTTGCCCTGGAGGAAATGGTAAGGCGCCATTATGCGCAATCCATTCCCCCCGTCACACCATCCGTAGGCCGGGAGTCGGCCGTAGAGCACCTAGGCTGCGGGGGGGGTAAAGAGCCCCCGGCAGCTTTGGCACCCCTTCTCTTCTTTTGGGTGGGTGCGCCACAGGCTCGTCCACCTGCCCTGTGCCCCGCGGGCCTCCCTGCAGCTGTACAGAGGCTGCAGTTAGGCGCTGCGGAGCACTGGGCGGACTTGTGGCCGGGCTGACCGCAGCGAAAACATTGCTCGCTGCGGTCTATTTCGGCGGTGCACCTCGCCCGGACATGCCCAATGTCCAGGCAGCGGTAGCACCGTAACGCCCTGGGTTGCAGCAGCTTGACTCTCGCTGCAACCCAGCCCACCAACAGGCGCCCACCGTCGGCGACCTTGTTCGCCGCCGACACTGGGCACCGCACCCAAGCGACTCCGAGCCCAGAAGCCTCGGTGCGGATCTCGCCCACCCGCACATCATCAGGCGGACATCCTCCGGCTTTCGCGATGGCCGCCAAAACCTCCGCTGGGGTTGTCGAGTCGTCCAGGCCGGCGACGCGTAGCTCAGCGGTCTTCATGGGCCTGGAAACTCGAACGTCCTCAGGGTTGAGGACCTCCCTCAGCTTGGCGGCCAGGATGTCCGCCTTCTCGCCGCTAGAGGCACCCGGCACCTCAAGCAGCCGCGCCCCCGTAATCGCCGGCCTAAATCCTAGGCCGGTCGGTATGCCAAGGTCGGGGAACGCGACTTTGGCTTTGGCCTCCAAAAGAACCGCCTTATAAGAGACGCCCCTCTCGACGGCTCCGGGCTGCAGCGTAATTACCACAGCCGCGGAGCGTGGGGCTCTTGGCCTCGGCGGCTTCTGGGTCTTCTTTGAGGCCGGTGCAGGTGCCTTAGCGGGTGCTGGAGGCGCTGCCTTCTTCTTGCGGCCCCTC
Organism: Polymixis lichenea; assembly: GCA_949091785.1. NCBI lineage: Eukaryota > Metazoa > Arthropoda > Insecta > Lepidoptera > Noctuidae > Polymixis > Polymixis lichenea. The sequence goes on from OX420944.1 coordinate 87,735, forward strand.
TTGACAACCGTTGTCCAGGCCTCCGTGGAGGGCCCGGGAGCGGTTGCCGGGGGACCGGCCGTCAGGGAAGCTGGTCCAGGCGTGGACGCCGGGGGAGCAGCCTTCCGGGAAGTGGGCGCAGACTTTGTCTTCGCAGGCTGGCTGGCCACTTTCCCGGACCCACTCGGCTCTGCCGCCACGACTGTTGAGCCCGGTTTGGTGGTGCCAGCCAGCCTCCGCTTGTCCGCAGCGAGCGGTGGGCGGACGGTTTCGGCAGGAAGAAGCCTCCCCTCTATGGCCTCCATCCGAGCCCCCACCATCTGCCCGCACTGCATCATGCAGATGCGCGCGATCTTCTCGATCTCCGCATCTGCAAGTGCAGGGACCGATGATGGGGCCGGTAAAGGAGCTGACAACGGGACCGCCGATTGGTTGGCCGCGGGAGCTACCCTCTGGGCGGCAAACTGCCGCTTGAGGTCCTCCAACTCTGACTGGAGACGGCGGTTCTCCTCCCACAGCTTCGCCGTCTCCTCCGTCTCCGACCGACTCTGGAGGACCTCAACTGCCTCCCTGATTCCGTCAGCCGCCTCCTTCAGAGCGCGCGTGAACGTGCCCTTCAAGTTGCCGGATTTAGTGGCAACCTGCAGGACGACGCCCACGCCGTCCAGAACTTGGCGACTGAGCGCCACCGCCGAAACGCTCCCTCCGGCAGCCATCCGGGCTGAGCGCCGCTCGCGCAACTGACGGGCCAACTCTTCCACCTCATCAGCCGCTCTGGCTTTGCGCTGCGCCCTTTTGGCAGCATTGGCCTCCGCCTTATTTGAAGGCAGCATTAGCCCCTCGCCGACGTCTGAGAACGTGGGACCGGAGTCGCTGCCCACGCTCTCAACGCTTTTCGCGTGCTCAACCGGAGCAGGCAAATCGGGCCGGGATACCGGCACGGACCGATCCCGCTCCAGCAAACGAGTGGAATGTCCATTCGCCGCGCGACCTCGCCTGCTCCTGCCCGTTGGCACCTTAGCGGCCGGCAGGTTTTCCTCGCTATGGGAGCGAGGTGACCGCTTCCTCCTTCCTTTAGAGGGACGAATCCCTTCTGGAGCCCGCGAGCGCTCCGAGCCTACGCTCGCAACGCTTGCGACGCTCATCTTTTCGGATGCAGTGTCGGAATCCGACTCCGCACCCACACCCATCCGTTCGATCATAACGATCGGAACCTTCTGCTGTTTTAATTTATTTGAGTCCATATAAGTCCCACGAGTGTGGGGGATATAAAAAGTCCACCTAGGGTAACCCCCTGTCCCTAGGTAAGTGTACATTTGTATCCCAACCAGGGGGTCCACTAATCCCTAGCTGGGGGTGCGCTTGAGACTGATGCGCCACCTACAACTAAGAAGCTGCAGATGACACTACTCCTCAGCCATTCATACCCTCGCCGCGCACCAAAACTTGGTATTGGAGGAATTTTTTATAGAGGTTATCTTCCTCGCGATCCGGGCGGTCAAGCCAAGATCCTCGTCCCGTTCCGAGTCATAAAACATGACCATGATCTCGTTACGGATTACGATTTCGACGGTTGCAGTCGGGAGAATAGGATCCCCCGCTGCTAGCCCGTTGGCAGGGTGAGTGCACAACGGGCGCCGCCCATGTTTCTCCACATGTCTGTCTGTTTGGTACAGACAGACATGTGGAGAAACGTCCTACGCCCACTCAACCCACCCTCTGTAAGCAGAGGGGTGAGTGGACGACCGTCGGGTGGTCTACATAGACCAACCCAAGAGCATAAAGCTCCCCTCCCTACGCAGAAATTCGCTACAGTCAATACCCTCTCCGACATGGAGAGACTATTGGCCGTACCCAGGATGCACCGGCCTAACGACTGCCCTTTCCCCCAAACGTATTCGAAAGGAACGAGCAGCAATCAGGCACACGAGGAGGTTTTCTGCACGCACCCCAACCTAACCTAACCTAACCTTTTTTTTTTTTTTTTTTTTTTTTCTCGCTGGGAAAATGCGTTACGCATGCCCGCTCGCGGGGGACGAGACGGGGTATGTGGGACTCCTGCCAGAATGGCAGTCTACCCACTAAAAACCCAGCGGTGTTCCCGCATCGCCGTGATGGGAGGGTCATGGGAAACCGGCTCAGCCTTTACTTCCACAACCCTCCCGGCGCATGCCCGCCTTGTTGGCGGGCCCCACATGCCCCCCCAGGCTGGGGGGCTACGGGAATGGCCGGAACACCTGGCCATTCCCGTCCGACACTGGTGGAGGCCTGTGCAAGACAGGCTAGGGTGCCCCCGCAACCGTTGCCTGCTGGCCTCCACCTGGGAGGAGTCGAAGATGACTGTCATACTGACGTCTTCTTCGGCCCCTCCTCCGCCTTCGGAGCGGCGCCGCTTGAGGATCGTCCTCTCGCGCGCGCTCCGCCGCCTCCTTCTGGGACATGACGTGTTCGCAGAAGGAGGCGACTGCCGCCCAGGACCTCTCATCTCCCAGCATGGTTTTGACCAAACCGGGGAGTGATAGGTCCGGTCCGATCACCGCAATGAGACTGCGGCGCGGCTCAGACCACGACGGGCACACCTCGAGGGTGTGCTGCGCCGTGTCCTCCGCCGCGCCACAGCCGTGGCACGACGGTGTCTCCTCCCGTCCGATTCGGTGCAGGTACGATCCGAAGCAACCGTGTCCGGAGAGCACCTGCACGAGACGGAAGGAGAGGAACCCATGCGACCGCTCGAGCCAGTCTCGCAGGACCGGCCCAATCGCGTCGAGGGTTCGGCGGCCGAAGACTGCGGTGGCAAGGTCCCCCATCCAATGGACGACGATGGCGTCCCTCGCCTCCCGCCGGACGGCCTCCCGCTCTTCCGGGACTGGGCGTTCTCCTCTCGCCCTCCGCCCCGCCGTCCATTCATATACTCTGGCGAGCACCCACGCCTCGAGTTCCCAAGGAGGGGTGCTGGCCAGAGCACATGCTGCCGCAAAGCCCACCGTGCGGTAGGCCCGCGCCACCCGCTGGGCTATGGCCCTTTGGGGTGCCCGCAAGGCGGTGGCGTTCTCCCTCCTGTGGAGGGAGTCCTCCCAGATGGGAGCCCCATAGAGGGCCATACTTTTCAAGATGCTGGCATAAAGTTGCCGGCATCGTGCGCTGGGCCCCCCCAAGTTGGGAAGCAGCCATGATAGCGCGCCCGCGGCCTTCAGCAGGCGCGACGACAGCCCGCTAAAATGCGGACCGAAGCGCCACCTGCTGTCAATGACAAGGCCCAGATATTTCATCTGGGCCTTAACCTCAATCCTGACGCCCTCCACGAAGATGTGGGCGTCAGGTGGGGGGCGCTGCCGTGGCCCGTGGAAGAACACGGCCTCGGTCTTGTGCAGCGCCACCGTTAAACCTAGGCGGCGGATCCTCCCCGCGACCAAGGATCCACCTGCCGAAGCCAGGCTGGCCGCCTCCCTGAAACTCCCCCCCCGGGCGGTGAGGAGAGTGTCATCCGCGTAGCAGATGACACTCGTGCCTCGGAGGAGAGTTCCCCGTAAGAGCCAATCATAGCCGATGTTCCACAGGAGAGGTCCTACGACTGACCCCTGTGGAACACCGGCTTCAACGGCGTACCGCCGGACTTGGCCAGTCCTATTTACCAGGAGGATTGCCCGATCCTCCAGGTAGCTGGCCAGCAGACTGCGCATGTATCGAGGCACTCCGTGGAATCGGAGCGCCTCTAGGATGGTGGAGTGGGGAACGGAGTTGAAGGCATTGGCTATGTCGAATGACACAGCCAACAATCCGTCCCCCACCTCCATCGCTTCCTTCACCTGGCCCTTAAGGCAGGCCAGCGCGTCCACTGTGGAACGCTCAGCCCGAAAACCGAACTGAGCGTCCGACAAGTCCGGCCCGACATCCCGCAGATGGCCCTTTAGGCGAGCAGCGATTATCCCCTCGAACATTTTGCCGACCTCATCGAGCAGAACGATGGGCCGGTATGCCGAGGGGGAGTCTGCTGGGCGGCCCTCCTTGCGAAGGAGGCACAACTGCCCCTCCTTCCACGGTTTCGGAAACCTCCCAGACGCAAGGCATGCGCTGAAGAGGTCCCGAAACCTCTCCGCCATTTGAGTGGCAGCGATTGCCACCACTCTTGCGGGAACACCGTCGGGGCCTGGAGCTGTCTTCTTGGCGCGGATATGGAAAATCGCCGCGCCAAGTTCTGACTCCGTGACAGGAGGGGCCTCCTCCTCTTCCTCGTCTGGCAGAGCTATCCCTTGTGGTGGGACCATCACTGGCGGGGTGAAGTTGCCCCTGCACGGGAACAGGGACTGAACCACCCCGTCCAGGAATGAGGGCTCCAGGGTCTCGGCAACCGGGGGACCAAAGGGGCGCAATTTGTTGCGCGCAGCCTTGTACGGTCTCCCGTAGGGGTCGCTGTCAAGACCCTCCAGCAGCTCGGCTCTCGCCGAGTCCCTGGCGGCGGCGATGGCCCGACTGAGGACCATTTTTGCCTCCATGTATACCTCATAGAGGTGGTCCTCGTCGGACAGATCCCGTCGACGCCGCCGCCGGCTACGCGTATAGGCCCTCTTAGCCTCCACACACGCTGCTCGAAGCCCCGCCAGCTCCACCGACCACCAGTACACGGCACGTTTGGGGTGTGGTCGGCGAGACCGAGGCATGCTAGAGTTGCATACCTCGGTCAGAGACTCCCTCAGCTGCCCCGCTACGGTGTCCACATCCAGGCCGGCGGTTGGCGGCGAAAGCCAGTCCTGGATGAACGCCGCCTCCCCCGCTGCCTCCCTGTCCAGGCGGGTTAGAGCCCACCGCGGGAACGGTGACCGCCCCGAGAGGGGCCGCCTCTCTCCGGGACCACTGGTGGAGATGTCGAACCGCACGTAGCGGTGGTCCGACATAGTCTCCACCAGGTCCACCCGCCAGTTCAGCACGCGCGCGGCTAACGCAGGGGTGGCGAAGGTGACGTCCACTATTGAGCCACCCCCACGCCGCACGCATGTCTGGACGCTTCCTCTGTTCAAGAGGGAGAGTCCGGAGGAGGCTGCCCACATCTCGACCGCCCGCCCGCGTGCGTCGGTGGCCGGGTTGCCCCAGGTCACCGACTTGGCATTCAGGTCTCCCAGTACGGAGACCTGTCGCGGCGCCGCCCTGCCGACCACGGCGGCCAGGACTCCGAGATAGTTCTCGAAGTCCTGAAGAGGGCGGTTTGGGGAGAAATATACGCCCACAAGGGCTAAGTCTCCCCACGCGGCGGCCACGTATCCCGGTCCCCTCTCTAATAGCGAGAGGGGAGGTGAGTCTGTGGACGACCGCGCCGCTAGTGCCACCGAGTCGTCCTCGTCACCCAGCCAGCTGCCGGGGATCGAGTAGGGCTCGGCGACCACCGCTACGTTCACCAACCATTCGGCCATGACCTGCACTACCAGGTCCTGGGCTGCTCTGCAGTGGTTGGTGTTCGCCTGGATGATGCGATAGTCGTAACCCATTATTCCGACATCGCACCATCCTCCTCAGCTACCGCCGCTGGAGCTGCAGCGGCGACGACGGCGGCGGTGGTGGCAACAGGGCGAACCTGCGCCGGCACTATGCCCTTCCGCACGGGGGGCTTACAGCTCCTGCCCGTCATCCTGTGGTCCGCGGGGCGGCCACTGGCGGCACACGCCGTGCAGTGTGGCGTGGTGGCGCGGCAGGTGACACTCTTGTGTCCTTTTTGCCCGCATTGGTAGCACGTGTCTCCCCAGTCAAATTTGGAGGGACACGTGACCCGGGTGTGGCCGAACGCGAAGCACTTGAAGCAGCGCATTGGCTGGTCTTCAAGTGCCTTGACCACAGCTAAGCTGAGTCCCACCAGCAGCCGTCCCTTGGTCGCAGCAAGGACGGCCCCAGCCGCGGCGACTGGGCACTCGACGCGGATGATGCCCATGCCGCGGCGGCCAAGCCTGATGGCTCCACCTTTCACCGCGCCAGCGTCGCAGCCTCCAGCCGCCGCGATGGCCGCCACCACATCCTCCTTGGTGACCGAATCCTCCAGATCGGCCACCTCCAAGGCTGCGGTCTTAACCGGTCTGACGACCGTCGCCGCATCCGCGATGGCCTCTTGCAACTTTGTTGCGAAGAGGTCCGCATTTGTGCCACGCTGTTCCCCCGAGAACTCGAAGATTCGAGCCCCGGTTAGGGTTCGGCGGCACGCGACTTTGCTGATCCCCAGCCGGGAGGGATCAGCATTGGTACGAGCCCGTCGTAGGACGGACTCGTACGTCTCGCCCCTCTCCACGGCCTCCGGGGTGATGGTCACCACGACGGCCGCGGTTTTGGGAGGAACAAGCTTCTTCCCGCTGGCTGGAGCCTTTTTGGCTACAGAAGCAGGCTTGGGGGCCGACTTTTCCGGCTTCTTCCCTCCCTTCCCTTTTCCTCTCTTGACCACTTCCGTCCACGCCTGGTTGGACGGGGTGGTGGAGGGAAGAAGGGCGTCTTCCTCCTGCAAGTTCTGGGGGGCTGCTGCAGTGGCAGACGACCCAGACGCTCCATCCGCACTTGTGGTGCGGATCTGAGGAGCCTGCTTGGTCCTCTTGCCCTTGCCTTTGCCCTTAGAGGCCTTTTGGGCCTGGGGCTGCGCACCTGATGCCGGGCCTGCTAGAGGTGCAAGTTCTGGCTCCCTCTGTGGTGGACTCTGATCCGCCGCTAGCGGCGGGCGGAGCCGCTTTTCCGGCAAGAGCCGGTCCTCGATGCCTGCGAAGCAGGCTCTGGTGAAGGCCCTCTCCTCCATTACAACCTTTCGGATTACATCCTCAAGGTTGGGAGGGGAGGAGGAGGAGCCTCCTACCACTGGACCTGGGGCAGGTTGGGCAGGCCGGGCCGTGACCTCAGCCAGCTTCTGATGTAGCTGGCTGACCTCCGCCTGCAAGCGATCCACCTTCGCCTGCAGCTGCCGCGTCTCGTCCGTGGCCGTCCGCTTCACCAGCTCCAGGACAATGCCGTGCAAACTGGCGGCCCGGCATTTGAGGGCCTTTTGAAAGGTCCCCTTCAAGTTGGAGGACTTTGCGGCGACCTCGAAGACCTCCTCCTTGTCCTCCTGTGCCATGCGCTCCAGTTCCGCCAGGGAGTGGTCGGCATACAGTACACTGGATGCACCATAGCCAGCCCTCGACCGGGCGGTTTGCACCTGGTGCTCCTTGGCAGCGACCCTCTCCTCCAGGTCTTGCTGGAGTTGCACCCTTTTCGCCAGGTTTAGCTGGCGTTCGGCGTCCACCAAGCCCACATCGTGGGTCGAAGCTTTAAAATACTTCGATCCCTTCTTCGCCTTACTTTCGGCCGGATCGTCGGCCCCAGAGGCCACGCTCTCCACGCTCTCCGCGTGTTCGACCGGAGCAGGCGTAACACTTCCCACAGGGAGACGCGAAGGTCCGCCTGCAACTGCGCGACCTCGCCTACTCCTGCCCGTTGCCACCTTAGCGGCTGGCAGGTTCTCCTCGCTGCGGGAGCGTGGCGAACGCTTCCTCCTTCCCTTGGAGAGACGCCCAGTCATCCCTTCCTCAGCCCGCGAGCGCACCGAGCCAACGCTCGCCACGCTCGCCCTCCTCTCGGATGCGGTGTCGGAGTCCGACATAGCACCCTTGCTCATCCGCTCGACCAACACGATCGGCAACTTCTCAAAATGTTTATTTTCAGTATCCACAAAGATTCCCACGAGTATGGGGGATATAAACGGTCCACCTAGGTTCACCCCCTGTCCCTAGGTAAGTGTAAATTTGTGACCCAACCAGGGGGTCCACTAATCCCTGGCTGGGGGTGCGCTTGTGACTGATGCGCCACCTACAACTAAGAAGCTGCAGATGACACTACTCCTCAGCCATTCATACCCTCGCCGCACACCAAAACTTGGTATTAGAGGAATTTTTTATAGAGGTTATCTTCCTCGCGATCCGGGCGATCAAGCCAAGATCCTCGTCCCGTTCCGAGTCATAAAACATGACCATGATCTCGTTACGGATTACGATTTCGACGGTTGCAGTCGGGAGAATCAGATCCCCCGCTGCTAGCCCGTTGGCAGGGTGAGTGCACAACGAGCGCCGCCCATGTTTCTCCACATTTCTGTCTGTATGAAACAGACAGAAATGTGGAGAAACGTCCCACGCCCACTCAACTCACCCTCTGTAAGCAGAGGGGTGAGTAAGCGACCGTCAGGCGGTCTAAGTCGACCGACCCCGGAGCAAAAGGCTCCCCCGCCCACGCGCCGGAGCGCACCTCCGACAGGATATTGGCATACGGACAACGACACCCCTTAGGCACACGTACCTAATGGGGGGAAATTGCCCGCACCCCAGGGTGCACCGTCCCGCAGACTGGCCTTTCCCCCGGACGCATCCAAGGGAAACTCCAGCCCACGGGCACACGAGGAGGTTTCCTGTCCTAGCACCCCAACCTAACCTTTTTTTTTTTTTTTTTTTTTTCTCGCTGGGAAAATGCGTTACGCATGCCCGCTCGCGGGGGACGAGACGGGGTATGTGGGACTCCTGTCAGAATAGCAGTCTACCCACTAAAAACCCAGCGGTGTTCCCGCATCGCCGTGATGGGAGGGTCATGGGAAACCGGCTCAGCCTTTACTTCCACAACCCTCCCGGCGCATGCCCACCTTCCTGGCGGGCCCCGCATGCCCCCCAGGCTGGGGGGCTACGGAAATGGCCGGAACACCTGGCCATTCCCGTCCGACACTGGTGGAGGCCTGTGCAATACAGGCTAGGGTGCCCCCGCAACCGTTGCCTGCTGGCCTCCACCTGGGAGGAGTCGAAGATGACTGTCATACTGTTGTCTTCTTCGGCCCCTCCTCCGCCTTCGGAGCGGCGCCGCTTGAGGATCGTCCTCTCGCGCGCGCTCCGCCGCCTCCTTCTGGGACATGACGTGTTCGCAGAAGGAGGCGACCGCCGCCCAGGACCTCTCATCTCCCAGCATGGTGTTGACCAAACCGGGGAGTGAGAGGTCCGGTCCGATCACCGCAATGAGACTGCGGCGCGGCTCAGACCACGACGGGCACACCTCGAGGGTGTGCTGCGCCGTGTCCTCCGCCGCGCCACAGCCGTGGCACGACGGTGTCTCCTCCCGTCCGATTTGGTGCAGGTACGATCCGAAGCAACCGTGTCCGGACAGCACCTGCACGAGACGGAAGGAGAGGAACCCATGCGACCGCTCGAGCCAGTCTCGCAGGACCGGCCCAATCGCGTCGAGGGTTCGGCGGCCGAAGACTGCGGTGGCAAGGTCCCCCATCCAATGGACGACGATGGCGTCCCTTGCCTCCCGCCGGACGGCCTCCCGCTCTTCCGGGACTGGGCATTCTCCTCTCGCCCTCCGCCCCGCCGTCCATTCATATACTCTGGCGAGCACCCACGCCTCGAGCTCCCAAGGAGGGGTGCTGGCCAGAGCACATGCTGCCGCAAAGCCCACCGTGCGGTAGGCCCGCGCCACCCGCTGGGCTATGGCCCTTTGGGGTGCCCGCAAGGCGGCGGCGTTCTCTCTCCTATGGAGGGAGTCCTCCCAGATGGGGGCCCCATAGAGGGCCATACTCCTCAAGATGCCGGCATAAAGTTGCCGGCATCGTGCGCTGGGCCCCCCCAAGTTGGGAAGCAGCCACGATAGCGCGCTTGCGGCCTTAAGCAGGCGCGACGACAGCCCGCTGAAATGCGGACCGAAGCGCCACCTGCTGTCAATGACAAGGCCCAGATATTTCATCTGGGCCTTAACCTCAATCCTGACGCCCTCCACGAAGATGTGGGCGTCAGGTGGGGGGCGCTGCCGTGGTCCGTGGAAGAACACGGCCTCGGTCTTGTGCAGCGCCACCGTTAAACCTAGGCGGCGGATCCTCCCCGCGACCAAGGATCCGCCCGCCGAGGCCAGGCTGGCCGCCTCCCTGAAACTCCCCCCCCGGGCGGTGAGGAGAGTGTCATCCGCGTAGCAAATGACACTCGTGCCTCGGAGGAGAGTTCCCCGTAGGAGCCAATCATAGCCGATGTTCCACAGGAGAGGTCCTACGACTGACCCCTGTGGAACACCGGCTTCAACGGCGTACCGCCGGACTTGGCCAGTCCTATTTACCAGGAGGATTGCCCGATCCTCCAGGTAGCTGGCCAGCAGACTGCGCAGGTATCGAGGCACTCCGTGGAATCGGAGCGCCTCTAGGATGGTGGAGTGGGGAACGGAGTTGAAGGCATTGGCTATGTCGAATGACACAGCCAACACTCCGTCCCCCGCCTCCATCGCTTCCTTCACCTGGCCCTTAAGGCAGGCCAGCGCGTCCACTGTGGAACGCTCAGCCCGAAAACCGAACTGAGCGTCCGACAAGTCCGGCCCGACATCCCGCAGATGGCCCTTTAGGCGAGCAGCGATTATCCCCTCGAACATTTTGCCGACCTCATCGAGCAGAACGATGGGCCGGTATGCCGAGGGGGAGTCTGCTGGGCGGCCCTCCTTGCGAAGGAGGCACAACTGCCCCTCCTTCCACGGTTTCGGAAACCTCCCAGACGCAAGGCATGCGCTGAAGAGGTCCCGAAACCTCTCCGCCATTTGAGTGGCAGCGATTGCCACCACTCTTGCGGGAACACCGTCGGGGCCTGGAGCTGTCTTCTTGGCGCGGATATGGAAAATCGCCGCGCCAAGTTCTGACTCCGTGACAGGAGGGGCCTCCTCCTCTTCCTCGTCTGGCAGAGCTATCCCTTGTGGTGGGACCATCACTGGCGGGGTGAAGTTGCCCCTGCACGGGAACAGGGACTGAACCACCCCGTCCAGGAATGAGGGCTCCAGGGTCTCGGCAACCGGGGGACCAAAGGGGCGCAATTTGTTGCGCGCAGCCTTGTACGGTCTCCCGTAGGGGTCGCTGTCAAGACCCTCCAGCAGCTCGGCTCTCGCCGAGTCCCTGGCGGCGGCGATGGCCCGACTGAGGACCATTTTTGCCTCCATATATACCTCATAGAGGTGGTCCTCGTCGGACAGATCCCGTCGACGCCGCCGCCGGCTACGTGTATAGGCCCTCTTAGCCTCCACACACGCTGCTCGAAGCCCCGCCAGCTCCACCGACCACCAGTACACGGCACGTTTGGGGTGTGGTCGGCGAGACCGAGGCATGCTAGAGTTGCATACCTCGGTCAGAGACTCCCTCAGCTGCCCCGCTACGGTGTCCACATCCAGGCCGGCGGTTGGCGGCGAAAGCCAGTCCTGGATGAACGCCGCCTCCCCCGCTGCCTCCCTGTCCAGACGGGTTAGAGCCCACCGCGGGAACGGTGACCGCCCCGAGAGGGGCCGCCTCTCTCCGGGACCACTGGTGGAGATGTCGAACCGCACGTAGCGGTGGTCCGACATAGTCTCCACCAGGTCCACCCGCCAGTTCAACACGCGCGCGGCTAACGCAGGGGTGGCGAAGGTGACGTCCACTATTGAGCCACCCCCACGCCGCACGCATGTCTGGACGCTTCCTCTGTTCAGGAGGGAGAGTCCGGAGGAGGCTGCCCACATCTCAACCGCCCGCCCGCGTGCGTCGGTGGCCGGGTTGCCCCAGGTCACCGACTTGGCATTCAGGTCTCCCAGTACGGAGACCTGACGCGGCGCCGCCCTGCCGACCACGGCGGCCAGGACTCCGAGATAGTTCTCGAAGTCCTGAAGAGGGCGGTTTGGGGAGAAATATACGCCCACAAGGGCTAAGTCTCCCCACGCGGCGGCCACGTATCCCGGTCCCCTCTCTAATAGCGAGAGGGGAGGTGAGTCTGTGGACGACCGCGCCGCGAGTGCCACCGAGTCTTCCTCGTCACCCAGCCAGCTGCCGGGGATCGAGTAGGGCTCGGCGACCACCGCTACGTTCACCAACCATTCGGCCATGACCTGCACTACCAGGTCCTGGGCCGCTCTGCAGTGGTTGGTGTTCGCCTGGATGATGCGATAGTCGTAACCCATTATTCCGACATCGCACCATCCTCCTCAGCTACCGCCGCTGGAGCTGCAGCGGCGACGACGGCGGCGGTGGTGGCAACAGGGCGAACCTGCGCCGGCACTATGCCCTTCCGCACGGGGGGCTTACAGCTCCTGCCCGTCATCCTGTGGTCCGCGGGGCGGCCACTGGCGGCACACGCCGTGCAGTGTGGCGTGGTGGCGCGGCAGGTGACACTCTTGTGTCCCTCTTTCCCGCATTGGTAGCACGTGTCTCCCCAGTCGAATTTGGAGGGACACGTGACCCGGGTGTGGCCGAACGCGAAGCACTTGAAGCAGCGCATTGGCTGGTCTTCAAGTGCCTTGACCACAGCCGAGCTGAGCCCCACGAGCAGCCGTCCCTTGGTCGCAGCAAGGACGGCCCCAGCCGCGGCTACTGGGCACTCGACGCGGATGATGCCCATACCGCGGCGGCCGAGCCTGATGGCGCCACCTTTCACCGCGCCAGCGTCACAGCCTCCAGCCGCCGCGACGGCCGCCACCACATCCTCCTTGGTGACCGAATCCTCCAGATCGGCCACCTCCAAGGCTGCGGTCTTAACCGGTCTGACGACCGTCGCCACATCCGCGATGGCCTCTTGCAACTTTGTTGCAAAGAGGTCCGCATTTGTGCCGCGCTGTTCCCCCGAGAACTCGAAAATTCGAGCCCCGGTTAGGGTTCGGCGGCACGCGACTTTGCTGATCCCCAGCCGGGAGGGATCAGCATTGGTACGAGCCCGTCGTAGAATGGACTCGTACGTCTCACCCCGCTCCACGGCCTCCGGGGTGATGGTCACCACGACGGCCGCGGTTTTGGGAGGAACTAGCTTCCTCCCGCTGGCTGGAGCCCTTTTGGCTGCAGAAGCAGTCGCAGTAGGCTTGGGGGCTGACTTTTCCCCCTTTTTCCCTCCCTTCCCTTTTCCTCTCTTGACCACTTCCGTCCACGGCTGGTTGGACGGGGTGGTGGAGGGAAGAAGGGCGTCTTCCTCCTGCGAGTTCTGGGGGGCTGCTGCAGTGGCAGACGACCCAGATGCTCCCTCCGCGCTTGTGGTGCGGATTTGAGGAGCCTTCTTGGTCCTCTTACCCTTGCCTTTGCCCTTGGAGGGCTTCGGGGCCTGGGGCTGCGCACCCGATGCCGGTCCTGCTAGAGGCGCAGGTTCCGATTCCATCGCTGGTGGACTCTTATCCGCCGCTAGCGGTGGGCGGAGCCGCTTTTCCGGCAAGAGCCGGTCCTCGATGCCTGCAAAGCAGGCTCTAGTGAAGGCCCTCTCCTCCATGACAACCTTCCGGATTACTTCCTCAAGGTTGGCTGTGGAGGAGGAGGAGCCTCCTACCACCGGACCTGGGCCAGGTTGGGCAGGCCGGGCCGTGACCTCAGCCAGCTTCTGATGTAGCTGGCTGACCTCCGCCTGCAGGCGATCCACCTTCGCCTGCAGCTGCCGCGTCTCGTCCGTGGCCGTCCGCTTCACCAGCTCCAGGACAATGCCGTGCAAGCTGGCGGCCCGGCATTTGAGGGCTTTTTGAAAGGTCCCCTTCAAGTTGGAGGACTTTGCGGCGACCTCGAAGACCTCCTCCTTGTCCTCCTGTGCCATGCGCTCCAGTTCCGCCAGGGAGTGGTCGGCATACAGTACACTGGATGCACCATAGCCAGCCCTCGACCGGGCGGTTTGCACCTGGTGCTCCTTGGCAGCGACCCTCTCCTCCAGGTCTTGCTGGAGTTGCACCCTTTTCGCCAGGTTTAGCTGGCGTTCGGCGTCCACCAAGCCCACATCGTGGGTCGAAGCTTTAAAATACTTCGATCCCTTCTTCGCTGTACTTCCGGCCAGATCATCGGCCCCAGAGGCCACGCTCTCCACGCTCTCCGCGTGTTCGACAGGGGCAGACGTAGCGCTTCCCTCAGGTAGACGAGAAGGTCCGCCTCCAACTGCGCGACCTCGCCTACTCCTGCCCGTTGCAACCTTAGCAGCTGGCAGGTTCTCCTCGCTGCGGGAGCGTGGCGAACGCTTCCTCCTTCCCTTGGAGAGACGCCCAGCCATCCCTTCCTCAGCCCGCGAGCGCTCCGAGCCAACGCTCGCCACGCTCGCCCTCCTCTCGGATGCGGTGTCGGAGTCCGACATAGCACCCTTGCTCATCCGCTCGACCAACACGATCGGCAACTTCTCAAAATTTTTATTTTTAATATCCATAGAGATTCCCACGAGTATGGGGGATATAAACGGTCCACCTAGGTTCACCCCCTGTCCCTAGGTAAGTGTAAATTTGTGACCCAACCAGGGGGTCCACTAATCCCTGGCTGGGGGTGCGCTTGGGACTGATGCGCCACCTACAACTAAGAAGCTGCAGATGACACTACTCCTCAGCCATTCATACCCTCGCCGCGCACCAAAACTTGGTATTAGAGGAATTTTTTATAGAGGTTATCTTCCTCGCGATCCGGGCGATCAAGCCAAGATCCTCGTCCCGTTCCGAGTCATAAAACATGACCATGATCTCGTTACGGATTACGATTTCGACGGTTGCAGTCGGGAGAATCAGATCCCCCGCTGCTAGCCCGTTGGCAGGGTGAGTGCACAACGAGCGCCGCCCATGTTTCTCCACATGTCTGTCTGTTTGAAACAGACAGAAATGTCGAGAAACGTCCCACGCCCACTCAACTCACCCTCTGTAAGCAGAGGGGTGAGTGAGCGATCGTGGGGTGGTCTAAGTCGACCGACCCCGGAGCATAAGGCTCCCCCGCCCACGCGCCGGAGCGCCCCTCCGACAGGATATTGGCATACGGACAACGACACCCCTTAGGCACACGTACCTAATGGGGGGAAATTGCCCGCACCCCAGGGTGCACCGTCCCACAGACTGGCCTTTCCCCCGGACGCATCCAAGGGAAACTCCAGCCCACGGGCACACGAGGAGGTTTCCTGTCCTAGCACCCCCCCCAACCTAACCTAACCTAACCTAACCTAACCTTTTTTTTTTTTTTTTTTTTTTTTTTTGATCACGGGGGGAAATCCTCATGGATGTCCTCCGCCCCGGGGAGGGCGGAGGGGTCTGTCAGACTCTTACTGACTAAAACCACCCCGGTGTTCCGTCTCTCACTTGCACCGGGGATCACGGGAACTGATGTGACTTCCGCGATCCCCGGCTAGTGCCGGCCCGCCTCTGCGGGCCACCTCGCGATAGGGGGGGAGTGAGGTGTTAAACTCCCCCCTTACGTCATAGAGAGGCGCGCGTGGAACACTACGCGCCGCCATCTCGGGTCCTAAGAAGTAGGGGGCAACGAATTTCCCCAGATCCGTTGCCCCTGGACCCATTTAGGGGGGCTGGAAGAGGGCGTTGTCCGCCCTCCGCCGACGCCCGGTGCGTCTGCTGCGGATCGGGTTAGCGGAAGCAATCTCCCGCTCCCTCTCCGCAGCCTCCTTCTGCGACATGACTGTTTCGCAGAAGGATACCACCGCGTCCCAGGACTCCTCGCTGCCGACCATCGAGTCGACAACGGCCGGCAGCGACAGGTCACTGCCTACTCCTGAGATGAGGGCATGGCGCGGCTCCTCCCAAGCGGCACACTCTGCCAGCGTGTGCCACGCCGTGTCCTCCCGACAGTCGACGCAGTGGTGACACCGAGCGTCCGGCTCCCTGTTTATGCGACACAGGTACTTCCCGAAGCAACCATGCCCCGAGAGCACCTGTGTCACCCGAAACGACAGGGAGCCGTGCCTCCTCCCGAGCCAGCGCTCGAGTACTGGCCGGACCGCCCCGATGGTAGCGGGGCCGGCGGTAGGGCGTGAAAGCCTGTCCCGCCATTCCGCCACCAGGGCTGCGCGAAGCTGTGACCGACGCAACTCCAAATGTCGCTGCGTCAGCCATTCGCCCCGCGCCCTCGAGTCCTCGCGCCACCGATACAGTGACGCGAGTACCTTCGCCTCGAGGTCCCAGGGCGGGGATCCCGCCAGTACACAAGCCGCCTCGTAGGAGATCGTGCGATACCCCCTTATGACTCTGACGGCCATCGCTCGCTGCGGCCTGCGCAGGACAGCGATACTGCCGGCCGTCAGGTCAAACCTAACCTAACCTAACCTAACCTTTTTTTTTTTT
The DNA here is from genome assembly GCA_949091785.1 of Polymixis lichenea. Taxonomy (NCBI): domain Eukaryota; kingdom Metazoa; phylum Arthropoda; class Insecta; order Lepidoptera; family Noctuidae; genus Polymixis; species Polymixis lichenea. Next base: position 103,743 of record OX420944.1, read on the forward strand.
TTTTTTTTTTTTTTTTTCTCGCTGGGAAAATGCATTACGCATGCCCGCTCGCGGGGGACGAGACGGGGTATGTGGGACTCCTGCCAGAATGGCAGTCTACCCACTAAAAACCCAGCGGTGTTCCCGCATCGCCGTGATGGGAGGGTCATGGGAAACCGGCTCAGCCTTTACTTCCACAACCCTCCCGGCGCATGCCCGCCTTGTTGGCGGGCCCCGCATGCCCCCCAGGCTGGGGGGCTACGGGAATGGCCGGAACACCTGGCCATTCCCGTCCGACACTGGTGGAGGCCTGTGCAATACAGGCTAGGGTGCCCCCGCAACCGTTGCCTGCTGGCCTCCACCTGGGAGGAGTCGAAGATGACTGTCATACTGACGTCTTCTTCGGCCCCTCCTCCGCCTTCGGAGCGGCGCCGCTTGAGGATCGTCCTCTCGCGCGCGCTCTGCCGCCTCCTTCTGGGACATGACGTGTTCGCAGAAGGAGGCGACTGCCGCCCAGGACCTCTCATCTCCCAGCATGGTGTTGACTAAACCGGGGAGTGAGAGGTCCGGTCCGATCACCGCAATGAGACTGCGGCGCGGCTCAGACCACGACGGGCACACCTCGAGGGTGTGCTGTGCCGTGTCCTCCGCCGCGCCACAGCCGTGGCACGACGGTGTCTCCTCCCGTCCGATTCGGTGCAGGTACGATCCGAAGCAACCGTGTCCGGAGAGCACCTGCACGAGACGGAAGGAGAGGAACCCATGCGACCGCTCGAGCCAGTCTCGCAGGACCGGCCCAATCGCGTCGAGGGTTCGGCGGCCGAAGACTGCGGTGGCAAGGTCCCCCATCCAATGGACGACGATGGCGTCCCTCGCCTCCCGCCGGACGGCCTCCCGCTCTTCCGGGACTGGGCGTTCTCCTCTCGCCCTCCGCCCCGCCGTCCATTCATATACTCTGGCGAGCACCCACGCCTCGAGCTCCCAAGGAGGGGTGCTGGCCAGAGCACATGCTGCCGCAAAGCCCACCGTGCGGTAGGCCCGCGCCACCCGCTGGGCTATGGCCCTTTGGGGTGCCCGCAAGGCGGCGGCGTTCTCCCTCCTGTGGAGGGAGTCCTCCCAGATGGGGGCCCCATAGAGGGCCATACTCCTCAAGATGCCGGCATAAAGTTGCCGGCATCGTGCGCTGGGACCCCCCAAGTTGGGAAGCAGCCACGATAGCGCGCTTGCGGCCTTTAGCAGGCGCGACGACAGCCCGCTGAAATGCGGACCGAAGCGCCACCTGCTGTCAATGACAAGGCCCAGATATTTCATCTGGGCCTTAACCTCAATCCTGACGCCCTCCACGAAGATGTGGGCGTCAGGTGGGGGGCGCTGCCGTGGTCCGTGGAAGAACACGGCCTCGGTCTTGTGCAGCGCCACCGTTAAACCTAGGCGGCGGATCCTCCCCGCGACCAAGGATCCGCCCGCCGAGGCCAGGCTGGCCGCCTCCCTGAAACTCCCCCCCCGGGCGGTGAGGAGAGTGTCATCCGCGTAGCAAATGACACTCGTGCCTCGGAGGAGAGTTCCCCGTAGGAGCCAATCATAGCCGATGTTCCACAGGAGAGGTCCTACGACTGACCCCTGTGGAACACCGGCTTCAACGGCGTACCGCCGGACTTGGCCAGTCCTATTTACCAGGAGGATCGCCCGGTCCTCCAGGTAGCTGGCCAGCAGACTGCGCAGGTAACGAGGCACTCCGTGGAATCGGAGCGCCTCTAGGATGGTTGAGTGGGGAACGGAGTTGAATGCATTGGCTATGTCGAATGACACAGCCAACACTCCGTCCCCCACCTCCATCGCTTCCTTCACCTGGCCCTTAAGGCAGGCCAGCGCGTCCACTGTGGAACGCTCAGCCCGAAAACCGAACTGAGCGTCCGACAAGTCCGGCCCGACATCGCGCAGATGGCCCTTTAGGCGAGCAGCGATTATCCCCTCGAACATTTTGCCAACCTCATCGAGCAGAACGATGGGCCGGTATGCCGAGGGGGAGTCTGCTGGGTGGCCCTCCTTGCGAAGGAGGCACAACTGCCCCTCCTTCCACGGTTTCGGAAACCTCCCAGACGCAAGGCATGCGCTGAAGAGGTCCCGAAACCTCTCCGCCATTTGAGTGGCAGCGATTGCCACCACTCTTGCGGGAACACCGTCGGGGCCTGGAGCTGTCTTCTTGGCGCGGATATGGAAAATCGCCGCGCCAAGTTCTGACTCCGTGACAGGAGGGGCCTCCTCCTCTTCCTCGTCTGGCAGAGCTATCCCTTGTGGTGGGACCATCACTGGCGGGGTAAAGTTGCCCCTGCACGGGAACAGGGACTGAACCACCCCGTCCAGGAATGAGGGCTCCAGGGTCTCGGCAACCGGGGGACCAAAGGGGCGCAATTTTTTGCGCGCAGCCTTGTACGGTCTCCCGTAGGGGTCGCTGTCAAGACCCTCCAGCAGCTCGGCTCTCGCCGAGTCCCTGGCGGCGGCGATGGCCCGACTGAGGACCATTTTTGCCTCCATGTATACCTCATAGAGGTGGTCCTCGTCGGACAGATCCCGTCGACGCCGCCGCCGGCTACGCGTGTAGGCCCTCTTAGCCTCCACACACGCTGCTCGAAGCCCCGCCAGCTCCACCGACCACCAGTACACGGCACGTTTGGGGTGTGGTCGGCGAGACCGAGGCATGCTAGAGTTGCATACCTCGGTCAGAGACTCCCTCAGCTGCCCCGCTACGGTGTCCACATCCAGGCCGGCGGTTGGCGGCGAAAGCCAGTCCTGGATGAACGCCGCCTCCCCCGCTGCCTCCCTGTCCAGGCGGGTTAGAGCCCACCGCGGGAACGGTGACCGCCCCGAGAGGGGCCGCCTCTCTCCGGGGCCACTGGTGGAGATGTCGAACCGCACGTAGCGGTGGTCCGACATAGTCTCCACCAGGTCCACCCGCCAGTTCAACACGCGCGCGGCTAACGCAGGTGTGGCGAAGGTGACGTCCACTATTGAGCCACCACCACGCCGCACGCATGTCTGGACGCTTCCTCTGTTCAAGAGGGAGAGTCCGGAGGAGGCTGCCCACATCTCAACCGCCCGCCCGCGTGCGTCGGTGGCCGGGTTGCCCCAGGTCACCGACTTGGCATTCAGGTCTCCCAGTACAGAGACCTGACGCGGCGCCGCCCTGCCGACCACGGCGGCCAGGACTCCGAGATAGTTCTCGAAGTCCTGAAGAGGGCGGTTTGGGGAGAAATATACGCCCACAAGGGCTAAGTCTCCCCACGCGGCGGCCACGTATCCCGGTCCCCTCTCTAATAGCGAGAGGGGAGGTGAGTCTGTGGACGACCGCGCCGCTAGTGCCACCGAGTCGTCCTCGTCACCCAGCCAGCTGCCGGGGATCGAGTAGGGCTCGGCGACCACCGCTACGTTCACCAACCATTCGGCCATGACCTGCACTACTAGGTCCTGGGCCGCTCTGCAGTGGTTGGTGTTCGCCTGGATGATGCGATAGTCGTAGCCCATTATTCGGACATCGCACCATCCTCCTCAGCTACCGCCGCTGGAGCTGCAGCGGCGACGACGGCGGCGGTGGTGGCAACAGGGCGAACCTGCGCCGGCACTATGCCCTTCCGCACGGGGGGCTTACAGCTCCTGCCCGTCATCCTGTGGTCCGCGGGGCGGCCACTGGCGGCACACGCCGTGCAGTGTGGCGTGGTGGCGCGGCAGGTGACACTCTTGTGTCCCTCTTTCCCGCATTGGTAGCACGTGTCTCCCCAGTCGAATTTGGAGGGACACGTGACCCGGGTGTGGCCGAACGCGAAGCACTTGAAGCAGCGCATTGGCTGGTCTTCAAGTGCCTTGACCACAGCCGAGCTGAGCCCCACGAGCAGCCGTCCCTTGGTCGCAGCAAGGACGGCCCCAGCCGCGGCTACTGGGCACTCGACGCGGATGATGCCCATACCGCGGCGGCCAAGCCTGATGGCGCCACCTTTCACTGCGCCAGCGTCACAGCCTCCAGCCGCCGCGACGGCCGCCACCACATCCTCCTTGGTGACCGAATCCTCCAGATCGGCCACCTCCAAGGCTGTGGTCTTAACCGGTCTGACGACCGTCGCCACATCCGCGATGGCCTCTTGCAACTTTGTTGCAAAGAGGTCCGCATTTGTGCCGCGCTGTTCCCCCGAGAACTCGAAAATTCGAGCCCCGGTTAGGGTTCGGCGGCACGCGACTTTGGTGATCCCCAGCCGGGAGGGATCAGCATTGGTACGAGCCCGTCGTAGAATGGACTCGTACGTCTCACCCCGCTCCACGGCCTCCGGGGTGATGGTCACCACGACGGCCGCGGTTTTGGGAGGAACTAGCTTCCTCCCGCTGGCTGGAGCCCTTTTGGCTGCAGAAGCAGTCGCAGTAGGCTTGGGGGCTGACTTTTCCCCCTTCTTCCCTCCCTTCCCTTTTCCTCTCTTGACCACTTCCGTCCACGGCTGGTTGGACGGGGTGGTGGAGGGAAGAAGGGCGTCTTCCTCCTGCGAGTTCTGGGGGGCTGCTGCAGTGGCAGACGACCCAGATGCTCCCTCCGCGCTTGTGGTGCGGATTTGAGGAGCCTTCTTGGTCCTCTTACCCTTGCCTTTGCCCTTGGAGGGCTTCGGGGCCTGGGGCTGCGCACCCGATGCCGGTCCTGCTAGAGGCGCAGGTTCCGATCCCATCGGTGGTGGACTTTTATCCGCCGCTAGCGGTGGGCGGAGCCGCTTTTCCGGCAAGAGCCGGTCCTCGATGCCTGCAAAGCAGGCTCTAGTGAAGGCCCTCTCCTCCATGACAACCTTCCGGATTACTTCCTCAAGGTTGGCTGTGGAGGAGGAGGAGCCTCCTACCACCGGACCTGGGCCAGGTTGGGCAGGCCGGGCCGTGACCTCAGCCAGCTTTTGATGTAGCTGGCTGACCTCTGCCTGCAGGCGATCCACCTTCGCCTGCAGCTGCCGCGTCTCGTCCGTGGCCGTCCGCTTCACCAGCTCCAGGACAATGCCGTGCAAGCTGGCGGCCCGGCATTTGAGGGCCTTTTGAAAGGTCCCCTTCAAGTTGGAGGACTTTGCGGCGACCTCGAAGACCTCCTCCTTGTCCTCCTGTGCCATGCGCTCCAGTTCCGCCAGGGAGTGGTCGGCATACAGTACACTGGATGCACCATAGCCAGCCCTCGACCGGGCGGTTTGCACCTGGTGCTCCTTGGCAGCGACCCTCTCCTCCAGGTCTTGCTGGAGTTGCACCCTTTTCGCCAGGTTTAGCTGGCGTTCGGCGTCCACCAATCCCACATCGTGGGTCGAAGCTTTAAAATACTTCGATCCCTTCTTCGCCTTACTTTCGGCCACATCGTCGGCCCCAGAGGCCACGCTCTCCACGCTCTCCGCGTGTTCAACCGGAGCAGGCGTAACACTTCCCACAGGGAGACGCGAAGGTCCGCCTGCAACTGCGCGACCTCGCCTACTCCTGCCCGTTGCCACCTTAGCGGCTGGCAGGTTCTCCTCGCTGCGGGAGCGTGGCGAACGCTTCCTCCTTCCATTGGAGAGACGCCCAGCCATCCCTTCCTCAGCCCGCGAGCGCTCCGAGCCAACGCTCGCCACGCTCGCCCTCCTCTCGGATGCGGTGTCGGAGTCCGACATTGCACCCTTGCTCATCCGCTCGACCAACACGATCGGCAACTTCTCAAAATTTTTGTTTTTAATATCCATAAGATTCCCACGAGTATGGGGGATATAAACGGTCCACCTAGGTTCACCCCCTGTCCCTAGGTAAGTGTAAATTTGTGACCCAACCAGGGGGTCCACTAATCCCTGGCTGGGGGTGCGCTTGTGACTGATGCGCCACCTACAACTAAGAAGCTGCAGATGACACTACTCCTCAGCCATTCATACCCTCGCCGCACACCAAAACTTGGTATTAGAGGAATTTTTTATAGAGGTTATCTTCCTCGCGATCCGGGCGATCAAGCCAAGATCCTCGTCCCGTTCCGAGTCATAAAACATGACCATGATCTCGTTACGGATTACGATTTCGACGGTTGCAGTCGGGAGAATCAGATCCCCGGCTGCTAGCCCGTTGGCAGGGTGAGTGCACAACGAGCGCCGCCAATGTTTCTCCACATTTCTGTCTGTATGAAACAGACAGAAATGTGGAGAAACGTCCCACGCCCACTCAACTCACCCTCTGTAAGCAGAGGGGTGAGTAAGCGATCGTGGGGTGGTCTAAGTCGAACAACCCCGGAGCAAAAGGCTCCCCCGCCCACGCGCCGGAGCGCACCTCCGACAGGATATTGGCATACGGACAACGACACCCCTTAGGCACACGTACCTAATGGGGGGAAATTGCCCGCACCCCAGGGTGCACCGTCCCGCAAACTGGCCTTTCCCCCGGACGCATCCAAGGGAAACTCCAGCCCACGGGCACACGAGGAGGTTTCCTGTCCTAGCACCCCAACCTAACCTTTTTTTTTTTTTTTTATTAGGCTGAGAAAATGCTTTACGCATACCCGCTCGCGGGGGACGAGACGGGGTATGTGGGACTCCTGTCAGAATGACAGTCTACCCACTAAAAACTCAGCGGTGTTCCCGCATCGCCGTGATGGGAGGGCCATGGGAAACCGGCTCAGCCTTTACTTCCACAACCCTCCCGGCGCATGCCCGCCTAAATGGCAGGCCCCGCATGCCCCCCAGACGGGGGTCCGGGAATGGCCAGAACACATGACCATTCCCGTCCGACACTGGTGGAGGCCTGTGCAATGCAGGCTAGGGTGCCCCCGCAACCGTTGCCTGCTAGCCTCCACCTGTCAGAAGTGGAGACACGTCCCACGCCCACTCAGCTCACCCTCTGTAAGCAGAGGGGTGAGTAGGCGACCGCCGGGCGGGTCAGGTCGACCGACCCAGAAGCACAAGGCTCCCCCGCCCACGCGCCGGAGCGCATCTCCGACAGGATATTGGCATACGGACAACGACACCCCTTAGGTACACGTACCTAATGGGGGGAAATTGCCCGCACCCCAGGGCGCACCGTCCCGCAGACTGGCCTTTCCCCCGGACGCATCCAAGGGAAACTCCAGCCCACGGGCACACGAGGAGGTTTCCTGTCCTAGCACCCCACCCCAACCTAACCTAACCTTTTTTTTTTTTGATCACGGGGGGAAATCCTCATGGATGTCCTCCGCCCCGGGGAGGGCGGAGGGGTCTGTCAGACTCTTACTGACTAAAACCACCCCGGTGTTCCGTCTCTCACTTGCACCGGGGATCACGGGAACTAGTGTGACTTCCGCGATCCCCGGCTAGTGCCGGCCCGCCTCTGCGGGCCACCTCGCGATAGGGGGGGAGTGAGGTGTTAAACTCCCCCCTTACGTCATAGAGAGGCGCGCGTGGAACACTACGCGCCGCCATCTCGGGTCCTAACAAGTAGGGGGCAACGAATTTCCCCAGATCCGTTGCCCCTGGACCCATTTAGGGGGGCTGGAAGAGGGCGTTGTCCGCCCTCCGCCGACGCCCGGTGCGTCTGCTGCGGATCGGGTTAGCGGAAGCAATCTCCCGCTCCCTCTCCGCAGCCTCCTTCTGCGACATGACTGTTTCGCAGAAGGATACCACCGCGTCCCAGGACTCCTCGCTGCCGACCATCGAGTCGACAACGGCCGGCAGCGACAGGTCACTGCCGACTCCTGAGATGAGGGCACGGCGTGGCTCCTCCCAAGCGGCACACTCTGCCAGCGTGTGCCACGCCGTGTCCTCCCGACAGTCGACGCAGTGGTGACACCGAGCGTCCGGCTCCCTGTTTATGCGACACAGGTACTTCCCGAAGCAACCATGCCCCGACAGCACCTGTGTCACCCGAAACGACAGGGAGCCGTGCCTCCTCCCGAGCCAGCGCTCGAGTACTGGCCGGACCGCCCCGATGGTAGCGGGGCCGGCGGTAGGGCGTGAAAGCCTGTCCCGCCATTCCGCCACCAGGGCTGCGCGAAGCTGTGACCGACGCAACTCCAAATGTCGCTGCGTCAGCCACTCGCCCCGCGCCCTCGAGTCCTCGCGCCACCGGTACAGTGACGCGAGTACCTTCGCCTCGAGGTCCCAGGGCGGGGATCCAGCCAGTACACAAGCCGCCTCGTAGGAGATCGTGCGATACCCTCTTATGACTCTGACGGCCATCGCTCGCTGTGGCCTTCGCAGGACAGCGATGCTGCCGGCCGTCAGGTCAGCCGCCCAGATCGGGGCCCCATACAGGGCCATCGATCGCACGATCCCCACGTAGAGCCGCCTACAGGCGGCGCTCGGGCCCCCCAGATTGGGAAGCAACGTTGACAGCGCCCCAGCCGCGCCCATCAACTTGGGCACCAGCCGCTGGAAGTGGGGGCCGAAATCCCACCGGCTGTCGAGCACCAATCCAAGATACTTCATGGTTGACTCGACAGCAATTCGGGACCCCCCGACCACGATGTGTGATCCCAGCGGTGGCGCCCGCCGGGGGCCATGAAAGACCATGGCCTCCGACTTGTTGAGGGCCACCTCCAGGCCTAAGCGCCGTATGCGGGTCACCACCTGTGACACCGCAGCCGTCGCCAGCAACGCTGCCTCCCTGTACGAGCTCCCCCGGGCCGTGACCAACGTGTCATCCGCATAACACGTCAAGTCCACGCCCGGCTGGAGCTCGCCCCTCAGCACCCAGTCGTACCCGATGTTCCACAGGAGCGGTCCCACGACCGAACCCTGTGGAACACCGCACGACATGCGGCGCTGGTTTCCGCCATCACGTCCCGTGTAGGTGACACACCTTTCCGCCAAATAAGCCCCAACGATACGGCGGAGGTAGGAAGGCACCCGATGATACTGCAGTGCCTCCCGAATGCAGCTCCAGGGCAGGGTGTTGAAGGCGTTGGAGATGTCCAAGGACACCGCCAACATCACCCCGCCCCGGGACACTGCTTCCTCCGCCAGGACTCTCACCCGCGATATCGCGTGGATGGTGGAGCGCCCGTGCCGAAAGCCGAACTGGCTCTCGGCTAGGTCAGGCCCCTCCCTGCTTAAGTGGCCGACGAGGCGGGCAGCGATTATCCGCTCAAACATCTTGCCCACCTCGTCGAGCAGCACTATGGGCCTGTATGCGGACGGCGAGTCCGCCGGGCGCCCCACCTTCTTGAGCAGGACCAGACGACCAGATTTCCACAAAGTGGGAAACTGGCCCTGCTCAAGGCACGCGGTGTAGAGTCCTCTCAGTTGGGGCTCTAGCTCCTTCAGAGCGAGGGCTAGCACTATGCCGTGTATACCATCGGGCCCCGGAGCCACGTTCTTGGCCCGGAGCAACCTTTTTTTTTTTTTTTTTTTTTTTTTTTTTTTTTTATTAGGCTGAGAAAATGCTTTACGCATACCCGCTCGCGGGGGACGAGACGGGGTATGTGGGACTCCTGTCAGAATGACAGTCTACCCACTAAAAACTCAGCGGTGTTCCCGCATCGCCGTGATGGGAGGGCCATGGGAAACCGGCTCAGCCTTTACTTCCACAACCCTCCCGGCGCATGCCCGCCTAAATGGCAGGCCCCGCATGCCCCCCAGATGGGGGTCCGGGAATGGCCAGAACACATGACTATTCCCGTCCGACACTGGTGGAGGCCTGTGCAATGCAGGCTAGGGTGCCCCCGCAACCGTTGCCTGCTAGCCTCCACCTGTCAGAAGTGGAGACACCCAAGAGCACAAGGCTCCCCCGCCCACGCGCCGGAGCGCATCTCCGACAAGATATTGGCATACGGACAACGACACCCCTTAGGCACACGTACCTAATGGGGGGAAATTGCCCGCACCCCAGAGTGCACCGTCCCGCAGACTGGTCTTTCCCCCGGACGCATCCAAGGGAAACTCCAGCCCACGGGCACACGAGGAGGTTTCCTGTCCTGGCACCCCGGAGCAACCTAACCTAACCTTTTTTTTTTTTTTTTTTTTTTTATTAGGCTGAGAAAATGCTTTACGCATACCCGCTCGCGGGGGACGAGACGGGGTATGTGGGACTCCTGTCAGAATGACAGTCTACCCACTAAAAACTCAGCGGTGTTCCCGCATCGCCGTGATGGGAGGGCCATGGGAAACCGGCTCAGCCTTTACTTCCACAACCCTCCCGGCGCATGCCCGCCTAAATGGCAGGCCCCGCATGCCCCCCAGACGGGGGTCCGGGAATGGCCAGAACACATGACCATTCCCGTCCGACACTGGTGGAGGCCTGTGCAATGCAGGCTAGGGTGCCCCCGCAACCGTTGCCTGCTAGCCTCCACCTGTCAGAAGTGGAGACACGTCCCACGCCCACTCAGCTCACCCTCTGTAAGCAGAGGGGTGAGTAGGCGACCGCCGGGCGGGTCAGGTCGACCGACCCAGAAGCACAAGGCTCCCCCGCCCACGCGCCGGAGCGCATCTCCGACAGGATATTGGCATACGGACAACGACACCCCTTAGGTACACGTACCTAATGGGGGGAAATTGCCCGCACCCCAGGGCGCACCGTCCCGCAGACTGGCCTTTCCCCCGGACGCATCCAAGGGAAACTCCAGCCCACGGGCACACGAGGAGGTTTCCTGTCCAAGCACCCCAACCTAACCTAACCTAACCTTTTTTTTTTTTTTTTTTTTTTTTTTTTTTTCTCGCTGGGAAAATGCATTACGCATGCCCGCTCGCGGGGGACGAGACGGGGTATGTGGGACTCCTGCCAGAATGGCAGTCTACCCACTAAAAACCCAGCGGTGTTCCCGCATCGCCGTGATGGGAGGGTCATGGGAAACCGGCTCAGCCTTTACTTCCACAACCCTCCCGGCGCATGCCCGCCTTGTTGGCGGGCCCCGCATGCCCCCCAGGCTGGGGGGCTACGGGAATGGCCGGAACACCTGGCCATTCCCGTCCGACACTGGTGGAGGCCTGTGCAATACAGGCTAGGGTGCCCCCGCAACCGTTGCCTGCTGGCCTCCACCTGGGAGGAGTCGAAGATGACTGTCATACTGACGTCTTCTTCGGCCCCTCCTCCGCCTTCGGAGCGGCGCCGCTTGAGGATCGTCCTCTCGCGCGCGCTCTGCCGCCTCCTTCTGGGACATGACGTGTTCGCAGAAGGAGGCGACTGCCACCCAGGACCTCTCATCTCCCAGCATGGTGTTGACTAAACCGGGGAGTGAGAGGTCCGGTCCGATCACCGCAATGAGACTGCGGCGCGGCTCAGACCACGACGGGCACACCTCGAGGGTGTGCTGTGCCGTGTCCTCCGCCGCGCCACAGCCGTGGCACGACGGTGTCTCCTCCCGTCCGATTCGGTGCAGGTACGATCCGAAGCAACCGTGTCCGGAGAGCACCTGCACGAGACGGAAGGAGAGGAACCCATGCGACCGCTCGAGCCAGTCTCGCAGGACCGGCCCAATCGCGTCGAGGGTTCGGCGGCCGAAGACTGCGGTGGCAAGGTCCCCCATCCAATGGACGACGATGGCGTCCCTCGCCTCCCGCCGGACGGCCTCCCGCTCTTCCGGGACTGGGCGTTCTCCTCTCGCCCTCCGCCCCGCCGTCCATTCATATACTCTGGCGAGCACCCACGCCTCGAGCTCCCAAGGAGGGGTGCTGGCCAGAGCACATGCTGCCGCAAAGCCCACCGTGCGGTAGGCCCGCGCCAAACCTAACCTAACCTAACCTAACCTAACCTAACCTGTTCTACGTAACTAGTAGGTACCAAAAATCTACCTAAGCGAACCAAGTTTTCATACATTGGTCAATATCTTCGCATCCAGGTGACGCATTTTGACGCTGTTTTCAGCTAATTCGTTCCTAGTTAGGCTACCTGAGACTATCTGACTGAGAAAATTGACGAAAACGCGAAAAAATTTTGCCCGCCCAACCCACCCTGTTACTAGTGGCCAGGAGGAGGGTTTTGATTTTGACAAAAGGTTTGAATTTTCGTAGAGAGAGTACATAGAGAGGCGCGCGTGGAACACTACGCGCCACCATCTCGGGTCCTTAGAAGTAGAGGGCGACAGATTTCCCCGGATCTGTTGCCCCTGGACCCATTTAGGGGGGCTGGAAGAGGGCGTTGTCCGCCCTCCGCCGACGCCCGGTGCGTCTGCTGCGGATCGGGTTAGCGGAAGCAATCTCCCGCTCCCTCTCCGCAGCCTCCTTCTGCGACATGACTGTTTCGCAGAAGGATACCACCGCGTCCCAGGACTCCTCGCTGCCGACCATCGAGTCGACAACGGCCGGCAGCGACAGGTCACTGCCTACTCCTGAGATGAGGGCACGGCGCGGCTCCTCCCAAGCGGCACACTCTGCCAGCGTGTGCCACGCCGTGTCCTCCCGACAGTCGACGCAGTGGTGACACCGAGCGTCCGGCTCCCCGTTTATGCGACACAGGTACTTCCCGAAGCAACCATGCCCCGAGAGCACCTGTGTCACCCGAAACGACAGGGAGCCGTGCCTCCTCCCGAGCCAGCGCTCGAGTACTGGCCGGACCGCCCCGATGGTAGCGGGGCCGGCGGTAGGGCGTGAAAGCCTGTCCCGCCATTCCGCCACCAGGGCAGCGCGAAGCTGTGACCGACGCAACTCCAAATGTCGCTGCGTCAGCCATTCGCCCCGCGCCCTCGAGTCCTCGCGCCACCGATACAGTGACGCGAGTACCTTCGCCTCGAGGTCCCAGGGCGGGGATCCAGCCAGTACACAAGCCGCCTCGTAGGAGATCGTGCTGTTACATCCCTAGTCTGTATCAGTAGACGCTGACACTAGTACTTAGTCAGCACCGGACCTCCTAGAACCAGATAGCTCACAGGCTACCTACCAGCCAGTTCGGGTTTGGCATCCAAAGAGTCGGGACGTATACCGAGTTTTCCCTAATATTAATCTGTCCTAGTTTATAAGGTACAATAAACCTTTTTTAAAAAGATTCCGGAGTTTTCCATTTTAACATTTGGTGGCAGCGGTGGGATAAGACATCCCCAGTGTCCTTAAAACGGGAATTACGTCGCCGAAAATAAAAATAAAAAGTGATCAAAAGTCCGTGTGTGTCTGTGTGCCTAAAAAGTGCCCAGTGATTGTGTCGCCCAGTAAGCACCCCAACCCGAACTCATCACATCGAAGGTCGATACTATCCGACCTGGTTCCAAAGCTGCACATCGCCGCCCTGGGTCCACTGCGTAGTAAGTGGTATTACGTTGTTGGGTAGCACTTGCTGCACCCAACCATACTGTATCCAGCGCCGACCTGACGGCAACCGTCGGCTTCTCATCCATACGTCTAAGGTAGACGTAATCCAGCAGATCCAAAATGAAGAATTTCTACAAGCTGTTCCTGTAAGTCCAGATTATTCTACCCTGTGAAATTTGTGTGTGTTGTGCGTTAATTGTGCGTAACTATATCGTGTCATAATCCCGTGTGTTAATATAAGTTATTAATTATCATAAGATAAATGTTAAAACATCTGTAATAATATTCAAGGTAACTTGTTAAGCTTACTCTTCGATCCCAGTCGTCCTTATCAGTTGCGCATAACTTAAACATCCGTAGCTCACATAATTCTTAGAACTAAATATCTTTTGTCCATACCAGTAATTTATCATCACGCCGATAATCCCCGAAGGGTTAAGCAGTCTTAGTATTCTTTATTGATTTACGAAACAAAAATGACGGCTAGATCCGAAGCTAAAAGAGACATTAAAGAATTCAAGGGTGATGAGGTAATCCCATTAAGTGTTGTGCTAAAATTTATTAAACCATTTAACGGTGATAGAGACAAACTTACAGCTTTCCTAAGAAACTGCGATAGCGCAATATCCTTGGCGTCTCCTGAACAGGAAGATGTCGTTTTCAAATATGTACTAAGTCAACTAGAAGGCAAAGCCGAGACCGCGTGCTCTATTAAAGATTTTGAAACATGGCCATCACTTAAAGAATTTTTGAAAAATCAGTTTGGTGAACGTAAACACTATGCTCACCTGCTCACTGACTTGCAAGACTGTAGGCAAAGAAACCTGGAACCCGTTAGCCAATTTTCCCTGAGAGTAGAAACCTGTTTGCAAAAACTTCTTACAGAAGTTACTGTTTCCAATACGAGGAAGACCGAACTTCCTGGTAGACTAGCCGCGATGGAAGATCTCGCTCTCCATACATTTATAATAGGGTTAAACCCTAGAATCGCTAATATTGTGAGATGTAGAGACTACAAGACCTTAAATGATGCCATTAATGCTGCGATATCCGAAGAAAAAATACAGCAGTTCTCCTACCGCAATTTCAACAGGCAAAAAGGTACCGAATCCGTTAAAAGAAGTGAAACAAATAATACACCTCAAGCAAAAGTTTTCATTAGAGGTAACAATGGTCAACCCAGTATTTCTTTCAATGATTCTTCTTTCTGTAGATACTGTAAAAAGACAGGACATAATCTTGAAAATTGCAAACTGCGTGATTTCAATAATAAGAGATTTTCAAATGGCCCTCAGCCATTTAGTCCATTTAGACCTTCGTCTTTTAATTATAAACAAACAGATGTAAAGCCAGGATCTCGTGTAAACTTCACCGATAATTGTGAAGAGGAGGGTAGAGATGAAATAGACGAACCCATCAATGATACAAATTTAAACTAATTAATGTCCCGTTTAAGTATCGCACGGGGCAAACCCCTTTTAATCAAGCCGATACTACCCATATTAATATTAGGACCAATGGACAGGGTAACCAGCCCCAAACTCACGGTCTTTCCAAAAGTAGGACCACGCCGCAGGGTAACCAGCCCCATAAGGAAGGTCTGAACCAACAATCCAATTGTAATATTAGGACCAATGGACAGGGTAATCAGCCCCAAACTCACGGTCTTTCCAAAATTAGGACCACGCCGCAGGGTAACCAGCCCCATAAGGAAGGTCTGAACCCACAATCCAATTGTAAACCTGAAAAAGAACTTAAAATATATGAAATCCTTACCAGGAAAAGATACTTACCTTTTATTAAATTACAAACATTTGTAAATAAAAACCCACTTACCTTCTTGATAGATTCAGGAGCGTCACTCTGTGTTCTGAAAAAGAAAAGTATAACAAGTACTTTACAATTAGAAAATAATGTCGTCATAATTAAAGGAATAGATTCCAAAAATGAAACTACGAAAAGTGTAGGAAGTTTTAAACTACAACTACAGTTCAATGAAAAACTAAGTATAATCCATCCTTTTCAAGTATTTGAAGATATAAACTTACCTTACGATGGTATAATAGGTACCGACCTGTTCACAGAATATAAGTGTCGCATTAATTACCAGACGGACTGTTTAGAAATAAATAACTGTAACATTAAATTATCCTTCGATGAACCATCATATGTCATTGAGCCCCGTGTCGAAACAGTAATAGAGTGTTCCGTGAAAAACCCCGAATTAAAAGAAGGAATGATATTAGATCAACATATTTCCGATTCCCTTCTTATATCAAATTGCCTTGTTAAGGTAAAGGACAATAACAGAATTAATTTGACAGTTGTCAATATATCCGAAAAACCAGTCCACTTAAACGCTAACCTTATGCTTACCTTAAGTTCACTTGACCTTACTCAGTGTAATACAATACAACATAATAGACTAATTAATAGCCTTGAAAGGTCCCAGCAATTATCTGAACTACTGCGAACATCTCATTTAAATCAGGAAGAACTACATTGTCTTAATGAAATCTGTTATCAGTACTCTGATATTTTTCACTTACCGGGTGACCAATTAACCTGTACGGATGTAGTTCAACATGAAATAAAAACGAATTCCTCACAGCCAATTAATGTAAAATCGTACCGATTTCCAGAAATACACAAAGGAGAGGTTAACTCTCAAATAACCAAAATGTTAAATCAGCAAATCATTAAACCATCAAAATCCCCATGGTCATCCCCTATTTGGATAGTGCCTAAAAAGGATGACTCCACCGGGCAAAAGAGGTGGAGAATAGTAATAGACTATAGGAAATTAAATGATATTACTATTGGGGAAAATTACCCAATTCCCCAAATTAATGAAATCTTAGACCAATTAGGTCAAAGTAAATACTTTACGACCCTAGACCTAGCTTCCGGTTTTCACCAAATTCAGATGTCTCCAGAAGACGCCCCAAAAACTGCATTCAGTGTACCTCAAGGTCACTTCGAATTCAAACGGATGCCGTTTGGTTTAAAAAACGCACCCGCAACTTTTCAGAGAACAATGAACACTGTCTTGTCTGGACTACAAGGTGTTCATTGCTTCGTGTATTTAGACGACATCGTCATATACTCACATGATTTATCTTCCCATATCAAAAAACTTATTCTTGTCTTTGAAAAATTAAGAAAATTCCGCCTTAAACTTCAACCGGACAAATGCGAGTTCCTGCGAAAAGAAGTCGCCTACTTAGGCCATGTAATAAGCGGCGAAGGCGTTAGACCTAACCCTGACAAAATAAAAGCTGTCATGAATTTTCCTGTACCAAAATGTGTTAAAGACATAAAATCATTCTTAGGTTTAGCGTCATACTATCGAAGATTCATCCCAGAATTCTCAAAATACGCAAAGTCCCTTACTGCCCTTCTAAAAAAGGATACCAATTTTAACTGGACCAATAATCAACAATTAGCATTTGAGCAATTAAAAGAGAAATTAGTAACGGCACCAGTCCTTATCTACCCTGATTTTACTAAACCTTTTATTTTAACTTGCGATGCGTCGAATTACGCCATTTCAGCTATATTATCCCAGGGCGTAATTGGAAAAGATCAACCAATCGCTTTCGCGTCAAGGACACTTAATAAAGCAGAATGTAATTATAGTGTCACTGAGAAAGAATGTCTAGCCATTGTGTATGGAACCAAAACATTTCGTCCTTACCTTTTCGGCCGTCAGTTTAAAATATTAACAGACCATAAACCCCTAAATTGGCTTTTTAATTGCAAGGACCCTGGATCTAGATTAATCCGTTGGCGCCTTAAACTAGAAGAATATAATTATGAAATTCAATATAGGAAAGGTAAGACAAACACAAATGCTGATGCTCTTTCGCGATATCCAATAAATCCTCTACAAAACATACAGGAAACTCAGAAAAATAAAGCATTACCTAGTAATCATCCAATACCTAATCCTGAAAATGTCCCCACTAGCCCTGATCAAATACTTACCGATGATGCACCTCCTTCACAGTCCTCGCCGCAATCAAATCCTGGAAGCTTAGACTTACCTGATGATTTTGCCCTCCCTGAAGACCTGGAACTTCCTGATGACTTTAATATACCTACACCACAATCCAGTGAAGTAGTGAATGATGACGATACTTATTCCAAATGCCTTAAAGCTTTAAATAACAGATTAGTGGCATTGGATACCAAAATCCTTGAACATAACGAAAACCTTTTAAAGACAAAATCAAAACATATAGTGATACCTACTTCAATTGACCTTGATGAGTCAAATCGTTATGTATCTGAAATTATCGGTAATATGACTGAAAGTAAAGAATTCCTGGCATTAGAAAGAACTCTATATTCATTCTTGATATCTGAAAAAGGGAATACCGTTTATTATTTACTATTCATTAAAGTGTATCATTATGAAACAACCACTTACGATGATATTTTTAAAAGTATGAAAAATTTAAAGAATTACATTTTATCTGCAAATATAAATGAGTTTAGTATCACAGATTTCAGAAATCCGTTTGATAGCCATAATTTCATAAAGATACACAATATAATCACGTACCTATTTCATAATACAAATATAACCATCAATATTTACAAAAATATTATAATGTATCCGAATATGAGCGAAATCGCTAGAATTATGCGTGAAAATCACGATATTCCTATTTCAGGCCACTTAGGCTCTAACAGAATGTTGAAAAGAATCCAAGAAAAATATTACTGGCGAAATATGCGCAGTGACATTGAAAATTATGTCCGTAAATGTGTACCATGTCAAGCTAATAAAGCGCTACGTCAAACTAACCGTGCACCGATGCAGATCACTACAACATCGACACAACCATTTGAACGCGTTGCACTAGACATCGTAGGCCCTCTTCCTGAAGTTGGCAATGCTAAATTAAGATTTATTCTAACACTGCAAGACGACTTGACGAAATACTCAGCTGCTTATCCTATCCCTAATGCTACTGCAGAAGAAACTTCTGAATGTCTGATTCACTTTATCTCTCAATTCGGCATACCAAAAACAATCCTAACTGATCAAGGCCCGAATTTTACAGCCGAGCTATTTAAGCAAACTTGTAGCTTTTTAAAAATTAAACAGCTCTGGTCTTCCCCTTATCACCCGCAAACACAGGGAGCCCTAGAAAGGAGCCACTCAACTTTAAAAGAATACCTTAAATCCTTTGTAGATGAAAATCAAACCAACTGGCCTCGGTATGTTTATACAGCCATGCTCACTTATAATACGACAGTTCATAGTACTACAAACTTCACCCCCTATGAACTAGTATTCGGTCATAAGGCACTTATACCCTCATCCATTTACGACTCCGCGTTAGAATCTACATACAATAATTACGTAAGGATCTTACAACAACGTCTACGAATTTCCAGGGAGAAAGCTGTAGAAAATATATTAAAATCAAAAATAACTTCCAAAGCTTATTATGATAAGCATACTAAACCAGCAAAGTATAAAGCAGGTGATATGGTATACGTGAAAAATCACTTACGACTTCGTAAAGCTTTATCACCCATTTGGAAAGGTCCCTATAAAGTTATTCGAATAAATGGAAATAACACACTTACCTTATTGATAAACCGTCGGCATGTAAAACATCACTATGATGAAGTTAAACTTGCCGAAATAAATGAGTAGTTTTAGTTTAGTTTATATTATTATAGTTACGTAGATTAGTTTTATAACTTAGCATATTATTTCAAGATCGCCTCGGCGTGTAACTCCGTTATATCAGCCGTATTAAACAATGTATCTAATATATCTAAAGACTTATATATAGAATCTAAAATGAACGAAATCTTTAATGAATTGTTTTCTAGTTTATTAACTTTATCATTTAGACTTGATGATATTATTAACGCTATAATGTTTACGAAGAGTTGATGCGTAGTGTTAAGGATTTAAATAAGAATAGTGAACTACCTGTTAGCTTAAGTTTAGATAGTATTCATGTGCTAACTGACTTAGCGCAACTTTCGTGTTATTTTATAAATAGTAAAGTAGTGTTTGTCATTAAGATTCCCTTAGTATATAAATCAGAATATGTGTTATATAAACCTATCTCAGTACCTATCCCACATGATGTGGACCAGCCTCATTCATATGCAATGATTATACCTTATTGTAATTATATAGCTATAAGTAAAGATAAATCAACATATGTATGCCTTCAGGATCTAAATAAATGTGTTAAAAGTATTAATCAGTTTTATGTATGTAATAATCTCGATGCATACTCAGTTCAAGATATGCCTACTTGCGAAACTGAAATGTTATGTAAAATTATTAACAAATTACCTCAACAATGCGAAACTAAATTGGTTCATGGGAATGTGGATATTTGGCAAGAATTAAAAAACAATAAATGGTTATTTGTTAAGTCAGAACCAACGAAACTTACCCTGGATTGTAATTCACAGATAACAGAGTACAAATTGTTAGGTACTGGTGTTATCAATCTAGAACCGGAATGTAAAGCTTTTTTGTAAGGACAGGGAACTTTCATCAAAACCTTATTATAATTCAGTTATTAAACCTGTAATTTCTGATTTTAATCTTATCAATGATCCTTGTTGTGACAAAGATAAATTCATGTTAATTAAATCTAAATTAAAACCTTTAAAGTTAAATGATGTACACCTAGAAAAACTTGTAACTGTTTCAAATCACCAATTAATGTCAGATATTGATAATATTATTAAGGAACCTAGCCCATTCATAAAATATGAATCTCATTATCCTATCATTACCTATTGTATAATTATCCTACTTTTAATTCTATAAACTTTGTAAAAAATTCGGTAAATGTCCAACTCCCAAAACTAAAATAGAACCTAACAGTATAATAGATGAAGTTCAGGAATTAGAAGAAATTCCAGTCCCAAGACTTCGCATATCATCCTGAAACTTATGTATAAAAAAAATATAAGTTTCATCTTGTTGGGGGGGTTGTTACATCCCTAGTCTGTATCAGTAGACGCTGACACTAGTGCTTAGTCAGCACCGGACCTCCTAGAACCAGATAGCTCACAGGCTACCTACCAGCCAGTTCGGGTTTGGCATCCAAAGAGTCGGGACGTATACCGAGTTTTCCCTAATATTAATCTGTCCTAGTTTATAAGGTACAATAAACCTTTTTTAAAAAGATTCCGGAGTTTTCCATTCTAACAGTGCGATACCCCCTAATGACTCTGACGGCCATCGCTCGCTGTGGCCTTCGCAGGACAGCGATGCTGCCGGCCGTCAGGTCAGCCGCCCAGATCGGGGCCCCATACAGGGCCATCGATCGCACGATCCCCACGTAGAGCCGCCTACAGGCGGCGCTCGGGCCCCCCAGATTGGGAAGCAGCGTTGACAGCGCCCCAGCCGCGCCCATCAACTTGGGCACCAGCCGCTGGAAGTGGGGGCCGAAATCCCACCGGCTGTCGAGCACCAATCCAAGATACTTCATGGTTGACTCGACAGCAATTCGGGACCCCCCGACCACGATGTGTGATCCCAGCGGTGGCGCCCGCCGGGGGCCATGAAAGACCATGGCCTCCGACTTATTGAGGGCCACCTCCAGGCCTAGGCGCCGTATGCGGGTCACGACCTGTGACACCGCAGCCGTCGCCAGCAACGCTGCCTCCCTGTACGAGCTCCCCCGGGCCGTGACCAACGTGTCATCCGCATAACACGTCAAGTCCACGCCCGGCTGGAGCTCGCCCCTCAGCACCCAGTCGTACCCGATGTTCCACAGGAGCGGTCCCACGACCGAACCCTGTGGAACACCGCACGACATGCGGCGCTGATTTCCGCCATCACGTCCCGTGTAGGTGACACACCTTTCCGCCAAATAAGCCCCAACGATGCGGCGGAGGTAGGAAGGCACCCGATGATACTGCAGTGCCTCCCGAATGCAGCTCCAGGGCAGGGTGTTGAAGGCGTTTGAGATGTCCAAGGACACCGCCAACATCACCCCGCCCCGGGACACCGCTTCCTCCGCCAGGACTCTCACCCGCGATATCGCGTGGATGGTGGAGCGCCCGTGCCGAAAGCCGAACTGGCTCTCGGCTAGGTCAGGCCCCTCCCTGCTTAAGTGGCCGACGAGGCGGGCAGCGATTATCCGCTCAAACATCTTGCCCACCTCGTCGAGCAGCACTATGGGCCTGTATGCGGACGGCGAGTCCGCGGGGCGCCCCACCTTCTTGAGCAGGACCAGACGACCAGATTTCCACAAAGTGGGAAACTGGCCCTGCTCAAGGCACGCGGTGTAGAGTCCTCTCAGTTGGGGCTCTAGCTCCTTCAGAGCGAGGGCTAGCACTATGCCGTGTATACCATCGGGCCCCGGAGCCACGTTCTTGGCCCGGAGCCGCATCACGGCCGCCCTCATCTCTGCCTGTGTCACCTCCGGGACGCTGATGGCGCTCTCTTCGGCAGGCTCTGCGGCCGTGGGCAATGCCATCGGCGGCGGAGTGTGCTCCGCTCTTGCCGGGAAGAGGGCTGCGACGACCTCCTCTAGCAGCTCAGGTTGGAGACTCTCCGTGAGTGGAGGCGCCGCGGCTCGAAGTTTCCCTCGAACCGCACGATACGGGCGCCCCCACGGATCTCCGTCGAGAGTCTCCAACATCTCCTCCCTGGCTCGCGTCCTCGCTTCGCCGATGGCCAGCCACAGAGCCTCCTTAGCCGCGCGGTACACCTCATACCGCGCGGCTTCTACGTCAGGGACCCGACGACGTGTCCTCCGGTATCGGGTGTACTGGCGTCTGACCGCCACGCACTCGACGCGTAGTCGCGCGATCTCGGCAGACCACCAGTACACCTGGCGCCTTCCTGAATGCGTGTGGACGCGGGGCATCGACGCGTCGCTGATTTGCGTCATCGCCCCGCGGAACCACAGCGCCTCCTCTTCGACGTCGACGGGTCCGATCGTCGCCGACTCCCGGGTCCAGGCCTGGACAACAGCGGCCTCCTCGAGAACCTCCCTGTCAACGCGCTTACGCGCCCAGCGCAGGCCGTCCGTTCGCGGGGCCGATGGACTGCGGTCGCCGGTGGTCTGGGTGGAGACGCTGAAGCGGATATATCTGTGATCCGACAACGTCTCCACCTCCACGGCGACACGCCAGTCGCGGACACGGCTCGCGACAGCGGGGCTAGCGAACGATACGTCTACGATCGAACCGCCCCGCTGCCGCACACACGTGTGTACCGAGCCCCGATTCAGGACGACCAGGCCAGTCGCGACCGCCCACTCCTCCAACGCCTCACCCCGAGCATCGGTCACCGGGGATCCCCACGCCGAAGACTTGGCGTTGAGATCCCCTAGTAACAGCACGGGGTGAGGGTGGAGTTGGCCTACAACGGCCCCCAACTCGACAAGGAAGTTCTCGAAGTCGGCGAGACTCTTGTTGGGCGAGAAGTACGCCCCAACAGTGCCAAAGCCGTTCGCGAGGGCGGCCACCCAGCCGTGACCTCGCGACGGGTTGACGAGAGCCCCGCCAATGATGGCCACCGAGCCGTCCAAATCTCCCTCCCAGTTACCCCTGGGGGGGACAAAATACGGCTCGGCGACCACAGCCACGTCAATCGACCACTCTGCCATGCTCTGGATCAATAAATCCTGAGCTCTGGCAGCGTGGTTGATGTTGCCCTGGAGGAAATGGTAAGGCGCCATTAAGCGCAGTCCATTCCCTCCGTCACACCATCCGTAGGCCGGGAGTCGGCCGTAGGGCACTTAGGCTGAGGGGGGGGTAACGAGCCCCTTGCAGCCTTGGTGCCCCTCTTCTTCTTTTTCTGGGTGGGCGCGCCACAGGCTCTTCCACCCGCCCTGTGCCCGGCGGGCCTCCCTGCAGCTGTACAGAGGCTGCAGTTTGGCGCCGCTGAGCACTGGGAGGACTTATGGCCGGGCTGACCGCAGCGAAAGCATTGCTCGCTGCGGTCTATTGCGGCGGTGCCACCCGCCCGGACATGCCCAATGTCCAGGCAACGGTAGCACCTCAAAGCCCTGGGTTGCAGCAACTTAACTCTTGCTGCAACCCAGCCCACCAATAGCCGCCCAGCGTCGGCGACCTTATTGGCCGCCGCCACCGGGCAACGCAACCATACCACACCGAGACCGGATGCGCCAGTGCGGATTTCGCCCACCCGTATGTCATCGGGCGGACATCCACCGACTCGGGCGATGGCCGCCATAACCTCGGCCGGGGTGATCGAGTCGTCCAGGCCGTCGACTCGCAGCTCAGCGGTCTTTATCGGCCTGGACACTCGAACGTCCTCCGGGTTAAGGACCTCCCTTAGCTTGGCGGCCAGGATATCCGCCTTCTCGCCGCTAGAGGCACCCGGCACCTCCAGCAGCCGCGCCCCCGTAATCGCCGACCTAAAGCCTAAGCCGGATGGTATGCCGAGGTCGGGGAACGCGACCTTTGCTTTCGCCTCCGTCAGGACCGTCTTGTAGGAGACGCCCCTCTCGACGGCTCCGGGCTGCAGTGTAATAACCACAGCCGCGGAGCGTGGGGCCCTCACCCTAGGCGGCCTCTTGTTCTTTTGCTTGGCCGGTGCAGGTGCCTTAGCGGGTGCAGGTGGCGCTGCCTTCTTCTTGCGGCCCTTCTTGACGACCGTTGTCCAGGCCTCCGTGGAGGGCCCGGGAGCGGTCGCCGGGGGACCGGCCGTCCGGAAAGTGGAAACGGACTCCGTCGCCGGGAGAGTGGCCGACCCGGAAGTGGGCGCAGACTTCGCCTTTGCCGACTTACTGGCCCTCTTCCCAGACCCGCTCGGCACAGCTTCCGTCACCAATGACCCCGCTTTGGTGGAGCCACTCAAACTCCGCTTGTCAGCAGCGAGTGGTGGGCGTAAGGTTTCGGCCGGGAGCAGCCTCGGCTCGATAGCCTCCAGCCGAGCCCCTACCATTTGCCCGCACTGCATCATGCAGATGCGAGCGATCTTCTCAACCTCCGCATCCGCAAGTGCAGGGGCTGATGACAGGGTAGAAGATGGAGGCGAAGGTGGGACCGGCGATCCGGTGACCGCTGGAACTGCCCTCTGGGCGGCAAACTGCCGCTTGAGGTCCTCCAATTCGGAGTGGAGACGGCGGTTCTCCTCCCATAACTTCGCCGTCTCCTCCGTACTCGAACGGCTGAGGAGGACCTCGACAGCCTCCTTGATGCCGTCAGCCGCCTCCTTAAGAGCGCGCGTAAAGGTGCCTTTCAGGTTGCCCGATTCGGTGGCAACCTTCAGGACGACATCTACGCCGTCCAAAGCTTGGCGACTGAGTGCCACCGCCGAAACGCTCCCCCCAGCAGCCATCCTGGTTGAGCGCCGCTCCCGCGCTTGGCGTGCCAACTCGCTGACCTTGTCAGCCGCTACAGCCTTCCGCTGCGCCCGCTTTGCAGCATTAGCCTCCGCCTTGTTGGACCCCAGCAATAAACCCTCGCTGAGGTCCGACATTGTAGCCCTGGAGTCCACACTCTCCACGCTCTCCGCGTGCTCCACCGGAGCAGGCGTGTCGGGCCGGGATACCGGCACGGAACGATCCCGCTCCGGCAAACGAGCACTCGCCACCACGCGACCTCGCCGGCTCCTGCCCGTTGGCACTTTTGCAGCTGGCAGGTTCTCTTCACTATGGGAGCGTGGCGAGCGCTTCCTCCTCTCTTTGGAAGAACGCCCAGCAATCCTCCCTTCAGCTCGCGAGCGCTCCGAGCTCACGCTCGCCACGCTCGCCATCTTCTCCGATGCAATGTCGGAATCCGACATTGCACCTACACTCATCCGCTCGACCAACACGATCGGCAAACTTTCCACATTTTTTTTAAATTTGGTATCCATATGATTCCCACGAGTATGGGGGATATAAAAAGTCCACCTAGGGTAACCCCCTGTCCCTAGGTATGTGTACATTTGTAACCCAACCAGGGGGTCCACTAATCCCTGGCTGGGGGTGCGCTTGGGACTGATGCGCCACCTACAACTAAGAAGCTGCAGATGACACTACTCCTCAGCCATTCATACCCTCGCCGCACACCAAAACTTGGTATTAGAGGAATTTTTTATAGAGGTTATCTTCCTCGCGATCCGGGCGGTCAAGCCAAGATCCTCGTCCCGTTCCGAGTCATAAAACATGACCATGATCTCGTTACGGATTACGATTTCGACGGTTGCAGTCGGGAGAATCAGATCCCCCGCTGCTAGCCCGTTGGCAGGGTGAGTGCATAACGAGCGCCGCCCATGTTTCTCCACATGTCTGTCTGTTTGAAACAGACAGAAATGTGGAGAAACGTCCTACGCCCACTCAACCCACCCTCTGTAAGCAGAGGGGTGAGTGAGCGACCGTCGGGTAGTCTAAAAGGACCGACCCAGGAGCATAACGCTCCCCTCCCTACGCAGAAATTCGCCACAGTCAATACCCTCTCCTACATGGAGAGAATATTGGCCGTACCCAGGATGCACCGGCCCAACGACTGCCCTTTCCCCCAAACGTATTCGAAAGGAACGAGCAGCAATCAGGCACACGAGGAGGTTTTCTGCACGCACCCCAACCTAACCTAACCTTTTTTTTTTTTTTTTTTTTTTTTTTTGATCACGGGGGGAAATCCTCATGGATGTCCTCCACCCCGGGGAGGGCGGAGGGGTCTGTCAGACTCTTACTGACTAAAACCACCCCGGTGTTCCGTCTCTCACTTGCACCGGGGATCACGGGAACTAGTGTGACTTCCGCGATCCCCGGCTAGTGCCGGCCCGCCTCTGCGGGCCACCTCGCGATAGGGGGGGAGTGAGGTGTTAAACTCCCCCCTTACGTCATAGAGAGGCGCGCGTGGAACACTACGCGCCGCCATCTCGGGTCCTAACAAGTAGGGGGCAACGAATTTCCCCAGATTCGTTGCCCCTGGACCCATTAACCTAACCTTTTTTTTTTTTTTTTTTTTTTTTTTTTTTTCTCGCTGGGAAAATGCGTTACGCATGCCCGCTCGCGGGGGACGAGACGGGGTATGTGGGACTCCTGTCAGAATAGCAGTCTACCCACTAAAAACCCAGCGGTGTTCCCGCATCGCCGTGATGGGAGGGTCATGGGAAACCGGCTCAGCCTTTACTTCCACAACCCTCCCGGCGCATGCCCGCCTTCTTGGCGGGCTCCGCATGCCCCCCAGGCTGGGGGGCTACGGGAATGGCCGGAACACCTGGCCATTCCCGTTCGACACTGGTGGAGGCCTGTGCAATACAGGCTAGGGTGCCCCCGCAACCGTTGCCTGCTGGCCTCCACCTGGGAGGAGTCGAAGATGACTGTCATACTGACGTCTTCTTCGGCCCCTCCTCCGCCTTCGGAGCGGCGCCGCTTGAGGATCGTCCTCTCGCGCGCGCTCCGCCGCCTCCTTCTGGGACATGACGTGTTCGCAGAAGGAGGCGACTGCCGCCCAGGATCTCTCATCTCCCAGCATGGTGTTGACCAAACCGGGGAGTGAGAGGTCCGGTCCAATCACCGCAATGAGACTGCGGCGCGGCTCAGACCACGACGGGCATACCTCGAGGGTGTGCTGCGCCGTGTCCTCCGCCGCGCCACAGCCGTGGCACGACGGTGTCTCCTCCCGTCCGATTCGGTGCAGGTACGATCCGAAGCAACCGTGTCCGGACAGCACCTGCACGAGACGGAAGGAGAGGAACCCATGCGACCGCTCGAGCCAGTCTCGCAGGACCGGCCCAATCGCGTCCAGGGTTCGGCGGCCGAAGACTGCGGTGGCAAGGTCCCCCATCCAATGGACGACGATGGCGTCCCTCGCCTCCCGCCGGACGGCCTCCCGCTCTTCCGGGACTGGGCGTTCTCCTCTCGCCCTCCGCCCCGCTGTCCATTCATATACTCTGGCGAGCACCCACGCCTCGAGTTCCCATGGAGGGGTGCTGGCCAGAGCACATGCTGCCGCAAAGCCCACCGTACGATAGGCCCGCGCCACCCGCTGGGCTATGGCCCTTTGGGGTGCCCGCAAGGCGGCGGCGTTCTCCCTCCTATGGAGGGAGTCCTCCCAGATGGGGGCCCCATAGAGGGCCATACTCTTCAAGATGCCGGCATAAAGTTGCCGGCATCGTGCGCTGGGCCCCCCCAAGTTGGGAAGAAGCCACGATAGCGCGCTGGCGGCCTTTAGCAGGCGCCCATTAACCTAACCTTTTTTTTTTTTTTTTTTTTTTTTTTTTTTTTTTTTTTTTTTTTTTTATTAGGCTGAGAAAATGCTTTACGCATACCCGCTCGCGGGGGACGAGACGGGGTATGTGGGACTCCTGTCAGAATGACAGTCTACCCACTAAAAACTCAGCGGTGTTCCCGCATCGCCGTGATGGGAGGGCCATGGGAAACCGGCTCAGCCTTTACTTCCACAACCCTCCCGGCGCATGCCCGCCAAAATGGCAGGCCCCGCATGCCCCCCAGACGGGGGTCTGGGAGTGGCCAGAACACATGACCATTCCCGTCCGACACTGGTGGAGGCCTGTGCAATGCAGGCTAGGGTGCCCCCGCAACCGTTGCCTGCTAGCTTCCACCTGTCAGAAGTGGAGACACGTCCCACGCCCACTCAGCTCACCCTCTGTAAGCAGAGGGGTGAGTAGGCGACCGCCGGGCGGGTCAGGTCGACCGACCCAGAAGCACAAGGCTCCCCCACCCACGCGCCGGAGCGCATCTCCGACAGGATATTGGCATACGGACAACGACACCCCTTAGGTACACGTACCTAATGGGGGGAAATTGCCCGCACCCCAGGGCGCACCGTCCCGCAGACTGGCCTTTCCCCCGGACGCATCCAAGGGAAACTCCAGCCCACGGGCACACGAGGAGGTTTCCTGTCCAAGCACCCCCATTAACCTAACCTTTTTTTTTTTTTTTTTTTTTTTCTCGCTGGGAAAATGCATTACGCATGCCCGCTCGCGGGGGACGAGACGGGGTATGTGGGACTCCTGCCAGAATGGCAGTCTACCCACTAAAAACCCAGCGGTGTTCCCGCATCGCCGTGATGGGAGGGCCATGGGAAACCGGCTCAGCCTTTACTTCCACGACCCTCCCGGCGCATGCCCGCCTTGCTGGCGGGCCCCGCATGCCCCCCAGGCTGGGGGGCTACGGGAATGGCCGGAACACCTGGCCATTCCCGTCCGACACTGGTGGAGGCCTGTGCAAGACAGGCTAGGGTGCCCCCGCAACCGTTGCCTGCTGGCCTCCACCTGGGAGGAGTCGAAGATGACTGTCATACTGACGTCTTCTTCGGCCCCTCCTCCGCCTTCGGAGCAGCGCCGCTTGAGGATCGTCCTCTCGCGCGCGCTCCGCCGCCTCCTTCTGGGACATGACGTGTTCGCAGAAGGAGGCGACTGCCGCCCAGGACCTCTCATCTCCCAGCATGTCTCATCTCCCAGCATGTCTCATCTCCCAGCATGCCCCATTAACCTAACCTTTTTTTTTTTTTTTTTTTTTTTTTTTTTTTTCTCGCTGGGAAAATGCGTTACGCATGCCCGCTCGCGGGGGACGAGACGGGGTATGTGGGACTCCTGTCAGAAGAGCAGTCTACCCACTAAAAACCCAGCGGTGTTCCCGCATCGCCGTTATGGGAGGGTCATGGGAAACCGGCTCAGCCTTTACTTCCACAACCCTCCCGGCGCATGCCCACCTTCTTGGCGGGCCCCGCATGCCCCCCAGGTTGGGGGGCTACGGGAATGGCCGGAACACCTGGCCATTCCCGTCCGACACTGGTGGAGGCCTGTGCAATACAGGCTAGGGTGCCCCCGCAACCGTTGCCTGCTGGCCTCCACCTGGGAGGAGTCGAAGATGACTGTCATACTGACGTCTTCTTCGGCCCCTCGTCCGCCTTCGGAGCGGCGCCGCTTGAGGATCGTCCTCTCGCGCGCGCTCCGCCGCCTCCTTCTGGGACATGACGTGTTCGCAGAAGGAGGCGACCGCCGCCCAGGACCTCTCATCTCCCAGCATGGTGTTGACCAAACCGGGGAGTGAGAGGTCCGGTCCGATCACCGCAATGAGACTGCGGCGCGGCTCAGACCACGACGGGCACACCTCGAGGGTGTGCTGCGCCGTGTCCTCCGCCGCGCCACAGCCGTGGCACGACGGTGTCTCCTCCCGTCCGATTCGGTGCAGGTACGATCCGAAGCAACCGTGTCCGGACAGCACCTGGACGAGACGGAAGGAGAGGAACCCATGCGACCGCTCGAGCCAGTCTCGCAGGACCGGCCCAATCGCGTCGAGGGTTCGGCGGCCGAAGACTGCGGTGGCAAGGTCCCCCATCCAATTGACGACGATGGCGTCCCTTGCCTCCCGCCGGACGGCCTCCCGCTCTTCCGGGACTGGGCGTTCTCCTCTCGCCCTCCGCCCCGCCGTCCATTCATATACTCTGGCGAGCACCCACGCCTCGAGCTCCCAAGGAGGGGTGCTGGCCAGAGCACATGCTGCCGCAAAGCCCACCGTGCGGTAGGCCCGCGCCACCCGCTGGGCTATGGCCCTTTGGGGTGCCCGCAAGGCGGTGGCGTTCTCCCTCCTGTGGAGGGAGTCCTCCCAGATGGGGGCCCCATAGAGGGCCATACTCCTCAAGATGCCGGCATAAAGTTGCCGGCATCGTGCGCTGGGCCCCCCCAAGTTGGGAAGCAGCCACGATAGCGCGCCTGCGGCCTTTAGCAGGCGCGACGACAGCCCGCTGAAATGCGGACCGAAGCGCCACCTGCTGTCAATGACAAGGCCCAGATATTTCATCTGGGCCTTAACCTCAATCCTGACGCCCTCCACGAAGATGTGGGCGTCAGGTGGGGGGCGCTGCCGTGGTCCGTGGAAGAACACGGCCTCGGTCTTGTGCAGCGCCACCGTTAAACCTAGGCGGCGGATCCTCCCCGCGACCAAGGATCCGCCCGCCGAGGCCAGGCTGGCCGCCTCCCTGAAACTCCCCCCCCGGGCGGTGAGGAGAGTGTCATCCGCGTAGCAGATGACACTCGTGCCTCGGAGGAGAGTTCCCCGTAGGAGCCAATCATAGCCGATGTTCCACAGGAGAGGTCCTACGACTGACCCCTGTGGAACACCGGCTTCAACGGCGTACCGCCGGACTTGGCCAGTCCTATTTACCAGGAGGATCGCCCGGTCCTCCAGGTAGCTGGCCAGCAGACTGCGCAGGTATCGAGGCACTCCGTGGAATCGGAGCGCCTCTAGGATTGTTGAGTGGGGAACGGAGTTGAAGGCATTGGCTATGTCGAATGACACAGCCAACACTCCGTCCCCCGCCTCCATCGCTTCCTTCACCTGGCCCTTAAGGCAGGCCAGCGCGTCCACTGTGGAACGCTCAGCCCGAAAACCGAACTGAGCATCCGACAAGTCCGGCCCGACATCCCGCAGATGGCCCTTTAGGCGAGCAGCGATTATCCCCTCGAACATTTTGCCGACCTCATCGAGCAGAACGATGGGCCGGTATGCCGAGGGGGAGTCTGCTGGGCGGCCCTCCTTCCGAAGGAGGCACAACTGCCCCTCCTTCCATGGTTTCGGAAACCTCCCAGACGCAAGGCATGCGCTGAAGAGGTCCCGAAACCTCTCCGCCATTTGAGTGGCAGCGATCGCCACCACTCTTGCGGGAACGCCGTCGGGGCCCGGAGCTGTCTTCTTGGCGCGGATATGGACAATTGCCGCGCCAAGTTCCGACTCCGTGACAGGAGGGGCCTCCTCCTCTTCCTCGTCTGGCAGAGCTATGCCTTGTGGTGGGACCATCACTGGCGGAGTGAAGTTGCCCCTGCACGGGAACAGGGACCGAACCACCCCATCCAGAAATGAGGGCTCCAGGGTCTCGGCAACCGGGGGACCAAAGGGGCGCAATTTGTTGCGCGCAGCCTTGTACGGTCTCCCGTAGGGGTCGCTGTCAAGACCCTCCAGCAGCTCGGCTCTCGCCGAGTCCCTGGCGGCGGCGATGGCCCGACTGAGGACCATTTTTGCCTCCATGTATACCTCATAGAGGTGGTCCTCGTCGGACAGATCCCGTCGACGCCGCCGCCGGCTACGCGTATAGGCCCTCTTAGCCTCCACACACGCTTCTCGAAGCCCCGCCAGCTCCACCGACCACCAGTACACGGCACGTTTGGGGTGTGGTCGGCGAGACCGAGGCATGCTAGAGTTGCATACCTCGGTCAGAGACTCCCTCAGCTGCCCCGCTACGGTGTCCACATCCAGGCCGGCGGTTGGCGGCGAAAGCCAGTCCTGGATGAACGCCGCCTCCCCCGCTGCCTCCCTGTCCAGGCGGGTTAGAGCCCACCGCGGGAACGGTGACCGCCCCGAGAGGGGCCGCCTCTCTCCGGGACCACTGGTGGAGATGTCGAACCGCACGTAGCGGTGGTCCGACATAGTCTCCACCAGGTCCACCCGCCAGTTCAACACGCGCGCGGCTAACGCAGGGGTGGCGAAGGTGACGTCCACTATTGAGCCACCCCCACGCCGCACGCATGTCTGGACGCTTCCTCTGTTCAAGAGGGAGAGTCCGGAGGAGGCTGCCCACATCTCCACCGCCCGCCCGCGTGCGTCGGTGGCCGGGTTGCCCCAGGTCACCGACTTGGCATTCAGGTCTCCCAGTACGGAGACCTGACGCGGCGCCGCCCTGCCGACCACGGCGGCCAGGACTCCGAGATAGTTCTCGAATTCCTGAAGAGGGCGGTTTGGGGAGAAATATACGCCCACAAGGGCTAAGTCTCCCCACGCGGCGGCCACGTATCCCGGTCCCCTCTCTAATAGCGAGAGGGGAGGTGAGTCTGTGGACGACCGCGCCGCGAGTGCCACCGAGTCTTCCTCGTCACCCAGCCAGCTGCCGGGGATCGAGTAGGGCTCGGCGACCACCGCTACGTTCACCAACCATTCGGCCATGACCTGCACTACTAGGTCCTGGGCCGCTCTGCAGTGGTTGGTGTTCGCCTGGATGATGCGATAGTCGTAGCCCATTATTCGGACATCGCACCATCCTCCTCAGCTACCGCCGCTGGAGCTGCAGCGGCGACGACGGCGGCGGTGGTGGCAACAGGGCGAACCTGCGCCGGCACTATGCCCTTCCGCACGGGGGGCTTACAGCTCCTGCCCGTCATCCTGTGGTCCGCGGGGCGGCCACTGGCGGCACACGCCGTGCAGTGTGGCGTGGTGGCGCGGCAGGTGACACTCTTGTGTCCTTTTTGCCCGCATTGGTAGCACGTGTCTCCCCAGTCGAATTTGGAGGGACACGTGACCCGGGTGTGGCCGAACGCGAAGCACTTGAAGCAGCGCATTGGCTGGTCTTCAAGTGCCTTGACCACAGCCGAGCTGAGCCCCACGAGCAGCCGTCCCTTGGTCGCAGCAAGGACGGCCCCAGCCGCGGCTACTGGGCACTCGACGCGGATGATGCCCATACCGCGGCGGCCGAGCCTGATGGCTCCGCCTTTCACCGCGCCAGCGTCACAGCCTCCAGCCGCCGCGACGGCCGCCACCACATCCTCCTTGGTGACCGAATCCTCCAGATCGGCCACCTCCAAGGCTGCGGTCTTGACCGGTCTGACGACCGTCGCCACATCCGCGATGGCCTCTTGCAACTTTGTTGCAAAGAGGTCCGCATTTGTGCCGCGCTGTTCCCCCGAGAACTCGAAAATTCGAGCCCCGGTTAGGGTTCGGCGGCACGCGACTTTGCTGATCCCCAGCCGGGACGGATCAGCATTGGTACGAGCCCGTCGTAGGACGGACTCGTACGTCTCGCCCCTCTCCACGGCCTCCGGGGTGATGGTCACCACGACGGCCGCGGTTTTGGGAGGAACTAGCTTCTTCCCGCTGGCTGGAGCCCTTTTGGCTACAGAAGCAGGCTTGGGGGCCGACTTTTCCGGCTTCTTCCCTCCCTTCCCCTTTCCTCTCTTGACCACTTCCGTCCACGCCTGGTTGGACGGGGTGGTGGAGGGAAGAAGGGCGTCTTCCTCCTGCAAGTTCTGGGGGGCTGCTGCAGTGGCAGACGACCCAGACGCTCCCTCCGCACTTGTGGTGCGGATCTGAGGAGCCTGCTTGGTCCTCTTGCCCTTGCCTTTGCCCTTAGAGGCCTTTTGGGTCTGGGGCTGCGCACCCGATGCCGGGCCTGCTAGAGGCGCAAGTTCTGGCTCCCTCTGTGGTGGACTCTGATCCGCCGCTAGCGGCGGGCGGAGCCGCTTTTCCGGCAAGAGCCGGTCCTCGATGCCTGCGAAGCAGGCTCTGGTGAAGGCCCTCTCCTCCATTACAATCTTTCGGATTACATCCTCAAGGTTGGGAGGGGAGGAGGAGGAGCCTCCTACCACTGGACCTGGGGCAGGTTGGGCAGGCCGGGCCGTGACCTCAGCCAGCTTCTGATGTAGCTGGCTGACCTCCGCCTGCAAGCGATCCACCTTCGCCTGCAGCTGCCGCGTCTCGTCCGTGGCCGTCCGCTTCACCAGCTCCAGGACAATGCCGTGCAAACTGGCGGCCCGGCATTTGAGGGCCTTTTGAAAGGTCCCCTTCAAGTTGGAGGACTTTGCGGCGACCTCGAAAACCTCCTCCTTGTCCTCCTGTGCCATGCGCTCCAGTTCCGCCAGGGAGTGGTCAGCATAGACTACACTGGATGCACCATAGCCAGCCCTCGACCGGGCGGTTTGCACCTGGTGCTCCTTGGCAGCAACCCTCTCCTCCAGGTCTTGCTGGAGTTGCACCCTTTTTGCCAGGTTTAGCTGGCGTTCAGCGTCCAATAAGCCCACATCGTGGGACGAAGCTTTAAAAAACTTCGACCCCTTCTTCGCCTTACTTACGGCCGGATCGTCGGCCCCAGAGGCCACGCTCTCCACGCTCTCCGCGTGTTCGACCGGAGCAGACGTAATACTTCCCACAGGTAGACGCGAAGGTCCGCCTGCAACTGCGCGACCTCGCCTACTCCTCCCCGTTGCCACCTTAGCGGCTGGCAGGTTCTCCTCGCTGCGGGAGCGTGGCGAACGCTTCCTCCTTCCCTTGGAGAGACGCCCAGCCATCCCTTCCTCAGCCCGCGAGCGCTCCGAGCCAACGCTCGCCACGCTCGCTCTCCTCTCGGATGCGGTGTCGGAGTCCGACATTGCACCCTTGCTCATCCGCTCGACCAACACGATCGGCAACTTCTCAAAATTTGTATTTTTAATATCCATAGAGATTCCCACGAGTGTGGGGGATATAAACGGTCCACCTAGGTTCACCCCCTGTCCCTAGGTAAGTGTAAATTTGTGACCCAACCAGGGGGTCCACTAATCCCTGGCTGGGGGTGCGCTTGTGACTGATGCGCCACCTACAACTAAGAAGCTGCAGATGACACTACTCCTCAGCCATTCATACCCTCGCCGCGCACCAAAACTTGGTATTAGAGGAATTTTTTATAGAGGTTATCTTCCTCGCGATCCGGGCGATCAAGCCAAGATCCTCGTCCCGTTCCGAGTCATAAAACATGACCATGATCTCGTTACGGATTACGATTTCGACGGTTGCAGTCGGGAGAATCAGATCCCCCGCTGCTAGCCCGTTGGCAGGGTGAGTGCACAACGAGCGCCGCCCATGTTTCTTCACATTTCTGTCTGTTTGAAACAGACAGAAATGTGGAGAAACGTCCCACGCCCACTCAACTCACCCTCTGTAAGCAGAGGGGTGAGTGAGCGATCGTGGGGTGGTCTAAGTCGACCGACCCCGGAGCATAAGGCTCCCCCGCCCACGCGCCGGAGCGCGC
Organism: Polymixis lichenea; assembly: GCA_949091785.1. Classification (NCBI taxonomy): domain Eukaryota; kingdom Metazoa; phylum Arthropoda; class Insecta; order Lepidoptera; family Noctuidae; genus Polymixis; species Polymixis lichenea. The sequence goes on from OX420944.1 coordinate 138,593, forward strand.
CTCCGACAGGATATTGGCATACGGACAACAACACCCCTTAGGCACACGTACCTAATGGGGGGAAATTGCCCGCACCCCAGGGTGCACCGTCCCACAGACTGGCCTTACCCCCGGACGCATCCAAGGGAAACTCCAGCCCACGGGCACACGAGGAGGTTTCCTGTCCTAGCACCCCCCATTAACCTAACCTAACCTTTTTTTTTTTTTTTTTTTTTATTAGGCTGAGAAAATGCTTTACGCATACCCGCTCGCGGGGGACGAGACGGGGTATGTGGGACTCCTGTCAGAATGACAGTCTACCCACTAAAAACTCAGCGGTGTTCCCGCATCGCCGTGATGGGAGGGCCATGGGAAACCGGCTCAGCCTTTACTTCCACAACCCTCCCGGCGCATGCCCGCCTAAATGGCAGGCCCCGCATGCCCCCCAGACGGGGGTCCGGGAATGGCCAGAACACATGACCATTCCCGTCCGACACTGGTGGAGGCCTGTGCAATGCAGGCTAGGGTGCCCCCGCAACCGTTGCCTGCTAGCCTCCACCTGTCAGAAGTGGAGACACGTCCCACGCCCACTCAGCTCACCCTCTGTAAGCAGAGGGGTGAGTAGGCGACCGCCGGGCGGGTCAGGTCGACCGACCCAGAAGCACAAGGCTCCCCCGCCCACGCGCCGGAGCGCATCTCCGACAGGATATTGGCATACGGACAACGACACCCCTTAGGTACACGTACCTAATGGGGGGAAATTGCCCGCACCCCAGCGCGCACCGTCCCGCAGACTGGCCTTTCCCCCGGACGCATCCAAGGGAAACTCCAGCCCACGGGCACACGAGGAGGTTTCCTGTCCTAGCACCCCCCATTAACCTTTTTTTTTTTTTTTTTTTTTTTTTATTAGGCTGAGAAAATGCTTTACGCATATCCGCTCGCGGGGGACGAGACGGGGTATGTGGGACTCCTGTCAGAATGACAGTCTACCCACTAAAAACTCAGCGGTGTTCCCGCATCGCCGTGATGGGAGGGCCATGGGAAACCGGCTCAGCCTTCACTTCCACAACCCTCCCGGCGCATGCCCGCCTTAATGGCAGGCCCCGCATGCCCCCCAGACGGGGGTCCGGGAATGGCCAGAACACATGACCATTCCCGTCCGACACTGGTGGAGGCCTGTGCAATGCAGGCTAGGGTGCCCCCGCAACCGTTGCCTGCTAGCCTCCACCTGTCAGAAGTGGAGACACGTCCCACGCCCACTCAGCTCACCCTCTGTAAGCAGAGGGGTGAGTAGACGACCGCCGGGCGGGTCAGGTCGACCGACCCAGAAGCACAAGGCTCCCCCGCCCACGCGCCGGAGCGCATCTCCGACAGGATATTGGCATACGGACAACGACACCCCTTAGGTACACGTACCTAATGGGGGGAAATTGCCCGCACCCCAGGGCGCACCGTCCCGCAGACTGGCCTTTCCCCCGGACGCATTAAAGAGAAACTCCAGCCCACGGGCACACGAGGAGGTTTCCTGTCCAAGCACCCCACCCCCCATTAACCTAACCTAACCTAACCCAACCTAACCTAACCTTTTTGTTTTTTTTTGATTACGGGGGGAAATCCTCATGGATGTCCTCCGCCCCGGGGAGGGCAGAGGGGTCTGTCAGACTGTTACTGACTAAAACCACCCCGGTGTTCCGTCTCTCACTTGCACCGGGGATCACGGGAACTGATGTGACTGACCGTGATGTGACCGCGATCCCCGGCTAGTGCCGGCCCGCCTCTGCGGGCCACGTCGCGATAGGGGGGGAGTGAGGTGTTAAACTCCCCCCTTACGTCATAGAGAGGCGCGCGTGGAACACTACGCGCCGCCATCTCGGGTCCAAACAAGTAGAGGGCGACAGATTTCCCCGGATCTGTCGCCCCTGGACCCATTTAGGGGGGCTGGAAGAGGGCGTTGTCCGCCCTCCGCCGACGCCCGGTGCGTCTGCTGCGGATCGGGTTAGCGGAAGCAATCTCCCGCTCCCTCTCCGCAGCCTCCTTCTGCGACATGACTCTTTCGCAGAAGGATACCACCGCGTCCCAGGACTCCTCGCTGCCGACCATCGAGTCGACAACGGCCGGCAGCGACAGGTCACTGCCTACTCCTGAGATGAGGGCACGGCGCGGCTCCTCCCAAGCGGCACACTCTGCCAGCGTGTGCCACGCCGTGTCCTCCCGACAGTCGACGCAGTGGTGACACCGAGCGTCCGGCTCCCTGTTTATGCGACACAGGTACTTCCCGAAGCAACCATGCCCCGAGAGCACCTGTGTCACCCGAAACGACAGGGAGCCGTGCCTCCTCCCGAGCCAGCGCTCGAGTACTGGCCGGACCGCCCCGATGGTAGCGGGGCCGGCGGTAGGGCGTGAAAGCCTGAACCTAACCTAACCTTTTTTTTTTTTGATCACGGGGGGAAATCCTCATGGATGTCCTCCGCCCCGGGGAGGGCGGAGGGGTCTGTCAGACTCTTACTGACTAAAACCACCCCGGTGTTCCGTCTCTCACTTGCACCGGGGATCACGGGAACTGCTGTGACTTCCGCGATCCCCGGCTAGTGCCGGCCCGCCTCTGCGGGCCACCTCGCGATAGGGGGGGAGTGAGGTGTTAAACTCCCCCCTTACGTCATAGAGAGGCGCGCGTGGAACACTACGCGCCGCCATCTCGGGTCCTAAGAAGTAGGGGGCAACGAATTTCCCCAGATCCGTTGCCCCTGGACCCATTTAGGGGGGCTGGAAGAGGGCGTTGTCCGCCCTCCGCCGACGCCCGGTGCGTCTGCTGCGGATCGGGTTAGCGGAAGCAATCTCCCGCTCCCTCTCCGCAGCCTCCTTCTGCGACATGACTCTTTCGCAGAAGGATACCACCGCGTCCCAGGACTCCTCGCTGCCGACCATCGAGTCGACAACGGCCGGCAGCGACAGGTTACTGCCGACTCCTGAGATGAGGGCACGGCGCGGCTCCTCCCAAGCGGCACACTCTGCCAGCGTGTGCCACGCCGTGTCCTCCCGACAGTCGACGCAGTGGTGACACCGAGCGTCCGGCTCCCTGTTTATGCGACACAGGTACTTCCCGAAGCAACCATGCCCCGAGAGCACCTGTGTCACCCGAAACGACAGGGAGCCGTGCCTCCTCCCGAGCCAGCGCTCGAGTACTGGTCGGACCGCCCCAATGGTAGCGGAGCCGGCGGTAGGGCGTGAAAGCCTGTCCCGCCATTCCGCCACCAGGGCTGCGCGAAGCTGTGACCGACGCAACTCCAAATGTCGCTGCGTCAGCCACTCGCCCCGCGCCCTCGAGTCCTCGCGCCACCGATACAGTGACGCGAGTACCTTCGCCTCGAGGTCCCAGGGCGGGGATCCAGCCAGTACACAAGCCGCCTCGTAGGAGATCGTGCGATACCCCCTAATGACTCTGACGGCCATCGCTCGCTGTGGCCTTTGCAGGACAGCGATGCTGCCGGCCGTCAGGTCAGCCGCCCAGATCGGGGCCCCATACAGGGCCATCGATCGTACGATCCCCACGTAGAGCCGCCTACAGGCGGCGCTCGGGCCCCCCAGATTGGGAAGCAGCGTTGACAGCGCCCCAGCCGCGCCCATCAACTTGGGCACCAGCCGCTGGAAGTGGGGGCCGAAATCCCACCGGCTGTCGAGCACCAATCCAAGATACTTCATGGTTGACTCGACAGCAATTCGGGACCCCCCGACCACGATGTGTGATCCCAGCGGTGGCGCCCGCCGGGGGCCATGAAAGACCATGGCCTCCGACTTATTGAGGGCCACCTCCAGGCCTAGGCGCCGTATGCGGGTCACGACCTGTGACACCGCAGCCGTCGCCAGCAACGCTGCCTCCCTGTACGAGCTCCCCCGGGCCGTGACCAACGTGTCATCCGCATAACACGTCAAGTCCACGCCCGGCTGGAGCTCGCCCCTCAGCACCCAGTCGTACCCGATGTTCCACAGGAGCGGTCCCACGACCGAACCCTGTGGAACACCGCACGACATGCGGCGCTGATTTCCGCCATCACGTCCCGTGTAGGTGACACACCTTTCCGCCAAATAAGCCCCAACGATGCGGCGGAGGTAGGAAGGCACCCGATGATACTGCAGAACCTAACCTAACCTAACCTTTTTTTTTTTTTTTTTTTTTGATCACGGGGGGAAATCCTCATGGATGTGTTCCGCCCCGGGGAGGGCGGAGGGGTCTGTCAGACTCTTACTGACTAAAACCACCCCGGTGTTCCGTCTCTCACTTGCACCGGGGATCACGGGAACTGATGTGACTGACCGTGATGTGACCGCGATCCCCGGCTAGTGCCGGCCCGCCTCTGCGGGCCACGTCGCGATAGGGGGGGAGTGAGGTGTTAAACTCCCCCCTTACGTCATAGAGAGGCGCGCGTGGAACACTACGCGCCGCCATCTCGGGTCCAAACAAGTAGAGGGCGACAGATTTCCCCGGATCTGTCGCCCCTGGACCCATTTAGGGGGGCTGGAAGAGGGCGTTGTCCGCCCTCCGCCGACGCCCGGTGCGTCTGCTGCGGATCGGGTTAGCGGAAGCAATCTCCCGCTCCCTCTCCGCAGCCTCCTTCTGCGACATGACTCTTTCGCAGAAGGATACCACCGCGTCCCAGGACTCCTCGCTGCCGACCATCGAGTCGACAACGGCCGGCAGCGACAGGTCACTGCCTACTCCTGAGATGAGGGCACGGCGCGGCTCCTCCCAAGCGGCACACTCTGCCAGCGTGTGCCACGCCGTGTCCTCCCGACAGTCGACGCAGTGGTGACACCGAGCGTCCGGCTCCCTGTTTATGCGACACAGGTACTTCCCGAAGCAACCATGCCCCGAGAGCACCTGTGTCACCCGAAACGACAGGGAGCCGTGCCTCCTCCCGAGCCAGCGCTCGAGTACCGGCCGGACCGCCCCGATGGTAGCGGGGCCGGCGGTAGGGCGTGAAAGCCTGTCCCGCCATTCCGCCACCAGGGCTGCGCGAAGCTGTGACCGACGCAACTCCAAATGTCGCTGCGTCAGCCATTCGCCCCGCGCCCTCGAGTCCTCGCGCCACCGATATAGTGACGCGAGTACCTTCGCCTCAAGGTCCCAGGGCGGGGATCCGGCCAGTACACAAGCCAACCTAACCTTTTTTTTTTTTTTTTTTTTTATTAGGCTGAGAAAATGCTTTACGCATACCCGCTCGCGGGGGACGAGACGGGGTATGTGGGACTCCTGTCAGAATGACAGTCTACCCACTAAAAACTCAGCGGTGTTCCCGCATCGCCGTGATGGGAGGGCCATGGGAAACCGGCTAAGCCTTTACTTCCACAACCCTCCCGGCGCATGCCCGCCTAAATGGCAGGCCCCGCATGCCCCCCAGACGGGGGTCCGGGAATGGCCAGAACACATGACCATTCCCGTCTGACACTGGTGGCGGCCTGTGCAATGCAGGCTAGGGTGCCCCCGCAACCGTTGCCTGCTAGCCTCCACCTGTCAGAAGTGGAGACACGTCCCACGCCCACTCAACTCACCCTCTGTAAGCCAACCTAACCTTTTTTTTTTTTTTTTTTTGATCACGGGGGGAAATCCTCATGGATGTCCTCCGCCCCGGGGAGGGCGGAGGGGTCTGTCAGACTCTTACTGACTAAAACCACCCCGGTGTTCCGTCTCTCACTTGCACCGGGGATCACGGGAACTGATGTGACTTCCGCGATCCCCGGCTAGTGCCGGCCCGCCTCTGCGGGCCACCTCGCGATAGGGGGGGAGTGAGGTGTTAAACTCCCCCCTTTGGTCCTAGAGAGGCGCGCGTGGAACACTACGCGCCGCCATCTCGGGTCCTAAGAAGTAGGGGGCAACGAATTTCCCCAGATCCGTTGCCCCTGGACCCATTTAGGGGGGCTGGAAGAGGGCGTTGTCCGCCCTCCGCCTACGCCCGGTGCGTCTGCTGCGGATCGGGTTAGCGGAAGCAATCTCCCGCTCCCTCTCCGCAGCCTCCTTCTGCGACATGACTCTTTCGCAGAAGGATACCACCGCGTCCCAGGACTCCTCGCTGCCGACCATCGAGTCGACAACGGCCGGCAGCGACAGGTCACTGCCGACTCCTGAGATGAGGGCACGGCGCGGCTCCTCCCAAGCGGCACACTCTACCAGCGTGTGCCACGCCGTGTCCTCCCGACAGTCGACGCAGTGGTGACACCGAGCGTCCGGCTCCCTGTTTATGCGACACAGGTACTTCCCGAAGCAACCATGCCCCGAGAGCACCTGTGTCACCCGAAACGACAGGGAGCCGTGCCTCCTCCCGAGCCAGCGCTCGAGTACCGGCCGGACCGCCCCGATGGTAGCGGGGCCGGCGGTAGGGCGTGAAAGCCTGTCCCGCCATTCCGCCACCAGGGCTGCGCGAAGCTGTGACCGACGCAACTCCAAATGTCGCTGCGTCAGCCATTCGCCCCGCGCCCTCGAGTCCTCGCGCCACCGATATAGTGACGCGAGTACCTTCGCCTCAAGGTCCCAGGGCGGGGATCCGGCCAGTACACAAGCCAACCTAACCTTTTTTTTTTTTTTTTTTTTTATTAGGCTGAGAAAATGCTTTACGCATACCCGCTCGCGGGGGACGAGACGGGGTATGTGGGACTCCTGTCAGAATGACAGTCTACCCACTAAAAACTCAGCGGTGTTCCCGCATCGCCGTGATGGGAGGGCCATGGGAAACCGGCTAAGCCTTTACTTCCACAACCCTCCCGGCGCATGCCCGCCTAAATGGCAGGCCCCGCATGCCCCCCAGACGGGGGTCCGGGAATGGCCAGAACACATGACCATTCCCGTCTGACACTGGTGGCGGCCTGTGCAATGCAGGCTAGGGTGCCCCCGCAACCGTTGCCTGCTAGCCTCCACCTGTCAGAAGTGGAGACACGTCCCACGCCCACTCAACTCACCCTCTGTAAGCCAACCTAACCTTTTTTTTTTTTTTTTTTTTGATCACGGGGGGAAATCCTCATGGATGTCCTCCGCCCCGGGGAGGGCGGAGGGGTCTGTCAGACTCTTACTGACTAAAACCACCCCGGTGTTCCGTCTCTCACTTGCACCGGGGATCACGGGAACTGATGTGACTTCCGCGATCCCCGGCTAGTGCCGGCCCGCCTCTGCGGGCCACCTCGCGATAGGGGGGGAGTGAGGTGTTAAACTCCCCCCTTTGGTCCTAGAGAGGCGCGCGTGGAACACTACGCGCCGCCATCTCGGGTCCTAAGAAGTAGGGGGCAACGAATTTCCCCAGATCCGTTGCCCCTGGACCCATTTAGGGGGGCTGGAAGAGGGCGTTGTCCGCCCTCCGCCTACGCCCGGTGCGTCTGCTGCGGATCGGGTTAGCGGAAGCAATCTCCCGCTCCCTCTCCGCAGCCTCCTTCTGCGACATGACTCTTTCGCAGAAGGATACCACCGCGTCCCAGGACTCCTCGCTGCCGACCATCGAGTCGACAACGGCCGGCAGCGACAGGTCACTGCCGACTCCTGAGATGAGGGCACGGCGCGGCTCCTCCCAAGCGGCACACTCTACCAGCGTGTGCCACGCCGTGTCCTCCCGACAGTCGACGCAGTGGTGACACCGAGCGTCCGGCTCCCTGTTTATGCGACACAGGTACTTCCCGAAGCAACCATGCCCCGAGAGCACCTGTGTCACCCGAAACGACAGGGAGCCGTGCCTCCTCCCGAGCCAGCGCTCGAGTACTGGCCGGACCGCCCCAATGGTAGCGGAGCCGGCGGTAGGGCGTGAAAGCCTGTCCCGCCATTCCGCCACCAGGGCTGCGCGAAGCTGTGACCGACGCAACTCCAAATGTCGCTGCGTCAGCCACTCGCCCCGCGCCCTCGAGTCCTCGCGCCACCGATACAGTGACGCGAGTACCTTCGCCTCGAGGTCCCAGGGCGGGGATCCAGCCAGTACACAAGCCGCCTCGTAGGAGATCGTGCGATACCCCCTAATGACTCTGACGGCCATCGCTCGCTGTGGCCTTCGCAGGACAGCGATGCTGCCGGCCGTCAGGTCAGCCGCCCAGATCGGGGCCCCATACAGGGCCATCGATCGCACGATCCCCACGTAGAGCCGCCTACAGGCGGCGCTCGGGCCCCCCAGATTGGGAAGCAGCGTTGACAGCGCCCCAGCCGCGCCCATCAACTTGGGCACCAGCCGCTGGAAGTGGGGGCCGAAATCCCACCGGCTGTCGAGCACCAATCCAAGATACTTCATGGTTGACTCGACAGCAATTCGGGACCCCCCGACCACGATGTGTGATCCCAGCGGTGGCGCCCGCCGGGGGCCATGAAAGACCATGGCCTCCGACTTATTGAGGGCCACCTCCAGGCCTAGGCGCCGTATGCGGGTCACGACCTGTGACACCGCAGCCGTCGCCAGCAACGCTGCCTCCCTGTACGAGCTCCCCCGGGCCGTGACCAACGTGTCATCCGCATAACACGTCAAGTCCACGCCCGGCTGGAGCTCGCCCCTCAGCACCCAGTCGTACCCGATGTTCCACAGGAGCGGTCCCACGACCGAACCCTGTGGAACACCGCACGACATGCGGCGCTGATTTCCGCCATCACGTCCCGTGTAGGTGACACACCTTTCCGCCAAATAAGCCCCAACGATGCGGCGGAGGTAGGAAGGCACCCGATGATACTGCAGTGCCTCCCGAATGCAGCTCCAGGGCAGGGTGTTGAAGGCGTTTGAGATGTCCAAGGACACCGCCAACATCACCCCGCCCCGGGACACCGCTTCCTCCGCCAGGACTCTCACCCGCGATATCGCGTGGATGGTGGAGCGCCCGTGCCGAAAGCCGAACTGGCTCTCGGCTAGGTCAGGCCCCTCCCTGCTTAAGTGACCGACGAGGCGGGCAGCGATTATCCGCTCAAAAGCCAACCTAACCTAACCTCACCTTTTTTTTTTTTTTTTTTTTTTTTGATTACGGGGGGAAATCCTCATGGATGTCCTCCGCCCTGGGGAGGGCGGAGGGGTCTGTCAGACTCTTACTGACTAAAACCACCCCGGTATTCCGTCTCTCACTTGCACCGGGGATCACGGGAACTGATGTGACTTCCGCGATCCCCGGCTAGTGCCGGCCCGCCTCTGCGGGCCACGTCGCGATAGGGGGGGAGTGAGGTGTTAAACTCCCCCTTTGGTCCTAGAGAGGCGCGCGTGGAACACTACGCGCCGCCATCTCGGGTCCAAACAAGTAGAGGGCGACAGATTTCCCCGGATCTGTCGCCCCTGGACCCATTTAGGGGGGCTGGAAGAGGGCGTTATCCGCCCTCCGCCGACGCCCGGTGCGTCTGCTGCGGATCGGGTTAGCGGAAGCAATCTCCCGCTCCCTCTCCGCAGCCTCCTTCTGCGACATGACTGTTTCGCAGAAGGATACCACCGCGTCCCAGGACTCCTCGCTGCCGACCATCGAGTCGACAACGGCCGGCAGCGACAGGTCACTGCCTACTCCTGAGATGAGGGCACGGCGCGGCTCCTCCCAAGCGGCACACTCTGCCAGCGTGTGCCACGCCGTGTCCTCCCGACAGTCGACGCAGTGGTGACACCGAGCGTCCGGCTCCCTGTTTATGCGACACAGGTACTTCCCGAAGCAACCATGCCCCGAGAGCACCTGTGTCACCCGAAACGACAGGGAGCCGTGCCTCCTCCCGAGCCAGCGCTCGAGTACCGGCCGGACCGCCCCGATGGTAGCGGGGCCGGCGGTAGGGCGTGAAAGCCTGTCCCGCCATTCCGCCACCAGGGCTGCGCGAAGCTGTGACCGACGCAACTCCAAATGTCGCTGCGTCAGCCACTCGCCCCGCGCCCTCGAGTCCTCGCGCCATCGGTACAGTGACGCGAGTACCTTCGCCTCGAGGTCCCAGGGCGGGGATCCGGCCAGTACACAAGCCGCCTCGTAGGAGATCGTGCGATACCCCCTAATGACTCTGACGGCCATCGTTCGCTGTGGCCTTCGCAGGACAGCGATGCTGCCGGCCGTCAGGTCAGCCGCCCAGATCGGGGCCCCATACAGGGCCATCGATCGCACGATCCCCACGTAGAGCCGCCTACAGGCGGCGCTCGGGCCCCCCAGATTGGGAAGCAGCGTTGACAGCGCCCCAGCCGCGCCCATCAACTTGGGCACCAGCCGCTGGAAGTGGGGGCCGAAATCCCACCGGCTGTCGAGCACCAATCCAAGATACTTCATGGTTGACTCGACAGCAATTCGGGACCCCCCGACCACGATGTGTGATCCCAGCGGTGGCGCCCGCCGGGGGCCATGAAAGACCATGGCCTCCGACTTGTTGAGGGCCACCTCCAGGCCTAGGCGCCGTATGCGGGTCACGACCTGTGACACCGCAGCCGTCGCCAGCAACGCTGCCTCCCTGTACGAGCTCCCCCGGGCCGTGACCAGCGTGTCATCCGCATAACACGTCAAGTCCACGCCCGGCTGGAGCTCGCCCCTCAGCACCCAGTCGTACCCGATGTTCCACAGGAGCGGTCCCACGACCGAACCCTGTGGAACACCGCACGACATGCGGCGCTGGTTTCCGCCATCACGTCCCGTGTAGGTGACACACCTTTCCGCCAAATAAGCCCCAACGATGCGGCGGAGGTAGGAAGGCACCCGATGATACTGCAGTGCCTCCCGAATGCAGCTCCAGGGCAGGGTGTTGAAGGCGTTGGAGATGTCCAAGGACACCGCCAACATCACCCCGCCCCGGGACACCGCTTCCTCCGCCAGGACTCTCACCCGCGATATCGCGTGGATGGTGGAGCGCCCGTGCCGAAAGCCGAACTGGCTCTCGGCTAGGTCAGGCCCCTCCCTGCTTAAGTGGCCGACGAGGCGGGCAGCGATTATCCGCTCAAACATCTTGCCCACCTCGTCGAGCAGCACTATGGGCCTGTACGCGGACGGCGAGTCCGCCGGGCGCCCCACCTTCTTGAGCAGGACCAGACGACCAGATTTCCACAAAGTGGGAAACTGGCCCTGCTCAAGGCACGCGGTGTAGAGTCCTCTCAGTTGGGGCTCTAGCTCCTTCAGAGCGAGGGCTAGCACTATGCCGTGAATACCATCGGGCCCCGGAGCCACGTTCTTGGCCCGGAGCCGCATCACGGCCGCCCTCATCTCTGCCTGTGTCACCTCCGGGACGCTGATGGCGCTCTCTTCGGCAGGCTCTGCGGCTGTGGGCAATGCCATTGGCGGCGGAGTGTGCTCCGCTCTTGCCGGGAAGAGGGCTGCGACGACCTCCTCTAGCAGCTCAGGTTGGAGACTCTCCGTGAGTGGAGGCGCCGCGGCTCGAAGTTTCCCTCGAACCGCACGATACGGGCGCCCCCACGGATCTCCGTCGAGAGTCTCCAACATCTCTTCGCAGGTATCGAGGCACTCCGTGGAATTGGAGCGCCTCTAGGATGGTGGAATGGGGAACGGAGTTGAAGGCATTGGCTATGTCGAATGACACAGCCAACAATCCGTCCCCCACCTCCATCGCTTCCTTCACCTGGCCCTTTAGGCAGGCCAGCGCGTCCACTGTGGAACGCTCAGCCCGAAAACCGAACTGAGCATCCGACAAGTCCGGCCCGACATCCCGCAGATGGCCCTTTAGGCGAGCAGCGATTATCCCCTCGAACATTTTGCCGACCTCATCGAGCAGAACGATGGGCCGGTATGCCGAGGGGGAGTCTGCTGGGCGGCCCTCCTTGCGAAGGAGGCACAACTGCCCCTCCTTCCACGGTTTCGGAAACCTCCCAGACGCAAGGCATGCGCTGAAGAGGTCCCGAAACCTCTCCGCCATTTGAGTGGCAGCGATCGCCACCACTCTTGCGGGAACACCGTCGGGGCCTGGAGCTGTCTTCTTGGCGCGGATATGGAAAATAGCCGCGCCAAGTTCCGACTCCGTGACAGGAAGGGCCTCCTCCTCTTCCTCGTCTGGCAGAGCTATGCCTTGTGGTGGGACCATCACTGGCGGGGTGAAGTTGCCCCTGCACGGGAACAGGGACTGAACCACCCCATCCAGAAATGAGGGCTCCAGGGTCTCGGCAACCGGGGGACCAAAGGGGCGCAATTTATTGCGCGCAGCCTTGTACGGTCTCCCGTAGGGGTCGTTGTCAAGACCCTCCAGCAGCTCGGCTCTCGCCGAGTCCCTGGCGGCGGCGATGGCCCGACTGAGGACCATTTTTGCCTGCATGTATACCTCATAGAGGTGGTCCTCGCCGGACAGATCCCGTAGACGCCGCCGCCGGCTACGCGTATAGGCCCTCTTAGCCTCCACACACGCTGCTCGAAGCCCCGCCAGCTCCACCGACCACCAGTACACGGCACGTTTGGGGTGTGGTCGGCGAGACCGAGGCATGCTAGAGTTGCATACCTCGGTTAGAGACTCCCTCAGCTGCCCGGCTACGGTGTCCACATCCAGGCCGGCGGTTGGCGGCGAAAGCCAGTCCTGGATGAATGCCGCCTCCCCCGCTGCCTCCCTGTCCAGGCGGGTTAGAGCCCACCGCGGGAACGGTGACCGCCCCGAGAGGGGCCGCCTCTCTCCGGGACCACTGGTGGAGATGTCGAACCGCACGTAGCGGTGGTCCGACATAGTCTCCACCAGGTCCACCCGCCAGTTCAACACGCGCGCGGCTAACGCAGGGGTGGCGAAAGTGACGTCCACTATTGAGCCACCCCCACGCCGCACGCATGTCTGGACGCTTCCTCTGTTCAAGAGGGAGAGTCCGGAGGAGGCTGCCCACATCTCCACCACCCGCCCGCGTGCATCGGTGGCCGGGTTGCCCCAGGTCACCGACTTGGCATTCAGGTCTCCCAGTACGGAGACCTGACGCGGCGCCGCCCTGCCGACCACGGCGGCCAGGACTCCAAGATAGTTCTCGAAGTCCTGAAGAGGGCGGTTTGGGGAGAAATATACGCCCACAAGGGCTAAGTCTCCCCACGCGGCGGCCACGTATCCCGGTCCCCTCTCTAATAGCGAGAGGGGAGGTGAGTCTGTGGACGACCGCGCCGCTAGTGCCACCGAGTCGTCCTCGTCACCCAGCCAGCTGCCGGGGATCGAGTAAGGCTCGGCGACCACCGCTACGTTCACCAACCATTCGGCCATGACCTGCACTACCAGGTCCTGGGCCACTCTGCAGTGGTTGGTGTTCGCCTGGATGATGCGATAGTCGTACCCCATTACTCCGACATTGCACCATCCTCCTCAGCTACCACCGCTGGAGCTGCAGCGGCGACGACGGCGGCGGTGGTGGAAACAGGGCGAACCTGCGCCGGCACTATGCCCTTCCGCACGGGGGGCTTACAGCTCCTGCCCGTCATCCTGTGGTCCGCGGGGCGGCCACTGGCGGCACACGCCGTGCAGTGTGGCGTGGTGGCGCGGCAGGTGACACTCTTGTGTCCTTTTTGCCCGCATTGGTAACACGTGTCTCCCCAGTCGAATTTGGAGGGACACGTGACCCGGGTGTGGCCGAACGCGAAGCACTTGAAGCAGCGCATTGGCTGGTCTTCAAGTGCCTTGACCACAGCTGAGCTGAGTCCCACGAGCAGCCGTCCCTTGGTCGCAGCAAGGACGGCCCCAGCTGCGGCTACTGGGCACTCGACGTTGATGATGCCCATGCCGCGGCGGCCAAGCCTGATGGCTCCACTTTTCACCGCGCCAGCGTCGCAGCCTCCAGCCGCCGCGATGGCCGCCACCACATCCTCCTTGGTGACCGAATCCTCCAGATCGGCCACCTCCAAGGCTGCGGTCTTAACCGGTCTGACGACCGTCGCCACATCCGCGATGGCCTCTTGCAACTTTGTTGCGAAGAGGTCTGCATTTGTGCCGCGCTGTTCCCCCGAGAACTCGAAAATTCGAGCCCCGGTTAGGGTTCGGCGGCACGCGACTTTGCTGATCCCCAGCCGGGAGGGATCAGCATTAGTACGAGCCCGTCGTAGAATGGACTCGTACGTCTCACCCCGCTCCATGGCCTCCGGGGTGATGGTTACCACGACGGCTGCGGTTTTGGGAGGAACTAACTTCTTCCCGCTGGCTGGGGCATTTTTGGCTGCAGAAGCAGGCTTGGGGGCCGACTTTTCCAGCTTCTTCCCTCCCTTCCCCTTTCCTCTCCTGACCACTTCCGTCCACGGCTGGTTGGACGGGGTGGTGGAGGGAAGAAGGGCGTCTTCCTCCTGCGAGTTCTGGGGGGCTGCTACAGTGGCAGACGACCCAGATGCTCCATCCGCGCTTGTGGTGCGGATTTGAGGAGCCTTCTTGGTCCTCTTACCCTTGCCTTTGCCCTTGGAGGGCTTCGGGGCCTGGGGCTGCGCACCCGATGCCGGTCCTGCTAGAGGCGCAGGTTCCGGTTCCATCGGTGGTGGACTCTTATCCGCCGCTAGCGGCGGGCGGAGCCGCTTTTCCGGCAAGAGCCGGTCCTCGATGCCTGCGAAGCAGGCTCTGGTGAAGGCCCTCTCCTCCATTACAACCTTTCGGATTACATCCTCAAGGTTGGGAGGGGAGGAGGAGGAGCCTCCTACCACTGGACCTGGGGCAGGTTGGACAGGCCGGGCCGTGACCTCAGCCAGCTTCTGATGTAGCTGGCTGACCTCCACCTGCAAGCGATCCACCTTCGCCTGCAGCTGCTGCGTCTCGTCCGTGGCCGTCCGCTTCACCAGCTCCAGGACAATGCCGTGCAAACTGGCGGCCCGGCATTTGAGGGCCTTTTGAAAGGTCCCCTTCAAGTTGGAGGACTTTGCGGCGACCTCGAAGACCTCCTCCTTGTCCTCCTGTGCCATGCGCTCCAGTTCCGCCAGGGAGTGGTCAGCATAGACTACACTGGATGCACCATAGCTAGCCCTCGACCGGGCGGTTTGCACCTGGTGCTCCTTGGCAGCAACCCTCTCCTCCAGGTCTTGCTGGAGTTGCACCCTTTTTGCCAGGTTTAGCTGGCGTTCAGCGTCCACTAAGCCCACATCGTGGGTCGAAGCTTTAAAAAACTTCGACCCCTTCTTCGGCTTACTTACGGCCGGATCGTCGGCCCCAGAGGCCACGCTCTCCACGCTCTCCGCGTGTTCGACCGGAGCAGACGTAACACTTCCCGCAGGTAGACGCGAAGGTCCGCCTGCAACTGCGCGACCTCGCCTACTCCTGCCCTCTGCCACCTTAGCGGCTGGCAGGTTCACCTCGCTGCGGGAGCGTGGCGAACGCTTCCTCCTTCCCTTGGAGAGACGTCCAGCCATCCCTTCCTCAGCCCGCGAGCGCTCCGAGCCAACGCTCGCCACGCTCGCCCTCCTCTCGGATGCGGTGTCGGAGTCCGACATAGCACCCTTGCTCATCCGCTCGACCAACACGATTCTTTCTCGCTGGGAAAATGCATTACGCATCGCATCGCTCGCGGGGGACGAGACGGGGTATGTGGGACTCCTGCCAGAATGGCAGTCTACCCACTAAAAACTCAGCGGTGTTCCCGCATCGCCGTGATGGGAGGGCCATGGGAAACCGGCTCAGCCTTTACTTCCACAACCCTCCCGGCGCATGCCCGCCTAAACCTAACCTAACCTAACCTTTTTTTTTTTTTTTTTTTTTTTTGATTACGGGGGGAAATCCTCATGGATGTCCTCCGCCCCGGGGAGGGCGGAGGGGTCTGTCAGACTCTTACTGACTAAAACCACCCCGGTGTTCCATCTCTCACTTGCACCGGGGATCACGGGAACTAGTGTGACTTCCGCGATCCCCGGCTAGTGCCGGCCCGCCTCTGCGGGCCACCTCGCGATAGGGGGGGAGTGAGGTGTTAAACTCCCCCCTTACGTCATAGAGAGGCGCGCGTGGAACACTACGCGCCGCCATCTCGGGTCCTAACAAGTAGGGGGCAACGAATTTCCCCAGATCCGTTGCCCCTGGACCCATTTAGGGGGGCTGGAAGAGGGCGTTATCTGCCCTCCGCCGACGCCCGGTGCGTCTGCTGCGGATCGGGTTAGCGGAAGCAATCTCCCGCTCCCTCTCCGCAGCCTCCTTCTGCGACATGACTGTTTCGCAGAAGGATACCACCGCGTCCCAGGACTCCTCGCTGCCGACCATCGAGTCGACAACGGCCGGCAGCGACAGGTCACTGCCGACTCCTGAGATGAGGGCACGGCGCGGCTCCTCCCAAGCGGCACACTCTGCCAGCGTGTGCCACGCCGTGTCCTCCCGACAGTCGACGCAGTGGTGACACCGAGCGTCCGGCTCCCTGTTTATGCGACACAGGTACTTCCCGAAGCAACCATGCCCCGAGAGCACCTGTGTCACCCGAAACGACAGGGAGCCGTGCCTCCTCCCGAGCCAGCGCTCGAGTACTGGCCGGACCGCCCCAATGGTAGCGGAGCCGGCGGTAGGGCGTGAAAGCCTGTCCCGCCATTCCGCCACCAGGGCTGCGCGAAGCTGTGACCGACGCAACTCCAAATGTCGCTGCGTCAGCCACTCGCCCCGCGCCCTCGAGTCCTCGCGCCACCGATACAGTGACGCGAGTACCTTCGCCTCGAGGTCCCAGGGCGGGGATCCAGCCAGTACACAAGCCGCCTCGTAGGAGATCGTGCGATACCCCCTAATGACTCTGACGGCCATCGCTCGCTGTGGCCTTCGCAGGACAGCGATGCTGCCGGCCGTCAGGTCAGCCGCCCAGATCGGGGCCCCATACAGGGCCATCGATCGCACGATCCCCACGTAGAGCCGCCTACAGGCGGCGCTCGGGCCCCCCAGATTGGGAAGCAGCGTTGACAGCGCCCCAGCCGCGCCCATCAACTTGGGCACCAGCCGCTGGAAGTGGGGGCCGAAATCCCACCGGCTGTCGAGCACCAATCCAAGATACTTCATGGTTGACTCGACAGCAATTCGGGACCCCCCGACCACGATGTGTGATCCCAGCGGTGGCGCCCGCCGGGGGCCATGAAAGACCATGGCCTCCGACTTATTGAGGGCCACCTCCAGGCCTAGGCGCCGTATGCGGGTCACGACCTGTGACACCGCAGCCGTCGCCAGCAACGCTGCCTCCCTGTACGAGCTCCCCCGGGCCGTGACCAACGTGTCATCCGCATAACACGTCAAGTCCACGCCCGGCTGGAGCTCGCCCCTCAGCACCCAGTCGTACCCGATGTTCCACAGGAGCGGTCCCACGACCGAACCCTGTGGAACACCGCACGACATGCGGCGCTGATTTCCGCCATCACGTCCCGTGTAGGTGACACACCTTTCCGCCAAATAAGCCCCAACGATGCGGCGGAGGTAGGAAGGCACCCGATGATACTGCAGTGCCTCCCGAATGCAGCTCCAGGGCAGGGTGTTGAAGGCGTTTGAGATGTCCAAGGACACCGCCAACATCACCCCGCCCCGGGACACCGCTTCCTCCGCCAGGACTCTCACCCGCGATATCGCGTGGATGGTGGAGCGCCCGTGCCGAAAGCCGAACTGGCTCTCGGCTAGGTCAGGCCCCTCCCTGCTTAAGTGGCCGACGAGGCGGGCAGCGATTATCCGCTCAAACATCTTGCCCACCTCGTCGAGCAGCACTATGGGCCTGTATGCGGACGGCGAGTCCGCGGGGCGCCCCACCTTCTTGAGCAGGACCAGACGACCAGATTTCCACAAAGTGGGAAACTGGCCCTGCTCAAGGCACGCGGTGTAGAGTCCTCTCAGTTGGGGCTCTAGCTCCTTCAGAGCGAGGGCTAGCACTATGCCGTGTATACCATCGGGCCCCGGAGCCACGTTCTTGGCCCGGAGCCGCATCACGGCCGCCCTCATCTCTGCCTGTGTCACCTCCGGGACGCTGATGGCGCTCTCTTCGGCAGGCTCTGCGGCCGTGGGCAATGCCATCGGCGGCGGAGTGTGCTCCGCTCTTGCCGGGAAGAGGGCTGCGACGACCTCCTCTAGCAGCTCAGGTTGGAGACTCTCCGTGAGTGGAGGCGCCGCGGCTCGAAGTTTCCCTCGAACCGCACGATACGGGCGCCCCCACGGATCTCCGTCGAGAGTCTCCAACATCTCCTCCCTGGCTCGCGTCCTCGCTTCGCCGATGGCCAGCCACAGAGCCTCCTTAGCCGCGCGGTACACCTCATACCGCGCGGCTTCTTCGTCAGGGACCCGACGACGTGTCCTCCGGTATCGGGTGTACTGGCGTCTGACCGCCACGCACTCGACGCGTAGTCGCGCGATCTCGGCAGACCACCAGTACACCTGGCGCCTTCCTGAATGCGTGTGGACGCGGGGCATCGACGCGTCGCTGATTTGCGTCATCGCCCCGCGGAACCACAGCGCCTCCTCTTCGACGTCGACGGGTCCGATCGTCGCCGACTCCCGGGTCCAGGCCTGGACAACAGCGGCCTCCTCGAGAACCTCCCTGTCAACGCGCTTACGCGCCCAGCGCAGGCCGTCCGTTCGCGGGGCCGATGGACTGCGGTCGCCGGTGGTCTGGGTGGAGACGCTGAAGCGGATATATCTGTGATCCGACAACGTCTCCACCTCCACGGCGACACGCCAGTCGCGGACACGGCTCGCGACAGCGGGGCTAGCGAACGATACGTCTACGATCGAACCGCCCCGCTGCCGCACACACGTGTGTACCGAGCCCCGATTCAGGACGACCAGGCCAGTCGCGACCGCCCACTCCTCCAACGCCTCACCCCGAGCATCGGTCACCGGGGATCCCCACGCCGAAGACTTGGCGTTGAGATCCCCAACCTAACCTAACCTTTTTTTTTTTTTTTTTTGATCACGGGGGGAAATCCTCATGGATGTCCTCCGCCCCGGGGAGGGCGGAGGGGTCTGTCAGACTCTTACTGACTAAAACCACCCCGGTGTTCCGTCTCTCACTTGCACCGGGGATCACGGGAACTAGTGTGACTTCCGCGATCCCCGGCTAGTGCCGGCCCGCCTCTGCGGGCCACCTCGCGATAGGGGGGGAGTGAGGTGTTAAACTCCCCCCTTACGTCATAGAGAGGCGCGCGTGGAACACTACGCGCCGCCATCTCGGGTCCTAAGAAGTAGGGGGCAACGAATTTCCCCAGATCCGTTGCCCCTGGACCCATTTAGGGGGGCTGGAAGAGGGCGTTGTCCGCCCTCCGCCGACGCCCGGTGCGTCTGCTGCGGATCGGGTTAGCGGAAGCAATCTCCCGCTCCCTCTCCGCAGCCTCCTTCTGCGACATGACTGTTTCGCAGAAGGATACCACCGCGTCCCAGGACTCCTCGCTGCCGACCATCGAGTCGACAACGGCCGGCAGCGACAGGTCACTGCCGACTCCTGAGATGAGGGCACGGCGCGGCTCCTCCCAAGCGGCACACTCTGCCAGCGTGTGCCACGCCGTGTCCTCCCGACAGTCGACGCAGTGGTGACACCGAGCGTCCGGCTCCCTGTTTATGCGACACAGGTACTTCCCGAAGCAACCATGCCCCGAGAGCACCTGTGTCACCCGAAACGACAGGGAGCCGTGCCTCCTCCCGAGCCAGCGCTCGAGTACTGGCCGGACCGCCCCGATGGTAGCGGGGCCGGCGGTAGGGCGTGAAAGCCTGTCCCGCCATTCCGCCACCAGGGCTGCGCGAAGCTGTGACCGACGCAACTCCAAATGTCGCTGCGTCAGCCATTCGCCCCGCGCCCTCGAGTCCTCGCGCCACCGATACAGTGACGCGAGTACCTTCGCCTCGAGGTCCCAGGGCGGGGATCCAGCCAGTACACAAGCCGCCTCAGCACGGGGTGAGGGTGGAGTTGGCCTACAACGGCCCCCAACTCGACAAGGAAGTTCTCGAAGTCGGCGAGACTCTTGTTGGGCGAGAAGTACGCCCCAACAGTGCCAAAGCCGTTCGCGAGGGCGGCCACCCAGCCGTGACCTCGCGACGGGTTGACGAGAGCCCCGCCAATGATGGCCACCGAGCCGTCCAAATCTCCCTCCCAGTTACCCCTGGGGGGGACAAAATACGGCTCGGCGACCACAGCCACGTCAATCGACCACTCTGCCATGCTCTGGATCAATAAATCCTGAGCTCTGGCAGCGTGGTTGATGTTGCCCTGGAGGAAATGGTAAGGCGCCATTAAGCGCAGTCCATTCCCTCCGTCACACCATCCGTAGGCCGGGAGTCGGCCGTAGGGCACTTAGGCTGAGGGGGGGGTAACGAGCCCCTTGCAGCCTTGGTGCCCCTCTTCTTCTTTTTCTGGGTGGGCGCGCCACAGGCTCTTCCACCCGCCCTGTGCCCGGCGGGCCTCCCTGCAGCTGTACAGAGGCTGCAGTTTGGCGCCGCTGAGCACTGGGAGGACTTATGGCCGGGCTGACCGCAGCGAAAGCATTGCTCGCTGCGGTCTATTGCGGCGGTGCCACCCGCCCGGACATGCCCAATGTCCAGGCAACGGTAGCACCTCAAAGCCCTGGGTTGCAGCAACTTAACTCTTGCTGCAACCCAGCCCACCAATAGCCGCCCAGCGTCGGCGACCTTATTGGCCGCCGCCACCGGGCAACGCAACCATACCACACCGAGCCCGGATGCGCCAGTGCGGATTTCGCCCACCCGTATGTCATCGGGCGGACATCCACCGACTCGGGCGATGGCCGCCATAACCTCGGCCGGGGTGATCGAGTCGTCCAGGCCGTCGACTCGCAGCTCAGCGGTCTTTATCGGCCTGGACACTCGAACGTCCTCCGGGTTAAGGACCTCCCTTAGCTTGGCGGCCAGGATATCCGCCTTCTCGCCGCTAGAGGCACCCGGCACCTCCAGCAGCCGCGCCCCCGTAATCGCCGACCTAAAGCCTAAGCCGGATGGTATGCCGAGGTCGGGGAACGCGACCTTTGCTTTCGCCTCCGTCAGGACCGTCTTGTAGGAGACGCCCCTCTCGACGGCTCCGGGCTGCAGTGTAATAACCACAGCCGCGGAGCGTGGGGCCCTCACCCTAGGCGGCCTCTTGTTCTTTTGCTTGGCCGGTGCAGGTGCCTTAGCGGGTGCAGGTGGCGCTGCCTTCTTCTTGCGGCTCTTCTTGACGACCGTTGTCCAGGCCTCCGTGGAGGGCCCGGGAGCGGTCGCCGGGGGACCGGCCGTCCGGAAAGTGGAAACGGACTCCGTCGCCGGGAGAGTGGCCGACCCTGAAGTGGGCGCAGACTTCGCCTTTGCCGACTTACTGGCCCTCTTCCCAGACCCGCTCGGCACAGCTTCCGTCACCAATGACCCCGCTTTGGTGGAGCCACTCAAACTCCGCTTGTCAGCAGCGAGTGGTGGGCGTAAGGTTTCGGCCGGGAGCAGCCTCGGCTCGATAGCCTCCAGCCGAGCCCCTACCATTTGCCCGCACTGCATCATGCAGATGCGAGCGATCTTCTCAACCTCCGCATCCGCAAGTGCAGGGGCTGATGACAGGGTAGAAGATAGAGGCGAAGGTGGGACCGGCGATCCGGTGACCGCTGGAACTGCCCTCTGGGCGGCAAACTGCCGCTTGAGGTCCTCCAATTCGCAGTGGAGACAGCGGTTCTCCTCCCATAACTTCGCCGTCTCCTCCGTACTCGAACGGCTGAGGAGGACCTCGACAGCCTCCTTGATGCCGTCAGCCGCCTCCTTAAGAGCGCGCGTAAAGGTGCCTTTCAGGTTGCCCGATTCGGTGGCAACCTTCAGGACGACATCTACGCCGTCCAAAGCTTGGCGACTGAGTGCCACCGCCGAAACGCTCCCCCCAGCAGCCATCCTGGTTGAGCGCCGCTCCCGTGCTTGGCGTGCCAGCTCGCTGACCTTGTCAGCCGCTATAGCCTTCCGCTGCGCCCGCTTTGCAGCATTAGCCTCCGCCTTGTTGGACCCCAGCAATAAACCCTCGCTGAGGTCCGACATTGTAGCCCTGGAGTCCACACTCTCCACGCTCTCCGCGTGCTCCACCGGAGCAGGCGTGTCGGGCCGGGATACCGGCACGGAACGATCCCGCTCCGGCAAACGAGCACTCGCCACCACGCGACCTCGCCGGCTCCTGCCCGTTGGCACTTTTGCAGCTGGCAGGTTCTCTTCACTATGGGAGCGTGGCGAGCGCTTCCTCCTCTCTTTGGAAGAACGCCCAGCAATCCTCCCTTCAGCTCGCGAGCGCTCCGAGCTCACGCTCGCCACGCTCGCCATCTTCTCCGATGCAATGTCGGAATCCGACATTGCACCTACACTCATCCGCTCGACCAACACGATCGGCAAACTTTCCACATTTTTTTTAAATTTGGTATCCATATGATTCCCACGAGTATGGGGGATATAAAAAGTCCACCTAGGGTAACCCCCTGTCCCTAGGTATGTGTACATTTGTAACCCAACCAGGGGGTCCACTAATCCCTGGCTGGGGGTGCGCTTGGGACTGATGCGCCACCTACAACTAAGAAGCTGCAGATGACACTACTCCTCAGCCATTCATACCCTCGCCGCACACCAAAACTTGGTATTAGAGGAATTTTTTATAGAGGTTATCTTCCTCGCGATCCGGGCGGTCAAGCCAAGATCCTCGTCCCGTTCCGAGTCATAAAACATGACCATGATCTCGTTACGGATTACGATTTCGACGGTTGCAGTCGGGAGAATCAGATCCCCCGCTGCTAGCCCGTTGACAGGGTGAGTGCACAACGAGCGCCGCCCATGTTTCTCCACATGTCTGTCTGTTTGAAACAGACAGAAATGTGGAGAAACGTCCTACGCCCACTCAACCCACCCTCTGTAAGCAGAGGGGTGAGTGAGCGACCGTCGGGTAGTCTAAAAGGACCGACCCAGGAGCATAACGCTCCCCTCCCTACGCAGAAATTCGCCACAGTCAATACCCTCTCCTACATGGAGAGAATATCTAACCTAACCCAACCTAACCTTTTTTTTTTTTTTTTTTTTGATTACGGGGGGAAATCCTCATGGATGTCCTCCGCCCCGGGGAGGGCGGAGGGGTCTGTCAGACTCTTACTGACTAAAACCACCCCGGTGTTCCGTCTCTCACTTGCACCGGGGATCACGGGAACTAGTGTGACTTCCGCGATCCCCGGCTAGTGCCGGCCTGCCGCTGCGGGCCACCTCGCGATAGGGGGGGAGTGAGGTGTTAAACTCCCCCCTTACGTCATAGAGAGGCGCGCGTGGAACACTACGCGCCGCCATCTCGGGTCCTAACAAGTAGGGGGCAACGAATTTCCCCAGATCCGTTGCCCCTGGACCCATTTAGGGGGGCTGGAAGAGGGCGTTGTCCGCCCTCCGCCGACGCCCGGTGCGTCTGCTGCGGATCGTGTTAGCGGAAGCAATCTCCTTCTCCCTCTCCGCAGCCTCCTTCTGCGACATGACTGTTTCGCAGAAGGATACCACCGCGTCCCAGGACTCCTCGCTGCCGACCATCGAGTCGACAACGGCCGGCAGCGACAGGTCACTGCCGACTCCTGAGATGAGGGCACGGCGTGGCTCCTCCCAAGCGGCACACTCTACCAGCGTGTGCCACGCCGTGTCCTCCCGACAGTCGACGCAGTGGTGACACCGAGCGTCCGGCTCCCTGTTTATGCGACACAGGTACTTCCCGAAGCAACCATGCCCCGAGAGCACCTGTGTCACCCGAAACGACAGGGAGCCGTACCTCCTCCCGAGCCAGCACTCGAGTACCGGCCGGACCGCCCCAATGGTAGCGGGGCCGGCGGTAGGGCGTGAAAGCCTGTCCCGCCATTCCGCCACCAGGGCTGCGCGAAGCTGTGACCGACGCAACTCCAAATGTCGCTGCGTCAGCCATTCGCCCCGCGCCCTCGAGTCCTCGCGCCACCGATACAGTGACGCGAGTACCTTCGCCTCGAGGTCCCAGGGGGGGATCCAGCCAGTACACAAGCCGCCTCGTAGGAGATCGTGCGATACCCCCTAATGACTCTGACGGCCATCGCTCGCTGTGGCCTTCGCAGGACAGCGATGCTGCCGGCCGTCAGGTCAGCCGCCCAGATCAGGGCCCCATACAGGGCCATCGATCGCACGATCCCCACGTAGAGCCGCCTACAGGCGGCGCTCGGGCCCCCCAGATTGGGAAGCAGCGTTGATAGCGCCCCAGCCGCGCCCATCTCACTTGGGCACCAGCCGCTGGAAGTGGGGGCCGAAATCCCACCGGCTGTCGAGCACCAATCCAAGATACTTCACGGTTGACTCGACAGCAATTCGGGACCCCCCGACCACGATGTGTGATCCCAGCGGCGGCGCCCGCCGGGGGCCATGAAAGACCATGGCCTCCGACTTGTTGAGGGCCACCTCCAGGCCTAGGCGCCGTATGCGGGTCACGACCTGTGACACCGCAGCCGTCGCCAGCAACGCTGCCTCCCTGTACGAGCTCCCCCGGGCCGTGACCAGCGTGTCATCTGCATAGCACGTCAAGTCCACGCCCGGCTGGAGCTCGCCCCTCAGCACCCAGTCGTACCCGATGTTCCACAGGAGCGGTCCCACGACCGAACCCTGTGGAACGCCGCACGACATGCGGCGCTGGTTTCCGCCATCACGTCCCGTGTAGGTGACACACCTTTCCGCCAAATAAGCCCCAACGATGCGGCGGAGGTAGGAAGGCACCCGATGATACTGCAGTGCCTCCCTGGCTCTCGGCTAGGTCAGGCCCTTCCCTGCATAAGTGGCCGACGAGGCGGGCAGCGATTATCCGCTCAAACATCTTGCCCACCTCGTCGAGCAGCACTATGGGCCTGTATGCGGACGGCGAGTCCGCGGGAACCTAACCTAACCTAATTGGGGCATTGTGTTATAAATTTTGAAGTTCAAAAAGCGCTGATTCTCAGCATAATTTTTATATCTATAAAAATCACAACTGAAAGCAAAATGTTCCTAACTCCACACTCTACGCATACTGGTCCATATTTATCAGTGAGTTCACATCACATTACATGTACATTCAACACATTTATTTGTATTTGTAATTCATTTTAGAAGCTGACGACCGCGTCATTTACATCCGTTAAATATGATCACTATTTTAAGAAGAAACCTGGCACAATACGGGATTTTGGAAAATAAACTTTAAAAAAACGAGACACAAAATCATTTTGTCTCAAAATTAGAATGTCTTAACTTTGACTTAAGTCATTTTTAAAGTACATTTTCGTTTTGACATATCACGAGTGCATGTTGCATATTTTTACAGTAATGATGTGTAGTCTGGTGAGATGATTTATTGTACAGACGCCAGCACATCAAGCTACCATCAAATTTCTTTGGCAGTTTTTCAACCCTATTATGATATGTGAATAAGTTTTATGTTCAATTGTTTCGGATAGCTTGATGTGCTGCAGCTGGCGTCTGTACATTGCATTTTAGAGTTCATTTGTACAAAATGTTTCTCTTGATATCTTAGTAACTGGTAGTCTGATTTTCATCCACGTTAATTAGCAGTGGCGGTCCAGTGGGACGACGACTTACCGAGTTGTAAGTCGTAGGTTCGAACCCAGGCAGGCGCTTTACTTTGTGTCAATTATGTCATCAAGTCGGCTCTCAAAACGGTGAAGGGAAATATCGAAATTCGGAGACGACAACTGACATCTACCAACCCGCACTGGGCCCGCATGGTAGATTACAGCTCACTCCCTGTCGAAGAGAAGAGGCCTGTGTCACAGCAGTGGGAACATTGTATGATGATTATGAATTCACGAAATTGTAGATAAGTCAGGTAGTGCAGGTTATGTGAACATTTGAAAGGGCAATTGTTTAGGAGGAATTTATGGTGTTTTTTTTTGGGTGGGAAGTCATCAAAGAACTTCTCCCGCTTTGGGTGGAGCAGGAGGGCGTGTCAGACTTTTACTCACTAAAACCCACCCGTATTCCCTCCCTCAGTTACCTGTGTGTCAGGGGCGATGGTATGTTTTTCGAACAACCCGCATTCCTGGCAGGCATCGACCCTTGCAAAGCCCACCAATTGATGCTAATATCTCTTTGAGGCGCGCGTGGAACACAACGCGCCGTCGCCCCGGGCTTGGCCTTTACCGGACAGCGAGCTACTCATTACTCGCCGTCCGCAAGCCAGTGCCTACGGTGGCCAGGAATCAGCTTGGGATTCCCGATGACCAGGGCGTCTCCTGCGAAAGCTACGGCCGTGAGGGAGCATGTACTGCATCTCCCTCACGTGCGTCGCCTCCCTCTTTGCGAGCATCACTGATCACTGAAGGAAGCGACTGCTAGCCAAGCACTCTCGCTCCGTACCATGGCCTGGACCAGGGCCGGACGCCAGAGATCGCCGCCGCCGATCGCCTCCATGAGGACACGGCGGTGCTCCGCCCAAGCTGGGCAGACCTCCACCGTATGCTCCACCGTGTCGTCAGGGCGATCTTCGCAATGGAAACACCCCGGTGTTTGCTCCCGCCCTATTCGAAACAGGAACCTCCCGAAACAGCCGTGTCCGGTGAGGACCTGTGTCAGGCGGAAGGTGAGGACGCCATGCCGCCTCTCAAGCCACTCCTCAAAGAGGGGACTTACTGCCGCAATAGTGGCGTGCCCAGCACTGGGTTGCGACAATCGTACTCTCCACGTCGCCATGAGTTGGCCCCGGAGCTCTGTCCGCTGTGCCGCGATTTCCCGTGGCAGCGGAGTTACCCGAAGTGGCACGAGGAGGCCATTGCCTCCAGATCCCATGGCGGCAATCCGGCAAGGAGGCCCGCCGCCTCACCGGAGATCGTGCGGTATCCCCGGACCATCCGGATGGCCATGACCCTATGGGCCGCCTTAGACCAGCGTGCTGGTTGGCGCCTCAGTGTAGGCGCCCACACCGGTGCCCCGTATAGGGCCATGGCCCGCACGACCCCCGCGTAGAACCTCCGGCAGGAGGCGTTTGGCCCCCCTAGATTGGGCAGGAGCCGCTTTAAGACAGCCCCGGCCCGCTCCAGTCTGGGAGCCAAACGTCGGAAGTGCTCCGCGAAGTTCCACCGGCTGTTGAGGATGACTCCTAGGTACTTCATCGTCGACCCGACGCCCATGTGAACACCTCCCGCCGTTATCTGGGAACCCGTCGGTGGCGCATTTCGAGGACCATGAAACCACATGGCCTCGGACTTGTGCAGGGCCACTTCGATTCCCAGCTGCCGGAACCTTTCTACGATTGTCGCTACCCCGTGTGTCGCTAAGTCGGCCACCGCCTGGTACGACCTCCCTTGGGCCAGGACCAGCGTGTCGTCAGCGTAGCAAACTACGCTGACGCCACTAGGGAGGTCGGCGCGCAGCACCCAGTCTTACCCGATGTCCCACAGATACGGCCCCAGGACCGAACCCTGTGGGATACCCCACGACATCTCTCGCCGGTTCCACTCTCTTTGGTGAGTGGGATAGATGAAGGCCCTGTCCGTCAAGTAGGCCTCGACCACACGACATCTTGACGGACAATCCTATGATCGACTGTTAAGCCCATTAAATTATTTTTTGAAAACACTTTTGTGTTTAGTGCAAGTCCAGGACACGTGCAAAGGGGCTGAGGCTGACTTGACCTTTTTTTTTTGGTTTATCTGTAGAACAAAAGCGTGTTATGCGAACTTTTTTGTACACTTCAGCACATGTGGGCCGTGGGCCGACCCAAATTTCGGTAACCGTGGCGTTACAAGTTATAATAATACAATCTTTAGGTACTGCGTTTTGAGCGATAGGTACCGTATTTTGCGCTAGAATAATAGCGTAAATTAGTTTGTGCCGCCCTATTATATTTAGTGTTAGCACACTGGCCCACAACGAAAGGCCGGTTGTCTTCAGTTTTATAAAACAAATCCCTGAAATATTAGGAACGGTCTCACCAGGTTAAGCCGCCAGGGGTCAGCCGTGTCACTCGTCCTCCAACAGCCAGTCTTCACTGCAGGCTGAAGCGCACTTACGTCACTTTTGCTCCCTTGTTTTATATTACTACCCAATATAACAAATTGCGACACAGACGGAGACAAAAAACTCGGTTTGATTTCGAAGTCTGGCAAGTAAGTCGACATCTGCTGCGCGCGGGCAGACGCGACCGTTCACGACGGCGGCCCAACTTGAACTCTGTTCAAACAGGAGAAATTCCTAGTGTGGGGCAAGGTAAAAAAAAACTCTTCCTCCACTCTTCCTTCCTTCTAATAGCTGATTATGTACCATAATGCTTGGTGCGTTATTAAATCTCGGTGTTATAATTTTTTTTTTCTGTCAAGTACCTCTAGTGGTCGCAAGCTTTATTTGTTGACCATATGGTTCTGGGTTCGGGGTTCCCGGAGCGGGCAAATAGTTTTTGGGGACGTAGATGAAAGGTATTCTACCTGCGTCTTATTCATATAAGTATAGTCATATAAATATATAACATTACAAAGTTTCATTTGCTGTGAATCAATCAGTGTACCTGTATATGTGTAATCTACAAAAAGAAATTAGATGCCATCAAAAACAAGTCCCTACTTAAGGGACCTTCTGTCTTAAGTTATTACGTAATTAGCTAATCTAACAACATCTTATAGTGACCATATCAATATTAAAAATCTTTTATGTTTTAAATAAATAGATGGACTTGGCAATCGCACTAAACAATCTAATTTAATATAATATGTAATACTTGTGAGACATTGTATTTTCATGGGATACCCGTTGGTAAGATTGGTTGCAGAGTTTCGGGCTTCTGGCGACCCGTTACGACTGCCAAAGATCCACAAATGACAGCCGAGACCAACAGCTGAACATGCTGTCCGAGGGACGGAGAGGCTTGGTATGTAACGATGGTCACCCATCCACAGACTAACCGTGGCAAGCGTAGCTTAACTTGATCGATCGACTATTATTATTTAGCCACAAAATGGAAGTAAAATACATTATGCATCGACCCCAAATATTTTAGAATTATAATTTTAGAATACAAAAATATCCCAGATCGCGGTTCGGATGCCTATTATGCATTTACCATAAACCGAGTGATATGCAAATCCTTGCGCCGAGTGTGGATCGCACGCGCAGGTGCGCAAACACTGCTCTAACACATCACTAACGCAGTGCAACCCGCGCACAGTGCACTATGGCCGCTCGCGCTCTCGTCGCGTCTTGCGCGGTGCTCGCGATCGCGGGATATGCGTATGCGCAGGTCGGTTCTTACTATTTATTTTTTGTGTGAATTTTATTATAAAAGGTTATTCTAAAATCTTGAAATAATACGGTAATTTAAAAAAAATGGTGGTGATTAAAATATTTTCTATTGTTTTCTTTTTATGTCGGTAAGAGGTTTTCTTTACTTTGTTTTTATTTACTGAAAATGATATATCCGCGTGTTCTGGATATAGTGCAAGAGCAAGTTTGGATAGTTGTCAGCAAAAACCGTTTTTAAATAGATATTCATATTTTTTTAAACGTCAGCGATGAATTTTAATTAGTATCGGTGAAGCGTTGATTTCTAATCAATTATATTGTGTAAATGTCAATGATTGTGTTTACTTATTTATTTAAATGTTTCTGCATAAAATTAATCATTAATATAATCTTGTCTTTAGTAAACAAAACTTTTATTCATTAGATAGAAATGTGCTGAAAAATGTCGGTACATTTTCACGTGTGCAAAATGAAGCCGGTGCTACGATATTAATGTTTAATGTCCACATAAACTCTAAGTTATATTGGATTTAGTAGTTTTTACTTTGACTGCAGGTGTTTCAATTGATGTTGGAATTTCATAATTACTTGTACCAATAATTGCCTATAAAGTAATATCTATCTAGTCAATATGAATGTAGAATTTATCCATAAAATATTTTATTGACTTTCTAACGTTTGTTAGAATGTCAACAAAATATTTTAACATTAGCATTATAACATTACCGATAGTTCTAATGTAATCTATGTATGTATGTATGTATACTATCGGTAATGTTATGGAATCAAATTGCATCATCTTAATTCCTAGAAAAGTAAAAGAGGATACTTACCTTACCTTTTGGGTTTCGTATTTTTTAATTACAAGAGAAGAAATAAATTAAAAAATACTGATAAGTTTGACGCCATATTTTATTTTGTTTGTAGTTTTAGTGAAGTTATTATATTGTTAAAAATATTAATTTGAATAGTTTGTTAGATGATGTACGTAGGTACGAGAAGTTTCAGTGTAGGTAGGTATATATTTGACTAAGTTGGTTTTCAAATATTCTATTTTTTTAATTACATTCGGACAGCTCGACTTCATTCGCCAAAGTTCTCTGCTGAGCTCAATGCAACAAAACCTCAACTAACTGTATACAATCCTCTGAAGTTGGTATGCTCTTCAAAAACAACGGATCTTGTATCAAGTACCTAGTCATTTATCATAACACTCCTGGTTTGCGGCATTTTGTAATTGTAAGTAAACACTGCGGGAATGTGTGGGAAATATATAAGGGAATTATTGACTGGAGGTCGCACTTAATGGCCGGCTCACGACTTTAATCTTTTAAAGGATAGGTAGGTGTAGGTCCGAGCCTAGGAAAGCACGTTAAGCCGTAGGCCCCGGCTGTGATTTATAGATATTTGACTGACATCCAGTCTTACCAAGGGGTATGGTGTTAACCAGAAGCTGGGCTGTGGAGGTCAGATAGGCAGTCGCTCCATGTTAAATACTGGTATTCAGCTGCATTCGGTTACGCTGGAAGCCGACCCCAAAATAGTTGGGAAAAGACTTGTGGATAAAAGTCTCAGGGCCACCGTCTGCCGGTTAAAGTGGTGAACTTTGTGTAACATTCTTTTCCAGATAAGTTAACCGTTACTCGGATATGACAGACGAGAGGAACCGTCATCAATCAACATGACGTATATTCTACTAATATTACTTTTAAACTTTGGATGTTTGTTAGGTACTCAATCACTCAAAGCCGGCTGAACGGAATTGGATGATATTTGGGAGGCAGATAGTTTATAACCTTGATTTATACATAGAATACTTTTTATCCCGGTAGTACTTTTTTGTGGGATTATTTCCGACGTACACGCGGGCGACGCTGCTGGCGAAAGCTAATATTTAAATATTGATCGATTTGGGAAACAAACCCAGGAACCCACTCTCAGCATTCGTACTTGCGATCATTTAAATAATAATAATAATACTAATAAATTCATTTATTTCAGGTAAATAACACCCATTGCCATACATAAACTAATACAAATTTTACAGATAAAACTAAAAGATACATCAAATGCCATTAACTAAACCAAATAAAATAAAATTAAATCAATTAAAATCAAACTATCCAACCCTCCAACGTAATCCTGCGACGTAGTAAACTAACTGTCATTTATAATATCACACAACACCTGTAGTTCCCGATGGGGTCTTTTAAGAGTTTCGAAATAATACGATGTGGTCAAATCCCTTGAGTTGGCTGGCAAACGAAATTGTTGACAAGTCAGATGTGAAGTTGATGGTCGCTAGAAGAGGCTCTCGTTAGGCCAAGGGCCCAGGTCTTTGGGTCAAGGGTCTGATGCAGAAAGCGGTCAATTTAGTCAGGTGTTTTTAGGGAGTCCCTCATTCTGGGCCCTTGACTAAACTTGACCAAGCTTGGACTCTTTTACTCGATGGCGATGACGTTGGGGTCATTTCTACACTTTTACTGTTTCTAAGGAAATACAAAAATAGATGTGATGTCACTTACATATCCTTTTTTTAAATTTCATAATGTAGTCTACCAATGTTGAATTAAAAGTAAGTTTCATTAAATCAAATCAAGCAACACACAGTAAAATCAGTATAATTATGTAGCCTTCATTGTAAAAGTGTTTGTACAAACCTACTTACAGAAATAAAATCTTTTATCATTAAATAATAACTTGAACGATTACTCGTAAAGGGTATAGATGTAAACCTTACGTGTATATTAGTAATGAATTAATGTAGTACCTACCTAGTGGAAAGTTGGAAACACTTGTAAGTACGCATAAAAATACTTTGTTAACATATTAAATGATTCAGAGGAAAATACGAGTATTCCAAACCTTTCAGCTGTTTTCCGAACAACGTTTTATTAATTGCTATACTTCTAAGTTTAATAATAAAAGAATTCGATTTGAGTTGGACAGGCAGGTTTGAAAGGAAAAATGGGAGGCCATGCCATACAAATAAAATGGGAGGCCATGCCATACAAATAAAATGGGAGGCCATGCTATACAAATGAAATGGGAGGCCATGCCATACAAATGAAATATGCTTAACCGAAACTAAAAACGCCTCAATAGTAAAAAACAATCTAGAAAATATTTCTGGAATGACAAGATGAGATTTATTTATATTTGAAAGTAGCTATCACTGTAAAATTAGTAAAAGTATCTATTTATTTTACCCCGTTTGGAAGTTGAAAATGCTACCATTGGTAAGCGAAACGATCCTTTTTTTGCGATTATTCCCGATGTCCAATTGTCCACCACTTCTTTGGCCACGACTGAGGGATAGTGAAACAACTTAAAAATTATTCTCGCTGTCTGTCATGATATCACCATAGTACCAGGCTGTTACCATTTTGGTTGGCTACGCAATAACAGAGACTTGTGGCTAAGTAATAACAGCCGTACTTGGTCAATCGATCGGGTTAAGTTACGTTTGTGGCGGTTGGTTCGTAGATGGCTGACCATCTTTATATAGATGGCTAGTGCCACTGTCCCCCAACGGCAGCCATAGGAAATGTTTAAAAATCCGTGTAGCTCTCCACCAGCGGTGGTGAACGGAAATAATTTAGAAAGTTGTGATGCCGTCCCCCAGTGGTGAACATCGGCAATAATCGATTTTTGTGTATAGGAACCGAGCATAAGAAAACACACCAACTTACTTTTATAATTAACCTTGTCTCAGTGACGTCATTTGGTAATTTGCGGACGCTATGTAGCGGCCACCGCTCTTCTAGAAAACCGTAGCTCAATAATATTTCAAATCATCATCAGCCTACCTCTTTTCCAAGTGCAAGGACGGTCGTCCTCAATCGTCGTCAGCAACGGAACAACTAATATAGTAACTGACATAATAACTAAAAATAAACTTAATAGTCCCACAATTAAACTACATGTAAAGGAGATCATCTATTGAAACTTAACGTGTCGTCATATACACTTGCAGGTACCTATATGCTCTATTCGCACACATATGCACACTCATGCACAATATGCATTTGTCTTACACGGTGCAATAAGTGACGCTCTCATTGTGTTCCCGACCTTGTCTGTATTGACAATGCAATTGGATAAACTATTGATTTTCACTGAAATATGTTGCTAACGATTAGTCATACCTGTGCGACCAACACATTAAGGTAGTACCTGGTAATGTTGGATATTACTAGCTTTTGCCCACGGTTTCGCTCGCTTGGTGATCGGAAATGGTCCCCTAGGAATGTACGGCCGGGATAAAATGATTTTAAACTACCTCTGTGCCGCCGTTTAGCTGTTTTAAACTACCTTTGTACCGCCGTTTAGCTGTTTTCACATGATTGAGTAACAAACGTCCAAACTTTCAGATTTATAATATTAGTGGGACAGTAGGTCGATACGTAGTTTGACGTTCTTGCGTCTAGAACAGTGAGGTCGTGTTTTATATGGTCCCATCAAAAGATTAATAATACATTTAGGCTGTCTAAAGGGCCTCTGCGAGTTGCCTTCGGCCCCTGGTACGCCTTCCAAAGGTGCGAGACCCCAGAGCTCCGACATTATGTCACAGTCATTTCAATTAATAAGTAATACTAAATAGGTACCGGATCAAGCAATTACTTTTTAAAGAAATCTCTTTATATTTTAGTAAAATTGACACAAAAAAATAGTTATGAAAAATAGAGGGAAAACAAATTATATAGTATATCCCAATCATTACGCTTAGTTGCAGCAGTTAATAACTGTAAAGTACACAAGCGTTTTTCAGCACCATATTTGTTCATTTTTAAAATTACTTAAGTACTTGGCACTGCCATTGTCACAAGTGTGAAGCCCGAAAGTCTGACAAGCAGTCTTTCCAAGGGGTATTTTATTACTCAGTCACTGGGTTGTGGAGGCCAGACATGCGGTCGCGACATGTAAAATACAGGTATTCAGCTGCATCCGGTTAGACTGGAAGCCGACCACAACTTTGCAGGGAAAAGGCTAGACAAATGATGTCTACCATTGTCACAAGCTTGTCATGTAATAAAGTTTATCCACACATTGCCCGAATCAAGGCTCTCGCAGACCAGCGCGACGTGACTCTAGTAGATCAATATCCATGGAGTTTTCTTAGAAATTGTTCAATTAGACTGGCGTTACGCTATCACGTCGCGTCTGTCTGCGCCTTGAAAGCCGTCGGCACCACCCATTGATCCGATCTTAGGGATCAACTTTGGAGAATGTGATACAGCAGCATCCTTCTACCTGCTGTAGCAAATTGTGATAAACGATTCTGCAGTGATTTTGCAAATAACCCCTTTCACTTTACACATTCCGTCATTGAATCCCTTTCACTCACTTTCTGAATATCCACGCTGTATATTTTGACCCATTATCGTCCACTAAACAGTAGTAATGTCGGCTCTATAACGAACGAA
Source organism: Polymixis lichenea (assembly GCA_949091785.1). Classification (NCBI taxonomy): domain Eukaryota; kingdom Metazoa; phylum Arthropoda; class Insecta; order Lepidoptera; family Noctuidae; genus Polymixis; species Polymixis lichenea. Next base: position 173,021 of record OX420944.1, read on the forward strand.
CCTACAGAATGATTGACGTTGCAAGTCAACTCATGACGGCTTTCTGTTGCTATTGTATTCTAAAAACAGTCATATTCATAATATTAATACTCGAAATAAGGACAAACTACGTGTTCCCTTTCACCGGCTTCATAAGGTTCATAACTCTTTTGTTGGTCTTGGTATAACTTTTTATAACAAGCTCCCCTCTTCTTTGCTAGATTTGAATTTTAATGCGTTTAAAGTTAAAGTTAAATCCACCCTCTGTTCAAAGGCTTACTATTCTGTCAACGACTACTTAAACGATAATAATTGTTGGTCGCTGTGATTAACTCAAGACAATGTTCATGTTCTTTCACCAGTATTAGCTTGACTACTGACAGGTTATATAATTATATTAGTTCATGTGTTGGTTTATTTTATTTGCCTGTACTATGTTTTCAATGTTTTGTTGGTATATAAGCCTGTGCTAGCTGAGATATGGCAAATTTAATGTTTTTGTGTTTCGTAATGTTAATTACCCATTATTGTATAGAATCAAGTTCTTCTAACTTAACAGACAGCTGTGCTGCTGGGGAGTTTGTTGCGCCACTTCTTCTTCCCAGCTAAAGCACTAGGAAGTGGTGAAGGGCGGTCGTTTTGGGGGGACTGTCTTATGTAATTTTGACGTTCAAAAAGAGCTGACTCTCAGCCTAGTTTGACTAAATGACTTTTTGATTTTGATTTTGATTTTGATTTATGGAAATAACAGAACACCTCGCCTGTATTTGCTAAGGGTGTAGACAGAGGTCAAATCAAGACTCCAGGTTGCTACTGAAAACATAGCTAGACCAACGATACAGTCTCAGCAATACTAGGAACACCAACAGCTACTAGGGAAAAAAAAAATCACATAAACCTGCAAGGGCACTTATGAAACGTCAGAAGCTAGGTGTACGGTTCTAATTTGTCACTTCCTATGGAGAAGAGCCGGCAAAAAACTCCACGATTACTCTTTTAAAAATAATTGGCTTTTACAATGTTTTCAAATTACAGTGATAATAGGTATGGGAGGACAGTGTAGGCCTGTCAATAAGTACCAGGTACTTAGAGGAACGAAAATAAAGAATAGAAGAATAGAAAATCGTCTATAGATTTATAGACGACGTCTGTAAGGCCTACAACGTTCTCTCATTCACAGTATGTAAAACAAGCTACATAAGTAAAATCAACCTATTTAAACCAAGTTTGTGTTTTTGTTTGTTTGTGTTTGTTGTGTGTTTCCACGAGAATCATTAATAAATAGTCGATAATAAAAGTGATGTATAATGTCAAATAATGACGAGAATATGTCAGAAATTGTAAAAAATAAAAATAATAAAATTAACATTGTAATTTGGGAGCAGTTAATATACTCTCACATAGTTATGGTGTTAATAAGATACCAGGGAAACCACATGTGCAAAAGGAATTAATGCCAAATTTACTTGTCTTCAACGTAGTCTTTTATCTTATAATATGCTTTTTTGATAAGGACACGTTTGATGTGAGTTTTAAACTTTCTACCGCTAAGTTCTGTAACCGACTTTGGCAACTTGTTATAGAAGCGATACTGTTTATTAGAAATGACTTGCTAGTTTTAGTTAATATAAGTTTTGGAATCAATACGTACTCTCAATCATTAAGTATGTTGGAGTCGGCAACTAGTCTAACCAGACGCTGCTGAATACCAGTATTACACATGTGACACAGCGACTGCCTACCTTATCTCCACAACCCAGCTACTAGGTGTCCTACCTGGCTACCCTTTGGTAAGACTGGTTGTCCGATCACTTTCGGCTGACCAACAGTTTTACGCGCTTTCCTAGGCACAGAGGGGTCTTAATGGGGGTATGTCACGATGGTCACCTATCCACTGATCAACTGCGGCAAGCGTAGCTTAAAATCAAAATCAAAAGTCATTCATTCAAGTTAGGCTGAGAAGCAGCACTTTTTGAACGTCAAAATACATAGGACAGTCCCTTTTGGGGGACTGTCTTATGTATTTTGACGTTCACCCTTCAAGACTTGCTAGTGTTTTACCTGGGAAGAAGTAGCGCAACCTCTCCAGCAGCACAGCTGTCTGTTTAGTCGGATAGATTTGATTATATACATACATAGGCAAAGTAATAAACATTACGAGACACAGAACATTAACTAAATAATTAGTCATAAGTCAGCTAGCCATGCCAATATACCAACAATTAAAATGAAAACTAACCTGATCCATCAACCCGTACGGCTGTTATTAATTAGCCATAACCGCCGACATAACTTGACCACAAGTCTCGAAATAGGACATATCAAAAATACATACTCATTAATATAAGCATAATCAGCCTATGACGTTCCCACTGCTGCGCCACAGGCCTCCTCTGCCAGGCGGAGTTTACCGTAATCCACAAAGCGGGCGCAGTGCGGGTTGGCAGATGTCACATGTCTTCGACTTTTTTGGTTCTACTAGACTATGACATAGAACGTTACGTACGTTAACGAACATTATTAAAATACTACAGCACTCTGTAGTTATTGTGAGGGTAGCATCATCACGTCACGATACTACGATACACCGCGTTGCTCTCATTGTGGCCCAGTCCTTGTGTTTGATTGAATGCAAAAATAAACGTTGATACAGAAATTTTATTTATTGCATCGCATTCCACTGCTGGGATAATGTTACGAGTTTTTAATTGGTAGGTGTAAATCATCCGGGATTATTGTGTTTCCCACATATTTTAATCTATCATCATCAGTTTCAGTATCAAATATCATCTTGGTGTATCCTGCACCTTTATTGCGTAACACACTAATAAATATAATCAGCAGCTGAATCATTATGAAGGCATAGAAACATTTGTCGGTTCAATACCGCAAATAGCGCAATCAGTGTTGTTGCACTGACAAAATGAAAGCCGTGACTGCCTCGTTGGTCTAGTGGTCACAACCGCGACTGCTGAGCGGGAGGTCCTAGGCTTGACTTCCAGGTCGGGCAAAGATTTCTTTTTTCAGCGGTTCATGTCAATAGGCTCGCATCCTATTCGATATTTAAACATATCTTGTGAAATGTGGGTGTACCATAGAGATCACCTCTGTCTAACTTGTCCGGGAGTAAGGGCGTGAAGTTATGTGTTCAGTAAATCTTCTTCAATCACAAAGCTTGGTGCTTGAAGGAATTGGGGTGGTGATCAGTAATTTCTCCTTAGTAGCATAAATGATTAGGATTCTGCTACGTATCCCAATTACATATAAATAAATGTAGCCACGGATATGATATAATTCTGGTTACTTGTACTGATGAACAATACAACATTGCTGTCACCTCTGAAGATTTGGTATACCGAAGTCATTACTGGATTTGAAAATGTTTTCTTTTGAATCAAAAATCCTTGAATGAATATCGTTGCCATGAGAGCGGCGGCACCAAATCACATCACGATACAGTGTTATGCTCCCATTGTGTCTCGAACCTCGTGTCTGTTTACACACAATTGCAATAAACTGCACTGGAACGTTCAGATTTATGTTTATGTCAATGTCTTCAAGATTTCAATGCTAATGTCTCGATGTTGATGAATGAGCTGAAAGAAAGAATACCGTCTATTTAGACACAGTCCGTGAAACACAAAATATAATAACAAAGTAAAAAAGTGAAAATAAATAACAACAACAGTTCAAATCAAATCAAATCAAAATATTTTATTTCACATAGACCTGCAAGGGCACTTATGAAACATCAGAAGCTAGGTGCACGGTTCCAATTTGTCGCTTCATATGCAGAAGAGCCGGCAAGAAACTCCACGGTTACTCTTTTAGAAATAATTGGCTTTTACAATGTTTTCAAATTACAGTGCTAATAGGTATGAGACGACAGTGCAGGCCTGTCAATAAGTACCAGGTACTTAGAGGAATGAAAATAAAGAATAGAAAATCGTCTATAAATCTGTCTGTAAGGCCTACAACGTTCTCCCATTCACAATATGTAAAAGAATCTACATAAGTATAGAATCTACATAGTAGGTACGCAAACCGTAACCATGAATTCAGCATATCATTCGAGACCCCTAGCGTAGAAATTTTTCGCCGGTAATACAAAAAAAAAACAGCTGTTTCATAGAAAAGTGCAGTACCTATGCGGTCAAAATGTATGGAACAGCTGATTTTTTTGTATAACCGACGAAAAATTTCTGCGTTAGTGGGTCTAGAATGATATGCTAAATTCATGGTTACAGTTTGGGCACTGGGTAAAAACTTTTCCTATATAGTTACTTGACTACTTCCGATAAAGTCTGAATACTACATTTAGATTTATTATTATCTCATTCAGTCAAGGGCTTCATGTTAGTAACTAGTAAGTGATGGGCGTATCATCACGGCAATATGGCCGATGGGCGAAGAGCCCTTCACAGAAATGATTAATTACGGAAATACTTTATGTTTTTAATTAGGTACTTAACAATGAGTATTTACGCATAACATTACTTCATATGGTTCACTGGATGGGGATCACTGGATCTCAGTGTCACATCATCTCTTGAAATACATTTTCGTAGAATGATAAGGTTTCATATATTAAATGTGACATACCTACTTACGTGTGTCCAACTTAATATTATAAATGTGAAAGTTTGTATGTTTGAATGTTTTTACTCAAGCACGCAAAACCGGCCGAGCGGACATTTGGGGCTCGGGTAGATTATAACCTGTATTAACAAAACCGGCCTAGCGGACATTTGGGGCTCGGGTAGATTATAACCTGTATTAACAAAACCGGCCTAGCGGACATTTGGGGCTCGGGTAGATTATAACCTGTATTAACAAAACCGGCCTAGCGGACATTTGGGGCTCGGGTAGATTATAACCTGTATTAACAAAACCGGCCTAGCGGACATTTGGGGCTCGGGTAGATTATAACCTGTATTAACAAAACCGGCCTAGCGGACATTTGGGGCTCGGGTAGATTATAACCTGTATTAACAAAACCGGCCTAGCGGACATTTGGGGCTCGGGTAGATTATAACCTGTATTAACAAAACCGGCCTAGCGGACATTTGGGGCTCGGGTAGATTATAACCTGTATTAACAAAACCGGCCTAGCGGACATTTGGGGCTCGGGTAGATTATAACCTGTATTAACAAAACCGGCCTAGCGGACATTTGGGGCTCGGGTAGATTATAACCTGTATTAACAAAACCGGCCTAGCGGACATTTGGGGCTCGGGTAGATTATAACCTGTATTAACAAAACCGGCCTAGCGGACATTTGGGGCTCGGGTAGATTATAACCTGTATTAACAAAACCGGCCTAGCGGACATTTGGGGCTCGGGTAGATTATAACCTGTATTAACAAAACCGGCCTAGCGGACATTTGGGGCTCGGGTAGATTATAACCTGTATTAACAAAACCGGCCTAGCGGACATTTGGGGCTCGGGTAGATTATAACTGTATTAACAAAACCGGCCTAGCGGACATTTGGGGCTCGGGTAGATTATAATTGTATTAACAAAATCGGCCTAGCGGACATTTGGGGCTCGGGTAGATTGTAACTGTATTAACTCAAAGACTATGTTATCACGGTAACACGTTGCCGTGCGATAATAATTATCGACCTCCACGCAGAAGCTAGCAGAAAAAGTTCGTACAGTAACAAGAAATAAAGCAGTAAAAAAACTATCAATAAATCTAACAAAATAATGGAGAGCCAGCCTTACGACAGTTGCTCGCATTAAAAAAAATGTAGTTTGTCCACCTACATCAAATTCTACCTACCCCAAAGTATCTAAATCAGCGTGAGACAAAAACAAAAGACTCTTACACATTCGCTCTTAGACATAACAGTACATAACTTCAAGGTCGTCATTTATCTTCAGTGTGCACAAGATAAGAGACCCCACTGAAAACGGTTCAGGAATTTCAGGTATTTAGGTCATGGTTGCATCGCCAGATCGGTATGACGGGTTGCAGGTGGAAATTAATCGGGATATAGTGCAGCTATACAATTAGATTAGACTTTGTTGAGGTAGGTAAAGCTTCAGTGCTCAGATTTTTGCTGTTAGAAAAACTTCCTGTGGCAGGGGGTTCCCATCGGGGGTTTTGTTAAACCAACGTCTGTTTGCTTATTTTTCCGTGTTATAGGCATTTCATATAGTTAGAGAGATGGTAGTCCATTTGCTTAAAAAATAATTTTCATAATTTTAAATTGGTTTCATTGTTGAATTACAGGCGCAAAAGTCAAATCTCTAATATCAGAAGACCAGCTGATACGCCCGCACCGTCCGTGCTGCGGACGCAGGTGCGGAGGTTTGGACCCGGGCAGGCGCTTTACTTTGTGTCAATTATTTCATCACCACTGCTCTCAAAACGGTCTAGGAAAACATCTTGGGGAAACCGGGACATCCTAGAACTAAAAAATCGCAGAAATGTGAAATCAGGTCCGCGTGGTGTATTACGGCCCACTCCCTCTCACAGAGTGAGGGCTTGGGAACGTTGTAAGCAAATTATGCTTATGCATTGCGTTCAAACGAATTTATCAAACATTTGAAGTAATGGTTTAGGAATTTCCTTTAAAATTCTTCGGATTGTGAAACAAACTTCGTTACGCAATTGGAGTACGGATTGGCAAACTGTTACATACGTACAAAATTAAAAAAGTCCAGTATTTTTTTTTTTAAACATGGCTTTAAATTAAAATAAAATTCATACTTATCCTTCAGTAGCCTGAAAAACAAACCCGCGTAACACGACACAATAGCACGGTTTACACAATAGATACAGAATGTAAGTATTAGTATAATATTACTTAACAAATCCTTGGCGTTGAACAAACAAACAGAGCACACACAGATCGCTGTAGATGATGCGCACGCTGTAATGTTACACCTGTTTGTGTGAACGATATAAAGCGGCTAGCAGTGAACTAAGGTGTGGATCACTTGTGATTTGCCAGCGATGAACATTGTTAATAACTCTAAAGAGAGATAGGCAGAAATCATGACATTTTGTTGAGGTCGTCCCATTTGTGAAAGTTAGTACGAAGATCTACATGTAAAAATAATGACTAGGTATCTCCTACACCTCATATATTTTTTGTCTGATTTTGAAGACGTATAGCCTCGTTGGTTTACTAGGCGCAAGTCGTTCGATTCCCAAGTTGTGTTAGTGTTATTGTTTTTTTCTAACAAAAAATATTCAGTAGCAGCCCGGTGACTGGATTCGTGGTCTGCGACTGTCTATCTGACCTCCACAATTCGATACCTCCTGGTAAGACTGGTTGCCAGACTTTTGGACTTCTGACGACCCGCAACGACTTTCCAAGATCCACGAATTACCGCCTGGACCAACGGCTTAGCGAGCTTTCCGAGGCACGGAGGGGTTTCGGTGTGTAAAGGTGGTCATTTATTCTTAACCTAAGTATCATCAAAAATACTGTGTTCTCTTCATTCCTTAAAAACACTTTTAGAGAAGACACAACTTTTAGAGAAGACATGCAGCCTTCAATTTTGCTAATCACGACGAACCAGTCACAACAATAATTTTGCATTACGATACTAATACAGGTTGAGTCATTCTTCAAACGCGGTATGATAACATCGTCAGTATCTACATTGTACACACAAAACATTCCGTTCTCGTAGACATGGCTATAAAAATAACTTTCTTATCATTTCGCTCTATTAATGATTTGCATGGGAATTAAAATAAGTAGAGCTTGTGATTAAAAGGGTTGGCCAGTTAAGAGGTAAAAGTTTTGATTGCAGTTGACCTCGCCGTTTATTGAATGGTCTCCAGCAACGCACTTCGTCTTCTATTCCAAAGCAAATTAATGTTAGTTTCATTCGAGCTTTCATTAGTTCGTTGATGCCCTTCACCCTAGAACAAAATCACCATCGGAGTTCTCCAGACAAAACCTCCTTTTAACCGTTCGCGTTGGGAATGTACCCTTGTGTTGGATACTCGTGCTCCATTGCAATCATCATTGTATGTTCGCGTTGGGACATTGCCGTTAAAATGTACTGTTGTGTTGGATACTCGTGCCCCATTGCAATCATCATTGTATGTACTGTACATCATCATCATTATCTGCCTAGCCTTTTCCCAACTATTTACATGGACCGACTGCCTATCTGACCACCACAAACCAGTTCCTGGGTAATACAATACCCCTTGGTGAGACTGGTTGTCAGACTTTCGGCTTTCTGACGACCCGTAACGACTGTCAAAGATCCACAAACGACGGCCGGGACCAACGGCTTAGCGTGCTTTCCGAGGTACGGAGCGGTCTTAATATATAATATATACGATCAGTTGATCGTACCCGTGCGGCTGTTATTACTTAGCCACAAGCCCTAATTGCCAAAACTAAAGCTTGTGCGAATGATCTAAAAATAACCAACACAACGTGGAAGTAGAAACTAAACGCATTCAGAGATGTTCAAGTGCCTGGAGCTACTGGAACAGACAGCAAAACAAATATTATTTGATCGTTCTGTAGAACGTGTATTAATGTAATTGGCATGGCAACTGAAGGGTTCTGTGACGTCATTATTGTGCAGCAACAATGACTTTGTCCATTTCGTTCTATTACAATTGGTACTACGTAGTATTATGATGTTGGATAGATGAGAGGCTCGTGGCTAAGTTATGATAGCCGCACGGGTTCATTTTAAAGGTTGAGCAACGCCAAAGTTGCCAAAGTTGCCAAAGTTGAGTCGTGGATGGGAGACCATTCATTACTTTCCGAGACCCCTGAGTGCCTCAGCACGGTAATCCATTTCTTGTCCTAAAACTGTTTGTCCGAAAATCACTATCCAAAACACGTTTGCTGCGTAACTTCAGTAACAAGAATGTTCAAAAATTCGAAATTTAGTTTTACATAATTATCTTTACTACTAAAACTATTCTGTCATAATATCGAGTACTATAACAATTGAATCTCCTAATTTTGCGTGAAATAAAGTCATATGTCCGAAGACGAAGCTGCGGTGGTGAGTGTTAAACCATCTGCGACGATAAGCTCGCGAGGGACCGCCGCCGCCGGAGCCCCGCAGCACCAAAGCCGTGACGGAAACCATGCTTGCTGCATGTTGCATGCTCACTTGCATGCTGCATGATTGCTTGCATGTTACATGTTGCATGCTCGATTGCATGCTGCTTGCACGGTGTATGCTTGTTTGCATGCTTTTCACAGGGAAATAAAAACCACATGTTCACAATCAACTGTTTTATTGAGCGACAATCACGGTGACAATACATGCAAAACAAGTCGGTGGAAGAAAAATCTTGCCTGCTGTCTATACCTAACTCTTATCTACGTAACACCTGAGAGAAGTTCATAGCAAAAGCTTTGTATTACAAATTTGTTTTAAAAATCTTGCCTGCTGTCTATACCTAACTCTTATCTACGTAACACCTGAGAGAAGTTCATAGCAAAAGCTTTGTATTACAAATTTGTTTTAAAAATCTTGCCTGCTGTCTATACCTAACTCTTATCTACGTAACACCTGAGAGAAGTTCATAGCAAAAGCTTTGTATTACAAATTTGTTTTAAAAATCTTGCCTGCTGTCTATACCTAACTCTTATCTACGTAACACCTGAGAGAAGTTCATAGCAAAAGCTTTGTATTACAAATTTGTTTTAAAAACATTACTAGGATAAATAAACATTTAATCATTTGAATTTAGGACTTAACATTTTTTATTGAAAACGGTTTTAAGTATTTTCTATATTATTGGTTGTAATGTTTGCTTTGAGGGGCTTGTGGCTAAGTAATATTAGCCGTACGGATCGATCGATCAGGTTAAGCTAAGCTTGCCGCGGTTGGTCCGTGGATGGGTGACCATCTTAACATACCAAGACCTCTCCGTGCCTCGGAAAGCACGTTAAGCCGTTGGTCCCGGCTGTCATTTGTAGGTCTTTGACAGTCGTTACGGGTCGTCAGAAGCCCGAAAGTCTGAGAACCAGTCTTTCCAAGGGGTATCGTATTACCCAGTAACTGGGTTGTGGAGGTCAAATAGGCAGTCGCTCCATGTAAAATACTGGTATTCAGCTGCATCCGGTTAGACTGGAAGGCGACCCCAACATAGTTGGGAAAAGGCTAGGCAGATGATGATGATGATGATGATTGGTTGTAATGTTTATGACATACAAATTTAGGGCATATTGTATTTAGGGATTTCACTTTTATGGCATGTTATATTATGAGCAAATAAGGTCGGGCAAGTGATCATACGGACAAAAAAATTATGGCACTAGGTTATGGATAAAAAGTTAGGGAACACCATAGATAACCCTCAGCACATGAAGCCGTTGGTCCCGGCGGTCATTTGTAAATCGTTGCAGACAGAAGCCCAATGGTTGGCCGACCAAAGCTACCGGCTATGGTGTTACCAAGGAACTGGTTTATGGAGGTCAGGTAGGCAGTTGCTCCATGACAAATATTGGTATTCGTCTGCATCTGTTGGGGCTGGAAGCCAATCCCATTAGAGATGACAAAAGGCTAGGCAGATGTTATAATAGACGGAAGTCCGTAGCTTTATAACCGTTTTTAAAAGTATATAAAGTCATGGAAACTTTATTCTTTACGAAATTGACTAAAAACTTGATTTGCCCATATATTCCAATTACAACAAACGGCTATAACCCGGCAACTTGACGTAGTGTTTCGATTTGATACATAATTAATTTCCTAGACTGCACATACATTGGTGCTTTATTAGTCACACCAGACAGACAACAGGACCTTGTGGCTAAATAATAACAGCCGCGCGGGTCGATCGATCAGATTAAGCTACTCTTGCCGCGGTTGTTCCGTGGATGGGTGACCATCTTTACATATCAAGATCCCCCGTGCCTTGGAAAGCATGTACAGTACGGAGTCATAAGTCCATGACCATATTATGGGTTATATTGCTATAAACTCGCGACCCAGGCCGTACTTACTGCTGAGTATAACTGATATATCAACACAGAACGCACACCTCAGAACTCACACACTGGCGTCGAATGAAACAAAAAATATACCGTCGCACAGAGTACGTAATTACGTATACCTTGGTCGGTTCATACGATTGTTAAAATTCACGTTCTCATACCGAGTTCCGATAGCTCGTAACGTATCGTGTTGGAATAAGAAACTCATAAGTCTGGGTTCAAATCTCGTGATGAGACTTTGATTTTGCTTTTCAAGAATAATCTTCATGTGTTCTTCTAATATTCAATACATTAATAAACGAGAATAATAATGTAAGTATTATTTTCTTATATTTAATCGTTAACAAAGCATTAAGAATAAAATGTTGCATAAGTGATTACAAAATATTTATTCGTTATAATTTGATGAAGTATAAACATAACTAATAACATCTTCTTGTTAAAACAGTTTGTTTTCTCATAAAGAACAATTTATTGAAGTAAAGTAGCTCATTGGTGAACTATAATCAGGCTTAAAATATTGTATCTTAGTAATATAATAATATTGTGCTGTAATTACTACTGTGTGTGGGTACTCTAAGGAAACCACAACAATCTACGCAAATCTACCCACTTAGATATATCAAATGCAAACGCGTTGTCACAAGACAATTAAATGACCCAGTAATATTACTTTTATTCTAGTTCGAGTTAGTTCGTTCTATCTCAAACCTCAAAGTTAACAAATTGTATTTAATAGTTCTTCATAATATCTTTTCACCCACATCAAGTTACACAGTATTTCACTAAAACAAATAAGGGGTACTGTTAGCAAAATACATACCTACTAATATGTATTACTATTGAGAAACAAAATTATTTAAAATAGAAATTTCACATAAATATTATAAGTAAGTATAATGTTATTTTCATCGTTCAATAATTTAGGAAATAAATTTACTTTGAAATTTTATATTTTTCTTCTATTTAGATCTTATGATATTTATAAAACATTAAAAAAATAGTACAAGAATCAGCAGTTATAGATACTTTAATCAGTTATATGTGTAATAAAATAATTAAATCCTAATACTCACACTCAGTCCGGTTTCATCAGTTAGGTAATTGTGATATAATTATTAAGTCCACTTTTATGCAGCGCAATAATATTCGCTTTAATTTATTTCTATATTTAAATTTGCTTTAATTTTAACATGAACTAGAACACCGGTAATACATTTAACACACGTCACTAGCACCCAATATCAACCAACACCGGTCTATCTAGTCGCGGTGAATGAGTCGTAAGTTAACTATTTATTTAGGTTTCTGTGGGTATAATCATAAAGTTTTACGAGATTAGTCAACAAGACGAACAAAACAAGAAACTATAATCAAAAGCGATTTTTAAAACAATAAAGACTATTTTACTGCACGTGGGATTCGAAACCGCGACTCGATACGCGCAAACGCGCTAACCCAAGTACGGTAACCGCTAAGCTATCATGCCATTTACTTTAACGGTTGAATTTATGAAATACAATCACTTGTAAGCGTATGCGAGTGTGTGTCTATAGTATAGAAATTACTTATTATAAGAAGGTCGTAAGTTAAACCGAGGTGTCGGTCTATTGCTTTTTGAGATTAGTAATCCACTTCTGACCGCTACTGTACGCCGTTGATCCCGGCTGTCATTTGTAGATCTTTGACAGTCGTTACGAGTCGGCAGAAGCCCGAAAGTCTGTCAGCCAGTCTCAAGGGGTATCGTATTACTCAGTTACTGGGTTGTGGAGGTCAGAAAGGCAATCGCTCCATGTTAAATACTGGCATTCAGTTACATTCGGTCAGACAGGGAAGGAATAGGCAAGACATGATGATGACCAGATGAACAACAACAATAGTTGTCGTAATATCACAGGTGCGCCAAACGTACTTTATTGAGCAATTTCAGTTCCGCATTCTATCTGCACAATACGTCTTATTTCAGTACTCATGCTTTTACTTCCTAATAATATTGATGCTCAACCTCTCCTCTTAAATGGGTAAGCAAAGTTTCAATAGTTATTAGTTGTTACTAAGAGCCGATGCGGATGCTTCAATATTATGGTATTGGCGCGTTTCCAAGCTGTAGTGCTGGTCAAAGATCATCACAGCATAGATGCAGTAGATGATGTCATTAATATGCAATATTACATAATTCAGAGGAGTTTCATTGTTTATATTCGGGCTATGCGAATCTGTGTGTACGGATGAGCGAATATAGGGTTTTTATTGAACGAGAACAAAAAGACTTTCAGCTTACTGGAAGTTTTGTTTAGCAGTCTTGCATAGAATGCATTCATTGTGAAGTTTATTTTTAAGGTTTTAGGCATAATTTCGTAGGGTAATTCACGTTTCTTCACCATAGGGAATCGCCCTCGTGGTATGTCGACAGTACTAAAAAGCAAAGCAAAGCGGGTAAGTTATTTTGACATTTACAAACAAAATTTACAAATTTAGGTATTTATTTGTATAAAATGTAGGCATAGATTCATAATTTAATTGTAATTAATTTTCTTGTAAAACTGTTTTGTTATGTCTTACATAAAAACTGCAACTGCCGTGATTTGAACTTCCGACTTTTCAATCAGCAGTCTTGAACTTTAGCCATAAATCAATTAGGTACAGTTAAATAAAACATACTTTTCTAAAAACAACTAGCTTGTCAAATAATTTATCCAGTTAGGCAGTTTAGAAAATTGGCATGTAATACTGAATGGATGACGTCACAACATTAAATTGAACTGTAGATACTAACAGCAGTGATGTTTTATGGTTTCCTTTGTGATATCACGATAATAATTTCGCCATAAGTTTTTTATGTTAGTTTTGCACTGCGATTATGCGCGCCGGCTTAGCCTAGCGTTCCACTGGTGAGAGAAAGCCAGGAAAAATCCAGCAATGCTACTACTACTATTATCACGGTGCAGCAGCTCTTAAGTGGTACAACAAACAGAGAAATGCTTTGGTAACTTGATATTTCATGACTTCTGTCGTCACTCTCCACTTTCTTACATCGTATGCATTGCAAGCCCATAGCATTGACTTAAAATGATTCAAAATGATTTGCAACTATGCATTTTTTAAACATCTTCATGATAAACAAAAACGCCTCATAAAGCTTAACTTCCACAACTTCCAATTACTGCATTTTACCGCATAAGCTCACGTCCTCACGGAGATGTAATAAAATCGCGGCGGGATTTTTCGTGCACTGCTTAGCGCCAGTACTTGAAAATCGAACTGCTTTTTCGATGCGCTGAGATTTTCTCACGCTGCACTCTGCTCTCTGCTGGATTTTTAATGGTCGGTTCCGTTGAAAACCGACAAAATCCCGCTGCAATTTTATTACGTTCGTGTGGACATCGACTTGCTTTGAGGGAAAAAGGCACATCATTTTAACAGTTTTGCTTCGCTCGGCTGCCACTGCAAACCAGCTTTATTCTAGTTATCATTCCTATGTATGTTTGTTTTGATGTTTGAACTGAGTGCAGAGCTGTTTTTACAGGTTTGCTTTTGATTTCATTTTTAAATAGATTGTATTATTAGGTGCTTACTGCCTTGCCAGAAAAATGTAAGCTTATCTCATTGTTTAAATCATTCAATTTAAAATGTATATTTAATGAAGCGACTAGAATAACAGCAACCACAGCTTCATGCATAGACAATGTATTTACTAATTGTAAAATAAAGGACTCTTCCTTAATTAGTGGCGTCAGGTCAGACCATACTGGTCAGCTTGTATCGTTTGACTTAGATAAAAAGTTACAACTAGATAAAACCATTGAATTTAGACCTCTGACTAAAAATAAATTGAAAACGTTTCAAAATAATGTTCTTAGCAATCTCTCAACAGCAAGTTTTGATTCACAAGATCCCAATATAAACTATGACACATTTTTTTCTACAGTATGCCAAGAATTCAATAAAGCATGTCCTGTAAAAAAAGTCACAGTCACTGCTAAACCAAAATTTAGCGAATGGGTCACAGCTGGCATTCGAAAAAGCAGAGATGTCTTATATAATTTGTATCACGAAAAATCATTGACTTCTGATCAGGCCCTTCATAATTATGTAAGAAACTATTCTAAGATATTTAAAAGAGTCTGCGCTCAAGCTAAATCTAAATTAATAAGTAACAAAATTAGTATTTCTAAAAATAAAATAAAAGCTGTGTGGCAAGTTATTAACAAAGAAACTGGAAACACACAACAGCGAGATCAGATTGAGTTAGCTCTAAAAATTGATAATGAAACCATTTCAGATAAGTTAAAAGTTGCTGAGACTTTAGAACATTTCTTTACCAACATCCCAATAGAGGTTACGAAATCTCTCCCGTCATCATCTGTATTAGCTGAATCTCTTCTTAAAGAAAACTTCAGTAAGGACATTCCAAATTTTGCATTCAAACCCATTTCTATTGCCACAATTAAAACAGCATTTAAAAGTCTTAACATAAAAAACACTGAAGACTTATGGGGCATTTCCGTTAAGGTTCTTGAAGATATCATTGACACAATTGCCCCTGTCCTAACAGGCATATTTAATCAATGTTTAGACACTGGTACGTTTCCTGACTTAATGAAACATAGTAAAGTAGTACCAATTTTCAAATCGGGTAGTAGGAGTGATCCCTCTAATTATAGACCTATATCTGTGCTTCCAGCATTGAGCAAAATTTATGAAAAAATCATGCTAGACCAGATGTTGTCACATTTTAACTCAAATGGGATTTTACATAGTCGACAGTTTGGTTTCACGAAAGGTAGGTCAACGACTGACGCGGGAGTACAACTCATCAGTCACATTTTGGAATCCTGGGAGAAGTCCCAGGATGCAATTGGCATTTTCTGTGACCTCTCAAAAGCGTTTGACTGCGTTGACCACAATACACTTATCTGTAAATTACACCACTACGGAGTTCGTGGACGAGCTGCTGATCTTGTGCTTTCCTATTTATCAAACAGGCAGCAAAAAGTAAATGTTAACGGGGCAACGTCCTCGGGGTCTCTAGTCAAGATGGGCGTGCCTCAAGGTTCAATTCTGGGCCCTTTTTTATTTCTAGTTTATATTAATGACCTTCCTTACCTGATGGCTAACTTCTCGGATATAAATTTATTCGCTGATGACACTTCTGTTATTTTTAGAATAGATAGAAAAGATACGGATGTCTTACATGTCAACGATAGTCTAGCTGTTCTCTCGAAATGGTTTGCGGCTAATAATCTTTTACTCAATGCGAACAAAACTAAATGTCTTAAGTTCTCATTACCAAATGTACCCCAAGTAGGGCTAAATTTAAAACTTGATGGCAAGAAACTAGATGCTATTTCGGAAAATTTATTTCTAGGAATTACTTTAGATTCAAAATTGCAATGGGGTGCCCACATTAGAGCTCTTTCAAGTAGATTAAGCTCAGCTGCTTACGCAGTAAGAAAAATAAGGCAGTTGACTGATATAGCCACAGCTAGGTTAGTATACTTTGCTTATTTTCACAGTATTATGTCTTATGGCGTTCTGCTGTGGGGGTCGGCAGCTGACGTAGATTCAGTTTTCATTCTACAAAAGAGGGCAATCCGCGCAATCTATAAAATGGGGCCTCGCGAGTCTCTTAGAAATAAATTCAACGAAGTTGACATACTAACTCTGCCTTCTCTTTATATCCTAGAAAATATCTTGTATGATCGCAAAAATTTAGGTCTTTTAAAAAAAAGATGCGACTTCCATAATCTAAATACACGTAGTAAAGATGAAATTGTGATTCCAAAATTTAGATTAACTAAAACTAGTAAGTCATTTCTAATAAACAGTATCCGCTTCTATAACAAGTTGCCAAAATCAGTTAGAGAACTTAGCGATGGAAAGTTTAAAACTCATATCAAACGTGTCCTTATCAAAAAAGCATATTATAAGATAAAAGACTACGTTGAAGACAAGGAAGTTTGGCGTTAATTCCTTCTGCACATGTGGCTTCCCTGGTAACTCATTAGCACCATAACTATGTGAGCGTCTATTAACTTCTTCCAAATTACAATGTTAATTTTATTAATTTTATTTTTTACACTTTCTGACATATTCTCGTCATTATTTGACATTATACAACACTTGTAATATCGAGTATTTATTAGTGATTCTCATGGAAATCATATCACTTGGTTTAAATAGGTTGATTTTACTTACGTAGATTCTTTTACATATCGTGAATGAGAGAACGTTGTAGGCCTACAGTTTCTATTCTTTATTTTCATTCCTCTAAAGTACCTGGTACTTATTGACAGGCCTGCACTGTCCTCCCATACCTAATATCACTGTAATTTGAAAACATTATAAAATCCAATTATTTTTAAAAGAGTAACCGTGGAGTTTCTTGCCGGCTCTTCTCCATAGGAAGCGACAAATTGGAACCGTGCACCTAGCTTCTGACGTTTCATAAGTGCCCTTGCAGGTTTATGTGAAATAAAATATTTTGATTTGATTTGATTTGACTTGTTCCCTGTAAATGCACGAGGTTTAGGAAAGGAGACCATGCCTGTAAGGTTTATTTTTGCCTTATTTAAGTACCTATTGTCAGCCCTGCTAAGGGATAATTCATTCCGATATACTTACAAATAAAAGTTAGAATAACGCGACGAAACTCTAGTAAAACAATTTCCATGAAGTTTTCATAGAAATTGTTCTAACAGAATAGCATCGCACCGTCGTGTCGCGCCTGTCTGCGGGAACTCTCACTTGATGGCCACGTACATAGTTTGAGTCAGTGGGCTCAAAAACATCGAAAATGGGTACCATCCAAACGAAAAGAAGAAGAAGGCACAGGCTTTTTAGATAGCTCAGATCAATCCATTATTAACCGTCTTTACAAGAAGGAGCAGGTTCTCAAGTCAATTGTATTTTTTTCAAGTTTGTACTTTGTTACCTCAGAACTCTTCTTTCTATGGTTAGAAAGGGCTATACATACTGAGTGGTCTCATGTAAATTTGGTCAAGTTTTGATCAGTGGTTTTTGAGTTAGCTTCAATATTACGTATTTTTTCCCCTTAGTTTATGTCGATGATATTATAATAATTTCCTGTCACTATTATTTACTTAGCAAGTGAAGGTATACGAATTTGAAGGCTATGTACTTCAACTAAAATTAAATTAATAATTTAAAAAACCCGCGACCCAAATAAAAACTCTAAAAAGTAAAAAAAATATATTTATTGGTCTTTTTATTTGTAAAGAAAACGCCAAACAGAGGTAGCCTAGTATTTTCATTAGCCGCCCCCAGACTTGACAATACGTTGATCAAAATATTACCTACAAATTAAAAGACCAATAAATATTATTTTTTTACTTTTTAGAGTTTTTTTGGGTCGGGGGTTTTTTAAATTTTTAATTTAATTTTAATTTCCTACTTTTTAAACTTAATGTCTTGCTTAAATCTTCGCAGAGCGTTGCGTTTGTTTCCCACAGTGAAATTTGTTATTAATTTATTCGCATTCCTCGTTCTGATCACCATTTATCTATAACCTATTCAATTAAACCTTTTCAATGAGCCCAAACACGATACTTCTGCTGTCTGTTGATGAGTTACTTGGGTATCCTGGAAATTTCAGGTGTTACTTTGTTCGTCTAATATCTTTCAAGTAATAGAATACCAAATTTCGACTTGATCAGACCCGTGGAAGATGCTCAAATCCCTTCATCAACCAGAAAAGAGCTGATAATCTTCAAACAGCGGAAACGATTTTGATGAAACAACCAACCGAACAGACCAACTGGACACTGAGAGTCGAAAGGTTGGAGTCGCGCCACGACATCGACTTTAAGTCATTCGTGGTACGAATTCCAACCCACCATCTACAATACTGCTTGAAAGAGGACTTTTGGCCGAAAGGTGTCGTATATCGACGTTTCCGAGGACGGTTACGTGACACCTCGCAGCGAAACACGACGCCGTCAACTTTACGTGTTTAGTTATAGTTTTAAGCTGGTTTTTAATATGTATTAGTATGTCATTATTGTTTAAGATTATTTTGTGTATTTTATGTATGGGCCTTAGTTGCCTGATAATTAAATGATTATTATTATTATTATTATATCTAAGAACACTCCCGACTAATTCACGTTTCAAACAGAAAAAACTAAATCAAAATCGGTTCATCCGTTCGGGAGCTACGATGCCACAGACACACACACACACAGACACGTCAAACTAATAACACCCCGTCGTTTTTGCGTCGGGTGTTCAAAAATGATATATATATATATTTTTAGACAATAACGAAAATATGACTGTCTATGTCCTCTGGTTACAAAGTTATTAGATAACTAGGTCAAATTTACTCCAACCCCAAATCCTATTTCACACAAATAAAACTGCACCCGTAAAATGACACAACAACAACAATGAATGGTAATCCTGGTGCTAACCTTATCAGTGTAACCCTAAACCGGGTAACGGGTAACCCAAGAGGTTACATGAGTCATGCATGACCTCATGAGGCATGAGGGTGACGTTAACTCTCTGTAACAATGTGCAGACCACTCTTTTATACTTTAATGTCGGTTATAAAAGAACAATTGTATGTTGTTATAAATTATTGTTTGTATTGATTCAGTTGAAACATTGTTGTGAAAGAAGTAAATACTATAAATTCAGTTTCGACAGGCGTTAATTTGTGGCAGTATGATTAGTCAGTAACTGGCAAGGGAACTCTTATAAAATCTACGACTGTATTTGTTTTTTTTTGGGTGGGAAGTCATCAAAGAACTTCTCCCGCTTTGGGTGGAGCAGGAGGGCGTGTCAGACTTTTACTCACTAAAACCCACCCGTATTCCCTCCCTCAGTTACCTGTGTGTCAGGGGCGATGGTATGTTTTTCGAACAACCCGCATTCCTGGCAGGCATCGACCCTTGCAAAGCCCACCAGTTGGTGCTAATATCTCTTTGAGGCGTGCGTGGAATACAACGCGCCGTCGACCCGGGCTTAGCCTTTACCGGACAGCGAGCTACTCATTACTCGCCGTCCGCAAGCCAGTACCTACGGTGGCCGGGAATCAGCTTGGGATTCCCGATGCCCAGGGCGTCTCCTGCGGCGACTAAGGTCGTGAGGGCGCGTATACTGCCTCTCCCTCACGTGCGCCGCCTCCCTCTTCGCGAACATTACTGCTTCGCAGAAGGAAGTGACGGCTACCTATGCACTCTCGCTCCGCACCATGGCCTGGACAAGGGCCGGACACAAGAGATCGCCGCTGCCGATCGCCTCCACGAGGACACATCCAAGGACAATCGCACTCTCCATATCGCCATGAGATCCCGCCGGAGCTCTTCCCGCTGTGCCGCGACTTCTGGCGGCAGCGGAGCTACGCCCCGGCGTTTGGCCTTCTTGTGCCACTCCCAAGTGTGCGCAAGGACCTTTGCCTCCAGATCCCATGGCGGCAATCCGGCAAGGAGGACCGCCGCCTCACCGGAGATCGTGCGGTATCCCCGGAAACTGCATAAAATGTTGACGTGCAGATATAAGTTACACCTTAGATTTTTTTTTATTGCTACTCGCAGGTCAACCTAGGAGGTTATTGGCTACTTAACCGGACTTACCTGTGGCTGCATCAATAAATCAAGGCCGCCCACCAGACCTTAAAACTTATCATTAAGCGACTATGTGCTAAGGGCACCTCCCCCACCACCGGTGAGGTATGGACCTCGGTTTAAGGCGTCGCTGGAAGAGGGCTGCTGGATCTGAATGAACACCCTTTAATAACTCATTCTGTCTCCTTAAGGACCTAAGTACCGTGCCTTAGATATCAATTAGGCACAAAACAATTAGGCAAAATCGACTTTTTTAGATTCCGCATGAAGTTCTCGATCGCGAACCAATCGATCGATAGTCATGTCATTCAAGCATTCAGTTCACACTATAAACAGTGTTGTCTTAGTGTGAGTTGTCATGTTAATACGATTCAATTGTAATTGTCATAACAATCTCATTTCATTTTCGTCTACCAGTTTATTTCACACAACTAGACTTAAATTCTGACCTTGTAACTGAACTTAATGTTCGCTTTAAATAATTTAACTACCTACGAACAATATTTAGATCATAGTGTTGTTAAAGTATAAATATTACGTCTTTCAAGGCTGGCAACCAAACGGTTTTTGCAACATTGAGTGTTTTATTGTTAGATTAAAAAAAAAATACAATATAATTTCAGCATGTTTAGTAGTTTTTTTTTTTGTAAGAACGTTGATTCGCACAAAGATCCGTCCGTCTGTGATGTGAAGAACTAAATAGTTGTTAAGGAGAATTTTATTAAATAAAAATAAATCTTGAATTGCTTCGTACATTTCCAGATAGATCTAATTGATCGTGCTTACGAGATCGTGAGATTGCCTCTCAATCTCTTAAGCACGATCAATAAGACTCGGATCAAGAAAATCTGTAACATAATTAGTCCGCAGCGTAGCTTACCAATCCGGACAGATTACTGTATTGAGCCTATGAGGAAAAAGTAATTTTGATATTTGTGGCACGTCACACGTGCAACAACGGGCTGGACGAAAAGTAAGACGGCAAAGCAGTTACGGTTACTGACGAACCCACACCTATTCCCCCTATTGTCCGATAAAGTAATCCAACTAGACGCGACAATAGCCAACTTTGCATTCCTCAGCTCTTCTGCGTAAGAGTAATTCTGTATGGCGCCCATTCTTTTTAATACGTTGCTAAAACATTGGCGGGATTATACAAAATAAAAATTAAGGAGTAGGATAAAAAGCCTTCTGTTAGAGTAAGCATATTATAGTACTGACGAAATTCTGAATGATAAATTATTTTGACTTGTGTGAAATATATATCTAGATTTTGTTCCTAGAATTAGTTTGACATTAATTTGCTATTTTATTATTATATTTTCTATAATGAGTTGATAATTATGTGATTTAGTTGAATTTTAATGTTAATTTAAAAATAATGGTTGATGAATAATGGACTAATTCATAATTATTTGATTTTGTCTGTTTATATTTGAACGCCGTTGAGGCAAAACATGAATTAACTAATTTAATGTAACCTTTTGCATGCCATGTTTGTATTGTGTACTCATGTTTTAGACAAATAAAAGTATCTTATCTTAAAGCCTTGAATAGGGTTTGCCTTTCAATTACGTCTATGTCTTTCTTTTTTTTGGAGTAGGTAGGTATAGATTCTGAATTACCGGAGTACCAACTACTACTGCCACATATAATCACTTAGCACGTCTAAAACACAACCGGTCACAGGACTGATGGATCTCCTGCAAACGCCACCGTTATTTCTTCTATGTTGCGCTATTTCAGCGCATTCGAGACGAAACAAACATATTTTACGTCATGTTTTTCGTTCTCCTAAAACCCAATTCCTTACTTTTTCAGGACGCCGTAATCATAGTCGATGTGATAAACCAAACCCACCCGACTTACCCACGCCACGTGGCCTTCAACGATGACCTGTATGCGAGCACTATAGCAGAGCTGCATACAGCCAAGAATGATGCCCTGCTGCTGTACACTGACTTCGCGTCAAGAGCTGGCAACGACTTGAAGACATTCCTCACCAACATCACCGGGTTTGCTGACGGGATCATCAGGAATTTGAATATGGGGCCGCCTTATAATGATGTAAGTAGTAGCTTTTAATGAAAATCTTAGACGTAATCGTAACATGGGGGCTTTCTATAGTTTCTGTCTAGGGTCCATGAGAAAAAAATATATTGTTTATGTATGTATCTTAGAGCTTTAGCTGAATGAGGAGATTGTAATTTCCAAGTACTTATCTTGTTATAATAATTATAAAATAGTTTTTCGCGGCTTTTCCGTTATTTACTTGATCCAGGAAATCTCAAAAAGTCACTGGAAATGTTAGTTCGATACCCGGTACAGTTTTTTTGACATCTCGATAATCAGTTTTTAACGTGCTTATCTTAATAATGTAGTTTGAATTAACGTAATAATGACAAATATTTTTTTTATGCATAAAACATTAATTAAATCACAAATACAAACATTTACCTATCATGACCTCTTTACATCTCTTATGTCCTAAAACCGCCTAAACCTGTCCCTAAAGTTCTGCACATGCGGTGTTTTGCACACATGGATGTTGAAAGGCTTCGTCAAGATGCGTCAGACCTCTGTTGGGAACACCTGGCAGCGGCGACAGCTGTAGACGAAAAACTGCACATTTTCAATCGGACGGTCCTTACTCTCTACGACAAACACGCTCCTGTTAAGAAGATTAAACTTCGGCGACCGCCTGCTCCTTGGATGACGACAGGGGTTTGTATGGTGATGAGGCGCAAGGATTGGGCCTTTCGTAAATTTAAGAAGGCTCGCAGTGAAGACAATCGGTACTTTTTCAAAGCTGCTAGAAATCGGTGTAATTAGATGATACGCAACGCTAAACGCCGCCATATTCTCGAGAACATATCTTCTTCTTCACCTGCTGATATCTGGAAGTTCCTTGGTACTCTTGGCATCGGCAGGCCACGTAATATGGATTTTCCTAATACCATTGGCCTTGATGATATCAACCGTCTCTTCACAACCACGTGTCATTTGGATTCCCAAATGTTATCCCAGACGGTTGATTTCATTACTGGCCTAGGTAGTCCCATCATAGAACCATTTCACTTCGCTCCGGTCACCTTAGACGAAATTAAAAAGATCATCCTTTCCATAAAATCCAAGGCTGTGGGCTATGACGACATCAGTCGTAGTATGGTTGTTTGGATCTTGGATAGCCTTCTCCTTCCAATTACCCACATTCTCAACTTTTCTCTTGATTCCGGACAATGCCCATCCCTGTGGCGTCACTCCCTAAAATTTCAAATCCCTCCCTACCCAGTCACTTTCGCCCCATTTCCATTCTCCTATTCCTGTCTAAAGTGCTTGAGGCCTGCGTACACAAGCAGTTTACGAGGTTTGTTCGCCGGAACAACCATGTTAGCACTTATCAGTCTGGTTTCAGGCCTGGGTACAGTAGATCCTCCGCTCTCCTTAAAGTGACTGGTGACATTAGAGAAGCCATGGAGGAGACCAAGGTTAGCGTTTTGGTATTAATTGATTTCTCTAATGTCTTTAACGCCGTCACGACATTCTTCTTACTATCCTCTCTCATCTTATGGTTACGCCCGAGGCTCTGGAATGGTTCTCTTCTTATCTTCGGAGACGTCAGCAGTCGGTTCGCGTTGATGAGAGTTCGTTGAGTTGGCGTGATCTGGATGCTGGTGTTCCGCAAGGCGGTATTCTTTCTCCATTGTTATTCTACAACTTCATTAATTTAATAATTCACTGTCTTCGGTGTTCGTATCATCTTTATGCTGATGATCTTCAACTGTATACATCTGAGCGGGTAAAAGGTTTATCAGACGCTATAGCAGATGTAAATCGAGACTTGGATGCAATCAAAAAGTGATCTGATAGTTTTGGGGTATCAGTAAACCCCTCAAAGTGTCAGGCTATTGTAATTGGAAGCTTGCGCACGATGGGTAGGGTGACGCTTAGCTCTCTTCCTCCACTTATTTTCAATGGTACCGTCATACCCATTACGTCACTGTGAGAGATCTCAATTTGTATCTTGACTCGACACTGAGCTGGCAACGCCAGGTCTCTGGTGTGAGTCAAAGAGTCAACGGTACCCTGCGATCTCTGTATCGTCTGAGGAACTTTTTGCCCGCTAAGACTAATACCATGCTTAATAATAATAATACATTTTATTTAAAAAAAAAATGGTAAAATACAGTACAAATCTTAGAAATAATAAAGGTAGTACAAAGTATGATGCCTGTACTAGGATAAACCTGTATCACAGGCGGCATAAGTTCTTACTATTTAGATTAGGACAACTGATTTCTTAACAATTTTTAACTGAAGTTTTATGAATAGTGACATAGTTAGTTAATTTATTATGTTAGAATTTACTTAATCACTAATAATTAAGGTCTTAAACATGTAGATAATTTCTATAATATTTAGGTACGGAAAATAGTTTATAGCACTTAGTTACAATAATATGTTTGAGTTAGCAGTATTATTAACTAGGTTGAAAACAAATATTACATGAATCACTTTTTAGGCAACATTGCTCTTTGAAGCTTTTTGATGCTTGTGCAGACTTTGATTTTCCCTGTCATCGACTATGGTGGCGTGTGCTACTTCGATTTGAATGCGGTTTTGCTGGATAAGCTCGATAGACTGCTCAATAATTGTATCCGTTTCATTTTCAACCTTAGGAAATATGACCATGTGTCGAGCTATAGGTTTGAGCTCAAATGTATGTCCATTCGCCAAAGAAGAAGTTTGCGCGCTTTGACTACGCTTTTCTCCTTTCTCAATTCTCCTAAACCCCATCTTATCTTTTGTCTCATTTCCAATATCTATGTTATTCTCACACTAAGAATCTGCGTTCTTCTAACAATCTTCTTCTACTCTGTCCTTTTCATACTTCTGACTTTGTTCATTCTTCCTTTCATATTTAGTCTATTTTTCTTTAGAATGCGCTTCCTCTCGATATCAGGACGACCACCAGTCGGTATGCATTTAAGCGGAAATTGCAGAGGTATTTTCATAACGAATAGCGTAGAATCATCTAAACTCCTCTTTCCCTTGAGAGTATATATATATATATATAATAAGTATATATTATAATAGATACGTATGCTTGTGTATTATTAGTTTATAACCTATTTATGTACCAATCTTATTTACTATTCATTATGATATAATTTGTAGTCGTTGTTCCTCTCAACCTAAGCACCTGCCATCTAATCTCTTCACCACCCTTGGTTGACTGGTAGAGAATGCCTAAGGCATTAAGTCCGCCTTTGTACTTTTTTGTGTGCGAGAAGTAAAATAAATAAATAAATTTACGAGAAGCGAGTAAATAGAGCTAGCAACTAGCGGCGGCGAAGAGTATGCGTATGAGTCTATCAGCAAGTATTCTGCCCGCCAAGTAAGCGTCGCTGGGCGAGTATTCGACTTTGTTAGCTGTTATCGCTGCTACAAAACGGGTACTTTACTTACTCACCGTCAGTGTGAACAGTCAAAGTCAAACTTAAAGTCCAAAGTCAAAGTCAAAGCATTTATTTCAAATAGGCAATTATAAAGCACTTTTGAACGTCAACATTTACATTAAAATAGAATTGATTCTAGTCGCCGCTTCCAAAATGTAGTTTCGTATGGAGAAGAATGGGCAACAAACTCCACCGTTATTTTTTTTAAATGTTATACAATATTTTACATAGGTACATTCATCTGCGATGAACTTTGTATACAGGTATATCTTTTGTTTACTTGAGTTTACGGGACCTATAATAATCTTTCGTACGTTTCTCGAGCGAGAAAATGGTTCATAGCTAGTCGCTTCCTCGTGCAGTGGGACAGGTGCCTTACTGATGATTTAGTAACAAGTGATCATTTATTATTACTTTCTATAGGTGTTGCAGTTTTTAATCTTCAAGCAGTAAAGAGGTTATTGTTAAAAACTGGATCGTAATCTGAAAAATAATGCTATCCCGATAAAATCTGTGCATAAATGTTGGTGGCGGCAAGACGTTGGTGGCTAGGTCTCACAGCCTGGCTCATCGGCGTAATATTGCTTGCCTGTCAGTCTTCTACAGACTGTACTTCGGAGAGTGAGTGCAAGAGTTCCACGACCTGATCCCAACATTGCCTTTTTACTACTGTTCCACCAGAAGTACTGCGGGGTGCTATTCGACCTGGCGTACCTAGCGTTTCTCCTCCACATTCATTATGCGCACAGCCAAATTGTGGAACTCTCTACCAGCGTTAGTGTTTCCTTCCACATTTAAAGCAGCATTAGTGTGATGACACTGACAGCTCACTCTACACAAGTTTTCACGGTAATTTTTTTACAGAATCGCCATATTGATCGATCGACCGGTGGGGCTGTTTTATTTTATTTAACCACAAGCCCCACAAGATTTATAACAGACGTGTTATTAGATTAATGCTATCACCTCACCCAAATAAGTCCATAAGCCCTACCACGTGTAGCCAAACCACAACAAACATTGTTTTGTGAACCCATTCCAATTGATATCACGTCCGAGAATGTTGATGAACAACAATCTCTTAACAAACTATTTCTGTAATAGTTTATAATAATAACTGCCAGAAAATACATGAAAATTTTCTAAAAATAACCTTGACGTGATCAAATAATATTTGTTCATAAGCGATGTATGGAGAAATGCGTGTTTACATATCGTAACACAACCTATTGAGAAAATATGCGGGGTACATAGTTGCAGTGTATAATAATAGGGCTGATGGACATACGAGTTTATATCGACATCAATGTTGTTTAGTAGTTGTTGGATTCTGTTTAGTATTCCACGGACTTAATACCTGACGTCGAATACGTCGTCCGTCGAGTAAATCGATAAGGTTTCCCTTATTCTACTTGTCTTTTTTTTCTAACTCAAACTCAAAGCATTTATTTCAATTAAACCATTTAGGCACTTTTGAATTGTCAAAAAGTCAGATCACTTGGAAAGTTGAAGCTAGTTGAAGCTAGTTGAAGCTAGTTGTCCATTCCAAAACGTAGATCTCTATGGAGCAGAAAGGCAAGAAACTCCAAGGACACTCTTTTAAAACAAGTTAGGTATCACAAAATCTTGGGAACATCATTCTTGTTGCTTTTATATGTGAGAACAATGTAAAAATAATAATAAACAATTCTAAATATAAGATTAAAAATAAGCCCTGGAAGTTAGGAGATGACCAGTCTCAACCGACAGCGCCCGTTAACGAACTTGACGCGTGGGTCAGCACCATCCAGCTCAACCATTTTGTAGGGAACCGAATGATCCAACACACGCGCCACCACCTGTGAGACATTTAAGTGAGCATGACACACTCTCAACAACCATGCTTTTTCAAGTCAACGTACTTCCAAACAACAAAATAAACGTATGGATGGTACTCACATTTACAAAAATTTTACAAAATGCTTCTAAATTATGCAAAACTATACATTTGAGATGTTAATTAAAAAAATATTTACTAAAAGAAAGAAAATAATTTAATATATGTTGAAGTATTCAATAACTAACACTTGGTTCAGTAAAAACAAAATATATTCGTAATGTCACAAAATTTTTAATAATAGGAACAAAAACGTTCGTAATGTCATGGCGTTTAATGCATGATTTAAATTTCTTTTCATATAATTCAAGAATATCGACTGGTATTTTATTATTACATTTTACATAGTACCCCATAAAAAAGTGTGTACTTTAGACAATCTGAAACGTGATTGATCGATCTAATTTGTTAATATTTCCAATGTTAAAATTGTGCCTGTCACTTATCTTACTAAAAAGGTGTAGATTTTTCCGAACATAAACACCGTGAAGTTTTAATGGTTGTTTTCCCGCGGCAGAACAACTTGCCGTAAGGAGTACTTTCGAAGTATAGAGTAAAAAAAAATAAAGATTTTATTGTTGTAAAATTATAGAAAATATATTCATCAACTCGATAAAACACTACTCAATAGTAACACTAGAGGTAACTTGTAGGTACTATTCGAATCGCACGCACCGCCGATAAAGGGAACAGCGATGCATAAATGTTCAAAGCAAAATAAACTCTCGCACGTGGTGATTTTACACAATGGTTAATCTGCCATTTTTTGTTTCTAATATTTTATTCGTTTATAAAACGATTGTATTAACAAGACAAAACCATTTCGCTGCGGGAAAACAACCATAAAAATTTCACGGTGTAGGTATAATGTTTTCATAGATGTATTGACAAGGTACCGTCATGATTTTTATTGTTTTGAATAGAGATTCGCGTCTGCGGAGGTTGTAGATGGCTCTGACAGCCCTCTTTTGCAGAATAAAGATCAACTCAATATCCGCAGCCCGTCCCCATAGCAAAATGCCGTAAGACATGATGCTATGAAAGTAACTAAAATAGACCAGTCTCGCGGTATCCTCGTCTGTTAATTGGCGGATCTTCCAAATAGCGTAAGCGGCCGAACTTAGCGGCCCTGCAAGTGAAGTTAAGTGAGAACCCCACTGTAGCTTTGAGTCAAGCGTAATCCCCAGGAAAACCGTCTGTTCGACGAATTCTAGTATTTCCCTATTCAATACAACGTGACATTCACTACTTCTAACATTTGGTAACACGAATCTTATACATTTAGTTTTTTTTTCCATTTAATACCAAATTATTTACAGTAAAACCTTAGCTGTAGCATTATTTTAAGGTTGTATGCTTATGTTGAGTACAAAAAGGCAAGGTGGGATAGCGACAGTTGGATAAAACAGGCTGATTATACAATTATACAGGGAAGGTACTAGACAGTTCGAGGCGCAAACTGGTTCCATGAATTCAACACATGATTCTACACTTTAGGAGACGTTGAAGTTGAAAAAAATCAGTTTCATAGAAAAGTGGAATATTTACACGGTCAAAATGTAGGAAACAACATTTTTTTAAATAACCGTTGCAAAATTGCAACGCTTTCAGAATCATGTGCTGAATTTATTGTTATTGGCTGTGCGTCGATGTTCCTTCCATCCTGTATAATTATGCTTTTGGATATATTTCTTTAAAAAAAAAAACGACATGTACCAACCCGCACTGGGCCCGCCTGGTGGATTACAGCCCCCTCCCTCTCGAAGAGATTAGGCTTGTGTCGCAGCAGTCGGAACATTATAGGATGATTATGTATGTAGCGGAAATCGAGAAAAGTAGCTACCTTCATTTGTTTGACTGAAAAGAATTTATTAATCGAGTTACATCAGAAATTGGTCCATATTTTGATTTAGTATTTACTGCCACCAAATACCTAATAAGCTTTAAGCTCTACTGCCAGCCCTATCCGCAACAGATGGAAGCACTATCGATGCAAATAATGCAAAACGAATGCCTTCACGTCGCGTCGGAATGCTGTAGCCTAGATGCGTGTTCACGGGCTTGTGCAGGATTTGGAAAAAATGTCCGATTTGTACTATGATGAAGAAACTGGGATTAAACGTTTGTTTAGTACCTAAAAATTAGGATAAGTAGAAGCCCAGGAGCTACCAGGAAAAAACCGTGAAAATTTTACTTATGTCAGGTCTCGCAATAAAAGCGAGTACCGCTGACCATTGACTAATTTCTACTCATTCAGTGTTTTTTACTTATTCATTTCATCCTGTTCCAAAATTCCAATGTTCTTGAATAAAGAATTTAAATTGTTTCTCTGGGAATAGCCGAGCTTCAAGTGGAGTTAGACAGGTTAATAATCTCACGCCCATTAATGTTGCTGACCCATGTCCCCAGAGAAAACATCTTAACCAACCCAACCGAGTGGACAGAATGTAGCTATTTAAAATGGCGTATTTTCATCATTTAAAATAAATCAACCTCTTCACTAACGGTCACCGTTATTCAGTGTAAGCCAAAATAATCATGAGTGCTTCATTCAGTTCCCTGAAAACGACTCAACGACAAATTTCCTTGACCACATGACATTTTGCCAAATGGCTATAAAACTTTACAAGAAACGCCGCCACGGTCCCAGCACCAAGAAACCATCACAGTCTCACCAATAAAATAGTCGTAACTCTAAGTAATGGGCGACTTATTGTCAATATAAATACATTAGTAGATTACTTCAGGCTGTCTTTAAACTCATGATGTAACCTTGTTACTAATACAGAAACGTTTATTATAATATTATTATTAATGAGTTGCACGTGGAGTTCCAGTAGTGACAAGGTAATAATAGAAATGAGACAATCCATTTGTGTATATCAGTCGTTGTCGTCATCATCATTTCAGCCGATAGACATCCACTGCTGGACATAGTCCTGTCACAAGCACCGCTACCTCGACCGGTTCTGTGCTTCTTACCTCCAGCGGATTGCTACGGCCTTCGCCAGGTCATCGGTCCATACTGTGGGAGGCCTTCCAATGGTATGTCTTCCAGTACGCGGTTGCCACTCCAGAACCTTTCGGCCCCATCGGCCAGCTGTTCTGCGAGCAATGTGCCCTGCCCACTGCTACATAGTCTGTAAAAATCTCATCTAGAAAACCTAGGTGAAGTGAACTGACCTTCCACCTGATGCTAGCAAATGACAACTTACTTCAAGCTCACTTCACGGTGAGAATTTTACAGAACAGGCCGGCTGGATTCAGATAGTATGCCTCGAATGCCCATGGTTGGCATGGAGACAGGAAGTGTACTGGCTAACATTCCTGATAGCCTGATCTACTATATTTAGCATAGAAACCTGGCAATACGTGAACGATTTGGTCATGTGTTTGCGTATGATTCCAGGTCGCTATTGATTGCAAAAACAAAATGATGGGTTATTGATATCCCATAAATAACAATCGCATGCTATATTATGTTGACTAGCTCCTGAATGTTTTGTTGCCCTGAGCGATCTCGTAGCATCGCATCGCCTGCCCGCGATATCACTTCTGAATGTTTTGTTCCCCTGAGATGAATCCTAGCGTGGTGATTAGTCTTATCTAATCTATAGTCTTCCTCAAGAATTGGAAGATAGGCAGTTCCAGAGATTAGCGCGTTCAAACAAACAAAATCTTCTTATAGATAATTTACAAATATCAACACAATATTATTGCAAAAGTTAGTTTAAATCTAACCAGGACCAAAAGAATAGAAATGAGAAACATCATAGAGTAACAGCCATATTAATCACACCCAGGTACATAACTGAAAAGATAGAGGAATCCAACAATTTTGCTTCTGTCTGTTCGATAGTTGGTCGTGCTCATCGCCTATAGAGAGGCCTCTACATTAAAATATCAGTCGTACACTTATGACCTCTAGCTATGATATCAATTAATTATTTCGCTAGACGGTCTTTGATTTAGTAAAGCATACCACTCTTATACAAAGAGGTCTGATCATTCCATTTCATCAGGGCTTAGCTTTAAGAGTTAATTAATGATGTTTATCTTATTAACAACGTGTTGATAATTAGTTAGCAATATTGTTACATCATAAAAACGCTTTTAATTGTAAATTACAGTTGCAAGTGGAATTTCGCATTTATTACGATAAGGTTACATACTTGATTTGTAGTATAATCACATAATGGATCGTGAAGTAGTATTTTGTATTTCTCGGCAAAATGCCAATAAGTCTTCCTCCATTAGACGATATCCCTAAAAACTTAGGTATGGCCGCCACTCTATCTGAAAAATCAAATATCTGGCCACTTGTTCGTAGGTATACTGAAAATGACGATTTTGGCTATAAAAATATCGACTCAGATCATCCATTGCAGCGGTATTCATTAGGCAGATTTAGTAAGCAGATGTATTGCAAACGTTACAGCTTACGGAACTTTTACCCAGAACGTATTACCCAGAAAATGGGTGGTGAAGGATAGGCATTCGGTCCATATAAAATACTAGTACTTAGCTGTATCCGGTAAGACTGGAAGCCGACCTCAACATAGTTGGGAAAAGGCTAAGCAGATGATGATATCAGGAACTTTTGAGGATATCCTTCTACCTTGGTTGTCATATTGTTTACCTGTACCAAGTGTTCGCTTTTGGATTTAATGTAAGGGTGATCTAAAAGTAATGATAATCGATATGAAATAAGGGTATTTTATCTACAAAAAAAACGTATTTCTCTACATAGTCTCCTAACAAGTCGATACATTTAGTCACTTTTTTCTAAAGCCATAATTTCCATAGAAAAAAAATATTTGTCTTGACCCTCCAAAAACGCCTCTACAGCAGTTATCACCTAGCTTTCGTCGTCAAATTTTTTGCCTCGGAGGTGTTCCTTGAGCCGGGGAAAGAGGTAGAAGTCAGTGGGAGCCAGGTTTGGTGAATAGGGTGGGTGTTCGACCAATTCAAATCCTGTTTCTTGAACCGCAGTCATCACAATGGCGGCTTTGTGGAGCCTGTGCGTTGTATTGATGAAACAACACTCCAGCTCGCAGTTTGCCTCGTCATTTTTCCTTTATGGCCTCCCGCAATCTTCTTAATTGGTCTGCGAAGTAAGGGCCCGTAATAGTGGCTCCCTTTTCCAAGTATTCCACCATAATAATTTCTTCAGCGTCCCAAAAAACGGACGCCATAACCTTTCCAGCCGAACTTGATACCTTGAATTTCTTCGGCGTCGGGGAAGAGGTTCGTTTCCAAGTCACTGACTGCTGTTTGGTTTCCGGATCAAAATGGTGAATCCAGGTCTCGTCCATGGTCACGAAACGAAACAAAAAAAAATCCTGATCCGTTTGGAACTTGTCGAGATTGACCTTCAAAATGTCGACTCGTTTCTTCTTTTGCTCATCGGTTAACATTCTCGGCACCCGACGCGCAGAGACCTTTTCCTTATGCAGTTCGTTCGCGAAGATTTTTTGAACACTGCCATATGAGATCCCTGTGACCTCAGCTACAGCCTTATGGTCACTCTTCGATCTGGCAACACGACGTCTTCGATGTTATTCACGTTTTCTGCAGTCACGGACGTGGTTAGGTGCCCCTCACGATGTTTATCTTCTGTGGATATTCTATAAGTGGGATATTAATTGGTATAAGTACAAAGTATGAAAGATCGAATTGCTATAAATAATAATGTATCCCAATAATATGCCCATATATATTGACATCACGTCTGTATTCTCGAAAGGGTAGGCAGAGGTGCACCTCTAGACCTCTAGTACACCCACATTTCGTCAGTTAGGCATATTTCTATTCTTCCATCTAAGGCGCTCCCTGATCACCACTCTATGACTGACTAATTAAATTATACTAAACGCGCCAGCCATAAGCCACAAAAACCATAGGTATCTCCCATGATTTTCAACATAAACTGACACGTACTACATCAAATGCAGCATTATTGCCATCAAGCATAAATCCAATACAAACAAACAAGCAGTCTACCAATGTATGCAATGGACTCGTCACCCGGCGTCTGCGTCATGCGCCAGTTGATCTACTGCCAAAGTGCACTACGTCAGAGTAGGATGACCACGCGTGTTATGTTTCGATGTTTTGTGTTTATTGTTTTGTATAACGTTATGTTTTGGCTGTCTTGTTATGGAAATAGAGAAATTCTTTGGAGACAGCGCGTGAGTTAAAAACAAAATATATCAGTAATGTGTACATGTATGCTGTTTTGGGGATAATATTTTTAGTGTGATTTATGTCTTGGATAAAACCGTTCGGAAAAGCCTGCTTCTAATAGATTGATCAACAATCTCCGCTACCATTCATTCAGATGTCAATGTATACGCTTTTATTATAAATTTAAAAGCCATATTCAAGATCTAAGTATCAATAAATTTAAATCATTCACACATGCTTGCACTGTCTGGTCCACTCAAATCTGTGTGGTTGTCTTCTAAAGCCTTTATCAAGCACTAATCTACATTGTCTTCACATGATCTGACATAGATTTATTGGTCTTTTAATTTGTAGATTATATTTTGATCAACGTATTGTCAAGTCTCGGGACGGCTAATGAAAATACTACTACTACTACTAATATTTTGACCGTTGAGTTAGTTTCGCCATTTCTTTACGGGGGTAGTCAGATCGGGGGGGGGGGGGGATCGGGGGTCGGGGGAATTTTGACTCCATCTCGCTTATTTTTTTAATAATATGACATTTTAATGTTATTCCGATATCCTATTTACAGAATAGACAATTTTTGTTTATTTCATAGAAAATAAATAAAAAATCACAAAAAACGGCCTTGGCATTCGAATTGCTTATCCTGTATATTTTTAGATGATAAAAAAGGAAGAACGCTGTTGCCAATACTCCTGGCACAGTCTTATTGTATACACGGACGGAAGGACTGGTTCTAAATTTATAACTCTGGAAACAGCTGGAATCCAAATTTATTATTCTTACATTCTCGCTCATCCGGCAGGAATCGTAATCCTGTTGATAATTGGCATGATTTGTTTAGCTGGTATAGGTGTGAACCGGTCGTGCTCTCATTAACGAGTGCAGGACTAGTTTCTTAGTTTACATAAATAACAAATAAAATGTCGACTGAGATGTTAAACCTTTAGGGTAACCAGATTTGTGTCGGCTGGCGCCCTGGACTCAAGACAAGACAGGTCTTAAACCAAATGTAAATCAGTCTTAAAATTATTTTTCCTTTATCTCATCGTTGTATTTCGTCTTTGTTACCTAAAATTAAAAAAAAAATCAAAATTGTTGCTAGTAAGTAAACACATATTGATTTTAAATAATCCTTAATTTCATTCTTAATATTGAATGAACGAATGAAATGCACCGATCCCAGCGCGGCTGGACTAGACTCGATTCATTCATTGGATGAAATTTGGCACATGGATCGACCTGGGCTTATCACGGTAGCACGTCCCGGTGAGCATTCCGAAATTCCCGCGGGAAACCTAATCTGGCGATAAGTCATGAAGGAATACTGCTGTACGAATTGACAGTCTTTACCTTTAAACATTTGTAAGCACATTTCACTTTAATAAACAAGGTTTGAGCTTCTGCTGCTGATCCTTTATGAATAAGCTGCGCCTGATGTCGCTCAGGTATACTTTGTGATCTGCTAAGATTTTGTTGTGATTGTTGTTGTGATTGCGTTCCTTAGTAAATGAAAAGGTGCATCACTTATCTAAAGGTTCAGTTAGTTCATAGATGCCGCAGTTTATATGATCAACAATTTAATTTAATTACTAGTTTGATTAGAAATCGATATGATAATGAGTCTTCCTGTTGTCAGGAGTGGAAAGTTATCAGTTGCATCATCGATAAATTGATAATATGATCCTCTCCCACTTACATCGCTACCCCTGCTTGGTCCAGACTATTAGCAAAAAA
This sequence comes from Polymixis lichenea, assembly GCA_949091785.1. Classification (NCBI taxonomy): domain Eukaryota; kingdom Metazoa; phylum Arthropoda; class Insecta; order Lepidoptera; family Noctuidae; genus Polymixis; species Polymixis lichenea. Next base: position 208,801 of record OX420944.1, read on the forward strand.
TATTTTTGTTTTTTTTAAGGGCTCATGTTATAATTGTGTGTTCGATTTTTTTAATACATTATGATTCTCTGGCTTGTTCGCGGCATTTTTGCCTAGTAATCGGCCGAATATATATATTATGTTTGATAAGCCAGCCGAATATATTTTGTGAATGAGAAGATCAGAAGACAGAAGTTTATCTTCTTTTGAACTTTATTTTGCGGAAATCTAAGTGTTAGGATTGTTTGCAACTTTATTTCGTTTTCTACAGATGCTCGTGCCCCTAGCCCCCTCCCTACGGGTGGAACGTAAACTAACAACGGCAATATTTGCAAGGCAAAAATAAGACAATTCTTTACTTAATAGGTAAAACGGGCTGTTGTCCGCAACTCCACGTCAAAGCGCGTATTTTGGGAACGGGTGGGAGAATAAGTTATTCGATCAACCCCAGCTCTTCGAGAAAGGCCAGTAACGCTTTGGTGTTGCTGACAATCTCACGTAGAGTACCTGGGTTACCGAAGTATTTTGGCCTGTAATTAGCGACCACCGGGCAGTTCAAAAGCACATAAGCCGCTGTCTCGTTGTCCTCCATGCAGGCCCTGCACGGTGGACTGTCTGTTAGTTCTATGACAAAGAGATGTTTGTTATATGACCCGTGGCCAGTTACGGCTGCTGTAACTGTACGCAACTGTGGTTTAGTTAAATGGAGAACCTGTTTCGTGAGGCGAGCATCGAACGCAGGAAGTGCTTCCTTAGCCTGCCTGCACTCACTTAGGTCCAACCATATTTTGTGATGTTGATCCCTGGTTCGTTTCGTTACCAGAGTGCGTAGATACCCGAAAGGGAGTGGCGCAATTGGTTCTGGTTCCACTGGTGCTATGCTCGACCCCCTCCTGGCAAGTTCATCGTCTGCATCGTTGCCTAGCGAACTGCTGTGTCCTTTGATCTACTGAATGGTAATATTGTTGAGGTTACCTACCTAGTTGAGGCGCTGTTAGCACTCGCATATCAGCCCAGAGTCAACCGTGTGACCGTTTAGCGCTTGCAGAATAGCCATGCTGTCTGAGAGTATGCGGATCGAGTGGTCCTTAACTACCCTGGCCATGATGGCAGACGCTGCAAGGGAGATGCCCATGCATTCGGCCTGTAACACTGTGTTATGGACTCCCAGTGGTGTGGCTATGTGGATGTTGAGGTCCTCCGAGAAGACTCCAGCCCCTGTGCCACTACCTGTTTTTGATCCGTCTGTGAAGATACGCAGCTCTGCGGGGCGCAAGCTTTCGCATTGTCGATCCTCATGCAGTTGGATTCTGTATTTTTTATCGAAGATAAATTGTTTGGGCACCTGGTCATTTATTGCCTTCGTAATGGGGAACTCACTGTTGAGTTCCTTTAGCAGCGCGGTGTGTTGTGTGTCTCTTTTACTCCAGAGATTTATAGCCTTTAGACGCGCCACCGCCATCGTTGATTCTGCTGTATGAACAGGTGGAGCGGCGGCACCCCAGCATGGCCTCGTTCGCTGCGGTCGGAGTAGTCCTCATGCAGCCCGTGGTTGCCATGCAGGCTAGTCTTTGCATGCGCTGTAGTTTGTTGGCGGCTGTAGCTAGCTTGGTGCGGGGCCACCAGACCACGGCCCCGTAGGTGATCATGGGCGGATCACTGCGGTGTACAGCCATAGTATAATTTAAGGTGATAGACCCCACTTCTTACCCAATACTTTACTTAAAATAGCTACTACATAATATTAAGTTGAATTGTTTAATGTAAAGAATTCTATGTTATCTTTATGTATGAAACCTAAACGCTGTCACTTATTTTGTTAGTCACAGCTCCTACGAGAAGGTAATATTTCCTAGAACAAAAGTTATTTTTAAAATAGTTATTTCGTAGTTAGTTTAGAAAGAGGGAAATTCCTCTTTCTAAAAAGGGAGCCCTAAAAAACATAAAAACAAATCTTCATAAGGAATCTTCAAGAGTACTTTCATCTTTAAAAATGCTCTTTTTCAAAATAACTTTTGTAGCTCAGAAAAACCTATGTATACCCATGAAAGTAAACCTCATGGTGACAATACTCGGATGTGAGTTTATGCAGCATAAGTGCAACACCTTGACTCTGCGCTCGTCCAAGGGTACATGACTAATTGGTGCAACATTGCATAATACCATCACCTGCATGCTGCCAATGTTTCGCCACCAAGAATTCGTTTTAGGAAACAATTATTTTTAGTATTCTGATTAATGGTGACGGGATAGGTTCGTTGTTTATTAATATTATTATTTTTACTAATATATATAGCAATGGAATCCTTTGGCACGTGTTTGTGTTATTTAAATATTTCGTAAATAGATATCAAAGAAATCCTAAAATATATTTAGATGCATTAGGTGCAATGTAAACAAAAATACTTATTGCATTTTTTGCGCGAAACTTCAAACAGCTGACTTTATTATTTCACAGAGGTACGCGTAAAAACCATTCGCCAGTTATTTAAAAAAATCAGCTGTGATAACAATAAAACCTGTCCAGCTGTTTTTGAGTAATACCTACAATCTCTATCAAACAAAAAAAGCAGATATTTTGACTTAGCCTCGTTCTCTTGTCAAGGCAATGGTACGGTCAACTTACATTGTCCTGGTTATTTTTTATGCACGAACGCAATTTTCAATATTTTTGTTGATTTTAGTGTTTTTTCAAAATGCTAACTAACTTTATACTGAAATAAATATACTAGCAAGCTTTGAAAACGGGGTCTTGAAGATTTAAATTATGACGAAGTCGCGGATAACAGCTAGTGGTTCATAAACTTCAGTTTGTCAATCAACCCATGGATATTATACCAAACCGGAAGCCATTTTGCTTAATTACAAATCACGCAATAAAATTACAAAGTGCATTTTTCAATTAAAACCACTGTTCACTTCATAAAAACATGGCAGCACGTTCCTATTCTATAAGAGTTTAATTACTATGAATAACGATACACATTCTTTTTGCAATAATAAAACTGATATTATCATCATTATCTGCACTCCGCTGCAGATACATTTTAAGGCTCGTGCAGACTAGCGCGACGCGACACTCGTAGAACAGTTTCTATGAAAACTTCATGGAAATTGTTCTAAAAGTGTCGCGTCGCGCCTGTTTGAAGAAGCCTTTACATTCCCGATCCGTCTTCAGAGTTGATAAATGATAAATGATTTTATTTCTGTAAGTAGGTTTGTAATAACATTTTTACACGTTAATCATATTTTTTTAAACTAGACGAGGTCGGCGTTTCCTATCTGACTACTCTGAGAAGAAAGACCGAAACAAACTCAGAGGTCACAGGCTCTTTTCAAGTCCAGACATAATCTTGGTCAGATCATGTGAAGACCATGTGGACTTGTGTCTGAAATGGTCTTTTGAGGAAAGAACCACACAGATTGAGTGGACCTGTCCATTCAGTTGAATATTCATGATCGAGTCGGTCATCATAGGGCTTGTGGCTATCGATCAGGTTAAGCTACACCTGTCGCGGTAGCTCCGTGGATGGGTGACCACCTTTACCTACCAAGATCCCTCCGTGCCTCGGAAAGTACGTTAAGATCTTAGTCCCGGCTGTCATTCGTAGTTCTTTGACAGTCGTTAGAGGTCCTCCGAAGCCCGAAATACCGACAATCCAGTCTTGTCAACCGGTAACGTATGTACATATTACCCAGTAAATAGGTTGTGGACGTCAGATAGACAGTCGCTCAGTCGCTCCATGTATAGTACTGAACTGGAATCCGCCCCAACGTAGTTGGGAACAGGCTAGGCAGATTGATTGATCGAGCCGGTCATCATCAAGTTTTATTTTTGGTGTTAGGTAAATCTAAGAAACCCACCAGTTTATTCTGGAAACCTGATCAAGTCTGATTAATTAACTGCTTTATTGCTATAGATAATATTATAGTATAGTATAGATATTCATATTAAATTATTTCATGAAATCGATCATTTTCAGACCTTGGCAGCAACAGCTTTACGAACCAACTGGCCAGTTATCCGATATTTAATGTGACGACACCCGCAATACATCAAACATATGAGATCAGTGGTGCATTTGTATTGTTGCAATGTAGTTAAAGAGTCAACTAAAAACAAAACCTACTGTTTTCTGTTTACCAGATCAAATAGGTATAGAGGTCGACAGGTCAAATTCTCAAACAATGAGAAATATGGGAGTCATGTTTTAAAAAAATCTCGACTTATGTACTTTCACCTCTTTCTTGTTTCACTCCCGCAAGAACTTTTCTACAAAGTAACAAAAGTTCGTTTTTAAATTCAGAAAGTAATTTGAAAGATCTTTCGGATCTATCAAATTACTATCTGAGTCTGAAAACACAAAAATAAAACGAGAATCTTGAAATGTCAATTTACCTGGGGTAAAAAACGAACTTTAGGAAGGTATTGTCATATGTACATCATTTAGGTTAAAAAAATGTCTCATAATCTCTATAAAGTGTCAAGTAATTGACACAATTACTTTTTCTATTGTTATCTGGCTCAATGAGTCTGCCTACCAGACGAGGGGTAATAACGACTACCCTAAATATTGGCATGACAATGGGCGCCAATTTCTAAGTCTGTTTACTTCATCAACGTGGTAGCGATTGAGCTACAAGCCGATACCGCATCACACTATTTAAAAATAATACGTATCGGAAGAATATAAACATTTTTAATATATGTAGGTATAACGTAATAATATAGGTTCCCGCGTCCATCAACGCTGAAACCTTGGCAATGATGCGAACATCGTGTGGCTTCACAATTAGCGAGTTATTATTTGTCAGTGCATGTATGCATAAATAGTAGACGTGCAAAACAGTTGTTTACATGCGATCCATAATTATTATGGCATACTTTTAACCCCTGACGTAAAAACGACGGGGTGTTATAAGTTTGACGTGTCTGTTTGTATGTGTGTGTGTTGTGTGTGTGTACATGTTTCATCAAAATCGGTTAAGCCGTTTGAAGATTATCAGCTCTTTCCTGGTTGATGAAGGGATTTGAGCATTTTCCACGGGTCTGATCAAGTCGAAATTTGGTATTCTATTACTTCAAAGATATTAAACGAACAAAGTTACCTTGAACTGATGCTGGAGCATCACCTGGAAATTCCAGGATACCCAAGTAACTCACTAAACAAACAGTAAAAGTATCTTGTTTGGGTTCATTAAAAAGGTCTCAATGAATAGGTTATAGATAAATGGTGATCAGGACGAGGAATGAGGATAAATTAGTAACAAATTTCACTGTGGGAAACAAACGCAACCCTGCGCACATTTAAGCGAGACATTAAGTTTAAAAAGCAGGAAATAAAAGTTAAATTTAAAATTTTAAAAACCCCCGACCCAACAACAAAAACTCTAAAAAGTAAAAAAAAAATCGGGGGATGGCTAATGCAAATGCTATGCCACCTCTGTTTGGTGTTTTCTTTGACCGTCCCCCGACTTGACAATACGTTGATCAAAATATTACTTACAACTTAAAAGACCAATCAATATTTTTTTTTTTACTTTTTAGAGTTTTTCTCCCTTTTATCTAATATCCACACTATTGGGTGTATGAGAATAACTCATATCTTGGTAAAATAACTTGCGTACAATGGGCTGTGGTCAGTTTGTTTGAGTGTGAATTTCGGCTCACTCCCTGTGTTAGAGAGGAGACCTGTGTCCCAGCAGTGAAAGCATTATAGCTAGATTATGCTAAGATACCTGCGCATAATCGGGCTATACTATTTGGGAGGTTGCTAATAAGACACACAGAAGAACCCAATAATACCTCATCTAACCTCGGAATTGAACTACCTAATCGGCCACACTGTCTTCCCATACCTATTAATACTCTAAATTGAAAACATTGTAAAAGCCAATTATTCTTAAAATAGTAACCGTAGATTTTTTCGCCGTGTCTACTCCATACGAAATGACCAATTGGAACCGTGCACCTAGCTTCTGACGTTTCTCTTCTCTTCGGACTCACTTTCCACATTCACGCTTTCTACCACTAGGACCAACGAAGCAGTCATAATTCAACTATTCAACCTTAACTCGTCGTCATTCGTATTCTGACTGACTATATTATCAGTATTAAATGTTAGTTCAATAAATTAGTTATTAAGGGAATGCTCCGCTCATCTCACGGCCTCAGTAATGAGATCACCACGTCACAGCTTCCAACCGTCTGTCTTACTAACGCACTGTCTATTAACTATTTAATTTAGTCCCTATCAACCTGCGCCATACTGTTTGGTAAACCTTGTCGTTGATATATTTAGCTCATCGTTATTTCTACCGGTGCTAACATAACTTTATTTAAATGAAGGTTAGGGCATAAACTAGATTATTACAATGCCATTGGGAAGTCCACTAGAATAGTTTCAGTCACTCCTCTATTGCTCGAATGGATTTGTAAAGTTGTAATTACGTTATGAGGATATTCAGTATTATCTACATACCTGGAGGTATGTTTATATTGTCCAAAGTCTTGGTATTTTCTGCTGATTTATAAGTCTGATTTTCGCCAGAACCCAGAAGTTTCATAATACTTACATTTTATACACTTTTAAACAACTCGTTTTGCTTATCAACGGTAGCATTTTTTAATCCAATAAAGGCATATAAATAGATTCTTAAGCAGATTTTACTTGTGATAGCTACTTCCATGTATGTAGGAGGGTAAGTTAAGAGGTTTTTGCTTCATTATTGGTAAAGATTCAAGTCAAAGATTCTTAATTTATTTTAACCAATAACGAAACGAGAATCGGTAATATGTCTAAGACTGTTCACAACTGGGCATAAACATGTCCTAAACTCCCGCTTTTCCGTATTTCGCATTCAATTGTTGCGGTTTCTTTAATAACCCATCTAGCAAGAAGCCGTTCCACACTGCCTGCCAATTTGCAGTGTCCTTTCAAAGACTAATCTGCTCCAACAGCTATTGGTCCTTTGACAAACATTCCCGGCCTACTGCTCTTTCAGACCGCTAACTCTGAAAGGTTTTAATGAGGAAACTAAAGAATGCATGCGCTCTTCGCAGGTAAACGAGTGCTGGACGAAGTTCGAGTACCGTTTAAAGAAGATCGAGCATGACGCGCGGAGGGCAGCCGTGTACAGCGGTGATTGTCATCACAAGTTCCTGCTGGGGCACATGATCGTGTTCCGCATGCATCTTAATAAGGTAACCATTCCAAACAAATTATCCAAAACTGTCTTTTCCCAACTGTGATGGGGTCAGCTTTCAGTTCAATCGGTGCAGGCGACTGCTTATTTTTTTTTCCCCTTGTCCTAGGATTCATCAATAGGATGGACCCTAATCTTATTACAATCTAGCCCTATAAATAGACTAATAAGTAATTTAATTATAACCTAAACTATTAAATTGTCTTTACTAAGAATGTGTCCAATATCAATTTTCTTATTGTCTCTATTAAGGCGAATACACTTCGATCTTGTCGAACGGTTTTTTCTTTTTAGTCTTCTAATTACGTTTGTGTGGTCGAGAAGCTGGATTGCCTCGACATTCACATGCTGATAAAGTCTCTTTTCATAAGCTTCTGCAAATTTCTGGATTACTGTTTCGATGAACTCAACTGTTAGATCCCGATGTAGGTCATTATTTCTTATGTACCAAGGTGCATTTACAATTTCCCTTAGCACTTTGTTCTGGAATCGATGTATAATTAATAAATTGGTCTGTTTGGTGCAGCCCCACAACTGAATAGCATAAGTCCAAACTGGCATCAGGACTTTTCTGTATAGCGTTAATTTGTTTCTTACGGACAGCATGGAGTTTCTTCCAAGCAGCCAATTCATTTTTTTGAATCGAAGGTCGAGTTCATCTTTTTTTCTTCTTGACGTGGGCTTTCCAGCGTATCTTTGCGTCAAGGGTCATTCCGAGATACTTGGCTGTATTCTCATATGGCACTAGTTTATTGTTCATGTAAACTGGAGAATACTGATGTTTTTTGTTCGAAAAGTCTATGTGAACAGATTTGGATTCATTCAGTTTATTCCTCTATAAACTTGATTTACAGCCATTTGAACCTTTTCTGCTGCTTCTCCGTGGCTGTTTCCTACAGCCATTATAGCTGTATCATCAGCAAAGGTCCCAATCGTATTTTGCCCTAATTCAGGAATATTGCAAGTGTATAGTAGGTACAGGATCGGACCTAACACGCTTCCTTGCGGTACGCTAGCGTTATTTTGTTTTAGTTCTGAGTAGGCGTCTTTTTGCCTTATTCTAAAGACTGTTCAGAATGTAGGATTCTAATATATCTGCAAACTGCTTCGGTAGCAGACTTTGTGTATAAGGCCTTCATGCCATACTTTGTCAAACGCTTGTGCCACGTCAAGGAATACAGTAGAACATACTTTCTTGTCTTCTAGGGCATTTTCTATAACGGTTGTGATCCTATGCACTTGATCGATGGTAGAATATTTTTCTCGAAAACCAAATTGGTGCTCAGGTATGATGTTTTTGCCATCCATTATTGGTTTAAGACGTTTCAGTAATAGCTTTTCAAATAACTTAGACGTGATTGGTAGCAAGGATATAGACCTATAGGATCGAAACATCTTTCGTGAGCCGGTTTCCCTGGCTTGGCTATTATTATTACTTCAGCCACCTTCCATAAGTCTGGTACATATTTAAGCCTTAGTGCGGTATTGATAAGGGTCGTTAACTTAATCAGGCCCTTTCTTGGGAAGTTATGAAGTACTTCTCCTGTTATTAAATCGTAACCTGGTGATTTTCGTGTACTCATATTATGTTTTATTTCTCTTACGACTTCTCTCGGTGTTACTAGTTTAATGGTAATCTCGTGAAGTAAGTGATATGTCTAATACTACATGTAACTCATTGTAATATTTTTGTAACCCATTTGATTTCCAAGCCATAAGTTTCAGTGTTCTATTTATTTTTTTGGCTTAGGAATAGCAGCATATTTTCAATTTTTGTCAATCTCTCAGCAAATTATGACATTAACTTTAAGATTTAATTTAACTTTTTTTCACTGTCCATATCAGCCAAAGGTGCTTTCGCTATGCCTCTTGTAGCTACTTGGGCATAGAAGACATTTTTAGCTGTAGTTTTTATTGTGCTTTGACTTCGTTTATTCTGGCTGGTGCTATCATCTCTTCCAGTAGGTGTATTTTCTTGAGGGGTTGTATTATTGCCTTTCGATTTTTGTTTCGTATCTGCTGATTTTTTTTTAGCTACGATACGTAGAATAGAATAGAATATATTACAACATACCCCTGATACATCCCCCGTAGTTAGACGGATGTGGAGGTCCGGAGTGGATACACTTTGGCTACTCTTCTTTTGGTTTTCTGCAATCCTTAGTGAGATGTTTGCCTGTGCACTTTACGCACCTCGGTTCTTTGGAATAGTACTTTTGGGTATGGCCGTACGCCTGGCATCTTTTACACTGAGATACCAGTTTTGTGGATTTTAGCGGTTGAATTTCCACATTAAATTCCAACACAGTTTTGATGCTATATATTTTGCTAGTTTCTTCATCATTTGAAAATGTTAGCATGAACATATTGAGTGGCTCTTTGATTTTCCAACTCAATTTGTTGACTGCTTCTAGAATCTTATAGTCTTTACCACACAAGTCTTCAACAATTCTCTCAGGAATGCATGTGAAATACAATTTTTTTACCACTAGTGCCAAAGGCAATTGTTGAATGAGAGGGCTTTTGTTAATGCTCTGTACGAATGTTCGTTTTTGACATTTACTTTGACTGTACCGCCGTTCATCATTTTGATGGTGAACGCGTCAGCTAATTGGCTCTCAGATAGAAAATCGTAGAATTTCTGGTAGTCTTGGATACCAACTACTACAATATGAGGTGGCAAATGAGTTTTAATGGATTTGTCCTTACCTTTATTCTCTTCACTTCCGTGTTCATTCAGAATGGGTTGGGCGGGCGAGGTGTTCAATTTTCTTTTTTCCTCCTTTTTTGCCGTATCCATTCTCTTTCGCGAGCTAGTTCTTCTTCATCCGTGGCATTTCAACACCCGGGGGAGAAGTCTCAGTGGTGGTTGTAGTAGCTGATTTAGGTAGGTTTTCCGTTTGATGTTTCAGCTGTTGCTGGAGATTTTCTATTTGACCTTGTAAATCTTTTAGGTATTTTTTCAACTTTTCACGCTGTTTTTGTTCTTCACAAAGGTACTTGTACAACAGATGTTCAATTTCTGTTTTTAAGTCTACCTTAATAGCGTTCAATTTTGGATTTTTCGAATCCATTGTAGAAGTTACTAGTAACTGCGCCTTCAAAATAATACTTGCTGACAGCCGTCAGCATTTCGCAAAAACTAGGTCACTGCGGTGCATCCGTCTGGATGGCGTTATTTTGATGCGTAAGCACTTTTACATTGTGGTACGCGCGCGGTCGCATGTAACACAACTGCTCTCAGCAAAAATCAAACCGAAAGTGAACTGACTGCTTATTTGACGTCCTTAACCCAGTTACTGGGCATGAATATCGAAGAAATCCAGATCTTTGCCACATGAAACGTAATAAACGTTTCATGTGGCAAGAAGATGAACATTTAAATTTGCTCATAAGAAGCAACCACACACGAAATAACAAAAAATTGGTATTTCAGTAATAATGAATGTTAAAAGTTAGTTGGTAGAATGGTAAAGGTTAGTTTTAATTTGGGCGCCATTTTGTAGCGTGATTATCAGAGGTCGGAGTAGGTAGATTGATTTAAGGTCATTGACGTCAAATGTAGAGGATAATATGGATATGCCTCCAAAATACCGGAACTTCATATTTATTGTGATATTTGTTCAGGAATTTTGAAATTAGCACGAATTTGTGTTTAAGGTGAAAAACGTATTAATAATATCAATCTACGCTACCAGTGTTAGCTAATAGTGAAAGAAATCAATATTTTATTTTATACAAAAATACCTTGGAATAGTTACACCGTATTTTGACCCTTACTCTTGAATTAGAAATGACGCTTGACAGTATGAGACAAAACTTAGACAGGGCCTTTTGTTTCTTTATCTCATGTTCATCTATGTTCACAACGACGACCAATCAGAAGCAAGTATCCTGTATGACTCATTGGGTATTTGTTAGAACAATGCGCGCGCGCTGTTTTCCAGGTATCTCACTCGCTTACCTCGGTTCGTAGAGTGCGCCCCTAATTTGTGAAATTCCTGTGTTGTGTAAATAATAATCTCACCCTGGCTTGTTTACTGATTTCTGGTACCTTCTTAAAACGACGAATTTGGCTTGTATCTACGGACATCGATTTGTTTTTAAATTGTATATCTACTTCAAGCTATTTCGCTTCAGGTAAGCTTTAATAATTTTCTTAGATAAGTATGTTTTAGGCCTTTTTTTAAAGAATAATGTTAACATTTTTACGCGATAAATCATAATTTATTTTTAATACATATTGTAGCTAATTGTAATATGTAAAAGTTGATTTACTAGACGTTTATGTATCGTATCGTTCTCTCGGAACCCGGATTATGCATACGCATAACTGTTCTTCTAAATAAAATGATAAACTGAAAACTGTTCAAGTTAGTTAACTGCTAGTTTCAACAAATATCACTTTAGCCACATTTTAATTGTTTTAGGAGAATCTTTCACTCAAACATGGCTGGCGCAAACGTCAAGGCTGAAACAGTACAAAAGTGGATAATCGGTCATCTCGAGCTAATTTACGATCACGCTAGCCGATCTCTATATTGCTCGAAGTGTGAGAGCCACTTGAAAATTATAAATAAAGGCAATATCACAAGGCACATCGAAGGCGCAGTACATCAAGGAAAATATAAGCGTCCGAATGAGGAGTTTTACTTCGACCTTATTAAGTTCCTGATCCTGTGCAACATTCCCTGGATGCAAATGAAAAACCCGGCGTTCAAGGAGTTTTTTCAAAAATATATGTGCAGAACTTGTTGTTGTGTTTGTAGTGATAGAAAAGTGCCCGATGAATCACAGTTACGTAAAGTTTATATAGATAAGTTTTATAAGAACAAAATTAATACTATTTATGAAAATAATAAAAATGAGAAACTATGGATATCGTTAGATGAGACCACAGATTTTTTAGGTAGTTAGATAGTCCATTTCTTAATAAAGCCACTGCATCCTAATAATAATTCTAGCCGGCCTTATTTGATTGCTTGTAAAATGTTAACGGTAGTAAATGGTCAAACAATCGCGCAATTTGTATTGCAATGTCTAGAAAATTTATGGCAAGACTCTTTTGAATCAAAAGTTTACAATGTCTTATTGCTCTGCACTGACAGTGTAGCGTACATGCTGTCTGCAGGGCGAAATTTAAATGTATATTTACCTGAAATGAAACATGTAACATGTTTGGCGCATGCTTTTCATCGTATATCAGAGAAGATAAGATCAGAATATAACGATGTCGATATTTTAGTAGCAAATGTTAAAAAAATATTTCTAAAAGCCCCGAACAGAGTAAAGAGTTTAAAAGAAAAATATCCTGACCTACCACTGCCTCCGCAACCAGTAATTACAAGATGGGGTACTTGGTTGGAAGCAGCATTTTACTACGCTCAACACTTCGAAAAAATAAAAGATGTTCTAAACAACTTCAACAGTACCTACTGGTTCAATAGCCATTCGCAATGCAAAAAATATTTTAGAAAAACCAAATTTACAGAAAGATTTAAAATATATCGAAGAAAATTACCGTATTATTCAAGTAGTTCTAAAAGAGTTACAAAATCAAAAATTATCCATAGTTGATTCACTTTTAATGTTTGACCAAGTGAGAGCTACCATTAACGAGTGCAACAGTGACAATATTAAAAATAAATTAGAATATGTTATGGAACGAAATCCGGATTTAGACACAATTAGAGAATACAGCGAAAGTATTGAAAAAAACGTAGCAAATAATCTGATAACTTATTTTACATTTGCTCCATTGACGTCTACAGATGTTGAACGATCATTTTCCACATATAAATGGATATTAGACGTCAAAAGGAATACTTTAATATTAGAAAATATTGAAAAAAATTATGATTATTTATTTTAATTGTATTAACGTTGAAAGCCAAAACATGGAATTTGTATTCGATGAGGATTAAAAATATTTATTTATGTTTTTATTTAATTAAAAATAATTGTTCATTGAATTCAATCCATCATTCATATAATCAACGATTTTGTTAGCCTATCTGTATGTTTTTTATTTTATTTTATTCCATAATTCCAATTCCGGAACTTTTTCCGGTACTTCCCGCACATTATGGATAAAATGGCATGTCCATATTATAATATCTTGACGCAAATATATAAAATCAATCTACCTACTCCGACCTCTGGTGATTATCGAAGAAAACCAGATCTTTGCCACATAAAACGTTTAATTTTTATATACATTTAATAAAAAAACACCAAAGGTATAAAAATATGAAAAAGTTACAATTGGGGTAAAAAATCTGCAGATAAGAATTAGATGACGAGTGAAACTTAGTAGAAAATTTTATGGGTTAAAAACGTAAATTATTTGGTACACGACCTATCAAGCGATTACAATCGATTAAATCTAGGCAGCACGCAAAAGTACGTTTGCTTTACGATAGAATACTAAGTCAAACCGTGCGTCTTTGTAATATAATATAAAATACGGATATTATTTTAAACTAAATAAAAACAACTGATAGTAATCTATTACAATAGAATATTAATAATTTGTGGATACGATTAGGTACACCAAATAACAGGTCGCCGCATCGCGCCAGACGAGTGAATGAAAGAGTGGCTGGAGATGTACCCCAAGTAGGTTCGGGGAGATTGCAGTGGTAGGGGTGTACTTCTCCCCGAGCCGAACTCTCGCCGAGTTCCACAACTCCCTTGCGGAGTTGAGAGACGTCGTCGTCGGGTTTCGTTCCCTCCCCGTGCTCGTCCTCGGGGACTTCAATGCCAAGAACTTGGCTTGGGGTTCCCGGTTGACGGATGTGCGGGGTAGGATGGTGGAGGACTGGGCTCTAGAGGTGGGCCTGGTCGTCCTAAACCGGGGTTCTGTCGCCACGTGTGTGCGGATGCGGGGTGAGTCGGTGGTGGACATTTCGTTCGCTAGCCCCGCTCTGTCGCCGCGTGTCGTCGACTGGCGCGTCATGGAGGGGGTGGAGACGTATTCCGACCACCGGTATATCCGGTTTGACGTCTCCGCTCAGGCCTCGAGCGCGCCGGTCCAACAGGCCCCGTGTGGTCCGCGGTGGGCGCTGAAGCGGCTGGACCGGGAGCTCCTCCTGGAAGCCTCGATCGTGCAGGCCTGGGTGTCACCACCGGACAGGCCTGCCGATATCAACGACGAGGCAGAGTGGTTCCGGGAGGCCATGTCCGAGGTATGCGACGTGGCAATGCCCCGGGTTCAGCCAGGACGCGCTTCACGCCAGGTGTACTGGTGGTCGCCGGAGCTCACAGCTCTGCGCGAGGCGTGCGTTGCTGCGCGGCACCGGTACACCAGGCACCGCAGGCTCCGTATCCGCCCTCCGGATACGGAAGCCATTCAGGCGGAGCTATACGAGGGGTACAGAGCGGCGAAGACCGCCCTCCGAGCGGAGATCCTGTGGGCCAGGTTACTGGCCCGCGAGGAGTCGCTGGAGACTCTGAACAGAGACCCGTGGGGACGCCCCTACAAAACGGTGCGGGAAAAAATCCGCCCGTGGGCTCCCCCGCTGACCCAGAGTCTCCGGCCTCAGCTCGTGCAGGACGTGGTGAGCGCTCTGTTCCCCTCGCAAGGGGAGCATGCTCCCCCGCCCATGGCTCCGCCTCCTGCGGTGCGCGACGCGGACCACACCGACGACGACGACGATGCTCCAGAGGTGACCGAGGTAGAATTGAGAGTGGCGGTACGTAGGCTGAATGCCAAGAATACCGCCCCAGGACCCGACGGCTTGCCTGGAAAAGCCTGGGTCCTGGCCTTGGAGGCTCTCGGGCCTCGACTAAGAGGGCTCCTGAGCGCATGCTTGGAGGAGGGCCAGTTCCCACGTCACTGGAAGACGGGGAAACTGGTCCTCATCAAGAAGCAGGGGCGCCCCGCGGCCTCTCCGTCCACTTACCGGCCCATTGTGCTGCTCGACGAGGTGGGCAAGCTCTTTGAAAGAGTCATTGCAGACCGCCTCGTCGGGCGGCTGGTGCGGGTGGGGCCGGATTTGGCGGAGAGCCAGTTCGGTTTCCGCAGGGGGCGCTCCACGGTGGACGCCATCATGCGCGTGCGAGCCCTCACGACGGGGGATGCAGTGGCCCGGGGTGGGGTCGTCTTGGCGGTGTCTCTGGACATCGCCAATGCGTTCAACACCCTGCCCTGGAGTTGCATAAGGGAGGCACTCCGGTATCACCGGATGCCGACCTACCTCTGTCGTGTGGTCGAGGCCTATTTGACGGGCAGGGCCGTCATCTACCCCGGTCACCTAGGAGAATGGAACCGGCGAGAGATGTCGTGCGGTGTCCCACAGGGATCGGTCCTGGGGCCGCATCTGTGGGACATCGGATACGACTGGGTGCTGCGCGCCGACCTCCCTAGCGGCGTCAGTGTAGTTTGCTACGCTGACGACACGCTGGTCCTGGCGCAAGGGAGGTCGTACCAGGCGGCGGCCGACTTAGGAACACACGGGGTTGCGACAATTGTGGATAGGATCCGGCAACTGGGACTCGAAGTGGCCTTGCACAAGTCCGAGGCCATGTGGTTTCATGGCCCTCGGAATGCGCCACTGACGGGTTCCCAGATAACGGTGGGAGGGGTTCACATCGGCGTCGAGTCGACGATGAAGTACCTAGGACTCGTCCTCGACAGCCGGTGGAACTTCGCGGAGCACTTCCGACGTTTGGCTCCCAGACTGGAGCGGGCTGGGGCTGCCTTGAAGCGGCTCCTGCCCAATCTGGGGGGGCCGAACGCCTCCTGCCGGAGGCTCTACGCGGGGGTCGTGCGGGCCATGGCCCTATACGGGGCGCCGGTATGGGCACCCACATTGGGGCGCCAACCAGCACGCCGGTTGAAGGCGGCCCATAGGGTCATGGCCATCCGGATGATCCTGGGATACCGCACGATCTCCGGTGAGGCGGCGGGCCTCCTTGCCGGATTGCCGCCATGGGATCTGGAGGCAAAGGTCCTCGCGCACACTTGGGAGTGGCGCGAGGAGGCCAAACGCCGGGGCGTAACTCCGCTGCCGCGGGAAATCACGGCACGGCGGACAGAGCTCCGGCAGGATCTCATGGCGACGTGGAAGGTGCGATTGTCGCAACCCAGTGCTGGGCACGCCACGATCGCGGCGGTAAGTCCCCTCTTTGAGGAGTGGTTTGAGAGGCGGCATGGCGTCCTCACCTTCCGCCTGACACAGGTCCTCACCGGACACGGTTGTTTCGGGAGGTTCCTGTTTCGGATAGGGCGGGAGGAAACGCCCGGGTGTTTCCATTGCGAAGATCGCCCTGAGGACACGGTGGAGCATACGGTGGAGGTCTGCCCGGCTTGGGCGGAGCATCGCCGTGTCCTCGTGGACGTGATCGGCGGCGGCGATCTCTCGCGTCCGACCCTGGTCCAGGCCATGGTACGGAGCGAGAGGGCATGGCTAGCTGTCGCCTCCTTCAGCGAAGCAGTTATGCTCGCAAAGAGGGAGGCGGCGCACGTGAGGGAGATGCAATACATGCGCCCTCACAGCCGTGGCCTTCGCAGGAGACGCCCTGGGCGTCGGGAATCCCAGGCTGATTCCCGGCCACCGTAGGCGCGGGCTTGCGGACGGCGAGTAATGGGTAGCTCGCTGTCCGGTAAGGACCAAGCCCGGGTCGACGGCGCGTTGTGTTCCACGCGCGCCTCAAAGAGATGTCATCAGCAACTGATGGGGCCCGCAAGGGCCGATGCCTGCCAGGGGTGCGGGTTGTTCGAAAGAGATACCGCGGCCCCTGGCACACAGGCAAGTGAGGGAACACGGGTGGGTTTTAGTCAGTAAAAGTCTGACACGCCCTCCCGCTCCACCCAGAGCGGGAGAAGTTATTTGATGATTTCCCAGCCAAAAAAAAAAAAAAAAAAAGTAGGTCTAAATTTAAAACTTGATGGCAAGAAACTAGATGCTATTTCCGAAACTGTATTTCTAGGAATTACTTTAGATTCAAAATTGTAATGGGGTGCCCACATTAGAGCTCTCTCAAGTAGATTAAGCTCAGCTGCTTACGCTGTAAGAAAAATAAGGCAGTTGACTGATGTAGCCACAGCTAGGTTAGTATATTTTGCTTATTTTCACAGTATTATGTCTTATCGCATTCTGCTGTGGGGATCGGCAGCTGACGTAACTTCAGTTTTCATTTTACAAAAGAGGGCAATCCGCGCAATCTATAAAATGGAACCTCGTGAGTCTCTTAGAAACAAATTCAACGAAATTGATATACTAACTCTGCCTTCTCTTTATATCCTAGGAAATATCTTGTATGTTCGCAAAAACTTAGGTCTTTTAAAAAAAAGATGCGACTTTCATAATCTAAATATACGTAGTAAAGATTAAATTGTGATTCCAAAATTTAGATAGAACTAAAACTAGCAAGTCATTTCTAATAAACAGTATCCGCTTCTATAACAAGTTGCCAAAGTCGGTTACAGAACTTAGCTATGGAAAGTTTAAAACTCACATTAAACGTGTCCTTATCAAAAAAAAAACATATTATAAGATGAAAGACTACGTTGAAGACAGGGAAGTTTGGCATTAATTCCTTCTGCACATGTGGATTCCCTGGTACCTCATTAACAGCATAACTGTGTGAGAGTCTATTAACTGCTCACAAATTACAATGTTAATTTTTATTCTTTTTATTTTTTACACTTTGAGCCCGTGGGGAAAACCGAAATTCGGCTTGTAACTTTGCGTCCAATAAAAGTCGATGAAAACTTAAAATCCTCAAAAACGGAGACAATTGTTGGATTATAAAGGTTAATGTATTTGTATATATTTTCTCTTCAAATAATCATTGAATGAATGAATGAATGATGGCAGAAAAAATACAAGCCGCAAAATTTTTTTAGAATCGAAGTTTAAAATGTGATCAAAAGATGTGAGGAGAATTTTCTTAAAAAGGTTGGAATAAAAATCTAAAAGTTTTTAACCGTAGCGGATTTACGCTACAATACCCCTTTTCTACCAAAATAATAATAATTGAGTGTGGCAACCCTAAAAGAAAAGTGAGTGTACCACCCTAAGAGAGAGTGTCAACCCTGTAAGAGAGTGACTATACTATAACATTGACAACACTATATCAGTGACAACATTATAACAGAGTGATAACACTATAACAGAGTGACAACACTAGAAGGGAGAGTATCAACCCTATAAAAGAGTGATAACCCTATAAAAATTGAATAAACCACCATAAATAACCTAACCAAGTAAACCTATTAATCCTATACCTCAGTACATAAACTAAATAAATATAATCAGCAACATCGAAGTGCCTTCAGTATCAACTACTGAATAAAATTGTATGTCGATGTTCACTTAGACGTTATTAATGTGAGCTTCAGATGCGTCTCCTAGACGTACGAGTTTTCTAAGAACTAACGACATGAGATGTAGGAATCCCCGAAATATATACAAGAACAAAGAAGAAGAAACTTCTTAAGTCTATAATGCGGCTTCAGTCAAAGAAACGAACTAAGTCAAAGATACGACTTAAGTCCCAGAAACGATTTACGTCAATAAACGAGGTAAGTCAAAGAAACGACTTAACTCAAAGAAACGATTTAAGTCAAAGAAACGACTTAAGTCAAAAAGAGGTCTTAAGTCAAAAGAGGACTTACGTCAAAAGAGGACTTACGTCAAAAAGAGGACTATACAGGGTGTAAAAGAACCCCTATTGCTATCCTTAAGCACTAAAGATAACGGCTGGTATAGAATACATAGTTTCAGCTCAAAATAAAATACTCTAAGAATCGATACCAAATTTTCGGTTTCATATGTTTCTAAATTAAATAAATAAATAATAATAAATCTTTTATTACTCCCAGAAATGCACGAATATTACAATGAACAAGAAACAAATAAACAAAATGGCTTAAGCTAAGTGATTCACAGTAAAAAAGACCCTGACCTCTAAACTAGGTAAAAACCTGTATCTTAGAAGTCAGTATACCTTCAAATTATACATGGATATAATAAGCTTATAATTTACCTAGATAGGACACGATGATATACAAAGTAAAATATTAAGAAACAAACATAAAAGATACAATGCAAAGTTAGGCTGGTGTATAGGGAAATATAATAAAAAGCAGGAACATAATAAAAGAAAGAAAAATAAAACTGATTTTGATTAAATAATTGGAGAAGTGTGTGTTTGTTATTTAGTGAGTGAGAGTATTTGTGAGTAAGTGTAGTGTGTGAGTAAGTGTTTGTAAAAGTGTGTTGTGAGCGAGATGTATGTATATTAAATTCGACTTAGGGATGTATTTAATTTTGTGCTATAAAATCCTATATGTTGAGGTTGGAATAGTTTCCAATCAAAAGATCCTCAGTCATACGGTAGATAACTTTTTGGAGATATTGTTGTAACTCAGATTTACACTGGTATTTAGTTTTAGGGAATTTAAAAAAAAAATATTTAACTGGTTGTATAGTTTCGTACTGTTGACGTTATAATGCCTTTTAGCGAAGGAAGTCTTACACGACTCTAACGGAAAATCTGTGTGTTTGACCCTACCTTTTGGCTCTGATAACGGACGAGTTGAGTGCTTACGAAGCATGGACTGGAGGATATACAGTTGCCTGACTGATAGCAATTTGGATTCTGCATATAACTGTGCTGTAGAGTATCACAACGGCCGAGATAGTAGGACTTTCAGTACGGCTCTCTGAGCTCGTTCTAGTCGTACAAAATGATTTTCACTGGCTCCACCCCAGGTTGGAATACAGTACACTAAAATGGATTGGCACAACGCGTAATATACGACTTTAAGGGCGTCTGTATCGGCAGAATTGCGTAATTTTTTAAAGACGTATATGAGTTTGCGAGTTCTACTCGCCAGTGAGTGCAGGTGTTTATGCCAATTCAGATGTTGATCCATGTGTACACCTAAATACTTAACAGTAGGTGTCTTGGTAATTTCAGAGTAGTCACAAGAGGTGGAAGACGAACATGTGTGCATTTTAAGAGATAAAGATGTTGGTGGACTTAAATTTGATCTGATGGCGAAAGGCATGCAGAGCGTTTTACTTACGTTTACTGTTAAAGAGTTATTACATAACCATTTCATTACACAAGCAAGTGCCATTTCGGCGTTACGATAGCATTGAGCCCAGTCTCTTCCATCAATCAACAGAGAAGTGTCATCGGCGTATGAAATAATTTTACAGTTATGGATCGGCAACTGACACAGCTCATTGATGTATATCAGGAAGAGGGTAGGGCCCAAAATGCTACCTTGTGGTACACCGTATTCGATCGGGAGCTCATCACCAACATTTTGCCCAATTTTGACCACCTGTGTACGACTCCGCAAATAATTCAAATCATAACAAACGTGTCACCACACTACGTAGGTCAATAACTTTCCACGTTACTAGCCAATATCACGATATATCTCTTCCGAGTGATGTGTTTGTTTCAATTTGTTCTGGTCTCAATGCATTAAAAATTTTCATAACTTCCGAACATGTAGAGATTAAAAACCTTTCCAATATCGTTTTATATCATCCAAAGAAGCCGTGCCCTTGGTATATATATACCCTTTCCGTTACACGTTGTATAAAGTCAAAAAGAAAACTTGAGTCAAAAGTTTTATTTAAGGATAATGTGGTCCTAGAGATGACCCTAGTCACACGGCTTTCAAATAAAACGAGGTACGAGATTTGTCTGAAGAATCAGCTCCAGAGGATCTGGAAAAGTTTTGACACCCTTGTTGACAGTGATAGCCGGGCACATTGTGCACTCGTTAAGCACGGAGGAAAACCATAGAAAGATTTAATCAGCGACTTTTGTATAAACCTCGGAAAGGGAAGAAAGATTTGACACGTGTTTGCCGACTTTTAGCTAATTATGCGCTTGGAGTCTGACCTTTGACAACACGGGTAGAATCTATAAGGTATAACGACAATGGAGGATATAATTCGACACGTGATTAAGCCCGACTTTTAGCTAAATAGACGCTTAGAGTCTGACCTTTCAAAACACGGGTAGATTCTATAAGGTATTACGACGATGGAGGATATATTTAGTTCGACACGTGGTTAAGCCCAACTTTCAGCTAAATAGACGCTTAGAGTCTGACCTTTCAAAACACGGGTAGACTCATGAGGGTTTATGGCAAGGGAGGAGAAATTTGACACGGGTTTAGCCCGACTTTCAGCCAAATAGATGCTTAGTCTGACCATAGCACCCGAGTAGAATCCATAAGGTCTTCCCGATCAAACAGGGGTTAGGTTAGAGTTAGTTAAACCAGTGGCTAAACTAAAATATGAATTGGACTTCATGTTTGAAACTAATAAGATTGAAAAAGTTCAAGGCATTTTTTGTAGATTACCGTATTACATTACTTGAAAAAGTGCAGAAGCATCTTCAGATAAAAATAAAAATAAACGAGGGAGTGGTGTTCCGTGTTGACGACAAAAGAGATAAGTTTAGTAACACCATATTTAGTAATACAATTTCCCAATAACGACAAGTCTATCGACAAAGTCGCTTTGAAGCTAAAAGTAACGCCATCTGTGGGCATAGGCGAAAAACAGATAGTAACCAATAAATTATTTCCTTCACAGCAACTAGATGTTACTATTTTGGTTCCGCCTAAAGTAAAAATTACGTAATAATGGTTAAAAATGAGCTTTAAGTTTACGTAAATATTTTAGTTAATTACAGGGAATAAAATAATATCTAAAACTAGCATTCCAGATGAAATCAAGCAAATCGGACAACGTGTGTATAAGTTATAAAAAAATGTTGATTGGAAAATATACCGAACTGCATTTTATTAGTTTATATGCTACAATTTTTTATGCATAAAATAGGTACGTGAATCACAGAGGTTCATCTCCGTGATGTAAATTAGATCCGTATAAGCGTATCTACCATTTATTGCCACATGTTCTCCATCCAGTCACAAGACGGCGGCGGTCCGTGGGTTCATCTCCTATGTTAGAAAACAACAAAACAATTCTAAACAATACACAAGACTGCTGTCTGCTAGTATGTAGTTGGAAAGTGACCATATTCAGTAATGCGGCTGCCAGCGAAATGGTGCGGCATTAAAACGGCAAAGGAACTGACTGGGCTAAGAAAAAAAAATAATAGATACTAGCAAACAAGCAGAAATCAAACAGTTGGGCTAAGAATAAAAAAAGAGTAGACACTAGCAAGCAACCGTTCAAAAAGCTTACCTTTGGTCACGACGCCTAAACATCCACACATCAAACACACACTACGGGAAACTAACTACAGCTACCTACAGGAATAGAATAAAATTCGGGACAAATATGTATTTCCTTGGCAAAAAATAAAAGAGTTGAACATTGGATATAGTTACAAAGTTATTCTTTATAAGTATTGTACTAACATCTGAGCAAATAACATAAACTTCAGTAAGCAATTTCGTAGTCCAATCGCATAGGTATTAGTGGAACATTCAAGACAGATAATCTTTTCAATTTCTACACCGGATTTTGTCCGATTCAAAAATCTGAAACTTACAATAAAGAAGATGAACATATAAATTTGCTCATAAGAAGCAACCACACACGAGATAACAAAAAATTGGTATATCAGTAATATTGAATGTTAAAAGTTAGTTGGTAGAATGGTAAAGGTTAGTTTTAATTAGGGCGCCATTTTGTAGCGTGACTATCGAAGAAAACCAGATCTTTGCCACATAAAACGTTTAATTTTATATATATTTAATAAAAAAACACCAAAGATGTAAAAATAATTATAAAAAAAGTGATAATTGGGGTAAAAACTGCAGATAAGAATTAGATGGCGAGTGAAACTTAGTGGAAAATTTTAATGTTACGTAAATTATTTGGTACATGACCTATCAAGCAATTGCAATCGATTAAATCTAGGCCTATGCACGCCAAAGTACGTTTGCTTTACGATAGAACACTAAGTCAAACCGTGCGTCTTTGTAATATTATCTAAAAATCGAATATTATGTTAAACTTAAAACAAAAAACCACTAGTAGTAATCTACTACAGTACAACATTAATTCTTTGTGGATACGATTAGGTAGTCCGAATAACAGGTCGGCGCAGCGCGCCAGACGAGTGAATTAAAGTGGCTGGAGTTGGCTGTGGAGCAGAACGTGGCTATATAGCCTACGTTGGGCCTTCAGGCGCGTCAGTTCTTCAGGTGTGTCAGGATTTCGGGCAGGATCGCGTCGACGTAGGTCAGAGCGAACCACGCCGTTATTAAGCCCGTGGGGAAAACCGAAATTCGGCTTGTAACTTTACGTCCAATAAAAGTCGATGAAAACTTAAAATCCTCCAAAACAGAGACAGCTTTGGATAAAAGATTAATGTTGTATTATCTCTTCAAATAATCATTGGCACTCCATTAAAATTTTCGTGTATTGGTTCAAACAAGAAATTCGAGCCACCATGAATGGCTTCCAAACCTGCAGTGCCGGATGTCAGAAAAAAAACAATCCGCAATATTTTTTTAGAATCGAAGTTTAAAATGTAATCAAAAGATATGAGGAGAATTTTCTTAAAAAGGTTGGAATGGAAATCAGAAAGGATTTTTTTTTCTAACCGTAGCGGATTTGCACCCTCAAAAAAAAAACCGTAGTGGATTTACGCTACAGCACCACGATACCCATTGGTAAGAAGGGTTGTCAAACTTTCGGACTTGCAACTACTCTTACAAAGATCTACGAATGACAGCCAGGAGACCGACGGCTTAACATGGTTTTCAAGGCATGGGCGGGATCGCAACATGTAACGGATGGTCACCTATCTACAGTCCGATTTTGGCAAGCGTTGCCTAACCTTAGGTCTAAACTAATCAATAGAAATACAAACATGCCTATCAAAAAAATGGAACTATCAGGAAAATGTCAAAGCTTTTTCTAGTAGTTAGTTGGCCTTTATAAGCTAAATACACGGCAGACACATCAAGAAAAATAATCTAGAAACATATGTGAATTGGTACTAATCGAGGAATGGAACCAGCAATGTAGAGAATTTTTAATAAAACTCCAATTTTCTGCATTTTATGGTTCAGATTGCGGAAATGTATATAAATACTTCCAATAGCGGGGTTTTCTAAAAACGTTACATTAATGTTTTTCTATTTCTTAATCGACATAGAAGCGCTGAATTGCCGCAACTACCAACTGGCTTTGGAAATGATTTTGTATAAATCTTTCAGTGTTTCGGGAGAGATATAATTTCAGTTTTTGTTGAATTTATTTACATGACTACAAAAACTTCAGTAGGACTTCTTTCAATGATTATTGTATCATAACTTATGCTAGTAAATACGAAATTCGGTTTCTCATTATATCCATTTTAGATACGTTTTCTTATTCATTTTCAGAGCGAAGACTACTTGAAGAGATGCGACAAAGTGACCAGAGGCTGTAATCGACCGTGCGAGGTAGAAAACGATGTCTTCCTTCTATTGTGCAATCATGGAAATAATGAATAATTCCTATGCGGCTCTGGGATTATCAGAGAAAGTGTAGCAATTAATTGTCATTCTGCTGTGAATAACGATTGAAATATTGATGCTTGTAGACTATATTAGCAGTTCTAGATTAAATCCTTAATTTATACCAGTTGCATGAAATGTATCTTCTTAATACAAAAAAAACGATCAAGTGCGAGTCCAAGTGGCTGTCTTATGGTCGTCCCCAAATAGTATGGGCACCAAAACTAAATCCTACCAAAATCTTTCTTCGCAGTTCACTCCTCGCGTCAAACGCTGGCAACGCCTCGCCTTATCTGAGATCCACCGCGTACGAGACGACATGCCGTTCACCAGGAGGTCCTACAGAGATCTGGTCGCCCACGCCCGTCGGAAACTCAACCATCTGAAGAAGCAGGCCATCACCAAGTCCTGTGATGCGGTAGAGGAGTATAAGTACTGTATAAATCGAGGGTAGGAAGAATAGTAGAATAGTCTTGTAGGTATTGGTGGAGTCGAAAGTTGCAGCAAGAGTTTTTAAATAGTATATAGCGAAAGAGCTTTTTTCTCTTTTGGGCTGTTATATATAGGTATATATGGCCCTTGGTTTATAACAGTTCAAAAGAAGTGAAAAAATGCCGATTATCTGGGAAAATGCGAACAGATCGCGGCACGAAGTTGAACCAAAATGTCGGATTTTGTTTCAACTTACCTGCTGCCATCTGTATTTGATTTCCAAACTTCAGTACACGTTACATCAATAACTGTACTAGAAGGTGACCTCATCCTTTTTCCGTGTGAGGCAACGAGTGCACTCGTCCTTCAGTTGTTTGTTCTAATTTTGGTTCTATAGAAAAAGAATCGGTTGAAAGGAAAAGGAGATCGGGAAAATGGAGATGTTTGTGTAGAAACGCAGTAGGTATCTGATTTACGAGTAGACAAAGTTAGATGAGGCATTTATATTTATACTTCATTGCTGCGTCCTAGGAGATTTCATAAACCATGTAGTCCGTTTTCTGTTATACTGCATCATCACACGAATTTTAGATCTTTAATAAAATCAAAAAGTAAGGATCGTGACTGACTTCTCCACGTAATGTCATCACTTGTCAGCAGATGGCGCTTTAATCGTTCGTTTTCTGTGCGATGAATCATTCACTCGAACTCCGTTAAAATATTTTGTTTTTAGGTAAAACCTTAGAGTTTTAGTGAATTTCAAAGTGAAAATGGGAAAAAGGACAAGGGAAAAGACCGACGAGGAGATAAGAAGGAAAATTAAACGTTTGGAAAAGGAATTAACGTTTCGACAAAAATCGCCGCCGCCATGCCAAAATGAAGGTACCTACTTAGTGTTTTTAGTTGTTTTGTTGGATTTGAAAGTGTTTAAATTAGGATTATACTCAATACTCAATACTCAAATACAGGCCGAATATAGGCCGAAGTGAGCATAAATTATTATGAAATAACGTTCATTAAAGCAGGTACAGATGCAAAATGGGTTTATTTCCTCAGTGGTGGCACGCGATGTCATCCGGAAATGAAAGTTTGCCCAATTTCTTAACGTGGTGGTACGTGATACCACCCTGAATATTAGGAATAATATCAGAATCAATACTAAGACAACACATTGACCCGATAAAGTTCTAAAATACCATTATTTTCTCAGTGGTGGCACGCGATGTCATCCGAAAATAAATACCTACCCTACCTATCTTTCTTCCTTAATGTGATGGCACGAGATGTCATCCAGGAAGTAAATAACTTGCTTATTAGCTTTGTATCTCACATTAGATCCTGAATACGACTCGTACGATGAATATGAGGAAGTCGAGTTCGAACCATAGGATAAAGTTACTGACTGACGACGCCAGCAAGCATGACATCAGGCGTCTGCCCGCATCAGTGGTCGAGGTACCTGCGTCTGCAACCGAATCGATGGTCCCTGAGATCTCTTCCCTGGAAAAATCCTCAGACGTAACTAATGAACAATCTCAAGGTGAGGAAAACCCGGTTCCAATTGAAGTTTTGGCAATCCTAGGAGAAGCAAAACAGTCAGAAGAAACCTTTGGGAAAAATATACCTGCGGAGATCTCTAAACGTTGGCGAAAAATTCTACTCGAAGGCCTAACAAAGGATCAAAAGGAGAACCTGTTGGCTAAAACGCTGATACCAGGAAACTTTCAGCTGGCTAAAGCACCAAAGCTGAATGCCTAAGTTGCATCGGTTCTCAATGAGCCAACAAAGAATAGAGATAAGCGCTTAGAAAAAATACAAAACCAATTAGGTTCTGGTATCGCTGGCCTAGCTAACTTATCAGCTGATTTAATATGTAAAGATCTCAGTAAAATTGATATTATTAAACAAATAGCAGAGATAAACCAGATACTGCTAGATCTTCATTATGAGGAAACAATGAACCGCAGGAGACTTATTATTCCAAAGCTGGATAAAAGTTTTATTACAATTATTCAAGGTGTAAAACGAGAAAAATTCCTCTTTCGCGATAATTTGAGTGAACATATTAAAACGACGAAATCGTTAGAAAAGTCTAGTTTGCAGATCAAGAAATCAATCCCATCACAGCAACCTACACCTCGTAGACCCAATACCACGGGTGTGCAGGAACACGCGCGGGCGCCTCCCCGTCAACCGAGCGGGCAGGGGGCGGCGAGATGCGCCAGCTCGATATTACTTGCCACCTTCCCCGCCGGCCGGCCGCAGAGCGCCGCCAGTGGCACGCCGCGGGCCGCCGCAGTCGAACCGCGTGCTGGACCGTCGCAACCGTCGGTAGAGGTATCACATGCTGGTCGTATTCAGCATTTTTTACACAGTTGGTTAAAGATTACCTTAGATCCCCAAATATTGGAGATAGCAAAGGGTTATAAATTTAAATTTAGTCAAACCCCCATATAACTTGTGGAACCATGCAATCCACCTTACTCAAGGACGGAAATGTTAAATTGTATTAAACAACTTTCAGATTTAGGATCTGTTGTGCCATGTACCGAGGATGATGATCAATTTATTTCCCCTATTTTTCTAATTCCAAAAAGGAATGGAACACACAAATTTATTCTTAATTTAAAAGCAATTAATAAATATACAGTACATAAACATTTTAAAATGGAAGATATTCGCACAGCATCAAAACTAATGTCTAAGGATGTGTACATGGCAACATTATATCTTAATGATGCATATTTTTTGTACCTTTTTTTGTCTTGTAGAAAATACTTACGATTCTGGTTCGATGAAAAGTTATACGAATTTACCTGTCTTCCGTTTGGATTGTGTTCCGCTCCATTCATATTTACAAAGTTTAATGAAACCGTTACTGACGTACAGTTTACGGAGGGACGCCCATTTTTTTGTTTTGGGAATGGCATCTCGCTGTTGGCCTTGAGAGGTCGTGACTGCTTAACCGGACGGTTGCCTTTCTGCTGGGGAGTTTGTTCCACTACTTCTTCTTCCCAGCTAAAGCACTAGGAAGTGGTGAAGGGTGGGCGTTTTGGGGGACTGTCTCATGTACTTTGACGTTCGAAAAGTGCTGATTCTCAGCCTAATTTGAATAAATGACTTTTGATTTTGATTTTTGATTTTGGACTTTCCTGTGGATCTAACTTTTAGTTTTTAGGCTAAAAGCCTCCAGCCAGGAGCTAGCGACGCCCATAGTTTGGGGCGTATTTATATAATCTGTGGTGTGTGGCAGGCGACTATGTTGCATGCCTAAATACGATAACAACTACGGTTAAGAATTTGAAACGTTTGGGTTTCATAATAAATTATGAAAAGAGTGTCCTCATACCTAGCAAAAGGTGCAAATTTCTTGGAATTCAGTTGAATTCACAGGATACGACATTAGAGTTACCAACGGCAAAACGTTGCAAAATATAAAATGGTTCGAAACATATCCGCTAAAACAGCAATGAATATAAGAGAATTTGCTCAGTTTCTGGGTACGTTGTCAGCTGTTTGTCCAGCAGTAGTGTACGGCTGGATATATACCAAGCGTTTTGAGAGACAAAAATACCTCGCCCTGTTGAAAGATCAAGATTATGATGAAAATCACCCCATCGCTTAATAAAGATTTTTTATGGTGGGAAACAAAAATAAATTATGTTATTAATCCCATTAGGACCGGTCACTTTCAATTAGAGATTTTTTCGGATGCCTCCCTGTCGGGGTGGGGAGCATCTTGCAACGGGGAAACAGTTAGCGGTTATTGGTCACAGGAACAAAAGGAATAAGCATATAAATGAATAAGAATTATTAGCTGCTTTTATGGGACTGAAATGCTTTGGTAAAACTATAAGTAATTCATAACTGTTGTTAAGAATTAACAACACCACTGCCATATCATATATTAATAGAATGGGTGGGATACAGTTCCCACACTTGAATAATATAACTCGACAGATTTGGCAGTGGTGCGAACGAAGGAACCTTTTCATATTTGCGTCTTAAATAAAATCATGTGAAGACACAGATGCTGATAAAGCCTCAAGGGTCTTGAACATTGACACTCAGTGAGAATTCCACGATTTTTGTTCCCGACATATGGTAAGCGAGTTCGGTCAACCAGAAATAGATCTGTTTGCATCTCGAATCAATAAAAAATGTTCTAAATTCATATCCTGGAAACAAGATCCTACCGCCTACGACATTGATGCGTTTACCCTAAGATGGGACAATTTTCTTTTTTACGCCTTCCCTCCATTTTTAATTATATTGAAATGCATTAGGAAAATAATAATGACAAAGCAACCGGCATATTAGTTGCACCATATTGGCCAAGTCAACCATGGTTCTCAATGTATAGGTCCTTGACCATTTCTAAAATGTTATATTTTGGACCAGCAGGCTTAGCATGACGTTTTCTATTTCTACGAAGAATAGACAGTGCTTTTTCAATACAAAGTGACATTTCGTTTCTCCATTTTTGACATCGCACCGTAGATATCATTCTACAATCTGTCGTTTTGTCTTTCGTTTCTAACGATCTTTGTCTAGTTCCTTTTATGTGTAGACTATTTCAGAAGAATATGTCTTCCCAAACTGTCAAAATCACACTGACCGCAAACTTTATACTCGACGGCCACAAAGTTTATACGATTATCTTAAAAATCATGATTCGTTTAGAACGCATAACTGTGAGAATTAATAGAAAAACAAAGCTATCTTCTCCTATTGTATATTATTTAGTTAATAGTCATGTCTATTCTTCCGTCGACAACTCGGTGCTCGTGCTAAGCCTGCAGATGAAAACATATTATTATCTCCTTCCAGAACGGCGCACCCTTTGTGGCCGAGCCTTATATATCTTATCCGGGAAGCGTTCCTCAGACAGTCACTAGAATATGATACTGTAGACAGTGTTTACTCGGCTCACAGTAGGTACGCGACACGCATCGACCTCAGCGGCGAAGCGTGCTGGCGTCTCTGTAGATGTCATCAAGCGCAACGCGGGCTGGACTGGAGCATCCCTATGTTTTGCTAAGTTTTACAACTTACCCTTATTACATTTTCAGCAAGACAGAGCTTTCGCTGATGCTGTACTCAGATGATTGTGAAGTGATTGTTTAAATTTAGTTCATAATAAAGTAACAATTAAATAGAATATTAAGTTCGTACTCAATTAAGATGAAAGTGTCGTACAGTCCATTTATTTAATTTTAGGAGCTGTGGGCTTTTTTAATTTTAAATAATAAACTTGATTTTCAATACAACAAGTTGTTTTTTTTTAATCTACTTAATAATCATTCTACAATTAGGCGCTAAACATCTACATGGTTTATTAAATCCCCTAAGATGTAGCAATGAAGTATAATTTATGGTTAATTGAACTTACCTATAGTGGACTTCAACCAAAATTATACGAGTTGCTGCATCCGTAGAGATTTAAAACCCGACCCTCCCTAAATTAATATCCCCAAGTAATTGCAAAATGATAAATCGGATTTAACTCTAAAACGAATGATTACAGCGCCATCTGCTGACAAGTGATGACATTACGTGGTGAAGTCAATCACGATCCTTACTTTTTGATTTTATTAAAGATCTAAAAATCGTGTGATGATGCAGTATAACAGAAAACGGGCTACATGGTTTATTAAATCTCCTAGGATGCAGCAACTCGTATAATTTTGGTTGAAGTTCACTTTAGGTAAGTTCAATTAACCATAAATTCTAGGTTCGATCGAACTTTCGTCAATTTATGTAAAGATCTACTGCCCTAAGCACGTAGTCAGTAGTTTTGGCCAAAGTTACGGGCATTTCCTACTCCGAACCACCTATTTGCCCGTCCGATAAAATAAATTTGATACATGTTTTGACGGATCAACTACTTTCGGTCGGGCCCGATCTTCGTCGGACTTAGGGAGTAGGCCCCTGGTCGATTTACCTTAAACTGATTGCTTGCTACACTTTCGTCTTTAATCAAGGTTTCACAAGATCCCTTATTGAAATTATGTGTCATATTAGTTAATTAAATATAGAAAAATGATTCGTCAATGATCAACTTCGGTCGATCATCAGTGAAATTAATGAGATTGATATTAATTAGTTTGGTGACTATAGTATTAACTATTTAGTTAAATTGACTGTGGATAAGAAATAAAGTCAGGTAAATTAATTGTCTATCAAATTGGTATACTACGCCAATTTGCCATTTCATAGAACTGTCAGAGAATGACAGTTGTGATTTGAATTAACGAACATTTAAGTTGTTAGTCAATTTGCTAAACGATTAATTTCCCTGACTGATTAGAAAGTCAGAAAATAAACAATGCCTACCGGGTTCCAATTTTCTCCAGAATTTGGGCCACCTGGGACAAAGTTAGGACCATCGTTGTACTTTTCAGTCTAATTTTAAAAGTAATCAGTCAATCGAATATTCTTTTCCAATAGAAATCCGAAATAATACTTTACCACATAAATCGATTTGAAATGAGAAGATTATAATATAATCTAACGAAAACCTTACACTGCAAAAAAATACTTTTCAGAAGTAGGTATGTCGGTAGGGTCAATGACCGCTATACCATGCTACATCGCGGCAACTATTATAGTAAGTACTACCGTAATTATATTTATGATTATATACGCTATATCATCTGCCTAGCCTTTTCCCAACTACGTTGGGGTCGGCTTCCAGTCTAACCGGATGCAGCTGAATACCAGTATTTTACATGGAGCGACTGCCTATCTGACCTCCACAACCCAGTAACTGGGGTAATACGATACCCCTTGGTAAGACTGGTTGTCAGACTTTCGGGCTTCTGACGACCCGTAACGACTGTCAAAGATCCACAAATGACAGCCGGGACCAACGGCTTAACGTGCTTTCCGAGGCACGGAGGGGTCTTGGTATGTAAAGATGGTCACCCATCCACGGACCAACCGCGGCAAGCGTAGCTTAACCTGATCGATCGACCCGTGCAGCTATTGTTACTTAGCCACAAGCCCCTGATTATATACGCTATATCGTATCCTTAAAACTGCTTTATCCAAAAATGTACTACGTATCGTTATGATATTAAGACTCAAAATTATGTAGATTAAAAAAAAATATAAAGCAACATAATTTATTTTAGCTAACGAATGAAATTGGTTTATGTAATTGGAAAATTAAGAGTTTTTATTTTTTTAATGAGTTTAACTAAATGTTGCGATGACCCGTTTCTTTATGTTTTGACTTAATTAACAAAAAAACGAAGTCGGTTGGAAATAACAATAGCTAAACATGACTTTTACGTCATTTTAACAGCCGTATTTTGAAGTTAATTAGGAGCAAACAAGCATTGTATTTTTTTATAATATTGTAACCATAATTTTTTCGATCGTGAAA
The DNA here is from genome assembly GCA_949091785.1 of Polymixis lichenea. NCBI lineage: Eukaryota > Metazoa > Arthropoda > Insecta > Lepidoptera > Noctuidae > Polymixis > Polymixis lichenea. The sequence continues at coordinate 241,272 of OX420944.1, forward strand.
AACGGGTCATGACAGTATTTAAGTAGTTTAAAATTCGGCATACACACGCACTGTGATAGTTTATAAAATAAATATAATTTAATTTGAGAATTAAGTTTAAATATAGGTAACTTGTAATTAAAATATTTGTTGTATGTTTAACTAAATGTTTTATTATTGTTATTTCCACTGTGTTTTGGGTTTGTTCATAATAATTATGAATAATAAAACTAGCTGTGCTGAAGTTTCTTCAATCATGTAATATAAATAATTAGTAGGTAGGTACGTAAGTATAAAGATTTATGATATTAATTATTATTATGCTTTTTTTACCGACGCGATGTTACCATTTTTTATAAATAGAAAAGTTGTAAGCATCTATAAACCTTTCACTATTTACACAACGTTAATATGTATTCTGTGTGTTAATATGTGTCTCTGCCTTAAATTATTACTACATAATAGAACAAATAACTAAGCGAAGAATGAATCCAAAATTACAGATGTGTAAGGGCTGAAACTGCGTTAAGCAGGCGCTCGCGCGGTTTCATACAAAACTGTACCGTTGCGGGGACACGCGCGGTCCTCCGTCGCGGGGAGGCAGGCTCCGCGCCAACGCTACGTGTCCCGCCTCCGTGCGACGGACGCACGCGCGGGTGCACGTATCGTGCCCGCCAGCTATACGAATAACCGGGGTTACTGGCTGTCGCTATTTTTGGTAGGCGTCGTTTAGCTATGTAATAATATATCTAAATATATTATTACATAGCTAAACGACGCCTAGCTCTCCATCGACACGACTGAGCATACACACCGTTAAAATTGAACTAGCGACACTGCGTAAATAAAATAATCCAGACTCCGCGACGGGTACTCGCGACGGGGACCGTCGCGTTCCCACGGAGCCTATCCGCGTGACCATGCGCGTAGACACGCGACGGATGCCCGTCGCGGGCGCCCGCTTAACGCAGTTTCAGCCCTAATAAAAAAAATAAAAAAATACGTAAGAAGTACAATTGTTTGTTTTTTAAATAACTTATGAACTAATACACCATCTTTTGTTGTTAATGTTATTGTAAAAAAAAAATAAGTATTTGACAATTTATTTTTGTAATAAATATTTTAACATCACAGTTTTTGTTTTTTTTTTTCTGGGAAGACTTTTCTGCCAATCTGATTGATTTACAAGCAAGATATTTTTCCTTTGGTAGAGAGGTTTGATTTCTTGTTTTCATTTTGATCACGCCGCAAAATAAAAACAAGAAATCAAACCTTTTGCCATTATGCATTCTATTTGGGAAAGAAGAGTGTGATCAAATCAAATCAAATCAAAAGTCATTTATTCAAATTAGGCTGAGAATCAACACTTTTCGAATGTCAAAATTACATAAGACAGTCCCCCAAAACGCCCGCCCTTCACCACTTCCTAGTGCTTTAGCTGGGAAGAAGAAGTGGCGCAACAAACTCCCCAGCAGCACAACTGTCTGTTTAAACTCAAACTCAAACTCAAACTCAAAGCATTTATTTCAATTAAACCACTTACAGGCACTTTTGAATTGTCAAAAAGTCGATCATTTGGAAAGTTGAAGCTAGTTGCCCATTCCAAAACGTAGATCTCTATGGAGAAGAACGGGCAAGAAACTCCACGGACACTCTTTTAAAATCAAATTGAAATATTACAAAATCTTGGGAACATTATTCTTGTTGCTTCTGTATGTAAGAACAATGTAATTTTTTTTTAAATTTAAATACAAGATAAAAATAAGCCCTGGAAGTTAGGAGATGACCAGTCTCAACCGACAGCGCCCGTTCACGAACTTGACGCGTGGATCAGCACCATCCAGCTCAACCATTTTGTAGGGAACCGAACAAATGATCCAACACACGCGCCACCATCAGTGAGACATTTATGTGAGCATGACATACTCTCAACTGCCATGCTTTTTCAAGTCAACGTACATCATAACAACACAATAAACGGATGCATGGTACTCACATTTACAAAATTTAAACAAAATGCTTCTAAATTATACAATATGTAACAAAAACCCTGTTGTTCCTTCTACCCACGTTTTCAGAATCGGTATACATACGTAATAAAGCAAGTCATTTATAAAAACTGTAAAAAAATAAAAAATAATAATTGTGAATATTTGTAATGTTTGACTGATTTCTTACCTCTGCAATACTGCATGAAGCGAAATCAGCAATAAGTACAACGTTCCCGCCACGCGCCGCTCTCTTTGATCGTGCCGCGGCGGCGGCTTGCACCGCGTCGCCGCTTATCTACCTATTTTTCCACACAAGTTCGTGACCTTGCCAGCTGTTGTTTATCACTTTAACGAATGAATCTTTGAAAATGTTGGTTTACACGGTATTTTTATGAAATTGATAATTTTAAAAACTACATTTAACACTTCACTACATCAACAAAAACAAAGTCGCCGCGTCTGTCACGTAAATGTGATCGAACACACTTGCTCATTGTGCGAATTAAAACCACCTGTTCTAACAAATGAGCATTCGTTGGTGAACAGTATCCAATTCAAGAAATCACTATCTTGTTCGATCTTGTCGAGTGGCACCTGTCTACTGTATTCTAGTCTTGACTCATAGTCGGAGGGAAGTAGTGATTGGACGCGATGATAATGAAAAGGGTGCTGGCCATCTTCTTTGAGAACTCTCCAAACGCGCATATGGTTTACTCCGAGTTCGTGTCGCACTGAGCGTCCAAGACTTGCTCCACGATGTCACTGTTTCGAATCCTCGGTCTGCCTGCGTCAGGTCGATGTTGGTCTTGTCCGCGCACACTGCCGGTATTGAACGTACGTATGTGCAAACGTTGGAATGGTAATGGTAGACTCGTAAAACGTTCTTGGTAGAGTCTGCGTGCTTCTGCATAATTGCAGTCACATTTCCCTAGACACATCAACATATTAAAATATTCTACGTTTGAATACGGCATGGTCAACGTATACGTAAACAAAACGCAAGTCACTCACTACGTAGGACAACAATTACATCCGTTCGGAAGTAAGCTGCGCCGTGCGCGGGAGATTAAGGAAGTGATTCGCAGGGCGCACAGTGGAACGAATGTATGGGAGCGGTTGGACGTAGACATGTCCGAAAAATAAGAGTAAAATTATGACAAACTAATGATGCCATCTTATTCGATTACTTAATGCCTTCATAAATTGTGGTGATGAATTTCTTCATAACTCCCATATTTCGGGAGTAATTTGAGAAAATGTGAAATTTTACTATGAAAATGAGTGTATCGAGCTCTCTCCCTCCTGATTCCGGGCTTGTTTCAAGTAGCGGTCTCTAATATCGTAATGCTATTACTAAGAGCTATATTTAATACTAAGACACATAGTGCGCCAAATGTGCACTTTCTGGGATAAAAGGAAATGAAAATTTTAAAAAAAAAACGTTTTTTCCCCATTTGTATTTACTTTAAACCGCAGACAGACTTATTAAGAGGTCTATAAATATATTATATATATATACAGAAATATATATTAACAAAAATATTCACAAGAACTGATGAGAGTATGACTTTTAAGTAAGTTGATAATAAATTACCTAGTTTCATTAAAAGTACAATAAATAATTAAGATGTAAGCTCTAATTTACTAAGTTACACATTTTAAAACAATAACATCATTTAATTATCTTCGTCATCATCATCATCATCAATTAATTCAAATTCAGAATCGATGTCCGCTAAATCATTTATGTTAACAAATTCGATATCACTTTTCTCAGAATCCGTAAGCTCATAAAATTCCTTAAAAGAAGATTTTTTTACAAACTTATTTCCTTTTGGACGGATACTTGTAACAAGTGGATCAGAAGACAGTAAAAGATTGTGCATAATATCTTCATTGCATGAGATACTGCTATGCTTTCGAGAATGCCCCTCTCTATATTTTCTAAAATCTTTATTTCTAGCCTCAGATGCCTCTTCGGATAGAAAACCAATGGGCACAATTGACATGTTCTGAACTATGTCTGGCCCATGCATTAAAATTTTATGAAGTGAAGAAGGCATATAATACCATGGGTATAACTCCACGTAAAGCTTAGCAGTATCAAAGCAGAACTCTCGGAATTTAGTTACGTTGATCTTCTCTCCTGATGAAATACACTGCAAGATCACACAGATTTTTCTTAAAAGCATAGCATCTATTCCGGTCAGTTCAGCAGATTTAGTGTAGTTTTCAAAAAATCTCCTTGCCGAGTTGCCATTGTTGGTGGATCCACTGCCTTGTTTCACAACATCGAGAAGTAAGCCCGTTTCTCTTCTTACAGCCTCTTGAACTCTTTTCTTCCTGTCATCAACTTGCCTTTTTGCTATATCACCCCTTACTTGCCATGATTTTATGTCTAATTTGTAGGAAATGTGTAATAAGCATTCCATTGAGCGAATCCAAGCGTGAAGGGTGCTTAAGCTATATTTATACATGTCCTCGTTTGCGTGTTTATCTTTGATTAACTCTAAATTATTCATTTCTTTAGGACAAGCCTTGCATATGTCACACACTGAAGCTGCTGTATTGGATATAATGGAATGAATTTTACCATCAATCATTGTCAACAGCAGTTGGTGTTTGACACTAATTCCATCAGTGATGGTGGATGGAGTTAAGGCTTCAATCTCTGCTTCGATTTCAGCCATCTCTCTCTGCACATTTTCTTTGGTTTCCTTTATAAACTTAAACAATATTGGCCGGCAAAATGAAGTGGAAGATGGTCGCTCGTTTTCCCAAATTGTTACACCTTTTGAGACGAGCCGCAGTGGTACAAGACTAATCATAAAATTACTAGCAAGATCGATTTGCTCATCTTCACTCGTCCTTTGATGATAAATGCTTTGGCTAGATGATCCGTCAAAACCCCATTTGCTGGTCAATACGAGCTGTTGATTGGGATCAACAGGGGTTTCTAACGACCTAATAAGTCTTCTTGAGGTTAAATCCATCAAGGCTTGTAATTTGATTTTTGCAGAGCTCTCTGTAACTGTGAGATCTTCTTTGGCCGGATAGCACTTAATTTTTTCTTTAACCAACATGTAGTAACTCGGGTATTGAAGAGCTCCTTCTTGAGTGTTGAAATCCCGAAGAGTGTTATAGCGCCATTTCGATAAGTTCATCGATACATAAAGAGCCAATGCCTTCAAAGGGGATATTTCCCGTACCTGAATTGATTTACCTTCAATGAAGGCTTTGATTTTTGAGGCCTCTTCTGGATTCTCCGTCAAGTATTTCATAACATAAGCTGTATCGCTTTGTCCTGCCTTTTGAAGCGCCCTTTCGGCCGAAAACATAATTTCAGCGCTGCTACTGCTGCATGAAAGACTATCTTCAGTGCGTCTTCTTTTTTGCCGGTTACTAAGGTCCTCAAAAGATTTACGAGGACTAGGATGTGTACAAGTTGAAGCATCAGATTTAGCAGGAGAAATTATGGGCTCGATGACGTCACTTATATTTTCTGTAGAAGGTTCCATATTTTCATTCTGTAATTCCGGCCATTGAATTGCAGCCTGTAGCCAAATCTCATGTTTCTTCCGAAACTTATCTGTGCTTCTTCCAGACTGTGTCCATTTTGCATAAATGCGGTAGCAAAATCGACGACACCAGTCTTTTAAACTTGTTTCAGCACTTTCACATAACTGAACACAACTGTTATCTTTTAAAACACTGAACAAATAGTTAAAGTCGCGTAAATCTTTATGTGCGCGTGCGCATAAAGCAACGTGAATATCAAGATTTGTATTAAAATTTGGAAAATACATTGCGAGATTAGCTTGGATACAACGAGGTGTAAATCAACACTGATTTTAAAGTTACTAATAGTGACCTATTTATATAAAATCCAGGTATCCCAGGTATCCTTTGTTAAATATTGCAAGGTAATTAGTTATTGTGATAATTAGTAAATGATGCATGCTATATTAGTGTATTAAGAGCCATTTAGTAATTAAATAATAGCAATGTTCTTATCAGTAATCATTAGTGCATCAGTTTTATATGTAAACCTTAAGTCCCTAATTATATATCCTAATTAGCTTATATCTTCTCTAATTGGCTGCTCAGAAATGTTATTGTAATAAGGTAAACCTTTAGAAAAACGGTTTTAATCAACAAAATAAACAAAAAATAAAAAAATTGTGTTATAAAATAAACATCACTCTTTATCCCAGAAAGTGCACATTTGGCGCACTATGTGTCTTAGTATTAAATATAGCTCTTAGTATTAGCATTATGATATTAGAGACCGCTACTTGAAACAAGCCCGGAATCAGGAGGGAGAGAGCTCGATACACTCATTTTCATAGTAAAATTTCACATTTTCTCAAATTACTCCCGAAATATGGGAGTTATGAAGAAATTCATCACCACAAGTTATGAAGGCATTAAGTAATCGAATAAGATGGCATCATTAGTTTGGCATAATTTTACTCTTTTTTTTCGGACATGTCTACGTCCAACCGCTCCCATACATTCGTTCCACTGTGGGGCGGCGGGTGGCGGGGTAAAGGGGGTGTTAGGCACGTGGTACCGAAACGCCGCGGCGCGAGCGCCCGTAGGTTTTTGGCCGCATTTTCTATCAGAGCAAAGAAAGCCGCCGAGCTCGTAGGCTATTATGCGAAATAAAGATACTTGTAAAGTCAGATACTGTAAACATTTTTTGCATGTGTCGATTTTAATAGTTATTTGATAATGAACTCTCAACTGGCCAATGCTTAATTTTTTTTAAATTATAACTTCATCAATGTTGTGCTTGTAGGTAAGTATAAACGTCCCTAAAAGGAACAACAGGGTTTTTGTTACATATTGTACAAAACTATAGTTCAAATATTATTGCAATCTATTTAAAATATTAATAAAATTTGATTTCCTAAAAGAAAGAAAAAACATTCAATATAATATATTGACGTATATAGTAACTAACACTTGGTTCAGCAAAAATAAAACATTCGTAATGTCACAAAAATTATAATATTAAGAACAAAAATGTTCGTAATGTCAGAAAAAATAAAAAAGGGAAGCTTCTCTTTCAAATATTAAAATTTTAACTAGTATGCCCAGGTGGCTGTGGAGCAGGACCAGCATTAAGCCAAGCATTTTCATCGACGATATAATCATCTAACTTATAATATGCTTGTCTACATAGTGTGCGTTTAATGCATGATTTAAATTTCTTTTCGTTTAGTTCAAGAATATCGACTGGTATTTTATTATAACATTTTACACAGTACCCCATAAAAGAAGTGTGTACTTTAGACAATCTGAAACGTGGTTGATCTAATTTGTTCCTATTTCTAGTGTTAAAATTGTGCCTAACACTTATCTTACTAAAAAGATGTAGATTTTTCCGAACATACATAATGTTTTCATAGATATATTGACAAGGTACCGTCATGATATTAATTGTTTTGAACAGTTCCCTTAGAGATTCGCGTCTGCGGAGGTTATAGATGGCTCTGATGGCCCTCTTTTGCAGAATAAAGATCGACTCAATATCCGCAGCCCGTCCCCATAGCAAGATACCGTAAGACATGATGCTATGAAAGTAACTAAAATAGACCAGTCTCGCGGTATCCACGTCTGTTAATTGGCGGATCTTCCAAACAGCGTAAGCGGCAGAACTTAGCCGCCCTGCAAGTGATGTTAAATGAGGACCCCACTGTAGCTTTGAGTCAAGCGTGATTCCCAGGAAAACCGTCTGTTCGACGAATTCTAGTATCTCCTTATTCAATACAACATGACATTCACTACTTCTAACATTCGGTAACGCAAATCTTATGCATTTCGTTTTCTTTCCATTTAATACCAAATTATTTACAGTAAACCAATTATGGCCCTTAACTATAGCATTATTTACGTCGTCAAGCTCTTGTGCACGTCTCTTAACTTTAAAAATCAGTGATGTATCATCAGCAAATAACACCATTTGAGGTCGGTTTTTTAGTAAAAAAGGTAAATCATTTATATATACTAAAAAGAGGAATGGACCCAATATTGAGCCCTGCGGTACACCCATTTTGACTTTTAAGCCCAAGGAATTTACACCGTTTATTTGAACTTGCTGCAGTCTATCATTCAAGTACGATTTTACTAAGTTAAGCGCAAGTTCACCCAGTCCGTAATGCCGAAGTTTCAAGAGAAGTGTTTAGTTAGATAGACTTGATTCTATACATAGGTAGGCAAAGTAATCAAGATTACGAGACACAGAACTTAAAAATTTGTCATAATGTCAGCTAACCATGTCAATATACCAACAAATAAAATGAAAACTTAACTCAAGCACAAAAAAAAATTAAACAAAGCATACTACCAAAATAAAAGCCTCCTGGTATAAATGGCGTGATAGCTTACATATGCAATGCTGGATTATGTTTACAAATGATAACCTAGGACCATCGATCACCAATTACATATTTTGTTTTGAGAAGAAATATCAATATTTTTATACTACAGACCCAAACATCTTCTTATAATTATAAGGTACAATCAACAAACTTTATGTATGCTCACTTAAGACAATATTTCTGCGGCAGCTCAGCTAGTGACAAACCACACCCCTTCCTGGTTTCGCCCAATTAGAAACAATTTGTATTTGTGTGTTATATTGTCTTATTGTGTTTGTTACAAGCCCTGGAGGTGTAACAAAAATATAAAACCAGTGCCAATTAACATCTCGTTAATTGCTACCGCTTCCTATTTCTATCGCCATATCATTTTACGACCTGTTTATTTCTATCGAAATGATTTCCTGCCTAACTTTGACGTCAGCTTGTATACCGGCCTGTGATCGATAGCCTCTTTTTGACCCTATCTCGTATCCTGGACTGTTCACTAACCCTCCATTCCTAGAATGGGTCCCGACTGCTACAATTTATCTGCTTATAAGCATCGCTTTAGCAACTGGCGATTCTTAAGTTAAGTGCAATCGGGTACAACGACTTTCTTGTTTTAGGGCTTTTCCATGAATACTCAGAAAAGCAGTCGGGTTTTTTAATTTTTTGAGTTTATTCATTACAAAGAAAAATACATATTTTCTCTTTATATTATTGGTGTAGAAAAACTACTAATAACTGCAGCTCGCAAAAAAGTTCGGCCCTTGCGGGCCCCATCTGTTGCTGCTGACATCTCTTTGAGGCGCGCGTGGAACACAACGCGCCGTCGACCCGGGCTTGGTCCTTACCGGACAGCGAGCTACCCATTACTCGCCGTCCGCAAGCCCGTGCCTACGGTGGCCGGGAATCAGCCTGGGTTTCCCGACGCCCAGGGCGTCTCCTGCGAAGGCCACGGCTGTGAGGGCGCATGGTCATCTCCCTCACGTGCGCCGCCTCCCTCTTTGCAAGCATAACTGCTTCTCTGAAGGAAAGGAAGTCTGCTAGCCATGCACTCTCGCTCCGTACCATGGCCTTATTAATCTCAGCATAAGATATTAATATAGTAATGCAGTCAAATAATTTTGTTTTTTTATTTCTTTTGCCTTAGTTCAAAAGACATTGTTTTTATGACCCGATCGCAATATCTTCTCGTCCCTAATAACGCACTTTCAAGCCATTTGTGAACCACCCAACGGTAAGCACACCTTACACGGCATGCCTCGGACATTGAAAGATACCTTGTTCGTATTTTTACGATCAAATAAAAAATCAAAGGTGCGATAAATAAATTGATAAAACGAATGATAGAACTATTAAAAGTATTCACAAAAATACCTACAAGGAACACCTGCAAAACAGCCACAAAATACGTTCGTGGTTTTAAGCCATTTTATTGTATAACCGGATTTTCAGACGCTCCCACTAAGTAACTGGTATACACTTAGATAATGAACGCATTTTTATTGCAGTTGCAAGAGTTGCTACAGCATAAACAAAAAGCTCTGATAACATTGTATGCATTGCGCAAAGTCAAAGTATTGGTTCAAAATATTTGAGTTATTCCAATCATAATATAGAGCAATAAAATAAAAAGATAATAACAAACGTTATTAACTTTTAACAAAATATTATAACTTGCTTCTTTTTTGACATATTTTCAAGTATACATATAACATATTGAAAAGTGTTTTTTACTTTTCAATGGAACTGCACAAGTACCAAGTCCCTCTCACGCCGATAAAACAGAAATGACTTTTTTTTGGAAATGAAACCTCGTAGTTGACCTTGAGAGGCCGTAACTGCTCAACCGGGCTTTCCTTTGGATATTTTAGTTTTTAACTAAGAGCCTCCAGCCAGGGCTTACAAAACCTACTTAAATTAAAGCAACTGTGGGCACGCCACGATTGCGGCGGTAAGTCCCCTCTTTGAGGAGTGGCTTGAGAGGCGACATGGCGTCCTCACCTTCCGCCTGACACAGGTCCTCACCGGACACGGCTGTTTCGGGAGGTTCCTGTTTCGCATGAGGCGGGAGGAAACGCCCGGGTGTTTCCATTGCGAAGATCGCTCTGAGGACACGGTGGAGCACACGGTGGAGGTCTGCCCGGCTTGGGCGGAGCACCGCCGTGTCCTCATGGAGGCGATCGGCGGCGGCGATCTCTCGCGTCCGGCCCTGGTCCAGGCCATGGTACGGAGCGAGAGTGCATGGCGGGCGTCTTCAGCGAAGCAGTTATGCTCGCAAAGAGGGAGGCGGCGCACGTGAGGGAGATGCAATACATGCGCCCTCACAGCCCTGGCCTTCGCAGGAGACGCCCTGGGCGTCGGGAATCCCAGGCTGATTCCCGGCCACCGTAGGCACGGGCTTACGGACGGCGAGTAATGGGTAGCTCGCTGTCCGGTAAGGACCAAGCCCGGGTCGATGGCGCGTTGTGTTCCACGCGCGCCTCAAAGAGATGTCAGCAGCAACTGATGGGGCCCGCAAGGGCCGATGCCTGCCAGGGGTGCGGGTTGTTCGAAAGAGATACCGCGGCCCCTAGCACACAGGCAACTGAGGGAACACGGGTTGGTTTTAGTCAGTAAAAGTCTGACACGCCCTCCCACTCCACCCAGAGCGGGAGAAGCTATTTGATGATTTCCCACCCAAAAAAAAACCTCGCGCCTGTGTGAGTGTCAACCTTCTATACATCATTACGAACACCACTAATATATGTTTCGTGCATTCTATTCACAGATATATAAATACAGATTCTATTGGTCAAAACGGTACAGGAATTATGTTAAGGAAGGGAAACGTGTTCAATTCACAATCACAAGTTATTCAATCTGACCTTGGTGTGCAGTGACTGTACGCAAATAAATATTGAATCAATCTGCTGAGAGATCACCTAAGGTTATCAGGTTGGTGCATGCGTACAGATAGACAGACAGTATTGTAGGAAATAAACAACTCATTATATTGGAAAATGGGGGAAAAATCAGATATAAAAGCAACATAGACGTTTTTATGGAACATAGAAGCTAAGAGAGTTATTAGAACTGAGCAAGTAGCTAGGTATAGGTAGGTACACACAGCTCCATTAAGTGGTTACCCCTCCAAAAGACATGTGCGTTCAAATCCGTACTAGGCCCCAAGTTACTTTTTGTGCGATTCGTAGCCAATACGCAAACTTTTATGCAATCAGCGCTGTAAGACTGCCTTAGTGAGAAGGAGCGTTTTAGGCATGACACCGCGCATTTACAACAAATTACCAGGTGTCATAAAAAATTTGAATGTTACACAATTAAAAAAAAATTTAAAACTGTTATTAATTGAAAAATGTTATTATACGACTGCTGAATTCCTAAATGATAAATTAATGTAGACTTATTTATTTGACTGAATATTGTGACTAATTGTAATTCCAGATTATTTATTTATGCATTGACCGTAGAAATCATTCCACATAGTAACATTTTTAATTTTTGTTTTCATTTTTTTATTATAATTCTATTAATTTTAACAAACCAACCAAATATTTTATGTTTACCTCTCGCATGGTCATTATTTTATTTCTCATGCAACCATATTTGTACGCCTCTTGGCATAACATAACGGCCTATGACTCTAATTTAAGAACTGTATTACACTACCTATGTTACACAAATAAAAATGATTTGATTTGATTTGATTTGTATTGGTTTAGAGAATATGTTTAACATTTGCGAAGAATCAGTCAATGTCTAATTAGACCGGAGGTTACAAGACCGCTTGTCGTACATAAGGTTGGAGGTTCGAATCCTGGGCACGAAATGTGCTTTTTGTCATGCATTTTTTTTTCGAATATTATTTATTTTTAACCGACTTCAAAAAAAGGAGGAGGTTCTCAATTCGTCTTTATGTTTTTTTTAAATGTTTGTTACCTCAGAACTTTCGACTGGGTGAACCGATTTTGATGATTCTTTTTTTATTTGAAAGCTAGTGCACGTGTGGTCCCATTTCAATTTAATGTAGATCTGATGATGCGTTTCGGAGACAGACAACGGAACTCTTCAAAATATAACAGTAAATCAACCGCGATTGCTGTTATCGCGTAAATATGCATTGTTTTGACCCCAAATGATAAAGAAATTTCGAATTAGTTGGGCAGGTACTATAACTAAAAAAGTGAAAAATATAAACTTTTACCAAAAAAAAAACAACCGGCTTCCGAAAAAACACTACAAAGTGAAAAATAACTTTAATTTCGGAAGGCGGTGACAAAAACTTAAAATACATATCCAAAGTCACCGACTTCCGAAATTAAAGTTATTTTTCACTTTGTAGTGTTTTTTCGGAAGTCGGTTGTTTTTTTGGAAGTCGGTTGTTTTTTTTGGAAATTTTTTTTTTCTTTTAGTAATATCTATAATTTATGAATAAAGTAAAATTAAATACTTTCATAATCACTTCATAATATTTATTATTGCTATTATTTAACAAAACTTTGATCTAATTTTTCTACAAAGATTTGCGCGCGGACGTACATACTAAGCGGTCGAGCGCCCCATGCCGTCACCGATTTAAAGCCTATTTTCTAACAAACTATTATGTACTGTTATAGCAAATTAAAAAATAACTGTATAGAGCTCACATTATAAGGAATCAAAATATTATAAAAATTAAATTATAACTCTTATCGTAAAATGTACAAAAAAAAGTTGAACTTTACGATATGGGTGAAATTTGAGTAAAATATTTGTTGATTACAAGTTTTTACGAACCATTTCGTAACATATCTCAATATTATTTATTTATTAATAAACTAGATTAACTAAGCTTTTTTTAGCAATTAATTACTTAGAACAAACAGTGTAGCACAATAAATCAAAACAAACTACCCTAACCATCGTAAACAAATTTTTTTTTTAATCTTGCTGTCGCCTGGCGTCTTGTTAAAGCGACCAAAGGACGCGTTATTTAATAAAGAACCATCTAGTGGAACACTCGTGAACCTCTTGAACGTTGTCATAGATAAAAACACGTTTAACACCCTAACGTTTAACGCCAAAAATTTTGAGGCGACCATTGTCGCCCGGACGTTTCAACAGCTAACTTATTACACATATTTTGCCAACTGACCACAACGGGTCAGTAGACAAGTGATATCCTTTTAGAACAAACGATAAAATAAAAATATTTTATATTGACATAAAATAACGAAATGTAACGTGATCTATCATGTCGTCTCTGTATACAGACACTTTAAGGGCGCTTTCACATTTTCTCTCGAATTTGAGCGTTTAACTCGAGATTTGATGAATAATTATGGTTTTGGGCACGCCACGATTGCGGCGGTAAGTCCCCTCTTTGAGGAGTGGCTTGAGAGGCGGCATGGCGTCCTCACCTTCCGCCTGACACAGGTCCTCACCGGACATGGCTGTTTCGGGAGGTTTCTGTTTCGGATAGGGCGGGAGGAAACGCCCGGGTGTTTCCATTGCGAAGATCGCCCAGAGGACACGGTGGAGCATACGGTGGAGGTCTGCCCAGCTTGGGCGGAGCAACGCCGTGTCCTCGTGGAGGTGATCGGCGACGGCGATCTCTCGCGTCCGACCCTGGTCCAGGCCATGGTACGAAGCGAGAGGGCATGGCTGGCAGTCGCCTCCTTCAGCGAAGCAGTTATGCTCGCAAAGAGGGAGGCGGCGCACGTGAGGGAGATGCAGTACATGCGCCCTCACAGCCGTGGCCTTCGCAGGAGACGCCCTGGGCGTCGGGAATCCCAGGCTGATTCCCGGCCACCGTAGGCACGGGCTTGCGGACGGCGAGTAATGGGTAGCTCGCTGTCCGGTAAGGACCAAGCCCGGGTCGACGGCGCGTTGCGTTCCACGCGCGCCTCAAAGAGATGTCAGCACCAACTGATGGGGCCCGCAAGGGCCGATGCCTGTCGGGGGTGCGGGTTGTTCGAAAGAGATACCGCCGCTTCTGGCACACAGGCAACTGAGGGAACACGGGTGGGTTTTAGTCAGTAAAAGTCTGACACGCCCTCCCGCTCCACCCAGAGCGGGAGAAGTTATTTGATGATTTCCCACCCAAAAAAAAAAAAAAAAACGAATGATTATGGTTTAGATATAGCCTAAAAACTTTGTCTCGGCAAAGGATGTTTCATAAAATTTTTCTTCCGGGCATCTTTTGATGCTTTGTTACATGGAACATATTATAGTTTAGTAATTTATAAAAATGTCTGTGGTAGGACTGTAGGTACCTTGTTATTTGGAATGCTCAAATCAATTTTTTATGTTTCATACAATAATACACCAAAAATAATTCCGTAAAACAGAGAATTAATGATAATTTTTCGTCTGAAATTATATTTTTTATCTATGTATGTTTAAGCGAAATTCAAACATAAAGTATTTAATAACTAAGGTTACCAAATCAACTTGCTTGAAAAAAATACAGTGTATTTAAAAGGTGGGTTTTAGGTTTAAGTCCGCGCCGGTTTGTTCCTGGGCGTCGGAAATATAATGGTTAGCATGTCTGAGTAGCGTACTTCACTAGACACACACGCGCGATCAGCTACTGCGCCGTTAAATATACCTAAAACTGAATACTTCAATTTGTAATAGCCCTCTTAAGTAAACGCATACATTAAACGTTGTAGTTATAACTTGAGGGTAGAGATTAATTTTATAAAGAAAACGTAATGAGTTAAATTTAAGGATACCCTCAAGTAACATAGTTTATCGATTAGACAGAGACCTAAAGATGAAGTGACTCAGACGACAGTCAGTAACAATTTCATTGCAATTCATATGGGCTCGCTGGCTAGTTCGTCAAACTGCTGGTATGAGTATGATGACGTTCGGTGATGCGATAGTTCAAATCCAAGTCATAACTGTAAACTCTTTTTGAAGTCTTCTGTAGATTATATATTCGTAACGAAATCAATGTTGTAGCAGTGTTACATTTTAAAACTTGAGGGGTTAGCACATACTGACGCTGTGTGTACATGGGTACCTCACTTCACAAAATTATAGGGTGGTTGTTAAAGATGCTGCATTAAGTAATATTGAAACCGTGGTAGCTATAGAAAGATGGCCTTACGTGACTGTCTTTAACTTTTTGAGAAATTATGATATGCTTTCACAGATTTTGAAACAAACGTACAGTTAGCAAGAAAATGGGCAACTTTCACAACAACGTTTTGTGATGCCTATTGATAGTGTTCCTAAGGACCAAAAAACTCTATCTTACCAACTGAGGTTTGAGTTTTAGAAAAGCTAGAAATCACATCAAACTTGAAAGTCAACTCAACTCAAAGTTAGAAGCAAAGTTGCTTAAAGTTCAACTTAAGGTCTCAATCTACCTGGGCATATTGAGACTGACTGCCAACTCCATCCGTCCGTTGGAGTTGGCTATCGGTCTAACAGAGTGGCCTAGTAAAATTACAATAAAAAATAAACCTAAAAACATGTTTTTATCACGAACGAATCTATGTATTTTACCCTTGCCAATATTTTAACTTCACCATGGAGTAGACACTAAAATATAGGTAGATATTTGTCGTGGATTGATGGCGCCAAAGTACAGCAGACAGCGCCATCTTAAAATTTGATTCGTAAACGAATAATCATGTAACCGGAAACGCAAGCGAGCCCTACCGCTTGGACACGATCGTCGGTGGAGGGGATGCAGCGAGGACTGGCGGAGAGACCGAGTGCGGCGACAGTCTACACTTGACAGTGGAGGACAGTCTAGTCAAACGCTCAGTACCAACGCAAGTGTTTGTTTCCGATGCACATGTTTATTTAATTCGTTACTCGCCAGTTTATAAAAGTTATTTAAATTCAAATTATCTTTTCGTTCGAGTACCCACTACAGGGCTTGAATTCACTATGACCACATAACAATTCCTTAATGGTAACCACGTTAATCACAAACGAATTCTGCTAATATCGTATTAATAATATCGACAAATTGCCTTGGACCATACAGAATACGACATTTCGATTCCTTACCATTACATTGGTTTCTAAAACGATATTGACGTAGTTTGAACGTAATAAGATTCCGCGGGGAATCATTATAACGATACAGAATTGGGGCCCAGTGCCCACACCTACCATAACTGTGTCGGATCGTGAAAAAGATCCGATGTTACGCATCTCGGCCACCATGATGCGACATATTTTTAAACAATAAGTAGTAACGTGGTGAAATAGAAGTGACAAGCTTTATAGCTAAGCTAATAACGATTAATTCGAAAAACGAGGAGCAGTTTTTGGTTGTGTGTGCTTTTAATTAATTTAAACAAAGCGTGTTTTTTATTTTTTTAAACTACCTACGTATTTTATTTTTTACCCATTTTGTTCACCACTGGTTAGGAGTTTAGGACTGAGTCATAACATAACTTTGATATAATTATTTGTTACAACTACATTGCATTTAAAGTTTAACCAAACACGAGTGGTTTACTAGTAGCCACTGAAGAGTTCCTCTATCCACCTCTTGGCTCCATCATCAGATCAGCTCCAAGAACCCAGTATAATAGTTGTCATACGAACGACATATATACAGCATGTAACAAAAGCTCTGTTCGATCCGTGAGAGTATAAAGGCTCGTGCAGACTAGCGCGACGCGACGGTCGCGTCGCGACACTCGTAGAACAATTTCTATGAAAATTTAATGGAAATTGTTCTACAAGTGTCGCGTCGCGGCTGTTTGAAGAAGCCTTTATTCGGCATCGTACTGCGTACACATATACGTAACCATTTAATGGATTTGAGATAATTATTTTTCCCCAGTAAAAATAATTAAATAAAAATAAAAACTGATCAAAGGCAACACTGATCGCTCGACAAAGTTCATGTGTTTAGTACCTAAAGTTTTGTGTCAAAGAAGCCGCCTGAGCGAGACGGTTTTTATAATCCTTTGTCGCGTGCCGCCAAACAAACGTATAACGAATGAAACCTACGCTACGTCATACCTTAGAGGGCGCGTAGCTGGCGCGTAGGTATCTGCTGATATTGTTTGTAGGCATAGTGATCCGGATTTCAGACATAATTCTGTTTATCAAGAAACAATTACGTAATTAAATTAAACGTAGCCCTGATAAGGGTTTTTTTAATGTGATGTGCTTTTGGCAATGTACTTACCGTCTGTAGGTATCTCTGTAGGTTCATTAAAACATTCACTTGTTGTTGTTGCATACTTGTGCGATCGTGCTTCACATGTCTACCTTTTACACTAATACACATTCGACACCTTTTCACACACGTGGGATCCGCGGCAAACATATCCAGCACTTGTTCCTTGATTTTTACGTTGGGCTATCGTGGTCTCCCAGGATCAGTGGTCTGCCACCCGTGCCCATGAACACTGCTTGTGTTGTACACACGGTTATGCAGGCGTTGGAATGCACGCTCCGAGGTACTGTCACACCTGGCCTATTTGCGAAACTCACCTTATACGTTCTACGCGCAGCTGCATAATTACAGTCGATCTTGCATAAGCACATCAACATATTAAAAATTTTCTGATTTTAATACCTACGACATTGTTCGCGAAACGCTAGCGGCACGTGATACGAACGGACATCCGATCGAAAGCTATCTCCACGAAAGACTAGCAAAAGTGGCAAATAGTAGCGCGCCGCGGCGCCGGTAGGCAACCAGTCGGCGACATCAAAGAGTCGGCGACTAGTTGAAAGAGTGCCTACAACGCGGCAGTGTAGGGCGGTGTTCTAACAGGTGAAAATAAAAAGATTTTGCCGGCGGGTGGAGTGTTGCCAACTTATGAAAATTTGCCATATTCAGTGTTAAATTTCGCATGGATTATAAATAAAAAAATCACTAACTTTTGATTTTTATGAGTTACATTTTTATAACATTTTTTCTAGTACGTATGTTGAAACAGGAATACGCCTTTACTGGATCGGACAAGGTTTTTGTTACAAACTGTATACAAAGTTTCATTTCTATACGACCATCAGAAGTGCTTTAAAACTGACTTCCAAGATTTTATTATACCACTAGCTTCTGCCCGCGACTTTGTTCGCGTCAAATTTCTTGCTCTCCGACCCACCCCGTCGCACACTGGTCCCAAATTAAAAAAAAGTGGACATTGATAGTAGACCGCTGATATTTTTTTTTATTGTTGATACAATGATAACAGATAAGGCAAAAAAATATTATTGTCCTACTACTACTACTTTTCTGTAAAAAAAATATTTCTTTTTTTTTTGTATGGGAGCGATTACATTTTACTCAATTTCTCAAAAACTTTAAGCGATGTCGAGATGGCAATCACATATGTTAGAAAACTAATAATTCTGAGTATTTGGCTCGAAGAAACTTATTGCTTATCTCTGCGTACTTTCGAGATAATAGTGACAGAAAATAACATTTTTTTTTAATGTTAATTTTTTGCTTTTTTTTAATCATAGCCTTACTTTAGCACATAATTATAATGTATGCGTAATGTCAAATAAGTAAAAAGAGACTTCTCTGTAAAAGAGGTTATGGGGGCTCACTAATGACTGAAAAGCTATGACCTTTCTGAAGGAGTACTTTCATCAGTTCTAAAAAAACAATCAAAATGAAGACATATTAAGCTGCAAACATAAAGTTGAATATGTTCACAAACGATTCTGAAAAAATATTATGGTGAAAGATTAATATTTGGGTCTATATTCTCTTGAGAAATCTCTATTTCCTCGTTTTCCAACGAAAGCAATTCATTGTTCAAGATCAAAGCACTAGCCTCTGGAAACAACTGTTTATGTAAACGAGCAAACTTTGGTTTGATTTGGCTGATGTAAGGATCTGAGCTAATTAGAAAGCTGTGGATAATGTCTAAATTAGTCTGAACTCTACCGATTTTTCTTGTATGTGCCATTCTAACATTCCGGAAATCTTTATTCCTCGCTTCGGAAGCTTCTTCGGAAAGCATGCCTATCGGAATAAAGGAGAAATTTTCACAAATATCAGCACCGTGTATCAACAATTTATGGACACTTGAAGGCATGTAATACCATGGATATAAGTTTACATATAGCATTGCTGTTTCTTTACAATATTCCCTAAACAAGTTGGTATTAATAAGTTGACCAGATGAAATTGTTTGTAAAATGACTGCAAATCTCTTGATTAAATCAGGGTGGATACCCGTTATTTCAGCAGATACTTCATAATTTTCAAAAAACCTTCTTGCCGTGTTACCGTCATTGGTTGTACCAAATCCCTGTTTTACTATGTCAATTAACAAACCAGTTCTTTCCCGGAATTCTTCTTGTGTCAAATTCTTTTTAATTTCTTTTAACAATTTATCTTCTTTTCGTGCAGCCCACTTTTTGAAGTCTAAGTTGTACGAAATGTGTAAAATACATTCCATACATCTTATCCACATATGAAGCGAAGACAGACCATATTTATACATATCTTCTCTGATGAGTCTTTTGGATACAAAGTCCAAGTCATTCATTTTGCTAGGTGGGGTATTGCAAATATTACAAACAGCTGCAGAAGAAGTATTGGAAATCACAGTAGAAATTTTCCCATCAATCATAGTCATGTACAAATCATGTTTAATATCAAAATTATCTACAATTGTGGGAACAAGATTACGAATTTCTTCCTCTAAGGATGCACTTTCCTTCTTTATCAATTCATTTGTTTCTTTTGCAAATATAAAGCCAATTGGACGACAATAGTTTGTTGAAGAGGGAGCAGGATTTTGCCACAAGATAGTACCACTCTCTTCTTCCAAACGAAGCGGAACCAAACTAATCATGAAAACTGAAGAATCGTCAATTTTAGTGTCGGAGTGTGACTTTTGTTTATAATTACTTTGAGAAGATGACCCGTCAAAACCCCATTTGCTTATTAGTTTTAGCGATTTTTTGTCGGCAGAGTTGTGCTGAATTGTTTTTAATATCCTATTAGTTGTCAAATCTAGAAGCGATTGAAGTCTTATCTTAGCATCAGATTCAGTTACAGTTATGTCTGACTCTGGAGGATAACAAGTTTTTTTAGCTTCCAGGAGCTTTTGATAGGATGGAAGACCATACATTTTCTCTGAAGCAAGAATAGTTCTTAAATTTCGATATTGCCATTTTGACAAATTTGTTGAGGTGTAAAGCGCTAACGTTTTATCATCTGGTAAACACGGTTTGTCAGTCTTTTTAGCGAATAGTACATCATATACCATCTCACATTTTTCCTTGTTTTGGCTGAGTTCGTTTAATATAGCTGCTAATTTTGTTTTTTTAGACTCTTTTAATTTGGCACATAAAGCATAAACTAATTCCTCCTCTGTGTGATCTAGAAGTGTTAGAGAACGCCTTTTCTTCTGTTTATCAGATATATCAACAAATGGTTTTTTACTTGTACCATAACTTAATTGATGAGTATCCACTTGCGTTTCGAAATTTGGAATTACTTCCTCGGCAACTTTAAAAATGCTGCTTAAATCGATATTTTGACATTTTGGCCAAACTATTTGGGATTGTAACCAGTCTGAATTTTTGTTAAGAAAGGTCTTTTGAGCTCTACTGGAAGCAGACCATCTTTTTGAGATATTACTTGAAAAATTACGACAAAATAATTTAATATTACTCAAATCTTCGGAAGACAATTCAACACCAATACGTTCAATAAGGGCATTAAATAAAAATTCGACATTTTTAAAACCACCTCCTGATTTAAGAACAACGTATAAGTCTAAGTTGGTGACAAATGCGGACATATTATAATTTTAAGGAAAATTGAAAACAAATTAGAATCAAAGATATCAAAGACAAAGTGACTTTGATTTTAACAAAAAAAATTACGAAAACAAATTCGACGAAAGAAAGACAAACAAAAATTATTTGATTTTAAAATCCAAAGATTCAAAATACAACAATAACAAAACAAACAAACAACAAGCATTTCTTCAAGCGCACAGAAAAAATAAGGACACGTCTTATCGCAACCACATTTAGTTGTACACTGAGTGAGGTGTACGCGCGCGATTCGTGACCGTATTACGTTACGTCATGAGAGGCGGCCATCTTGTTATCCCGGCAAACTCGCGTCGAAGCTCCATTTTGCTGGCCAGCGGACCTATTGCGATATGAGTAAGGCTATGATTTAAAAAAAGCGAACAATTAACATTAAAAAAAATTGTTATTTTCTGTCACTATTATCTCGAAAGTACGCAGAGATAAGCAATAAGTTTCTTCGAGCCAAATACTCAGAATTATTAGTTTTCTAACATATGTGAATGCCATCTCGACATCGCTTAAGGTTTTTGAGAAATTGAGTAAAATGTAATCACTCCCATACAAAAAAAAAAGAATTTTTTTTTTTTTTATAGAAAAAAAAAAATATTATTGTCCTACTTCAAATACATACTTTTGTATTTGAAGTAGGACAATAATATTTTTTTTTTTTTTTGCCTTATGTGTTATCATTATATCAACAATAAAAAAAAATATCAGCGGTCTACTATCAATGTCCACTTTTTTTTTTTAATTTGGGACCAGTGTGCGTCGCTCGCCTTGCCTGCCCGTGCGAGTACGTCGTATTCGTGACTTTTTTTTTTTTTTTTTTTTTTTTCTGTTTGCTCGGCTCCTAAGGGTCTTAGCGTGATGTTATATAACTTATAGCCTTTCTCGATAAATGGACTATCCAACACTAAAAAATATTCCAATTCGAACCAGTAGTTCCTGAGATTAGCGCGTTCAAGCAAACAAACAAACTCTTCAGTTTATAATAATAGTATAGATAATTTACATGTAAAGCTATAAAAGCGTGTTAAAAAATACATCCAACTAACCTGACTGGTTGGGCACGCCGCGATTGCGGCGGTAAGTCCCCTCTTTGAGGAGTGGCTTGAGAGGCGGCATGGCGTCCTCACCTTCCGCCTGACACAGGTCCTCACCGGACATGGCTGTTTCGGGAGGTTCCTGTTTCGGATAGGGCGGGAGGAAACGCCCGGGTGTTTCCATTGCGAAGATCGCCCAGAGGACACGGTGGAGCATACGGTGGAGGTCTGCCCAGCTTGGGCGGAGCAACGCCGTGTCCTCGTGGAGGTGATCGGCGGCGGCGATCTCTCGCGTCCGACCCTGGTCCAGGCCATGGTACGGAGCGAGAGGGCATGGCTGGCAGTCGCCTCCTTCAGCGAAGCAGTAATGCTTGCAAAGAGGGAGGCGGCGCACGTGAGGGAGATGCAGTACATGCGCCCTCACAGCCGTGGCCTTCGCAGGAGACGCCCTGGGCGTCGGGAATCCCAGGCTGATTCCCGGCCACCGTAGGCACGGGCTTGCGGACGGCGAGTAATGGGTAGCTCGCTGTCCGGTAAGGACCAAGCCCGGGTCGACGGCGCGTTGTGTTCCACGCGCGCCTCAAAGAGATGTCAGCAGCAACAGAGGGGCCCGCAAGGGCCGATGCCTGCCGGGGGTGCGGGTTGTTCGAAAGAGATACCGCCGCCCCTGGCACACAGGCAACTGAGGGAACACGGGTGGGTTTTAGTCAGTAAAAGTCTGACACGCCCTCCCGCTCCACCCAGAGCGGGAGAAGTTATTTGATGATTTCCCACCCAGAAAAAAAAAAAAAAAACTAACCTGACTGGTCACGGACACGAGAGGAGTAGTGAAATCCAGCACCAGACCCCAATATTTTCTTCTTTGTATTATCTTTTACGCTAGTTGACCTTCGACCTTAGTGACTACGTACCTCTCATTTCTAAGTACATTATTATCAATAATATTTACATCAATTAATTATTTATTTAAATAAATAAATTGCTAACTTTACTTCAGATGTAGCTTAATCTACCACAGATAAGGCACTTCACCTTATGCTCGCAGCTAGATCGCTGCAATATTGGAAAATAATAATATTTTTATTAAAAAAATAATTTCAAAATGTTCTTGTTAAAATTATTTATTCTGTTATTGCCTGTACTCAGGAGCGCTTCGTGTGAGGTAAGTCCACTTCTTTCTTGACTTGTTGACTTTTTGATTAAACTAAGTTATTTAATGTTATTGTAAGCGGTGTGGTCTGAGTTATAAATAAGATGATTTATCTTTCCGTGGATGTGCCTATAGGTAGCTAAGATATCATAGGACTGGGATCCATCCGGATTGTGCTGCTGATTCTGTGTGCAAACTTTACCGTCTGAGCCACCGCGTTAGCAAACAAAGACAACCTATTTCTCGATTCTGGGAGTCATACAAGAAGTGGAACATCAAGATGATCGGCCACAGTATCCGTGCCGTTTCTCAGCAGTAGACAAAAATAAGGTTTGTCTATTACAAGTGATAGGTGCGGGAGATTCTGATTAATTTTTCTTTTATTGTTTCGACACAAACTATGAGACAGCAGTTCTCATGTCATGGTGTTAAGATTGGCCCGTCAGCAGGACTGCCTTCCCAGGATGAATCAGACGTAAGGACGTGTAATGATACGCATATCTAAATGAACACTAATCATTTTCTATCTTCATGTTATCCAGCCAGCAGACACTAAACTATTGGTCCAGAAATACGAGCTGGATCTCAACGCATCAAGAATCTTGCAGAAAGATGACAGAAAGCTGATGTTGAGCTGGGCAGATGAGTATCAGATCCGGAGGCTGGATGTCACCATGAAGTATCGGTTGCAGATGGTGAAGCATCAGGAGCATAGCTTTAAGAGCAATGGGAATGTTAAGGTATGAAGGGGCTTCTGAAATTAAAGGAGTCGATTTTAACCTTAGGTTTTTATAAATTACAATAATTAACGGTTTAGGATGAGGTACGAGAAGAAGCTGCTAGCTTCTTTTTGCTAGCTAACACAGCGAGAGACGGATTCTTGTAACCAGGTAGTTGATATCCACATTCTATGAGCTCCTGTGCTTACAGTGCCTAGTTGGAATGGTTCTCTCATCATAAGTTCACCGTGCCTTATTATCATACATACAAACATAACATCACGCCTTGTTACCCCAAAGGTTTGGGCAGGGTGTACTTACAGTACACCCACATTTCGCGAGTTATGTTTAACTTCCATGTAATAGGGGGCAAGCCTATTACCATCAACCCGACACAAATCAAGGCTCCAGGCTACTAATAAGAAATTCCAGATAGAAAAACCCAATTATCACTACCTGAGAATCGACCCCAGGACCTCATGCTCACTAGTAGCGCTTGCGGCCACTATACCGACGAGCTAGTCAAAATTATAAAGCCTTATTATATTAGTACTTAAGGGCACAACGAAAGATGAATTGTCCATACAAACGTAACAGTTAAATCATTTGCAATTTGATTTGCATTTGCATTTGCATATTTTCACCATATATTGGTGATAATCAGATAGTATTTATGTAGACAAGTTTTATTATTGTTTTTTTGGTATTATAACCAATATCTGTAATATTGTTACCCTAGAAGCATAGCTCATATTATCAAGTTGTAAAATATGGAAAAAAAGAATTAAAATACATTAAGTTTTCATTGATAATTTTTGGAATTACGGAACACATCCAAATTCATCATAAATTTTCAGTAACTAGTAGTGCTATCACGATTCACGTCAAGCAAATGTCAATGTGTGTGTGATCGTCCTGCTCACTGTAAGTGTGTATCGCTCGGACGGGCACTAACACTATCAAACGTGCATGTTGAGTGTGGTTGGTTCGGGAGCGAAACGTCGTCGGGGTGTTTGTTGTCAGTGTGAGATGATTACGATACACTGCGGTGCGTGTATATTTCTTTGTTTTCTAAATTGTATTGTAATATTTCTGACACAATTGACCACAGAAATCTTAATAATAAGGCAATAGATGTCGCAAAGACGCGTGACCTTGTCGCCGCGCATGAGTCTCGTAGAACACAAGTGCGCGTGGAGCGTTTGTTGCGGTAACTTGTGGGGTTAGGGATCATTCGGCCCAATATTATCAATACATCTTTGACATAATCCGTACATACAGCAACATATTATTGTTATGATCATAATTTTAATTGACTGACTACTTGATTAATTGTTACGTAATTATGATAACGAAATTTAAATATTTGTACGCCACTAAGGCCAAACATGACTGATCTAAACTATAATGTAATTTAATAACTTGCATGCTCTGTATGTGTACTCATGTTTCCACAAATAAAGAATCTTGTATCTTGTACCTTGTATGAAACTGGGACCACGGACCAGTTACCCCTTTAAAAAAATGATAATGGACCCTTTAGTTCGCAGAAAAAGTTGTGATCAAAAATGATTTTTTTTTTAGTAATACTATCTAATAATATTGCTATTTACCTAAAAAAAATTGAAAAAAAATCTGTAATAAGCAGATTTTTAGGAATGGTATGTTAAAAATACGTAACATTAAGTAGACCGTGTCCAAGTGTCCAAAAGGCATGTTATGTATTATTAACTTTGCGAAATGTACAGGGAATTAAAAATAAAACATAATGCCGATTAATTATAACATTATTTTAATTAAAAAAAAACAACTGTTAATGGAAATTAGAGAGAAGATATTAAAACATTCAATGATCATGAAATTGTTTAAAACAATTACGTTTTTTCACAAAACATAATCTTAAATTACACTTGCAACAAATTACGTTAGTCATCCCTTTCTTACAGAACTTACATCTACCCGGCGCTGTTGTGTAGTCAGGCATATGACCTATTTTATCACGGCGGATAGCGTCAGTAGGCCTTGGCCCAGAAGGTTTTTGATTTTTTTCAAATTTAGGCTGTTGAGTTTTTTCTAAAGACGTACTCGTACCAGCAGGAGTTCGTTGTTTCGAGTGAAGTTCACAGTAAATCATAATTCTAAATATTTTTAGTGAGTTAGGAACTTTATTATATCGAGCACAATCTTTTCTATACATAATCCATGCATTATTTACGCAAATATCTAATACTTGAGAGAACAACGCCATGTACCATCTCTTCGTTTTATAATTAGTGCGGTAAAGGGAAATCAGCATGTCACACAAATCCACACCTCCCATATGGGAGTTATAATGTTTCACTATTTGAGGACATGGAACATCAATCTTGGACTTGGTTTCTTTAGAAAATCGCTTTATGTTCTCCATAGGAAACGAATCTACTTAAGAGCTTGCTAATATAACAGATTTGTTATCATGCCATTTTACAACACTCAATTTATTTTCATTGCAAACTACTTGTTTACTGGAACCTCTACCTTTTTTAACAAGTCTTTATCGCTAGGCAGTTTTTCTTGACACCCTCTTAAACGATTAGCTCTGATCGTGCCTAAGGAAAAGATACCATGCTCATTGCGTAATAGATGAATCAGTTCTAGAGATGAAAAGAAGTTGTCGAAGTATACCACCGCTGGTTTATGTTTAATACTCTGGCAGAGAGCTATTACAACTTTGGCGCCTACTCCTAAAGAGTTTTCATATTCTGTGAAGGAATGGTATCTAAATGTATCTTCACCAGCGTAAGGAACAAAATTGTAGACACAGCCAGATACCCCAGCCCTGACAAACATTTTAAAACCCCACTTCATTGGTTTCTTTGCCAAATATTGGCGCCTGTTGCCAGCTCTTGTGCCCTTATAGGGCACCATCATTTCGTCGATACTATAGCGATGTCCCTCTTCTATTTTAAGGCAGTTTCTACGCACTGCTTCTAAAATCGGCCGTACTTTGAAGTAACGATCTCCATTTTGTTGAGAATTATCGACGAAATGCAAAAACTGGCGAATTTGTTCATAACGCTTTAAGCTCGTAATATCGGCAATAAGATTATATCTAAGGTCCTTCTTCCAGTAGTCACGATAGGACGTCATCTTAACAACACCCATTAATAGATTGATAGCAATAAAATCCAACAACTCGTCATGAGTAACATTTACAGACTTGAGATTTCGTTGCACTGCGTATAAATTTGTACGAGTATTTTGAATAATTATATCAATAACATCTTCACTAAAAAAATCGGCAAAATAATCTGATGGAGACTTCGATTCCGAACCAAATTGAGTGAAGGTTATTTCCTCCAACGTTGCACCATGTTTGAATTTACTGGATTCCCATTTAAATTCGAGTGGCTTTCTTACAAATGCTTTCTTTTTTTTTGTCAGTAAATTTGGTAAACTAGTTTTTGTTTTTTTTGAACGAGTTTCTTTGACTATTGTAGAAGCAACAGGGTTTGGCGACGTGGATAAAACTGAAGAAATGGATTGCAGAGCAGGCAAATGTTGTGGTGGGTTGTGTGTGGCGAGTACATCACTTATAGCGGGTGTGGATGGTATCACATCTTCAGGCAAAAACTCATCATTCTTTAAAATATTAAGTCGCTCAAACGAGGAATCTAATGAGCGGGGTTCGGAACTGTATTCGGTTTCATCAGCTAGTACTTCATTATCATCATCCAATGTGCTACTATCGCTGGAAGAAGCATCTTGTGGTGGGACAAGTGCTAGGATTTTCCTCACACGCTCTAATCGCAGGTTATGCTAAAAAAAAGTAAGCAAAATTATGCATGCGAACACCCTCAAACACCAATAAAAGCACATGTACATGCTCCACACATCCTATAAACACAAAACATGTATATCCTCCACAATTTCGCAATGTTAGCTATTTTTTACACACTTATTTCTATGGTAATCTCCGGTATCTTCGCAATGTTAACCATGGCTAACATTCAACTTTAACAAGTTATAGCACATGCTCACTTGCATTATTTGTAACAAGGCTATTGTAAAGTCGTAGAATGCAATCATAAAAATATAATTAATGTGTTATTTTTACATGCAACACGAAATTTAATTTAAAAAATCAATATTTCTTACCTGTTGCGCGGGAGCAGCTCGCGATCGGAACGCCATTTTGCACAATACTGACAAAATTGACATTAGAATGACGTCTTTTATTTTGCTATGGACGCATAGTGATTTGCTTTACTCACTAATTGGAAAAAATCGTAAGATAAATCGATCATATTGTCAGTGGATTTTTCGAATTGTGAATGTTAAGTATAGCTAACGTTATGAATTAAAGGGTCTGGGCCTACATCAGTTTTGCTTTCATTTTGAATTTTATTTGATATAAATATATTTGAATTTCCACGCACTATTTGAAACCACAATCAGGCATTGATGGACTCACGTATTCATGTGTGTGCTTCGGCTTCGCCTCGGCCCATTTTCACGTTCGTCAGTCAATGTCCCTTTTACAGGCCGCGGGAGTACCTAATGTACTATTTCTGTTCTACAATTTTATAATAAATAATTAACAAAGGTTTATATTTTTATTACTTAGTTCAAAATCAATTGTTTAGTTTCAAACAAGGTACCTAATCAAAAATAGGGAAATTGACGGATGCATAGAAATAGTTTTTTAATTTCAATAATAAATAGGTACAGTCAACTGTGGCATCTTTACTTTCCACACAAACTTTACCCATGAGTTGTACTTAAATTTATCTCGATAACTAAAAATCAGTTGTCGCCATTTAATATCGAAGTTATACAGAAGTAGAATAATCTAGTATTTGTAACAAATTTTTAGTAATCGAGTGATATATTAATATAAATCTCACTAGTAAAGTTGCTCATGGAAAGTAAAGATGCCGCAGTTGACGGTACTGCCGCAGCCTGCAAAAGGCGCATTAACAGACAAACATGAAAATGTGGGCCGAGATGAAGCCAAGGCACACACATACGTGAGTCCATCAATGCCTGGTTGCGGTCTCAACCAATGCGCGGAAATTCAAATATATGTCGGGACAGGAGCACTATTGGCACCGTTGTCAGACATTATGCGGGCGGATATTAGGGTGATCGAGCAAAGAAGAACACTGAATGCGCAATAATCACTTTTAATAATAATTTTAAACAATAGTCACAATAACTTATAAGCCAAACGAAACGTAGGACAGTTCCTAGACTGGAAGTTCTGTTCTCTAGAACGGTCAGAAGGTAAGTGCCCTCGCCCTGGCACCCCTCCATTAGCTAGGCTCCGTCGTAGCACGAAGTTAGCCAAGTGTTAGTGCTGCCACTACTCGGGTCACGTTACGGCTTCGTTTAGCTACCGTACTATTGACCGTCTCCGACATATATTTATATAAAATAAAATTCGAATTCGAAATGAAAGCAAAACAGATGTGGGCGCAGTTAACCATTATCAGATTTTTAAAAAGGGTAATTGGTCCGTGGTCCCAGTTTCATAGTGGGCCGAATAACCCCTAACCCAACTTGTGTTTTTGGGGGCGCGGAAAGGTAAACATGATGGTTTGCAGCATATCTAACTGCAGAAATTCTTCCAAAATTTGTAACTTTACAAATAAAGGGATAACATTTTTCATACAAATGTACTTAATTTTTGAAATAATGTCGGTTTTAATAAATATTGGCAAATCAAACGTTTTTACCACGACTACTACGAAAGTCGCAGAAAAACATTTTTTTTCACACCATTAATACTTAAGCTTGTTTATGTCTACTATTACAACTGCTAAAAGCAGCAATGAAATTATAGTCTGCGCAAAAAACAATATCACCGCGTACGTAAATTCCAGGAACATGCCGCATGAGTTAGCCGCAAGTTAGTGACGTGCCACTACTATTTTGTATCGATAATTTATTACGTTTGGCTTATTTACCACGGTTCCTAAGCTGGGGGCAATTAGTCATATTAAAGAGGAATACTACTTCTACAAGTCTTTGACCACCACTACTCGCGGCGAAGACGTATTCTCAACGCTAAGGCCTCTTTTCCATTACACGGTTTCTCGCCGTGAAAATCTACGGTTAATTCGCCGCGTGTAGGCACGGTCGTCAGTGTGGTATGGATCACTATATGAGCTTGTCGACATGCACGGTGGCGCCAAGGCACGGCGCCGCGGCCGCGTGCGCCGTGACTGCCCCTCGGCGCGCCGCGTCTACGCACGGCGTGATTTTCACCAGTGTTGTATGGCAGTCTATCGGGGTGTGTCGACGGTGCCGGACGTACGCACGGATTCGTGACCGCTTATATACGCTGTTTCGCGATTTTATTATAAAATGAACATAAATCAAGAATTATTAATTACGTTGATTCAAGAAAGGCCTGTAATATGGGATAAGACCATCGACGATTATAAAAATAAGCGGCTTAAATATGATTCCTGGAAAGAAATATTTATTCATTTCCAGCCCACATTTGAAGATTTAAGTGGTGATGAGAAAAACAAGTTTGGTAAGTTACAGATATTTAATTATTAACTTTTTACTTATGCATAGTTGTTTTGATAGGAGAGGCGACCTTCGTTAGATACAAAATATTGTGCAAATCTGTTGCGAACTTCATTAGCCGCCAAACTTCCGCGAACTGCATTCGTGATAGGTAACTGGATTAGTTCCGATTCTGAATCAAGGGTGGACTCATTTTCACTCGCATTGTGAAACTGAAAGTTTTCCTGCTTATGTATAAAATTTTGCAAAACACAACATGTTTTCACAATATCAACTGCCAAATCGATGGACACATTCATTGGCCGGTGAAAAATTCGCCATTTATTGGATAAAATGCCAAACGCACATTCAACAAATCTTCGCGCTCTGGTGAGTCTGTAGTTAAATGTACGTTTTAATTGATCAAGCTGATGACCACCAAATGGACGAAGCAAGTGATAATGCAAAGCAAAGGCTTCGTCCGCAACGAACACATATGGCAAATCGTAGTCAATTCCAGGCAAACGTGTTGCATCGGGTAGATTTAATCCGTTGTTTGTTAAATTTTTCCAAAATGGGGTCTCTTTAAACACACTGGAATCACACTCCTTTCCGTAGGCGCCAACGTCAACAAATATAAAGTTGTAATCGCTATCTACTACTGCCATCAAAACTATAGAAAAAAAATGTTTGTAATTTAAAAACATCGAGCCACTATCAATTGGCTTAATAAGTCTGATGTGTTTTCCATCGACCGCTCCTAAGCACAGCGGGAAGTTGGAAGATTCTTGAAATTTGCTTGCAATGTGTAGCCAGTCTTCTTTAGATGGCATTTTCATATATTCTTTATACAGTTCTAACCAAATGTAGTGGCATACTTCACGTACGATGCAACTTATGGTTTTTATTCCAATTCTATAGCTGTAGTATAGGTCAGTAAAGGTATCTCCTGTTGCTAGATACCTGAAATATAAAACAAAACGGTTCAGGTTCAAATACTAAAACCCCATTTTAGGTCGGGGTCGATTCAGTTTAGGTCGGGGGTTTTTATAAATTTTGAATTTAATAATTATTATTTATTTATTTTCAGGGCAAATGGTGATGAAGAAGTGGACCAATATGAAAGATAGCTGGATAAAATATGACAAAAAAATTAATGAATGTAAGTCTGGTTCTTCAGCAAAAAAAATAAGAAAATATATGTTCTATGATGAAATGATGTTCCTAAAAAAAAATGTTGAGCATCGCAAGACCGATTCTAACATGACTGAACATGTTCATGATTCTAGCCTCAGTAATGAAAATTTTGATAGTGCAGTCCCGAATCAATCAAGCTCGGGATACACTGAACGGAGTGAGACGCAAAGGGCTAAAAAAAAAAGAAAAAATGAACTAAGTGAAGTTGACATTAGGTTTATGAAGTTTATGGATTCAGCAGAACGAGATGAGAAAAAGAAAAGCCGTAGTATGAACTTTTTTATGGGAATCGCTGATACAGTTGACAAGTTCAGTGATGAAAATATGATAGACTTTCAGTTTCAAGTAATTTCAATAATTAAAAATATTCAACAAAGACAGTGTACTCAGTATATACCTACATCAAGAAACCAATGGGATCAAGGCCATCAAGGATATTTAAGTGGTACAGCATCCTCAAATGCGCAATCGTCAACATATGGATATTCTACAGCTGCTAGATCGGGCTATGGAATAAGTCGTCCACAGACGTCTTCTCATGATTTTGGACACGGTTCTGGTTTAGAGCCAATCCACTACCGACCCGAATCACAATTATCTGTACATAGTGTAAATGCGGAAAGTATCTCGGCAGATTCTCAAGTTTCTATTGAAGACGAATTCGATTTTAGTACCGCACTTGAGTAGCATTTTCAGCGTAGTGTATTTTTTGATTTACTTGTTCTTAAATTAATAATTATTAAAATTCAATTACATGTAATAATTTTGTTTGTGTGCAATAAACAATTTTAAACTAAAATATGTCATTTAATTTTGTACCTACTTACCTCAGAGTTACAGCCAATCTTTCTGCGGGCGATATACTCTCTCGCATAAAAGTATCTTGATGTTTTAGTTCCTGGGATAATTTTTGGAGCAAGTTGTCGAATGTAGTTTTCTGCATTCTAAAATAATTGTAAAACTTGTCTTCATCTTCTCTCAATTGATTCTTGACAAGTGTATGAAACGCGCCATATTCCTCCCTTTTTTCTAAAATCGGATGTATCCAAAACCTTACTTCCCTTTTTTTTTCTATTTTCTTTTTCCTATATATGTAATAAGCAACTATAATCTTTTTTTTCGTAAGAAAATTCATGACGCAGCACGTCCTACACAGCCCGAGTAAAAAGCGCTACTAGCCAGTACTTACCAATGTCTCGCGCGGTGATTTTGCCGTATCATGTACAAGCTAGCACGTTTTTTCAACCGTACGGCTTACACACCGTACGTTTGAACAACCGTGTAATGGAAAAGAGGCCTAAAACAGTTTATTGAAGAAAACGGACTGGACTTGTCAAAACTAGTTGCGCCTTCCATGATGGGTATTCGTTCTGGATTTCAAGCACTCGTGAAAGAAGTTGCTCCTAAAAGTTTTATCATATCACTGCCTCATACACCGTTACGCTTTGGCTGTTAAGACGCTTCCTACAGATTTACTAAACACGTTGAATTACGTGGTAAAAATTGTGAATCATATTTGTGGGAGCGCTACGAATTCTAGATTATTCAAAATATTGTGCGATGAAGTTGGCGCTAAATTTAATTCTCTTTTTAACCGACTTCCAAAAGGAGGAGGTTCTCAATTCGTCGGAACCTTTTTTTTTTTTTTTTTTATGTATGTTCCCCGATTACTCGAAGATGGCTGGACCGATTTGGATATTTTTTTTTTGTTTGAAAGGGCATACTTCCCAAGTGGTCCCATGATCATCTGATGATGGGATCCTGGAGAAATAGAGAGAACTCTTCAAATTTTATAGGCACACTTAAAGCAATTTGTGTAGTTTTTGGAAGACTACTTTCTCGGAGTGGTTCCATTTCAATTTGGTGAAGACCTGATGAAGAACTTCGGAGATAGGCAACGGAACTCCTCAATAAATGATAGCAAATGGACAGGGATTGCTGAAATCTCATGTCTGTCAATTGTTTACGCCAGTTAATAACATAACATCACGCCGGTACGGTGTGAAGGGGTAAGCACATGTGAACCACTAAAAAGTGAAAAATAAAAAACTTTTTTCAAAAAAATAAACAACCGACTTCCAAAAAAACATTAAAAAGTGAAAAATAACTTTAATTTCGGAAGGCGGTGACAACAAATTAAAAAAATACATATCCAAAGTCACCGACTTCCGAAATTAAAGTTATTTTTCACTTTTTAATGTTTTTTTGGAAGTCGGTTGTTTATTTTTTTGAAAAAAGTTTTTTTGTACCATACAGAAGTTCGTTGGTTGTCAAGAGGGAAAGTTTTAAACAGAGTTTATGAGCTTCGTGATAAAATATAATTGTTTTTGGAAAACCAGAGAACACAAAAAGAAACAGAGTTATACTCAAAAGTCAAAGACAAAACATTTATCCAGATGCTGGCATATCTTGCTGATTTTTTCAGTAAAATTAATAGTTTGAATATCTCACTGCAAGAGAAGATGACGAATATCTTATCAGCGCAGATTATAGTTGCAAGTTTTGTGCGTAAATTGGAATTTTACCAACGCAGAGTTCAAGTTGGCGATATGTCGATGTTTACACAACTTTGTGAGCAACTGAAACATGACAAAACTGATAAAACCACGTTTGAAAATTTCCTGGTTCATCATTTATCGTCAGTAATAAATTCACTGCAGCAATATTTCCCAGACATGGATAATCGTGAGTCCAACTCTTTGGATAGTAAGACCAATTTCTACCGATGATAACATTTTTAAGGATGATGATGTGTCAGCCAAAGTAGAATTTCTTGGTCTACGCGAGGATAGTACTTTAAAAGTGGGATTACGAAATTATGATCTCTGTACATTTTGGCGAAAAGTAAATACTGAATATCCTATTATAGCCAAAAGAGCTCTAAAAATGATAATATCTTTTGCTACTACTTGCAGATGTGAGAGTGGTTTTTCAACTTTAGTGACACTCAAAACAAAGGCCAGAAATCGTCTCAATGTGGAACATGGCTTGAGATGCGCTTTAAGTGAAACAAAACCTAACATTAAAAAACTTGCGAATGTGAAACAGTATCAACCTTCACACCAAAAATTTTGTATTTGCCAGTTTTTTAATGTTAGGTTTAGTAAAGTCTGTAAAGATTATATAGATATAAAATGTGATTGTAAGAACTTATTCAATATTTTTGTGCAATTTTTATATGTCTAATAAAGTCAATTTATAATTATGTGTGTTGTTTTGTTTTGTGTTCATTGGTAACATGAGGGAGAGTTGGAGGGTAAATCACATTCTCTAGCTAAGTTATAGGGGTAACAAGTTCGAAAAGGTTAGGAACCACTGGATAGTTTTACCGAAATGGGAATGAAATATGATTTTTCGTTATATATTTAATTATTACGTCTCAGTATGTACGTTTTCTTCGTATCTTTAAAGTTTATAAAAAGTCTAAGTTCGTACAGTCCATCGAAAGGTTGTCTAAAAGATATCGCTGTAAGTGATAAGACCGCCATCGCAACCATAAAATTAGCAATATTGTAAAACAGTTACGTAATAATTTTAGTGTACAATAAAGTATATTTCTCATTGTTTTGTATTAAGTTTTGCCGTTATTGCTCTATTTGATTTGGTCATTGTATTTTTCCCACCGTATGGTGAAGAAAGTATTGGAGACTCTCAAAGATTTGTTTAACTTCAAAATAAAATAAATGTACTTACACTTAACGTTTTATTGTATTCCCTTTTCTCATTAATAAATCGTGTAAAAGCGCGTCGAGGAATGAAACATTTTCAATAAATTAGTTAGGTATCTATTGTTGCGACACTCCTTGGCGACTAACGTTCAACGGAAAATTATCGATATGAGCATTTGGAGCTTTGCACTGCACTATTCCTAAGTGAGAGTGAGCGCGCGATATCATTCTCTGCTTTTCGCACACGTTTATTATTGGTTACAGGGGCCGCGCCTCCTGAGATTATGCGTTTTTACAAAATATTGCGTAATGTCATCGCTAAAAGTTTAATTTTTGTTGCTACAATGCAAAATGCGTGTGTAGGCTACAGTGTGTATTTATTGTTTGTCTATGTATTGGTAGCTGCGAACCGGCGACACGCGTCCCTGTATTAAAAGATAGTAGATAGCATATTTATTGCCTTATTATTGAGATTTCTGTGCTATTGACCTATTCTATGAAGTTGGATTTAGTACGAACTCTGCTTTGTTTACGGACTTGGATATATCGACGGTCCCTACGTACAATCCCCTAAGTGGTAGATACGTGAATTGCATGTTTTGTTTTCGTGACCTTCAGGCCAGCCTATACTAGTATCGTTTAGTTTAACAGAAATAAGTCTAAGATGGCAAAATGCACTTTAAATCCATCGTGACATTACATTAACTAGAACATGCTATATACACGTTTGAAACTTCGAAGCGCTCTCCTGAAAATTTATCATTTGTAGGTAGGGGATTATACGTAGGGACCGTCGATATTATCTACGATACGGTTTGCTTGCCATCGTGGACTCCGAACGTTCGGATGTTTCTCACAGTTAGTATAACCCAATATGACATTATATCCTACTTCCTACTAATAATATCATAAATGTGAAAGTTTGTATGTTTAGATGTTTGGATATTTGTTACTCAATCACACAAAAACGGCTGAACGGATTTGGATGAAATTTGGTACACAGATAGTTTGTAACCTGAATTAACATAGGATACTTTTTATCCCGATAGTACGTTTCCGTGAGATAATTTTCGACCACCACGCGGGTGATGCCGCTGGCAAAAACCAGTATGTTATAACTTTATAAGTTACTTGTCTACACTTTCTTGGCTACTTATTGGTTCGGTACATGTTTTTAAACTTAGCCCAAAGTAAAAAGAAATTCGTGGTCTGAGTTTTATACTGTGCTCTTTCTGAGTCTATCTTAATGTATTGCATTACAGCATGGGGAGGAGCAGCGAGTACCGCGTTTATGCAGGTGTAGCGCAAAGGGCATAATTAAAGTGCTTCTTGGTAGGCCTTTTACATTTCCCACGCAACTACTTTATATGGAGTACAAGGTTTCAACAGTCTGATTACTTTTCATGTGCTGTGCACTAATCCCCCCCCTCCTCTAAGCGCCCTCACTTATAATAAATTTAACCAGATTTCGAATATACACTCCCTTAACACATTTTATTGTAAATCTAAAATTAAAGAATATCTTTTAAGTCTTGAGTACAATAAAACAGAAGACCTATTGAAATCGCAATATACAAGACCAACCACTCTATATATACACACACACACACACACACACACACCCGAACACTTACCACATCTTTTCCACACTAGAATTAAAAACATCATTGTACCCCTTAAAATAAGTACTACTTTTTACCTGTAATTTTGTATAATGGACGGATGCATGACCCCTGTAATACAGGTTCCACCTAGCATGGGGGTCATTCATGAAAGGAGATGGGAAACGGTGGGCCCAAATGTAATGAGTTGAGATATGATCTAAAAAATTTGTCATATTTTTTTATCTTAGAATATGAAAAATCACCTCAATTCTCAATCTGGAAGCGGAGAAATATGAGAAAGT
This sequence comes from Polymixis lichenea, assembly GCA_949091785.1. NCBI lineage: Eukaryota > Metazoa > Arthropoda > Insecta > Lepidoptera > Noctuidae > Polymixis > Polymixis lichenea. Next base: position 278,550 of record OX420944.1, read on the forward strand.
TAGTTTTCGTGAGATTTCCGATTGAGTAATCGATTACACAGTTACAAAAATAAAACCTTTACACTAAATAATTAACTCAAAGTAATTAAATGCATTATATATATTTATATGCAATATAGTGCTTATTATTACAGTCATATTAATAAATGAAATATCAATTAATTACTGAAAAACCAATATTAATGATTATCGATTTCATTTCGATTAAAATCGGTCTTCTATTTTTAGTCTATGGTCACTGGCATGACAGCTGACTGACATTGACACTAGACGGCTGCCGACTGCTCGTGTTTGATTACTCGTTTTGTGTTTTTCGATGCGTTTTGAGTGCTTTCCGATTATTCTTCGTTTTTCACGACCACTGCTTTGTATTTGACGGATTCCGACCCTGCCTACCTTGTTCGACCCTTGCAAAAGAACATATTTTGCACTTCAGGAATAAGCTGTTAAAGATTGTATCATAACCTCACTTTTACTTAATCTCTTATATCGCTGTTCTCAGATTGACAAAATCCGCAGAATTTTCAGTGAAAGGTTGATAATATTTATGCTATTAATTGACACCACTTTCATCTTTTTACATCCAGGCCCAAGACTGTAAGTAATCGTTTCAGTCTCCTTTATGTGCAATTGTAAGTCCTAATTAGTAAATGCTGCGCATAACTACTTTGTAATTTACTGGTGGAAATAAATTATTTTATTATTATTATTCTAGTACTTAGGTACCCTAAGTATATTTTGTATAAATAAATAATAATAATAATATTCTTTACTGTTCTCTCATATTCACAAACACAGTACAAAGTCAAGGTAACACTTAATAGAGTCTGGTGTCTGTTGTAGGTAAAATCTGTATTACAGATCACCAGGCTTACCCTCCCTAGGACAACTCAGTTATGACTAATGACTGTTTAAAAAAACATACAGGTTGTACATAATAAAACACTATTATAAATTAATAATAACAAACGGAAAACAAAATGCAAAATTAAAACTAAAGTAACACAATACTGATGGCAAAAGTGGCATAATATTAATTTAGAGTGTGTAAGTGTGGGTATGTGTCTGAAAGTGTAGGTGATGTGGTGGGTATGTGTGTGTTAATTGTATTTCTTTCCATACTATAAAACATTACCTTATGGGTTTTAACAGATGTCCTGTTGCATTGTAATCAACAGCCACAAACAAATGTTTTTCTTGCATTGCCCTAGAAAGAGGATAGATCAGTAGCTGCTTGTTCATGTTGTTATATGTATAAATATCGTCCCCGAAAACCGTAAAAATGATGTACCAGGCTGAACTTATATCTATTTGTCGTGCAGACTTCGGTGGTTCTTCTCTTACCGAGATTGTTTTGGGGTCGTAAAAAAGTTCCGAATGCTTTTTAGTAACCGTTTGTAGAATAAAAAGTTGTCTAACGGTCAGTATCTTACAGCGCTGATATAAATCAAACGTAGGGTAGTGTATCAGAAGGAATAAACTAACTTTTACTATGGCTCTTTGAGCTCTCTCCAGTTTCAGTAGATAAGTTTTAGCAGCTCCCCCAAGAAGTTAATACAAAAAGATAGTAAGGATTGGTACAATGCGAGATAAGACAGTTTTAATTACGGAAGTGTCAGCAATATTACGAAGAGAATTAAACATATAAATATGTCGAGAATATCACGCCGCGCCTGGCGACCGCGGGAAAGCTGCGGTCGCGAAGGAGGCCCTCGAGCAGCGGGCGCGCACCGGACGGTTCGGCACTGCGTCATCGTCCGAACGACAGCATAAATTACATCTTATATAAACTCCTTTTTCTCGCCGGTTCAAATATAGTTGACCGTTTGTTATCCCTTTTATAAATTCGTATAATACATTCCACTATTAATGAAGTTACCGTGTTTTAGTCCTCGTACCACCTGGAGGATATTTTCCATTTCTCTTTAAATAAGTTTCTGAATTCTAAGAACCATGGCCTCAATGTGGTGTTGAAAATTTAGTCGATTATCTATTACAACACCCAAATACTTGATGGTGTTAGTTTTTGACAAATGCGGACAGTTACAAGAATCGTGGGATGGTAAGTTGCAATTGTGTGAGATGGTGGGAAGGTTTGTTAGGTCTTGTTTTCTGAGTGTATAAAAGATAAAAGATATAAGATAGGTAATTTATTTGTCAAACATGCGTTTACATACGAATCGAGCATGCAAGATCTTAAATATAGGTAAAAGTCCGTACATGTTTTGCCTGAGGAGGCACACAATATTTTTTATATAACATACAAATAATTTAATAGAATAAATACTGGTTCACTAGAATTCATTATGAATTTTTATGAGAGTAATAATCATATAGAAACAATAATATAAAGTTCAAGCATGTTTAAAGGCATCTGTCAAAAAGTTATTTATATTGTAATAGCATTTCTCTGTTAAAATATTGCGAATCTTATTTTTTAATTCATTTGCTGTCATAGCTCTATATGACTGTGGTATTTTGGTGTATATTTTCGGGGCCATACAAAAAAAGCTTTTCCCCATGAGGGTAGTTTTTGCCGAGTGCAAGCAAATTTGGCTATTGTCACGTCTGTTGCGCGGAAAAGTGTCAGAAAGTCGTGGAAAGAGATGAGGGTTAGTCTTTACAAACGATGCAACTTCAAAAATATATAAAGATGGTAAAGTTAGTAAGTTGTATTTTTTAAACAATGGTCTGCAACTTTCTGTCGAATGTAACTTAAACATAGCCCGAATACACCTCTTTTGAACTTTAAAAGCTATTTCCTTGTCCGTAGGGTTACCCCAAAATATGATACCATAGCGCAGAATTGATGCGACCAATCCATGATAGGTCGTCACCAAAGCAGCTGAGTTAAGTTCTGAGGACAGTTTGTACAAGACATACGCGGATGTGATCAATTTTTTGCTTATATATTCAATGTGCGCTTTCCAATTCAATTTTGCGTCTATCATTACACCAAGCAATTTCGTATCGTCGACTCTATTTAATACTGTGCCACTGTAGAGGGCTTCAATGTCACTACCAGCATATATCCGTTGACTGAAATGCATTATCGTCGTCTTATCTAAATTAATTTTCAGATTATTCCTATCTAACCATGATATTAATGTCGTCAAAGTTCTATTAATGTCATATTCATAAATGTCCTTATTATTACATGTTATAGTTACTGTGCTGTCATCTGCAAATAGGGTCATAGGATAGTTAACAGCATCAGGGAGGTCATTGATATATAGGAATAATAATAATGATCCAAGCACGCTCCCTTGTGGGACACCGTAAATAGGCGTTCGTTCGCCAGATATGTAAGATTCCTGTCTTTTTGTGTATAAATTTATTTTTGCTATCTCTGTGTACTGTTTTCTGTTAATAAGGTAAGACTATAAGGTTAACTATATTTCCTCTTATGCCATATGCCTCTAGTTTCTGAAGTAGAACGTTATGGTTGACATAGTCAGAAGCTTGCGTCATATCACAGTAAATAGCACATACTGGAATTCTAACGTCTGTATTTATAACGACCTTATGCAAGAAGTCATAAATTGCCATAATGGTTGTTGTTTTTCCTAAATCCCTTTTGCTTATTGATTAAAACGTGTTTCTTTTCGAGGTATGAGTATACTTCATTATAAATATACTTCTTAATTTTTTTTGAGATGTTTGGAATGAGTGCAGTTGGTCTATAGTTGCCCATGTATTCAGTATCGTTTTTTTTAAATAACGACTTTACTATAGACACTTTTAAGGCATCTGGATATACACCTGAACAGATACACAGATTTATGAGTTAGCTCAAGTGTTTACAAATAAAGTCGGATACATATTTGATTACCTTCGTAGAAATTCCGTCATATCCTGGGGGGTATAGGTCATGTAATTAGTTTTATCTACATTTAAGGTTAGAATGTTGTGTATAAGCCACGTAGACACTGGATTGAAACCATTTAGAGCGTGTTTATAAACTTCCTCTCACTTGTCACCATAGAAAATTAATGCAGTATCATCGGCAAATGAAATAATTTTCCCATTGGTCAAAGTTGTGTTACAAAGGTTGTTTATGTAAACTAAAAAAAAGTTGGGCCGAGAATATTGCCTTGTGGGACGCTATATTCTATTGGAAGTTCATTACTGACCCATCGATCCACTCTAACAACCTGTGTTCTACACTTCAGATAACTCGCGAACAACTCTAGTGGTAGCCCTCTAATTCCTTAGTGTTCAAGTTTGTTGATCAAGATGAGGACAAGCACTGTGTCAAATGCTTTGGCTAAATCCAGGTAGACTAAGACTAGATGGCTAAGGTCTTTTTCTTACTATCCAGCTTAGAGATTATAAATTCCATTAATGGATGAACAGCGTCAGATGTTGATTTATTTATTTAACCATTTATGTACACAGATATAAACAGACAAGAAGAAAGGAACAGAAAAATACTTACATAGGTAATACTTATTTCTACAGAAATCTCTTCCAGCACACCTGCGATAGAAGAGAAGATAAGAGAGATGTAGACAATGCGTGTAATAATAGTAGAAGGGAAAACATAAAATTACAAATTAAATTTTAATTTAAAAATACACACATAAAAGAGAATATACATACATACTTCTAAAATAAAATCACTAAAATATATATAATTATAATGTAATTTAAATAATAAAAAAGTCGCAAAGTCGAAGATATCGGTGCCTTGTGCGTTCGGGCTACCATAGCTTTGTCCTCCATGTACTCTTTGGTGTTGAGGTAAGGATGCTCTAACGTGACCATTAAGGTCTCCCGCAATGTAAGGTCTTCCTCAGGTGGATAGGATTGCACTAGATCGTTTAAATCATCCCAAAAACTTTGCTTCTCCGCCACACTACATCCTACTCGTGGCGCGTACGCTGATATCACGTTCATGCGGGTTTGATTGTCCAGCGCAAATTTGATGGCCATGATGCGGTCGCTAATACGTTTGACTTCTATTGTGCACTCCTGTAGGTCTCCGTCGATTACAATGCCAACACCATTCTGCTTCACTATCGTGCCGTTATAAATGAGTTTATATCCATTCCCGATATTTCTAGCTTTTGACCCCTTCCACTTGGTCTCCTGGATGCAACATATATTGACCCTGCGTCTGAGTAGGACTTCGCTCAGCTCAGCGCTGCGTCCTGTCATGGAGCCCACGTTCCAAGTTGCTACGCACATTTCTGCGTTTTATCGGTGTGCGTCCACGACTTTGCTGTCACTTTGGGGGTACGCCCGAGCATTGTTATCGCCCTTGATTCCGACATCGCTTCTAGGGTACGCCCTAGTATTATTATATCTCGCCTTTCTATTATATTTATTATTCATGATGAGGGGTGATTGTTGTGGCTTGTAGTTTTACGGCCGTTTGCCAGGTGTCAAGACAGTGCTTACTGGGGCTTAGGCCGCCACCGTTGACCCGAAGGTTCTTTCGCCACCGTTCTCTACGCGACACCCTGCCTGGTGCCACTGCGCTACGCCAACCCGTGATCAGAATATGTCCAAACAGCCTGTTGGAGGCGGAGTTACCTGTTGGTCCGCAGGAGGTATTTTATTTACCTCCTACCCTGCATATCTGCCGAGCTTTCTCTTATCCGCCACCCGGGGACGCGTTCTCTAGGAGTCAGGTTCCCCCGGGAAGGTCAGGCTTCCCCGTAAAGACCCCGGGAAGGTTCCCCTTTTGAGAGAGAGAATGATTTTATTTCGAATTCATCTGTGGACAATAGTACTTTTGAATTATAGAAAGTATTCGTTGATGGGCTTTTCTTAGTTTTAATTTTTTCTGCCAACAATTTACCCACACGCGTGAAAAACGAGTTTATATCATTGACCGGAACTAACGGGTTGTTTGGGCTGATTAATTGTGTTGGTTTGTACCTTTTCTTTGAGGTGTGTGTTATGTTTTTAATAGTTTCCCACAGTTTCTTATTATTATTTCCAGCTTTCCTAATAATATCCTTTTCATAGTCAACCTTAGCTTTCTTTAAAATATTATTACAACAAATTTTGTATCTTCGATATATGGATTGAATAATTTCATTACCCGGATTTTTCTTTGATTTTATGTAAAGTTTGTGGCGGTTTCGTATACATTTTAAAAGTCCCTTTGTGATCCAGGGCTTAAGAATTCTTTTGCTTCCGATGCTTTTTATGCTGTGAGTGTTATTATCTATGGCTTTAGAGAGCGACCCTGTAAATAAATCTGTTGCTAAGTAAGTTAACGTTGGTCAGGTTATACATAGGACTGAAATCAATACTTCTCACGCTTTCGTTTAAACCCTCAGAATTTATATGACTGTATGTTTTTTAATTGGTTGCTTAGATTTAGTGTCCATGAATAGTATGACTGAATCATGAGCAGTGCAACGAAGCAATGAGCATTCAGTTTTGTTTTCAATATAACATGGTCTAAACATGTACAACTGTGAGTTGGGATTGTGTGGGCTGGAAGCATGCTGTGAAAAAACATGTACGACTGTGAGTTGGGATTATGTGGGCTGGAAGCATGCCGTGAAAATCTTGGGTACCGAGTGCAATATCGATATTGATATCACCAACCAAGATATTACATCTAAAATTTCCTGGGAACCTGTTTTACAGACTAGCGAAGTTGGTGATGCGGTAAGTACATTTTGTAGGAACATCTGCAAAATATTCGATGATTGCATGCCTAAAAAAAATCGAGCCAAATCCACTTGCAAACGATATCCAGTTTGGTTTACTTCAGAAATAATTAATGAGATCAAACTAAAACTAAAGCTACATGTAAGTTGGAAGCGTACCAATTGCAGTGATGAGTACAAGAGTTTCGCGGACCTCAGGAACTCCTTAAAGCACCGCACTGCAGAAGCCTGCAGTTTGTATATAAGGCGCATTTAAAGTAATATTAAAAGCAACCTACTTGAATTTTGGCGACATGTTAATAGCTTACGATCGAAAGGGGGGCCTTGAGCCTAGCATTAGCTATAGTGGCGACTGTTTCTCAGGAGCAGCAGCTGCTGAAGCTTTCGAAAATATTTTTGCAAGCGTGTTTCTGCCTGACATACCGCAATTAAATCCAACATGTGTCAATAATCATGAAACTCCAACAGTAGTTACATAAATATATTAAAACCCAAAAGTTCCATAGGACCTGACAGTATTCCGCCTTTTATTTTGAAACGTTTCAAAGAACTATTTTCCGCTCCTCTATGACACATTTTTAATTTGTCATTAAAGACAGGCATATAATCCATACCACTGGAAAATCTCACGAGTGACGCCCATACCTAAGACTTTCAATAAAACAGCTGTCGAAGGTTATCGACCTGTCGCTATATTGTCAACTTCAGCCAAGATATACGAAAATGTTCTTCGTAAACTTACATACTCCCAGGTTGAAAAACATTTGAGTAACAGCCAGCACGGGTTTAGATGCAAGAGGTGTGTGGATTCTAATCTGCAGATAATAACAGAGTACACATCAAAACATCTCGACAGGAAGCGACAGGTAGATGTGCTTTATTTTGATATTTGTAAAGCTTTAGATAGAGTTAATAACGATATCTTGCTTAGGAAACTCAGCGCCATCGGTTTCTGCCCAAACTTACTTCGACTTTCAGCTGACTATCTCCGTGACCGTCAGCAGTTTGTAAGGCTCGGTATCTACGTATCTCATCCCTACCATACACGCTCTGGGGTAAGTCAAGGGTCAATACTCGGGCCTTTGCTATTTCTACTCATGGTAAATGACTTACCAGCTGTTGCAAAATTTACAGAGTGTCTCCTTTACGCAGGTGACCTCAAACTATTGCGAAGCTATGCAAAAGGATATAAACGCCGTACTGGAATGGGGAGTTCAAAATAAAATGGAGTTCAATTCTTCCAAATTCTATGTAATGACCTTTGGTCGATTGCGACACCCAATTAATTTTGAATAGAAACTAAATGGTATGAAAATAACTAGGTGAACCAGCATGAAGGATTTGGGTGTCACATTTGACCAGAAGCTTACTTTTCATGATCACATTTCTACAGTAGCCAAAGAATCTTTAAAAAGGCTAGGGTTTGTTCTCGGGAATGCCCGTGATTTTCGCAACGAGCATGTAGTAAGGATTTTATACAACACACTTGTCCGAACCAAGCTAGAAGCTAGTTCTTCTGTATGGAATCCACACGATGCAAAGTATGCACTTCTTCTAGAAAAAGTGCAAAAAGCCCTATCTCTCCCCATTTACAGAAGAACTATCCCTATCTCTATCCTACCAAGTTCCTCTTAGGATGTCTGGGATATCATATGCTGGAGATCAGAAGGGCATGTGGCCAGGTAGGCTTTATGCTCAAAGTATGGAAGGGTAGGACGGATGCGCCTGACATCCACAATGAGCTAATTCGACTCTACACAGTGAACAATTATCTCTGTAGCAGAAAATATCGACTACTAGACATGCCTTCGTGTCGGACAGTAGCCTGTGCTGCGTCTCCCGTACCACGCGTATTGACCGCACTAAACAAGCTCGTGGAGGCCAACCCAGACTGCGATCTGTTCGCTAATAAATTCGCCAATTTAATGGTTCTGTGCCTATACTTTTGTGAGAATAATAGTTTTTAATTTTTGTTATTAGTTTAGTTTAGTTAACATGTTAGTACTTTTATATACTATGATTTATGTAATTGGTTTTTTAAGCCGTGTAAATATAATAATAATAAATAAATAAAAATATAACATTCTTAAAAGACGAGTATTTTAGAAGGTATTCATTGAGCGAAATAAAAAATTGACAATATTGCTAGGTGGACGATAAATATAAATCAAAATTGTGTCTGGATTGACTTTCAGTACAAGAATATTTACATCTGAAGATTCTGGTTTATCAATCGAAGACAGACCAGTGTTATTACAGTAAATCACCACACCTTCATTTTGCGTATGGTTGCTAGTAGTGGATAAAGATGTGTATCCGTCAATAAAAGGAATGCTAGGATTACTTGTCAGCCAACACTCAGTCAACACAATAATATCACACTCTATAATAGATCTAGATGGCAACGTTTGAAAATTCGGAAGGTTGCGGTGAATACTGCGTATATTTTGAGTGATAATCTTATGGGAGCCTTTTGGATTTTGTAACAGGTTCCCGCAATAAAGGACTATTTCACATATCGTTAATTGTGCAACAGCAACAGAGTCCAAATTATCAGTAAAATTCGTGGTAAATTCTGTCATAATCTGATGTGGGCTGTTTTAATGTGCATAACTGTATTCGCAAGTATATAGTTGATTGCCCGTTGCTCCTAGCCAAGCTTCTTTAAAGGTGAACGGGAGCTACGGATACACTATGGCAAGGTTTACAAACCTCATAGTGTACTCTTGTGGCCCCTAGAAACAACTTCAATTAATTCAAACCAAACCCTTTCGAAAACACTTTAAAATTTTTAAAATTCTACCCCTGTCTTAGAGACAGTTCCCCGGGGTCCAAGGCGGTCTGTTGCTCTAAGTTTGGCGCGATGTCTCCTTGTGGCCCAGGAAATTTTTATAGCGCCTGGGAGCAACTACTCACCTTCCCTTATAGGATCCTGCATGTCCAAGAAAGTTTGGCAACTAAAAAAACATTAACAAACCAAATTAAAGATAACTGCATCAATTCGACCCTTATTTTAGACCCTAAATTACCGGTTTTCAATAACCCTTCACGAAGAGGCATATGCTCATACGTAGAATCCAAAATAAGTGACGGTGACAACAGGGGATCGGCCAGGTTATTGTTAAATAGCGATGTGGTGGCGCCCTACTCTCCAGAAACTAAACGAAATATGCTGCAAATTGTACGGCGAAATATTGCCAAAAAAGTTCCAGCCCCTACAGCCTGGTTTTGGATCCAAAGGGGGCTGCGACGCTGCCGTACATGCCCTTTCTAGTTTTTTAAATGCCGGTAAAGGTGAGGTCATCCTCAAGGTTGACGCCTTCAACTCCGTTAACAGGGACACTTTGTTGGCTGAAGTAAAAAAAGAGTTACCAGAAATTTATCGTTTTTTCACTTTTCACTTTGGCATTGAAGTCTTGGTCGAATTGTGCATTGCTTTGGCAATGTCCTCGTGTAAGGCCTCAGCTGTTTCGTCAGAGCATGTCAAAGTTGGCGCATATACCTGTATCACTTTCATGTAGTACCTGTCAGTGAGCTTTTTTTTTTGTGTGGGAAATCATCCAATAACTTCTCCCGCTCTGGGCGGAGCGGGAGGGCGTGTCAGACTTTTACTGACTAGAACCCACTCGTGTTCCCTCAGTTGCCTGTATGCCAGGGGCCGCAGTATCTCTTTCGAACAACCCGCACCCCTGGCAGGCATCGGCCCTTGCGGGCCCCATTTGTTGCTGCTGACATCACTTTGAGGCGCGCGTGGAACACGGCTTGGTCCTTACCGGACAGCGAGCTACCCATTACTCGCCGTCCGCAAGCCCATGCCTACGGTGGCTGGGAATCAGCCTAGGATTCCCGACGCCCTGGGCGTCTCCTGCGAAGGCCACGGCTGTGAGCGCGCATGTACTGCATCTCCCTCACGTGCGCCGCCTCCCTCTTTGCGAGCATAACTGCTTCGCTGAAGGAGGCGACTGCTAGCCATGCACTCTCGCTCCGTACCATGGCCTGGACCAGGGTCGGATGCGAGAGATCGCCGCCGCCGATCACCTCCACGAGGACACGGCGGTGCTCCACCCAAGCCGGGCAGACCTCCACCGTATGCTCCACCGTGTCCTCAGGGTGATCTTCGCAATGGAAACACCCGGGCGTTTCCTCCCGCCCTATCCGAAACAGGAACCTCCCGAAACAGCCATGTCCGGTGAGGACCTGTGTCAGGCGGAAGGTGAGTACAACATGCCGCCTCTCAAGCCACTCCTCAAAGAGGGGACTTACCGCCGCAATTGTGGCGTGCCCAAACTGTCAGTGAGCTTTGGTACAAGGTACGCTACTCGTGTCGACACACTACTGATTTCCACAACGCTGCTAGTGGGTTCTTTGTTGACTAGGAAGCCCACACCGCTTTGGGATAACTGATCACCATCGCGGAAGTAGAATAGATCGATTGACTCCAGGGTTATTGTATCCTCCCCCGTCTTCGGACTTCAGATAACCCCAGTATATGCCAGTTAATGCGACCTAACTCTACATCAAGTTCAGCGAGGTGATGGTCCAGCCTCCTCGAACGTCCATTGTACGTAGCTAGATGTAGTCGACGATGGTAGCCTGTCGTAACCCGGGGATTCTTCGCACCCCCCGTCCCACCGTTACAGTGACCGCTACCTTGGCCAGGAATAGCGGTACCACCGGGAACTGGGGACCGTAGTTTTGGCACTTTATCCATGGGAGGTTTTGATGCCCATAGTTACCACGCTGGGCATGCGGGTTGGTAACCGCAAGCCAGTCCTTTCGCAGCGATGACGCTGCTGCCCGCCATCGCTCTGGAGAATTTAGGTTGGCTTGTTGGATGGTTATACCGCCATCGGTCGGTCACCAGCGCCTTGTCTGTCAGTGGCAAGGAGTACCGCGTGCAGGTGAGGTTGACATTTGGGGACTCTGGTTGTTGTGTGCTCCCCCTTACACCCCTCTATTATCATGAATAAGGTAAATGTAAGTACCTATCAAGTAAGTCAGAAAAATTCTTGCCCTCTGACTGCGAAGTATCATGGCATGCGCTGCGTAAATCGTAACCCTCTTACTTAATACACAGAATAAAATTATTCTAAGTTTAAACCTATGAAAATTTAAACGGTTATTCCTTTGTTATTCCTGGTATTAATCCGTTCCGTGTTTATTAGTAAGAGGATTAGAATTAGACGAAGATATTGTATTGTAAAGTTGTTTAAAAAGTTCTAAATAATTTCCGCGACAGCATCCATATATCTATATTTTAAGCGGAAGGCATTATAACCAAAATATTGAGATATTAACACATTTAAATTGGATACCTACTGTTTTTACAATGCACAATTTAGAGTATTTCCTTACTTATTTCTTATCTTATCGAAATGAATAGGTACCTTTATCGCTTTCGGACTGCCTCGTTGGTGATTGATGAAATTTCCAAAAAACGCATTACTAGTCTGTACATTTACTGACAATCCCCCTAAAAAAGTCAACAAAAAAAAGCAAACGATGAACATACCTAATTAATTATGAATAAATTAAAATATCAAATCCCCCCTTTTGGGGGAGGTTTATGTCCAGCAGTGGACGTCTTTCGGCTGATATGATGGTGATGAAGTAAAAATGCCTACGAGTTTCTATGCCCACACACACGGCTGCGCATCGCGGCATCTTTTGTCAAACAGATAGCAACATTCTGACGTAATTTTGTCTTCGTTTCGAATCGTAGTTGCGAGCTTGACTCGTCGGATTTTTAATGTTGATACTATAGAAGGAACCTGCTCTTTATGCCACTATCGAGTAGATTAGTTATTCTAACCAGAGAAAGGCATGCCAATAAATGACCTAAATTATTTTTCACGTTACAGTGGATTGACTGCCTCTACATCCATAGGGAGGAAATCAGACGATCCATCAGGTTCTACCATGAAAATGAGCACGAATGCTTGAAGACTGCCACCTCTAAAGATGCTGAGACGATAGAAGATGTGAAACAGTTGGAAAAGCAGGTAATTTATAATGCTTGTGGATCCCGAAATGTAAATATGTCCCGTACGTGTATAATGTAAATATGTCCCATACGTGTGTGTAATGTAAATATGTCCCGTACACGTATGTGTAATGCGAACTTGAATCATCATCATCATCTGCCTAGTATTTTCCCGACTATGATGTAGTATTTTACATGGAGTAACTGCCTAACTGACTCCCACAATCCAGTTACTGGGTATGATGATGATGATGATGACGGGACTCCCTTTTGTGCACGTAGATTCCCATTCGGTCCGTTGTGCGTAGGGATTCTGGCTAATAAAGCCAGCCTAGCTCCGCCCAAAAGCACAGAAGCTTCCTGGGAGCTTCACAGGCTTTTCGGAGCGACCTCATTGTTCCGAGGATTTCTTCACATTGAGAAGCCACGGCCTCGCATTCCAGGATGACGTGGGTGGCTGATTCCTCGGCGTCCAGGCAGCCCCTGAAAAGCGGGCTGTCTATGGCGCCTATGTTATAAAGATGTTTGTTAAGGGGGTTATAGCCCGTAATTGTTCCTATGATTATTCTAAGGTTATTTCTACTCAGGCTAATAATTTTTTTGGTTAATCGCGGGTGTACTATGGGTAAAGCCAATTATGACTGTCTACAGTCTGCTACCCGTGACCATCCGTTGTTATGAAGTTCGGCTGATTTTTGGCGAATCCACGCACGAAATTATGAGAAAAGCAGGAGAAGTGCGTACGGGCCTTAGCACTTTCAAATCTGAGCCTCTCTTCACAAGTTCATCTGCGGCATCATTACCTATGGATCCACTATGCCCCTTGATCCACTGGAGGGTAATACGATTGGACGTCGATAGACTCTCTAGAGCTAGACGGCATGGCACTCAAAGATTAGTTTGTTGTTAATATCCTATGACTGATTGGCATAGTACATAACTCGTCTGGTGGTTTTGAGCATTTTGTAAATGCCCTACGCAAATGTTCTGCAAATCTGGTAGCGTCTTGTGACGGGTCGTTGAGCTCCCTAAAATAGGGTTGAGCTACACGGTGACACGGTGGCTACATACATGCCGTCTGTTGAGACAGGTCAGCTCAAAGCTGCAATGGCTCTTTCTTCAGAAGGCCTTTCCAGACATTACCCTGCATTGTTAGACTCACATAAAATTTAAATAATATAATATATGGACTTTAAAAGAAACCATGACCTCTGAGTTTGTTTCGGCTTTTCTTCTCAGGGAACAGTCAGCTAGGAAATGCCGGCGCCATCTAGTTTTAAAAAATATTGACCAACAAAATATTGACGTGTAAAGTGTCTTTCAAGATCTACTTACATAAATAAACATTTCATTTCATTTCATTTCACATTTCATTTTATTTCATTTCATTTCATTAGTGCATAATACACCATTTTCAGTATATCGGCATTAGCAGAGTTTCGGACGAATTTAATGCCGCAGTTCCGAATGCCTAAGCGCTTTACTGCTGTTGCGGCTTGTGTTAAGCCAGCACATTCACATTGAAAAATTAAACTGTGTGTGCCTAGCGGTATTTGAAATTTAATGTTGAGGTCAAGGGAGTGTGCGCAAGCACCTGAACCGTTTTGTGTTTTTGAGGCGTCTGTGTAGATGCGCAATTCACTGGCTCCTGACTGATCTCTTTCTTCCTATACTGTTTGTATGATATAGTTTTTGTTGAACATAGGTTGGTTTGATGTTCTATCACACGGGGCAGCGATGAGAGGCTGGTATTCAATCGCCCGGTCTACGATGTTAGCGTGTGGACTGGTTAAATTATTGCCCCATATGCCCAGATGCATTAGCCTGATGGCAACTAGTGCCGCCTCCTGCTGTATAATAATTATATCTTGATTTCCCAAAAATACAGATAAGTGAATGTTAAGTTTACAATTTTTGAATTTATGGTAGAGATTAATTACATAAAACAGTTGGATTCTGCAGAAATCTGTACACAATAGATTAGACTCCGTCTCTTAAACTAGGGTATCCTGTATCTTAAGAGACAGTGTTTCGCAATGAGGGTCCAATTGCTATATGTGTGAGTGGACTGTGTCGATACCTTTAGAAGGGAAAGAAAAAAGTTATAAGTTGTGATTTACATTAGTTTTTTCAATTATGTATGAGTATATATGAGAGTGCGAGGGGAGGGTGAATGAATATGACTGTAGTGTGTAGGTGTTTATGTGTAAGTGTGGATGAGTAGGAGATGTGATGTGGTGTGTGATTTGGAGTTGTATGAAGTTGTATGCGCGAGTGTGTATGGATGCGAGGATAGAAGTATTCGAGCAAGCATGTAAATGTGAGCATATTAAGCGATGTTAGTAAATAAAGTCTCCGTTCCGGCACAGTCCTGTTTGAACAGCCATTCTGTCAATTTTACTTTTAGGTTGTGTTTGTTGATGTCTAAGATATTCAGTTTTAAATTAATATTTTTGTAAATGTAAGCGCTAATTACATAATACTGATGTTTTGCACTTGTATTGGATGTCCGAGGGAAGGTTTGTACGGTTTTTTGGGTTAGCCGAGGGAAGGCTGCTATGTTTCCTAAAGACAGATTGAAGCACAAAGAGCTGGCGGACTGTGAGAACCTTGCACTCAGCGTACAGTTGAGTTGTTGGATATCTATGGGGCTTCCTTGTCATTACTTTTAGTACGGCTCTTTGTGCTCTCTCTACCCTCAAGATGTGACCTTTCGTTGCAGCACCACATACAGAGATGCAATATCCTATGACCGCTTGGCATAGTGCATAATACACCATTTTCAGTATATCGGCATTAGCAGAGTTTCGGAGGGATTTCAATATATGTATGAGGCGCAACGTTCTAGTCGTGACAGCGTCAAATTATTTTATCCAAGTAAGTCCGTCATCTATGTGGAATCCTAAGTACTTTACGTTGTCACTTCTAGTAAGTGCTGGACAACGGCATGGGGCTGATTGGTTAATGGATGAATGGGCAGTAATTGAAAAACTATGTGACGGTGCGGTCTTTTGCCTGATTGCAAATGGGATGTAGGAGAATTTGTTAATGTTCAAGGTAAGGGATATTAAAATTGGGCCATTTCATTATGCCCGCTACTGCCGACTCTGCAACAGATTTGATGATCTCCCAAGTAGGTCCGTGAACTAAGATCGCGGTGTCATCAGCATTTGTATATATTTTAGTGTTTGGGAGGATCATTTTGCAGAGATCGTTGACGTAGATCTGAAATAAGGTAGGGCCCAATATGCTGCGTTGAGGGACGCCAAAAGTAACAAACTCCTCATCACTGAGGTGGGTACCAATTTTAACTCTCTGGGTGCGATTCTTGAGATAGTCTTTGAATATTTCAAGTGACACGCCACGTATTCCTAAGTGTTCTAATTTTGAGGTAAGGACCCCATCCTTTTGAGGTAAGGATGGGGACAGAAACTGTGTCAAATGCCTTACAGAGGTCTAGGAATAAACCTAAACATGTTGTCTGCTTGTCTAGATTTTTAGCTACCTCTTGTGTCAATCCAAGCCTTCGATCAACAATAGCAACTAGATACCGTGTCACGTACAAAATCAAAGCTAAATGCTGTCCGCGTGAATATATACCTATACAGCTACATTTGTTTACTAACAAACGGAGAGAAATGTTTTAAAACAGTTTTAAGTTTAACCTAATTAAACCATGGACCCTAGTAATAAAGTCACAAATGTTCGAAAAATTATCTAATACTTACGATCAATCGTCACACAAAACGAGAAAAGCTCCTGTCACTTAGAAATGAAAAGACATAAGTTAAACAACATTTAATGTGAAATCAACCTTAAGCGGTAACAAATAAAGTACTGTTTCCCGTTATATTGCCTTGCGAGCTAAATCATATTGTTTCGTTTCTTTTTTCTTCTTCAAATTTTACTGCAGGAGGTATGGAGTCGCGTTAAACACTAAAATAATGTATAATACGGTATGAACGTAAAAGTTGTTTACTTTTTATGTTTTGGGCAACTATGTTTGTTTGTTTACTTTTTATGTTTTGGGCATCTATGTTTGTTAGTATATGTACATTACTTATTATTTTACTAGCGATCCGTTTTTGTGTATAAGTAGTAATATGTTTTTATTTACTTTATCAGTGTTCTTTTGTGTCTTACAAAAAATGTAAGTAGGTACGCTTGTTGTTTTCAAATGTATCCGGGCTGGCCAAGGTGTCTATTGATGGATATCACAAATAAAAATATCACTTCATTCCACATCTATAAAATCATCTTTACAAACTTCATAATACAAGTGCACCACTTCTTTCTCTGACGACAATCGAGATCGCTTCTGCACGCGTAAACGGATTGCTTGGAAAGCTAAAATAAAAAAGGGAAAGCTAAGTATCTAATGAGAGTCCAACAAATGGACACAAAAATAGCATAAACCAATTTTAACCAACAAATTTTGAAGTTTTGGTAACAAATTATTACAACACAAATCCACTCCATGCATCTACTGTTCTGTTAAACAAAAGTTTGTGCGTGTGTTGGCGAGCCCTTGGCCAAGGCTTGCCAACATACGGGCAAAAATTTGTAGCGGTGGTTTAAAATCGGTAATTTTGTTCAAAGTTTGATGTTTTTTGTTAGGTTAAAGCTTAAAATATAATTTATTCTTCAAGTACTTACCGAAAGTAAGACAATCCGGCCGTTAAATTTCTTTTTCGGGCATTATTTTTGTAACTTTTGAAAACACACTGCTGCATTGTGAGACGTGTTTACAACGGCTGTGTTTCAAGCGAACTAAACTAAACAAAATAAAAGCTCACTTCTCAAGTGCGCTGTTATTTACCGAGACGTATTTTTTGCGCCGATCCGATATCTAGTTGCTATTGTTGATCGAAGATCCAAGCACAGCATCATCTGTTGAAATACCAGCCCAGAAGCCAAACTGGTTGTCTGCGATCATTTGAAATTTTTCCAAATAGGTTTTGAGACGATTGTTTAAGATCAAGGACCTTAGAAAGTGTCGGCAAAACTGATATAGGCCTATAATTATTGACACAGATTCTGCCCCCTCCCTTGTGTATAGGATAACCTTTTTAAGGGCATCTGGCAACACGCCCAATTTGTAGTGTATATACGCCCAGTTGTATATAAAGGTAAGTGTAAGTGGCGGTATCAGTACGTGGCGACAGTTTTTCAATAAAGAGGCGATATGCCCAGTGGCGTGCACAGTTTTTAGACATGGTAGGCAGAAATTAAAAAAAAGGGGCAAAAAAAAATCAGAACAACCGATTGCTGTACCTACCTACCTACACAGCATGCAACCTGTGAGGCAATTAAATGAATCATATTGTTTTGTTAGGCATTGAATTTTAGATTGACTTTATCTATACTTTGTACCTATTAATTGCAAATCCGGTGTACGCAACTACTTTTCACGATACTTGTTTTTTTTTTTACCGCTAGATAGTTAAAAGAAATCATCATTTTTTCTTTTCTCTTTACACACAACACCTGAACAACTTTCACAGTGAATATTATCTATTTTACACATTATTTATTAATGTTAAAATCTTAAATACATGCCATTATAGCTCACAACCAAAACAAATAAATCAAAACAAACAATGGCGTCCGAATTATTCGGAATATGAAAATAATGTGAGAAAGAAATTATGGTTGTTTATGTAGTCACAATTCAATGAAACAATGCTACTTTTTAAAATAGTAGCATTTGCACACCAGCTTTGTTCGGAAAACTTCGGTAAGTTTCGTAATTCGTCTCGTTAATAAAAATCGTAAAAAGCCAGTGACTACCCTGTACGGTTGTGTGCGTTGTTTGTTACATTGTGTGCCACGTATGTATAGGAACGCACACTTAATAAATCTGCATGACCACGAGAGCACACATACAAACATTGAGACACGAATAGTTCGTGTCTCTCCCGAGGCACTAAGCGGCGCTAGTGCATCGCCATTGCGAAGTTGCGTCAAATTGCATGAACGAACGGGATATTGTATCGATAATACTAATGATACGACCGACGCTCAACAGGTGGCGCTGATTTATGAATAAATGTTTTTTGTTTATTGATAAAATAATATAAGTTTTACATATTTATCTGATTTAGGTAGGGTAGGCAGTGTCTTTCTGTCTTTATGGACTGCACGCCACTGGATATACCATCCCATACAACAGCACAGTCGTTGCGTAACTGTAGGATAAGCGACTCTATTTCAGCTTCATCTACTAGAAGTGCGCAAAAGGGTTTAGAAGGGAGGGTTTATACTATTAAGGTGAGAGTCATCGTTAGTCTGAGGTGATGGGGTGTGGTGTTGTGAGATAATGTTGTCACCCAGCTTTTTTCCTACGTTACTGAAAAAATTGCAGACCTCATTCATGGAAGACTTAGGATCATTGCGTAATTTTAGTAGCTCAACGGGGCTTGCACATATTTTCAAATTTGTATGTACAGGTCAAGGGGAGTTAATTGAAGAGCTATCTCCATGACTGCTGTTGTTCGATGGTTCTCATGTAGCCAGTGGTAGCTGTATAGGCCAGTCGTTGGAAGCGCTGTAGTCTAGTAATGGTGGTCGTGAGTTCAGTCATCGTTCACTAAACCAGAGTGCCCTAAGCCAACATTGGCCTGATCACCGCTTTATACGAGTATAGCCACAGAGTAATCTTCGAAGAGAGCCCCCATGTTTTCCCTTACATTTTTTACATTGGTATAGTGCAATTGTGCTTTTATTCAGTTGTTCCAGAGCAGTTTTCTATCAAGGATCACCCCCAAGTACTACTACTAGTAATCCATTCTGTGAGTGTTCGCGCAACACCGTGCGTGGCACGTGCCTGTTCGATGCTGACGAAGTTAGTTTTATTGAAAGCACCTTCTATATCAATGAAGGCAGGGTTGGGGTTTTACCTTTAATAGCATTTCATATGCGTGAAACTACGCTATGGAATGCTGATTCAGTTGATTTGCCTGCACAGTAGGCGTATTGATTAGGATGCAAGGGTCTTTGTACCGAAATTTAGGACCTAATCTTCCTATCCCCTAGCCTCTCCAGTGTATTCAAGAAGAACGAGGAGAGGCTTATGGGTCCTGGGTACCTGGTTTCGGGATGAAGATTATTTTTACTTCCCGCCAGTTCAAGGGGATGTAGCGGTGGGCCAGGCAGGCTCGAAACACCTTAACGAGGTAATCAGCAGATAGATCTTGGCTCCACCTGAGCAGAGCTGGGAAAATACCGTCCAGCCCTGCTGCCTTGAATGGTAAGAAGGTTTTGATTGCCTCTGTTATTTTGTCTTTGTCAATTACTTCTAACGCCACCTCCCAATTCAAGCTGCTCGTGGCCTACTCCCTAGGTATATGGTTCCCAGCTTGACTGGGTGGCAATCTGGCATCCTGGGAAGTGGGTGGTTAGAAGTAGCTCGCTTATCTCAAGCGTCCTTTGTAGTTGTAATGTATGTATTAGATATTAATTCGTTTATAGTGGGTAGGAGTTAAAATATAATATTATTATAATTTTTATTTCATTAACAATTTTTACATTGTGTCGAAATATTTTACAGTAAAAACTAAAACTACATGAAGACATATAACTTAAAGATAAAAGAAAAACAAATGAACTAATATAATGATTAAGTATCTGGTTTTAAAACAATCTTCCCATTTCAACAATATTCTAAATATTCTACCATCGCCCTCAAGGCACGCCAGTCTACGATTATACGCTGTCTTGTCAAATCGTCGTCGTTTCATTCCACTCCAGCTACCCAAGTACCTCCATATTCTTCAGTAGTGTAGGTGTTATCTGGGTTTTTCGGGCATCCTATTGAGTACCTAGTCTGTCTCTTGAACAAGACAGGTTTTGACTCTTATTGCCTAGTTGTTACTTTCGATGTTAGTACAGAAACGCCTCCAACTATTCTTTCCTCTGAGGCGTATCAGTTTTTTATGTTTTACGAGCTGTTGTATAGCGGTCCTAATCTACTGGCGACCGTGTTCCTAGCTCTGTTGAACAGTCTTCTCAGCTTGCGTCGGTGTCTTTCCAGCTCAGGACCCCACCAGGAATGGCGAGCTCCTTGCCTAGGTACCGTGAGGGGGCACGACTATTCATAGCTAGATAGAAGGATGGATGTAATGTTGTTTAAATGTTCGTCTAAATTTGTTACTGGTATTTCAGCCGGAAGGGTACCCACCCTTCAGGCTGAAATACCAGTAACTGTATGGTTGCTATAGTTAAGTTTATAATTGTTTGTGATCTTGCGTTTATGAAGGTAGATTCGGAGCCCTTGTTGAGTAAAACGAGGTTATTACTAAGAATAAAATCAAGCATTACATCACCTCGGGTGTTGGTTTTGACATTACCCCAGAGCGTGTGATGCGCATTGGAGTCTGTCGCGATGATTAGTTCCAGTTTCTCCTTTTCACAGTACTCAAACGATGAGGCGAGCTCTGGCAGAGGCCCGTCCTCGTCGCCTGGCAGGTATGCTGAGGCTAGTACGATGTCCGGGAGTTCCTGTTCGGTTCTGAAAAGCCTGATTGCTGTCAGGTCCCTTGAAGAACTCGTTAATTAAAAGGTTAGGTACATGTTTTGTCACAAAAATGCAGGTGCGCGGATTACTTACGGAGGTGTCTAGCAGCAACTTACCTCCGATGTTACCAAGACCGCATATTTTGCCACCCCTGATCCACGGATCATGGATGAGGGCGATGGTGTTCCCTTGTTGTCGTTGTTGTTTGTTCTCTAGCACTCTGCGCAAGATGGCCGACGCGGGTTGGCTGTGCTGGAGGTTGGTCTGCAGGATGTTAGCCCCGCAAAGGAGAGGAGCAGAGGCTGCTGTCCTCGCCCTCACTTCTCTTCCCTGGCGGAAAGCAGTCTTCGTCCGAAGTTAGATCGGATGAGGGTAGATCTCTCGTTGATCCCGCTTGACATAACCTTCAATTCTGCCATGGAAGTTGCCAACTCCACCGCCTCCCCAACGGTCCCCATCGCGGGAGGCGACGAGGAGCGTCCAGGCAGCGGTGGACCAAGCTCCCTCCCAGGCGCACTCGAGGCTGTTGCTGATGTCGACGCACCGGCAGCCTCTCCACCCTCCTCCAGGAAGCGGATGTATAAACTACCCATAAGATAGTATAATCGCCACTGCTGGTCCTTTATGGTTTTGACCATGGATTCCGGCACACGAAAGAAGAGACAGGTACCCGGGGGCTCCTGTCAAACCCTTTCATGTGTCAGAGTCCAGGTGTTCATTCTCAGGTTCAGGTTCTGCCTCGCCAGCATCCTGAGTAGTTCTGTTGTGTCCTCGGTGGTCTCCGGGACATACAGCATGCACAGTGCCTTTTTAGGTATATCGGCTTGGGGCCGAACGGTGAGCTTGGTCCCCGGGAGCAGAGACGATATGTTGCTTACGACCCCCTTGAGCCAAGCCAATGTGAAGTCGTCCCCACATCATGTTTTGAGGACGCCTTCGGCGAAGTGGGCCAGGCATCTAAAGTGGATCGCGGTGTTTGTGTCAGTTTGTTCAGGAGCTGTCATCAGCAGAGCCCAGAGATAGTTCCCTATCGTCTGAAGAATCCCCTCCGCTTGCTCCTGCATCATTTCCGAAAAGGCTCGGTCATGACAGTGACACACACCTCGTTACTTCTGAACGACGCGGCTGCTTCGGCGTAGCTCACCAAAGTTCCTAGCAGCCTAGCCTTTTGGTGTCTGGTCCGTTGCCAACACCGCCTTGTGGGACGTCTTTTTGTTTGACACTGTTTGCCAGTTTGATGGTCCTACCAGTGGGGCTTTGACCAGACTCGTCGGTTCCCTCACAGAGGCCGCAGCCGTTGACGCAGCCCGTGTTTTGGGCGCATCCACATTTGCAGTACTCCTCGAGTCACCACGAGCGAGAACTGTCCTCGGCCTTTCGATCAGGGTTGTGTTAGGGGGCGCATCCATGGACGCAGATGAGGTTGGGATCGCTCGGGACGCAACCAGTTGTGGTGCATCCGTTGCGGTTGCCTTCCTCATCCCATCCTCGGACGCAGCCGAGCGTTTGTGTGTATCGGGTGCATCTGTGGACGCAGCCTTAAGCGGTTGCCGCTTAGGCGCATCTTGTGTTGGTTGTGGAAGGCGCATCTGAAGACACGGCCTTTGTTGGTTTTTATAAGCGTTTCCGACGAGCGGGACGCAGCTTGTGGCTTGGTTGTATTCATGGACGTCTCTTTATCTATGGGTTTGGATGTTAAAAATTCATCGTTGGAGCTCTCCACCCGCCACGGAGTCCTCAGTCGGGGACGTCGTTCGTTCAACGAGCTAACGCCAGAGCTACTCCTTCGGTATAAGATCAACCTAGTAGGAAATTGACGAGCCCGCACGCGACGGAAGATCACGGGACTGTATACGACACGATACTATGCCGCAACTCATCCCGGGAGCCCACGCTGCGCCGGCTGCCCTCCCCCACTAAGCCGACCCTCGGTTGACATCCCGCTTATGGGATGCCTCAGCCGGTTGATCGTGGGTAGCTACCCCACGACCTCCCGTGTAGGAGGAAATCCGGGCCAAAGTAGTGTGTATGCAACCTGCTCCACTCAACCACCAGGATTCCTTCATCCTTCCGTACGGGTCCCCGTGCACGGCACAAACACTCGGGAGGTAATTGCTGTCCATTGTCTGGTCTTGTTCGGCGGTGGACACCCAGGGGCATGACCTCGCCACCTCTGAGGTAAATCACCAGGTGATTTCTGTTACGTCTGATTCATATGGAATTAGACCAATAACGGGGCGGTAACCTCGAGAAGGAACATCACCAGACTTGCCTTGAGGATCTACACGACCGTTGCGCTCTCCCTCAAGACCACGCCACCTTACCGCCTCTGAGGGAGGTGGCAAGGTAGGTCTGCGTCTACAAAACCAAGCCAAGTAAGTAAGCAAGCGAAGTGTGTTGTTGGAAGCCAAAACATAGATTTGTAGACGCACAACCCTCCCTCCAGTTATTGGGTAATGCGGTACCCTTTGGAAAGACTGGTTTTCAGAGTTTTGAGGCACAGAGGGGTCTTGGTATGTAAAGATGTTCACCCATCAAACAGCGGCAAGCGTAGCTTAATCGTAGCGTAGCTTGATCGTTCGACCTGTGCGGCTGTTATTACTTTACTACAATATGCATGTTAAAATCTGAACGCTCTTGAAGATGTCATCTTTGTTGCAGATCGTAAAATGGAGGAAGGGCTACCGATATTTGACAAATCTGTGCAGTAATGAAAACCCTGTAAATGAGGAGATGGCTCAGCAGTGCTTGATTGAATATGTGAGTACATTTGTGTGTTAGATGCTCGTATGAACTCTTTGCAATAGGCAGCTTAACGAAGTAAAGTTATAATAAAATTAAATAGGCGGCTAACTTTTACGGACTAAACAACAATGTACATCAAATACCATAGGCTAAGGCTCCGTTGTAGCAAGACTTAATTTCTTTAATTTAAATTAAAAGCGACAAATCAAACCGACTACTTCGTTGGTGTAGTGGTCACAAGCGCCACTGCTGAGCGGGAGGTCCTGGGGTTGAGCAACGCGTTATTGGGATTTTATACCAGCATGAGAGGTTGGTGGCAATAGGCTGCCCCCCAGCCCCCTGCCCGCGACTTAGATATACCTGGCGAAGTACCGATTACAACTACATTTCGCCAGTTATACAGGGTGTAACAGAAACTCTATTGCTATCCTTAAGCACTAAAGATAACTGCTGATATAGAATCACTATACATAGTATCAGCTCAAAATAAAATTCTCTAAAATATATGAAACGGTTTTCGGTTTCATATGTTTCTTAAATTCAAATCATAACAAACGTGTCACCGCTCTACGTATGTCAATAACTTTTCAAGTTACTTGCCAATATCACGATAAATCTCTTACGAGTGATGTGTTTGTTTCAATTTGTTCTGGTATCAATGTATTAAAAAATCTCATAACTTTCGAACATGTAGAGATAAGATTAAAAAAACTCTTCCAATATCGATTGATATCATCCAAAGAAGCCGTGCCCTTGGTATGTATATACCCTTTCCGTTACACGTTGTATACTATAGGAACACTTCTGCCTGACGTTTCGGGGAATACATGCATGATGTTGTTATGGAAATCAAACTGAATTGGAAAACTTAGAGAGTCGTGTCCACTCATCCATTTATAGCAAACCCAGTAATGTGTTCCAGATGCAGTACGACAAATACGATGAAGTAATCCAAAGGTTGATGCTCCTCAAACAGGGAGCAATGAGTGACCTGTACGCCAACTTCAACTCCACACTCATTGAGATGGAGGAATGCTTGAGGTCCCAGCTCTCAAGATATTTAGACAGAATTAGATCTACTATGGACACTTTGAATAAATGTTACAGCACGAATACATGACCCGCAGAGGTCTATATTTTAGAAATGAGTTTAATTTTTGTAAAATAAGTATGTTTCGTTTAGATATTAAAAAACCGTTTCATGACAAGGTAAGCTATCCTGAGGAACCCTTGGTTAGATGTAAGAGATACATTTTAGCATGGTTCCCGACATCTTGAGGTCGGTTTGGACCAAACAAGCCAATAGATACACACTATTCCCATCACACCAAATTATTTTTGTGTTAATATCGGGAGAGCTAATGCTGGAGAGTATTATTTAGGGTCTCGCGGCTAAATAATAACATTCGTATGGGTCTATCGAAGGTTAAGCTATGCTTGCAGCGTTCGTGGATGGGTGACCATCTTTACGTACCGAGACCCATCCTTTCTATGTCACGGCTATCATTCCTGGTTCTTTGACAGTCGTTACGATTAGTCAGAAACCCCAAAAGTTTGACAACCAGTCTTACCAAAGGGTATCGTGTTACCCAGTAACTGGGTTATTGAGGTCAGACAGGCAGTCGCTCCATGTAAAATCTTGGTATTCAGCTGCATCCGGTTAGACTGGAAGCCAACCCTAACATAGTTGAGAAAAGGCTAGACAGATGATGAGGGGCAGAACATTCTTTGGTATATCATGAAAAGAGTGCTCTTGTTCTTGTTTGATGTTATTTCAATGTTTAACGATACCTACAGTACTGTTTTGTTCTTACAGAGGTCATTTTCTAATTAAAACAAAATATTCGATATGAAATCTGTTTATTGCTCTTTCGTTGTTAAATAATACTTGAAGGTATAAAAATATATATTTACATCTTGGTATGTACTTAACTTACTGACTATTTGTTTGTTTTAATATATATTTGTTATTCGAGTTTTTCTAACGGACTACGTATAAATTGTCAGCCATCTAAGAGGCTCAAAGGGCATAAAACTCATTAACATTATTTTATGTTCTTTCAGTCTCAAGTTACAAAAGTATCCTATAAGGTTATTACGATCAGTCACTTTGGAGACCTTGGCTAAGAACCTGCACTCTGATTGCGTAATGAGCATCATTATTTGAGATAATCTTTTTAAAGTCGATGAAAAATGGTTGATGACGACACAACATTGGCATTCACAATTTATTCTATTGTTATTTTGTATTCTGGAACAATGATCTACATCATCATCACCAATTTAGCCGAAATGCGTCCAAAGCTGGACATAGACCTCCCCGGTGTATGTCCAGCAACCACCGCCAGTTCGACCGGTTCTGAGCTTCTCGCATCCAGCGGAGTCCTGCGTGCTTCACCAGATCATCGGTCCACGATCGGTCGAACAGTGATCATTTATACTTAATCATGATTCAAGATTCACGAGAATCTTTTAAGAATAATACGAATAAATAAAAAAATACGTACAAGCACAAATTCAACGTGGCTTTGACATCATTGATATAATTGCGCCAGCGCTCATTTTCTCCTACAAAATGGAGATTTCATTAGACAATTTTAAAACAATATTACTATGAAAGTGGTTCCTTTAAACACTAATTATTAACATAACGTCTTAAATAATATTGTATTTTGTACAATATAAATGTAATTTACAATATACTTATATGGCAGTAGTTAACTCAAGAACATGTGAAAATAATTTAGATTTTTATCTAAAGTTAGTCTAAAGATTGGCTAAGCTTTAATGAGATTCAAGACAAGATTCTAGTTATATAATATTTAGAAAAATATAATTCATAATGTTTTATTTTTTACAGTCTACTGGAGCTTCAAGATTTTCCTTTTTGGGTCATTTATTTCTAACTAAATCTTAATATTTTTATGTTTATGAAAGAGTAGTTTAATATCAAATGTTTCGACATCACTAATAAGCTTTAGTAGTACTTTGCATGAGTACTGTTGAAAATGAGGATCATGATAGTTTGTTTAGGTAAGTACCTACTCCAAAAAGAAAAAAATTGAAATAATTATAACCATTTAGTATTTATAAGGAATTTGTTCCTAAAATAAAAAATATAATTGGACGTTGTCAATGTATCACATAAAGAAAGTTTTTTTTTTTATAAAATGGTAACAACATATAAATAAGGTACATCTTCAGACAGTCTTTCTTTGAGTTACGATATTAACTTCTTTTGTAAAATACATTTTACTCTAGCTGTTTCCATTATAATATTATATGTTACAGTGAGAGCAAATGTTACAAAAAAAGTAATTTCGTTAGTTGTTGTTATACATTGCCAACATGCACTAACTAGTTACAGCATATTTACACTTGGCTTTATATTTATAAATCTTCCACCATTTTGTGTTGACGTATCTGCAAAGAAAATAATTCGCTACATTTTTCGGCTTATATTAAAAAAATAAAAATAAACTGGGACTCTCAGTGACAAAAAGTATTATTTAAGTATAAATAAAGGTCTCAAAATAATTTATGATAGAAAATAGACAGTGATGTCGGTTGAACTTACCATCAGAGAACTCCTAACGCTGACGGTCTAGGTGGCGGTTCTGGCGTATCAGGTGATGGCGGCTTGAACGTACTACCCTGAAGACATAATAGTACATTATGATACTTATAAGTGCGGTAAGTTGAAAATTACACCCGAGGCGATATTACTACAAGAAAGCAGAGGCTGTAATTATCAAAGCGCACGTATGTCATACGACGTTTTGTAACATACTTGCGAGGAAATAAATAAACTTTTTTAAACGAATAAATCTTTAATCACCAGTTAGAAAAATTTGAACAATTTGTAAAATTGATTATTACGTTGCCAGTTGGCATTTTTAATGTTGTCAAGTTATTATTATTAGTTACAATTTCACCAGTCTGTCTCTCACTCTCTTGAGTGAAAGTAGGCGAAACGAGACCACAGAGTTCTGCAGTCGGTGGCGGCGACGGAGGCGGTTGCGGCGGCGGTGACGATGGTGGAATGTACACGTGTGTGCTCGTAGATGGTCGAGAGTCAACACTTGGCTCCAAATTTATATTCCTTGTAATGCGGGAGTTAATTTCTTCTTTATTTGTCATCGAGTCATCTATGTAGCCCTCGGCTACACTGTTCGACCGCCACCCTCCGTGGCGTTTTAGTGTCAATAAGTTCGCACCTGAATCAGCGAGCAATGTAGCCGAGGACCTTCTGAAACTGTGCTCTGTGTACCTATTCATGTGGATCATCCAAATTTAAGAAAGTGGCAATTTGTTTCGGCATTGCTCCAAATTTATTTATGCCAATTGCTAGTGCATATTCCATTTTGGTAATTTTGAAAAAATCTGTTAGACATCGCTTTTGTTGAACGAAGCGCTTCGTAATTCTTCAATATGTCGTGAAAAGGCCCCTGTATTGTGAACGATCTTGGAATTTTATTTTTTGTGTTTTTGACCTGGACAAGAAGAACCCGCCCATGGTTCTCGACATCATTATTTGTGATGTTTGCCAACTCTTGACGTCTACATGCACCTGAAAAGAGATAAAAACAGCGTAAAAAACACCTATATTGTAAAGAAATACGAAAGTGAAAGAAGTTAATAACAATAATTTAGTTTCAACTGACCTTTGTTGTTGCAAATATCGGCAATCCGGAGCTTTTTTTAGGAACTTCTTGACATTGTCAGCCGAAAATACTTTCGACTTTTTACTCACATGGCCACTTGAGCGTCTTTTTAGAAATGCCAGCAAGTTGGAGTATGACTTGATATCAATACCATGTTTTGTTTTCACAGTGCTTTTTAGCATTGAATAGTAGCACCACAATGAGCTTGACTTATATTTTTGAGAAAGTTCCATGAAATAGGCTAAAAACACACTTTCTGAAAATGAATGTCCATGTTTGTTTGTTTTCCATAAGATGAAATTTTGTTACGCTTGTAAGTATCTATCGGTCGATTTTTCGGGCAAGAGGCTTAGAGTAGCCTTTTTCGCTGAATCTGAGACTTCTGGCGGTGTCGAATTAATAAATTCATCATTACTTGACGACATTTTCAAATAAAACAATAAAGCGAAATGAAAAAGCGCGCGGAATAATTTTTACTTGTTCACAAATTAGCGATGCGCGCACATCAGCGCTTTTTTTTAAAGGCAAAGGCACAATAACAGCCAGTATTACTAATAAAGTAAATTAGTACGTAATGACATACATTACAATATTGAAATACGAGCAAATGTGTTATAATTATATTACGTTAAATTAATATACCAGGCCACTCAGAAAGTATTGCAAAAAAATGTTTATAAGAGACAGGCCAGTTATAATCTATTT
Organism: Polymixis lichenea; assembly: GCA_949091785.1. Classification (NCBI taxonomy): domain Eukaryota; kingdom Metazoa; phylum Arthropoda; class Insecta; order Lepidoptera; family Noctuidae; genus Polymixis; species Polymixis lichenea. Next base: position 307,794 of record OX420944.1, read on the forward strand.
TGAAAATACAATTATTTGTAGTAAAAAAAGGTACGTTCTTTTCCCTCCACATTATCACTTCATTTAAAGTATCGTGTCTCATTAAAAAATGAATCGGCGCCGGGAACATTTTCGCGCTATGATTTTTTACGATTTCAAGTGTCGCCTGAAACGGGACGAATCGTACGATAGACTTCAAATGGCATTTGCCGCCATGGGATCTAGAGGCAAAGGTCCTCGCGGACACTTGGGAGTGGCGCGAGGAGGCCAAACGCCGGGGCTTAACTCCGCTGCCGCGGGAAATCGCGGCACGGCGGACAGAGCTCCGGCAGGATCTCATGGCGACGTGGGAAGTGCGATTGTCGCAACCCAGTGCTGGGCACGATACGATTGCGGCGGTAAGTCCCCTTTTTGAGGAGTGGCTTGAGAGGCGGCATGGCGTCCTCACCTTCCGCCTGACACAGGTCTTCACCGGACATGGCTGTTTCGGGAGGTTCCTGTTTCGGATAGGTTTCCATTGCGAAGATCGCCCTGAGGACACGGTGGAGGTCTGCCCGGCTTGGGCGGAGCACCGCCGTGTCCTCGTGGAGGTGATCGGCGGCGGCGATCTCTCGCGTCCGACCCTGGTCCAGGCCATGGTACGCAGCGAGAGTGCATGGCTAGCAGTCGCCTCCTTCAGCGAAGCAGTTATGCTTGCAAAGAGGGAGGCGGTGCACGTGAGGGAGATGCAGTACATGCGCCCTCGCAGCCGTGGCCTTCGCAGGAGACGCCCTGGGCGTCGGGAGTCCCAGGCTGATTCCCGGCCACCGTAGGCGCGGGCTTGCGGATGGCGAGTAATGGGTGGCTCGCTGTCCGGTAAGGACCAAGCCCGGGTCGACGGCGCGTTGTGTTCCACGCGCGCCTCAAAGAGATGTCAGCAGCAACTGATGGGGCCCACAAGGGCCGATGCCTGCCAGGGGTGCGGGTTGTTCGAAAGAGATACCGCGGCCCCTGGTATATAGGCAACTGAGGCAACACGGGTGGGTTTTAGTCAGTAAAAGTCTGACAGGCCCTCCCGCTCCACCCAGAGCGGGAGAAGTTATTTGATGATTTCCCACCCAAAAAAAAAACCTCAAATGGCATTCATGGATGAAAGCCCTTCTAAGGCAACCGTATAACGATAACGTTGTTATAATGAATTGAAGCGCGGTCGACTAACTTTGGGGGATGAAGAAAGAAGTGGTCGCCCTTTGACGGCTGTTACGGAAGAAAACTTGTTAACAGTGAAAAATGTAATCCATGACAATAGGCGAGTTACGTATCAAGATATTCAGCACATACTGCAGGTTGGATCGGGAAGCCTTCACGAAATTGCATCTTCGCGTGAGGAGGATAGTATCACGCTGGGTGCCACACAACCTCACCGATGCTCAGAAGCAGGCCCGGGTGGAATGGTGCCGTGATATGGTAAACAAATTTGAAGCAGGCTCGTCTCGACGTATTTATGACATATCATTAAAGGTGATGTGTCTTGGATTTATCAATTCGATCCAGAAACAAAGCGCCAATCGACGGTTTGGGTGTTTCAAAACGAATCAACGCCTACCAAAGTGAAGCGATCTAGAAGCGGGGGGAAGATTTTGATCACGAGCTTATTCAATTTGATTGGCTACTTGGTGTCAATTCCTTTACGGAACCAAAGAAGCATCAACGCTGAATGATATACTACCAAATGCTTGGCAGAAGTTTTCTCTGTTGTGAGAAACAAGCGAACAAACTCCGTGCTCCGCGGGTTACTGCTCTACTGTGACAACGCGCCTTCGCACACCGCGCTTAAACGAAGGACGTTTTTTATTTCCGAAAATAAAAAATCAGCTCAATGGGATACAATTTTCGTCGCCGGAAGATGTACTGTCAGCGTTCCAGCAGGCTGTAAACGAGGTGTCTGCGGCGGACTGGAAAAAGTGTTTCGAAAACTGGTTCAGACGCATGAAACTTTGTATAGAGGCTAGTGGAGAGTACTTTGAAAAGGTTTAATTTAAAAAATTACCTATAGAACATTTTTTTTTTCGCAAAACTTTCTGAGTGTCTTACGTATTTGACCCTTTAACTAGTATAGTGAAGGCATTTTTTCAATATCACTGGAAATGAGGAGATTTTTAAAGGCTGTATGTACATAATGCCTTCTAGTGCCCGCTTGCACAACAAGTCATTAAACGCATAACAGAATAAACGCAAGTTCAGAAAGGACTATAATATATACAATATATCTAGGTATATTTTTTTAAATTAAGTATTTTTATAAACAGACCGCGCGCCGGTTGAGCCAAAGAAAATTAAATCTTATTTATAGCCAATAAGACAAAAATGAAGTATCCCTGGGGTCAACACCATTTTCTTAATCTTTATCTATTTCTATATTAATACATGAAGCCATAACTTTGTTCCCCTTTTTACGAAAATTACACGGACAGAAGGGTATGAAATCGGGCACAGTTAAAAAGTTAATAATGGTCGAATTTTGACCACTGGGCGACCACTAGTAATAATAGATAGCTTTAAAAAAGTTTTGGTCATTTTGTTACACTTTTACCTCAATACTTTAATTGGAGTGTTTGAGGTCTTTTGTTAATTTGCTAAGCATTGTATATTAGCGCTTAATGTGTTTAAAATACCTTTCTATTTCCGTATTTTTTTTAATAGGTATCGCGCGTAAGTGGAGCAAAGCTGCCTTAATCTTCAACAAAATACTGTATCTAAGTCAGACATACCTGGAACCCCAGGGCAGCTTCTAGTGGCGTGGGTGACTCGCCACCCAACGTCGCGTAGTCACCAAACCGCTCGGTCGTCCGACTACCTTGTATCGTGGCGTATGTGTTGTCCGTCTGCAAATAAAAATATGGCATTAAGATAATTAGTGAGGGATCTACTAACAAGGAGGACTTTGATGCCAATTCTTTTGTTTGCCACCTTAAGAGTAAAGAAAAGAAAGAAAGAAAATCAGAAACTAGGATTAAAGTGTGCCTCACGGCTGCGCTAAAAGGCCCAGTTCGGCAAAAAATGCCAGACAAGTGCCTAACGCTGGTTTTCAACTGGATCTGTAATATTGCTATCTCTTATGAGTATTTGATATATATGTAGCCAGCGCGCGACGCGCGCGCCGTGCCGCCCATGTTAGTAATAAACTAGTGTCCAAGCAAAACGGTTGTTTACTTCCTATTCCCACTCACCATACGTATCACTGGCGACGAGTATACGAACGAATACCTACGCGTAGTTAAAATGACAGCGTTTCTCGGAAATCTATCTGTATTCGACCATAAAAACAGTGAATGGCAAATATATAAAGGAAAACTAACGCAATTTTTAAAAATTAACGGCGTTAAGGACGATGTGAAAAGTGGAATATTGCTGTGTCATCTTACGGAGGAGACGTATCGTCTAGTTATTAACCTAGCATTTCCAAAGGTGTTGGAAACGCTGAGCTATGCAGACCTAGTTGGATTACTCGACGGCCATTTCAAGCAAAAAAAGTGCTCATTTGTGGATAAGGCGAAGTTTTTTGGCGCCAGCAGAACAACAGGCGAAACCGTTGGAGAATGGGCGGCGCGATTAAGGGGGTTGGCAATTTATTGTGACTTCGGCACCGCTCTAGAAACGAATTTGAGAGATCGTTTCGTCCTCGGGCTGAGTGCTGGTCCAGAACGCGATAAGCTGTTCGAGCAAAACCCGTCGACGCTCACGCTATCGCGGGCTATTGAAATGGCGGAGCAGGCAGCGTGTGCCAAGGAAGCAAAGGCCTTGTTAGGTTCGGAAGCTATTTCCATCAAGGAGGAACCAGTATTCCGCGCGAAGTTCCAGGGTCAAGCTATCCGTGGACGTGGCGCAGGTGGCGCTGATGCAGGACGAGGCCGCGATACGGATCGTTGCGAGGTTTGCGGCATGAAAAATCATAGTGGTGAAAAGTGTCGTTATAAGGGTTATGCGTGCCTAAAGTGCGGTGAAAAAGGCCATTTAAAAAAAGTGTGTGGTAGTAAAAAAAACACTCGTGTTTATCATCTAGACTCAAATGAAGGGTGCAGTGGTAACCAGCCCCAGGACAAGAGTTGTGAGGAATGCCAGAACTTTAACATAAGGTACGCGGCTGATAAGCCTATTGAAATTGAATTAGTTTTAGGCAATCAATTTATTAAAATGGAACTAGATTCAGGATCGGGTAGTACAGTGATTTCGGATAATTTATATTCCAAAAAGTTCTCGCAATTCCAGCTACAAAAGTGCAATGTACAAATGTGCTTATACAATGGACATAAAATCTCTCCACTTGGTTTTTTCACTGTTATAGCAAAGTTTAACCAGTTACAAAGAAACATTAAAGTTTTTGTAGTTAAGAATGGAGGTCCACCATTGTTGGGTAGGGATTTCATGTCCACGTTTAATTTAATAATTACAACTAGCATTAACTCTTTAGTAAGTAGCGATAATGATGTTCTAGAATTACTGGGAAAATTTCCAGATCTTTGGCGCGATGAACTGGGGTCGTTTAATAAATTTAAAGTTACCCTACAACTAAAAGAAAACTCTGTCCCGAAGTTTTTTAAGCCACGAACTGTACCCTTTGCCTTAAGAGATAAGGTCGAACAAGAACTAGATCGGTTAGTAGGTTTAGGTATTCTAGTGTCAATAAATCATGCACAATACGCCACTCCAATTGTGCCGGTGTTGAAGGAAAACGGTCAAGTCCGAATCGCGGGAGATTTTTCGGTAACATTAAACAAAGACCTGGTAATTGAGAAATACCCCTTACCCAGGATTGAAGAGGTTTTTGCTAAGATTGGAGGGGGTGAGCTGTATAGTAAAATTGATCTAAAAAATGCATACAATCAATTTATTTTCGAAGAGTCTTCACAGGAACTAAGGGCAATAAATACACATAAAGGTCTATACAAATACACGCGATTAGTTTACGGCCTAGCGAACGCTCCCGCTATTTTCCAAAAGTCCATGGAGACATTATTAACTGGAATAGACGGAGTCAGTGTCTGGCTCGATGATATTTGTATTACGGGTCCCGATAAAAACACACACATTAAAAGGCTAACGGAAGTTTTAGGTAGATTAAGCGAAGCCGGTCTTCGTCTTCAAAAAGACAAGTGTCAATTTTTTCAACAAAGTGTTCTTTACTTAGGCTACGTGATTAGTAAAGCGGGACTAATGACTAGTCCCGAAAAAGTCAAGGCAATATTAAGTGCCCCAGAGCCGACAAACGTAACCGAAGTAAAAAGATTTTTAGGCGTAGTCAATTATTACAGGAATTTCATTCCTAACGCTTCGTCAGTACTCAGTCCTCTTCACGAACTACTACGGAGCGATGTGCCCTGGCAGTGGGGTGACAGGCAGCGGCAAGCTATGGTGGCAGTGCGCCGAGAACTAGCCTCGGAGCGCGTACTGGCGCATTTCGAGCCGACGGCGCAGCTCGTGCTCACGGTGGACGCAGGCCCGAGCGGGCTAGGCGCCGTGCTCTCGCAACGCGGCCACGACGACGCTCATGAGCGATCGCTTGCGTATGCATCTCGCTCACTTACCACTAGTGAGCGAAACTATAGTCAGATACAGAAGGAGGCGACCGCTATCATTTTTGGTGTGAAAAGATTCCATCAGTATCTGTACGGCCGCAGTGAACCATTCATTTTAAAAACCGATCATAGGCCACTGGTTTCTATCTTTAATAACAAAACGGGTATACCGGTAACGACAGCTCTAAGACTGCAGCGATATGCTATTATATTATCGGCTTATAATTATGTAGTACATTATGTATCAGGTGATAATAATTTAGTGGCTGATTATTTTTCCCGCGCCCCATTAAAATGCACAAACAAATCGGAAGAGACCGAAAACAATGTTGATGTAGATCTAGATACCTATTACGCGCTCAAGTTTTTGGATGAAGCGTCGCCCGCTACTACGACATGCGTCATAAAGCAGGCAACGGAGACCGATACGGTGCTCCAAACTGTCATTAGGTACATGCAAAAGGGATGGCCTCGAAAAATAATGTGCAAGTTTGTTTACCCGTATTTTCAGTGCAAGTCCGATTTGCAGTATGAGGAAGGTTGCTTATTAAGGGGTCATAGAATAGTTATTCCGTCTCAGTTAAGAGATAAAATGCTACGTGAATTGCACGATACTCATTTAGGTATAATTAAAACGAAAAGTAACGCACGAAGTAGGATGTGGTGGCCCGGCATCGACAGCGACATCGAGCGTTGGATAGGCTCCTGTACCACGTGCGCGAGCGTGCGGCCTGCGCCACCGCGCGATCCCCCCGCGCCCTGGCCCGCCGCCGCCGGCGCCTGGCAGCGTGTGCACATCGATTATATGACGATAGGGCAGAGGGTATATCTCGTGGTTGTAGATTCTTTCAGTAAATGGGTGGAATGTCTACACATGCACAATGGTACTGCAACTAAGGCTCTGATAACGAAACTCAAGGGAATTTTTTCAACATTTGGTATACCGAATTTGTTGGTATCAGACAATGACGTCAAGATAAATTCGGACGAGTTCAAGACGTTTTGCTCAGCTAATGGTATCAAGTACATGACGACGCCCATTTATCATCCGCCAAGTAATGGTCAAGCCGAAAATTCGGTAAGAACATGTAAGAAAATGCTAAAATGTATTTTAAAAGATAATTTACCGCTAATCCAAATTAATGAATTATTGTTAGGCTATTTATTCAATTACAGAAATACCGTGCATTGTACCACTGGGGAAACGCCAGCAAAGTTAATGTTCGGTAGAAATCTACGATCTCGGCTCGATTTAGTTGTACCTTCAAGTGAAGCAACGCATTTTAATACAACGGCGGAGCCCGGGAAAAGACAATTTATGACGGGCGATGTGGTTTGGACCCGATGGTACAGCGCACGGAAAGAAACTTGGCAGTTAGGCATAGTGAAACATAGAATAGGAAATAGAATGTACAAAATTTATATTAATGACTTAGATCATCACTGCATAAGGCATGTAGATCAGATACGAAAGTATACGGGTAGTAATCAGCGAACAGAGATTACAGCAGTTGCGGTGCCACATCAGCAACAGTCACCCTACATTTCCGGTACTACTAGTCACAATACAGCATTACCAACAGTATCTAGAGAGCAAATGACTATGAGTACACCTGTGGCGACTGAAACTAATGTCGCACCTGTAGCACCAAATGCGGGATGTGCCGCAGATGATGTTGATGGGGAGGAATGGGGTGATTGTGAGGCGATTGAGAGTGAGGGAGGGGCCGCTGATTATTTAGTATCGCCGCCATTCCCGACAGCGCAGCCGGAGGTACTTGTGCCCGAAGGCAATCAATCTCAAAGTACGAGTGAGTGCAAAATTGATGAACTGCGCGCATCATCACCCACACTCCCGCGCCAAAAGCGCATTAGGAAGGTGGTAGATTATAAGAAATACTTTTAATTGTTTTGCTTTGTGTTAATGTTTGTTGTTATAATTAGTTTTAAGAGTATTATATATTGTCACCAGGTTCCAAAATGTAAGTGTGGAGGAGTGATATATATGTAGCCAGCGCGCGACGCGCGCGCCGTGCCGCCCATGTTAGTAATAAACTAGTGTCCAAGCAAAACGGTTGTTTACTTCCTATTCCCACTCACCATACGTATCAGTATTGCTATCTCTTATGAGCATTGCTATCTCTTATGACTATTGCTATCTCTTACTGACAGATCGCGAAAGAAAAAGGCAAGTGACGCTTTAGAACTGTCAAACTAAATTCCATCTCGATTGCCTTGAATTTGGCGTGATTTTAAGCATGATAAATTTAGTTCATTGTTGTTGCGTCGAAGAAAATCTTAGTTCAACAAAATTTTATAGTTCTTATTTATTTCCATCTCTTTCTTGTTTCATTATAAGGAAAAAGATAGCAATAGCCTAAATTAAGTTTAGTTGGTGTACGACAGATTTATCACCATTGTTATCATGGAGCTTAAGTTTTATGAAACAAATGAGCGGTGGTGCATGCACGTATCTTTGATGGGACGTAAAAAAGGCGAAATCAGTCTAAAAACATCGAGTTTTAATTAATACGCAAAAAGCTCTTGTGCCACTAGAGTGCTGCTTGTTAGACTGCTATACAGAAACGATATAAAGAGATGTAGCTTCTACAACATCATTATTAAACTTGGTGCACAATACTGGTATAAAGGCGGAATTAATGCCATCGTTGAGGCTGTCAGATTACGTTACAAGCAAGTGAATAATTTAGAGGCTTATTCCTCCACAGAAATCTTCAAGAAAATTCTAAGCATTCAACATACCGGTGCCGGCTCAACGGTTTGCTGTTCGTTCTGGTCTCCGAATACGTTCATAGTGAGTTCCTGCTCCTCATACGGCCGGAGCTTGGTCTCCAGCCATAACGGGTTCTCTGTCGTGGACAGTTCTTCTAAGATACGTCGACGGGCCAGACTGTCACCCTTGCTTGATTGAAGCGATGGTGGCGGTATTACCCTGGTGATAAAGAAGATGGCGTCTATGTATACACGTCTTTTGATGTGTCAAAAAATTTGTTAAAACTTTCGACAAAAAGCGACTCAATACACTAACCGACAATCGCCAAATACGTAAATAGAGAATTAGGCACTGCTATAAGACCTATGCTTTTAACTCTGCCGAGCAACTGTATTGCATAATTGTGACAGGGAATTAAGAAAATCGATCGGGCGAGTCATATTGGGAAATAATAATTGCAAAGGGTCGCACGTATCCGAATCGACAAATAGGACTTTAAATCATGGTTGACCATCCAGGGTCCATCAAACTAATGGTTAGTAATCGTGGGGACTTCTTATTGCTCCCCTGTTGATAATGGACTCTTAAACTACAACTGGAACTACAATCCGTCATTGTGATCATTCAAATCCTACTAATATTAAAAATAATGGTTTAAAAAACAAAAAAACACGCTTTAAAAACCAAACTAAAAAACACGGTTAAAAACCAAACTAAAAAAGCAGAAAATAATTTCAAAAAAGCGTGGCGTGCTTTTGGAGGTATTTTTATAATGAATTAATATCAAGCACCCCACGCTTTTTTAAAATAATTTTTTGCTTTTTTAGTTTGGTTTTTAAAGCGTGTTTTTTTTTTATTTTTGAACTATTGTTTATTTTCTATTTTTACTATAAAAGCGTGATGTTTCAGTTTTTTATTTTTTATTTTTAACATTAAGGAACAAATTTATGAAATTATTGAATTGTCATCGGTCCTCAATAAGTCTACAAAATTTAAATGAAATCTGACCGTTTAAAGTGGGTCAAAATCAAGTCCAAAGGAGTCGGTTACAATTATGCTTACACAAACGTACAGGTGAAGCTAATAAAAGCGTGTTAAAATGTGAAAAAATTTGTTTGGATATAAAGATGTTTGGATGTTTGTTACTCAATCACGCAATAACAGCTGAACGGATTTGGATAAAATTTGGCACACAGATAGATTATAATCTGGATTAATACATGGATACATTTTATCGCGGTAATACATTCCCGTCGGATAATTTTCGACCACCACGCGGGCAAAGCCGCTGGCAAAAGTTAGTAATAAATAATTGTACATTGCAACTTGTTTTTGAAGTAAATGAAAATTTGAACTTCATAATCAGCCTATAATGTTCCCACTGCATGGACTCAGGCCTCTCCTCAATGAAAGGGAGTGGCCGTAATGCCCGTCATCCATCACGTGGGCCCAGTGTAGGCTGGTAGATGTTACAAGTCTACCAATTGTTGCCGATTTACTTTCACCCTTCTGAGAGCAGTGGTAAAACAATAATTTACACAAAGTAAAGCGCCGGTCTGGGTTCGCACTAACGACCTCTGTAAGTCACGGCCGCTATCACTGGGCCACCACTGCAATTAGAACTTAGTCGACTGTAGATCATCAAAGTTTATTTTGAAAGTAAGTTGCACTTACCAGTGTTTAAGGCATGCGCAAACGACTATGAAAGTGACGATGCCAGTAAATAACACGATGAGTAGTGCTATCAACGCTGCTAACGCCGGGTCAAAACTGTCTGGTGCTGGGAAAGAAGGGCACAATTATGAAACTGGGGAAAATCGGCCAAAACATAAGTCGTACAAAAGGTTTCAGAAATCCCAAAAAGAGGGTTCTGATTTTAAATAACGCAGACGACAATTTTCATGAATTTACAACAGAAATAAAATCATTTATGAGGAAACCCTCATAAATGATTTTATTTCTGTAAGTAGGTTTGTACAAACACTTTTACACATTATATTTAAAAAAACAGATGAGGTCAGCGGGCTCTCTGACTACTTTGAGTAGAAACGCTAAAATAAACTCAGAAGACAGTCTTTTTTAAACTTCAGACATAATCCTGGTCAGTTCATGTGAAAACGATGAATAGTGAATAGTGTCTGAACTTGTCTTTTGAAGAAAGAAGCACACAGATTAAGTGGACTTGTTCAATCAGTTCATGCATTTGTCAGTAATCATGCAGCTCTACTCAAAACTTAAGGAGCTCAACGATACACGAACAATACCAAAAAGGGGCATTGAGGTAGGCCGCATAAACTACACAAACTGCCAGACCATGATTAAAACTGAGGAAAAAACCAATGACCCACTTATTCCCTAGGCAAACTTATTATCAATGTGAGGACTATGTGGGTCATGGTCTTTTCTCTCTTTATACCCAGGCTGTAATCGAAGATACATTAGATAATAGGAAACCATAGTTCTCCAATCATACCTTTAGAAGTAGCACTAGCTGCTATCAAGGTCTCGACTCCATACTCCTGGTACACATCCTTGAGCTCGTCGTATTTAGAATCGATGGTTTCTAGAACCTTTTCCACTGGCAGGACCTGGTACGTGGTCGGGTCTACTGCGTGGAGGTGGATCTCACACCTAAGGTAGGGAAAATAAAGTTTTGATATAATAATGGAGTTTGTTGCGTTTTGTTCCTTACCAGCTATCAATGACATTTTGTCAAGATAGTAGCTGGGAGCACATTGTCTCTGTGAAGTCAGTTATTCTAAGAGAAGAGAGATTGTTAAAGAACAATATTCTACGCATTCAATACAGCAATGCCTTCAGGGTGCTGATGAGACTTCTTCCTTACTGCAGTGCGTCACAGATGTTTGCTTCTTTTTCTTAGCGTGTTGATGGCAAAAATAAATCGAAAAAATGTACATAACATGTATAGTAATTTAAATTTGTTTTGCCCAAAACTCCGCAAAGCGAATACCGTTCGCTGATGCAGCCATTAGGTCCTTACGTGTGCAGGTAATAGGGCATGCAGTGCAAGACGGGAGGTGAGCCATTGTCTGTGGAGAGACGCCGCACGCACAACGGAGATCCGAGCCATCCATAAATCCCCACTTGTGGAGGTTGTCCTTGCTGCGACCTACTTGGGTTCGAAGTCTATTTTAAGCTTTTCCAAGTAGGTCATATTAACTTGGGGCCGGATGGGAGGCTCTCTGATGGTTCAATGAAGAAATCAGGAGGCTTAAGTAGTTCTTGCTAAAGATCGCGTCTTCCTGTGGAGGGGTTGCCATCGGTTGGTGATTTTTGTGGCCTTTATGCCTCTGTGATACTGGACTAGAGTTATGCATTGGATAGCATGGGTCGGCCTGTAGCTTTGCCCTCTCGATGCGGCTGGCTATAGTCCTGCGAATTTCTAGAGGCGCGATCACTATCAGTGGATATAGCATTCGCAATAGGGTCGGCTTTAAGCAACCTATGATATGTCTCACTGAGAGCGGTATCCACTAACTTAGAGTGGGCAGATCGGTTCCATACTGGACAGGCACATTCACCTGCTGAGAAACAAAGCGCCATTTGAGTTTTACGCGATACTTGAGGAGATGCCCGCTATCTAGTGGATGTTAGGCGAGGGAGTAGGTTGTTTCTAATATGCACTTTCTGTTTGACATTTTGGCAGTTTCTCCAGAAGTTTAGGGGACCTATCCAAAGTGATGCCGAGATACTTGGGGTGAGTATTGTAGATTATTGGAACCCCTTGCTACGAGATATTGAGTGTTCGACCCGCTTGTCTGTTACGTAGGTGGAAAGCGCATGACTGCGTTTTTGACGGATTTGGTCTCAGGGCGTTATCAGCGTAATAATGGCTCAGATCTGAGAGGGCAGTGGAAAGGTTGACTTCAATCTCTTCAAAAGTAGTAGCTTGGCAAGTTAATGCCAGGTCATCTGCGTACAGAAAGCGAGTTGTATTTAGGCTCACCGGATGATCATTAGTGTAGATGTTAAACAACAGAGGGGCCAGTACAATTCCCTGAGGTAAACCGTTCTTTTGGGTTCGCCACCGACTTTTGCATCGCGAAGATGTACTGGAAATCAACGGTTAATAAGGAGTTCTCGCAGAATTCGAGTAAACTTTGGATCCTCCGTTAGGTTGGTAACTTTCCACAACCATCGCTGAATATTAACGGTGTCGTAGGCCGCCGACAAGGCTATAAATACTGCGCCCGTCCCTTTCCTCGTTATGTTGTGTGAGATTAAGGGCCTGGCCACAGCAAGATTTGCCTGGTCTAAATCCAGCTTGTTCCGGAATAAGTTTTGGGTCGACGAGGTTTATGAGTGAAGCTAGCAATAGTCTCTCGAATAGTTTGCAGGTGTGGCAAAGGCGAGATATGGGGCGGAGGTTTTTAGGTTCGTCACTTGGTTTACCTGGTTTGGGTATAGCGATAACCTTTGATTTCCTCGAAAGGCATGGTATATTAGCAGACTCCAAGCAATGGTTAAAAAGTTGTAGCAGCCACGTCCCAGATACCGGGCTGAGGTGTTTGATCTATTCCACCGATATGTTGTCCACACCGGAAGCCTTACCGCAGCTCAGTCTTCGAATAGCAACAATAGGTCACAAACGGACTCCGAAGTGGTAGAGAAGTTATTACATTTGGGCGTTCTGCCAAGGGGTTTTGGTGGTTAGCCGTTAAGAAGGAGTTGGTGAGCTACATGTTTAGCCGTCACTGAGCTAGGTGTTGGAGGTAGTGGTTGTTCGCTAGCCAAATTGCGGATAGTGTTCCAAGCTTTTTTACTATTGTGGGTCATGTCTATGGTACTGAGGGTTTCCATCCGAGAGAGTAGAGGTACTCGTATGCCTTCAGGAGTTCACCGGAATCTCGGGATATCCCGAGAATGTAAGATGTTCGGCATCCTCGGGGAATATATTTTCGGGATGTTACTGAGACTGTACTAACAAATTTGTCATAATTTTGTGGGGTAGGCATCAGTCAGCTTTCAGATAGTTAAAGCGGCGTTTGAATGGCATAAACACAGGGTGAACGGCTGATTGGATATTGCACATAATCGGTCAATGTTAAGTTCGAGGGATGGGAAGACGCTTTGCTCTGAGTCTTTTTGCTCTGGGGGCCAATATTTGAGCTGACAAATATTAAGTTCGGATTGTACCCGCGTTTCCGTCGTCCGCTATTAAATGACGCAGGTTATTTTGGGTCATGGATTAAGGTCAAATAGTTTGCATCTGCCCACTTTTCGACAGTTTGACCGTCCGTATACGTAGAGCGATAGCCCCAGCTGGTGCTATGGCTGTTAAAGTCACCAAAGACTATTTTTGTGTGTTGAATGTTAAAATCAGGTGAGTCGAATTGAAGTGTAGTGCCGGGAGGTTTGTACACACATATGCACTGTAGTGCAGTTGCCAAGGTCTAACATGATAATTACAAAGTTGTTTTCACAGCATTTTGTAGAGAGGATACTTACGCCGGGAGCAGCAAACACTGCGTTATCGTGCTTTGGGTGACAGATCTCGGCGACAAGTGACAGTCCAGGAATGTGAGGCCTGCTTTGGGTGGAATCTCGATGGGTCTCTTGGACACATAAGATGTCGCAATGTGTCTTGCAGGATAATTCAGAAAGAATTTCTGCTTTATATCGAGAGAATTCTTCGATGTTGATTGAGTTTACACACAAGGCTGGTTTTGTTAGTGGACTGTTTGGGCCTGGTGAAGGCCAATTGTAACTTATATTTGCCATCGTGGTGAAAGGATTAGCCAATCGACAGAAATTGATTGCCCAGGGTGTACCGGACGTAACAGAGGTCGGAGGGTACGTCACTCGGGGAGGCTCCTTTCATGCACATTTAAGATGTTCGCTGATGCGCACACTTATGATTATTTTGCGATCATGTGTAAGAAAGTGGCGTGAATAATAATCAGAGTGAGAGGAAGCAACAATAGCATTCTGAAGATATTTTACAAAAGATTAGACGGGCCTACAATGTATAGGTTTATGAAGCTACATGTTAGACATGGGGTTTGATAAACCTTGCAGTAATTGGATGCTCTGTTTTTGCTCTAAAATTTGTTTTTTATTACAGAAGAGTCACTAAATTGTATAAATTCATGCTGGTGACGAGAATTGGAGTTATAGTTAGACAGAATGAATTGAGATTTTGGAGACCAACCCGGGTTTATTGTTCGCGAGTACATGAGAATGGTCGTAGTCACCGTTACTTCGTATAAGTTGTACTTAGTCATCTTACAATACCAGTCTACCTATGAGGACTGCATCAAGTTTATTTATCTACTATTTAATATAAGTAGATTCTTTTATATTTTATGAATGTGAGGACGTGGTTGTCCTTGTAGACTGTAGATTTCTAGATCATTTTCTATTTTATTGAGTACCTGGCACATGTTGGCAGGTCTACACTGCGTCCCATACCTTATTAACACGGTAATTAGAGTATCCGTGGCTTGCCGACTCTTCTCAATAGGAAACAACCAATTAGAACCGTGCACCTGGCTTCTGACGTTTCATAAGTGCCCATGCCGGTTTATGTGAAATAAAATATTTATAAAAGTTTGTTATTTCCGCCTCACCAGTCGTCATAGCGCCGGTCGGCCTGCACCAGCGGCAGGCGCCGGCCCGGCACCAGCAGCGCGGCGGCGGCGCGCGCCAGGCGCCCCGCGGCGCCCGCGCCCGCGCTGCAGCTGCGCGACACCACCATGCGGATGAGGGACGCGCGGTCGATGATCCATACCTGAGGATAGGAACAAAAGAATGTAACTGTAACTTGGAAAGTGCAATCATTTATACGGGGGATGTTTTTTGCTTAGCAACACAGTTAACGCATAGCATATTCATCAGCCTATAACGTTTCACTGCTGGGACACAGACCTCCTCTTTGTCCACCACGCGGGCCCAGGGCGAGTTGGCGGGATTCGAATTTTCGGTTCTAAGACATGCCGGTTTCCTCACGATGTTAATAATGAAATGCCTGCTTGGATTCAAACCCACGACCTGTCAGCTCGTAAATACTGAGATTCATAAAATAACCTTTTATAACTCCAAACTCAAACTCAAACTCAAAGCATTTTTTTCAAATAAACCAATTACAGGCACTTTTGAATTGTCAAGGTCGATGAGTTAGAAAGATGAAGCTGCCCATTCCAAAGCGTAGGTATCTATGGAGAAGCACGAGCAAGAAACTCCATGGACACTTTTTAAAATCATGGTGTTGTAACAAAAAAAAACATTATGTTGAAATTATAAATATGAGAACGATGTAAAAAGACGTGCACATTAAAGCGTTCGTAATTAAAACAAAAATAAACAAACAAAAAAAAATTTCCAAATCGGTCCAGCCATCTTCGAGTAATCGGGGAACATACACAAAAAAAAATAAAAAAAAAAAGGTTCCGACGAATTGAGAACCTCCTCCTTTTGGAAGTCGGTTAATAACAATTCAGAAATTAAGATAAGCCGTGGGAGCTAAGAGATGACCAGTCCCAACTGGCGGCGCTCGTTCACGAACATGACACGTATGGATCAGCACCATTCAGCTCAACCATTTTGAAGGGAACTTAATGATCCAACACACACGCCACCACCAGCGAGACATTTGAGTGAGCATGACATACTCTCAGCTGCCAGGGCACATTCAAGTCAATGAAAGACATACCCTGTAAATGTTAGCTTTATAGTCGAAACATAGTGCTCACACATATGCTATGCAATTATACAATACTAGAAGTTTGAATTTATACAATGCAAAGATATCTAACTTTTACAGTCTTCAGCAGCTCCAACAACGTTTTCAAATGCTATTCAATTTAGTTTAAGGTACCTTGTGGAGTTGGACAAGCAGCGTTTAGCCAAGCATTTTTGTCAGCGATGTAATCTCCCAACTTACAATAAGCATGGCTGCATAGTGTGAGTTTTATACAAGATTTAAATTTCATTTCATTCGGTTCTGTTTTGTTTTGCTGACTTTATTTAATTTGTATTAATAGTTTAATTTATGTACCTAATAATTTGCACGCCGTAAGGTAGACTGTAGCCGATCTCATCAATTTATGTACAACATCTTATAACTGTACCTACATTCATAGCAAATAAAGTTCTGATTCTGATTCTGATTCTGATTCGGTTGGAGTATCTGGGGAGGTATTTTATTGTAACATTTTAAACAGTACCCCATGAAGGATAAGTCAACTTTAGCCAGTCTGAAGCCTGGTTGAACTAATTGGTCCCTATTTTTAGTCCCAACGGTGTGTCTTTCACCTCTTTTACTGAAAAGATTTAAATTTTTCCCGACGTACATGATGTTCTCATATATATATATATATTGACAAGGTACCGTCATGATATTAATATTTTTGAAAAGTTCCCTTACAGAATCTCGCCTACGGAGGCCATATATTGCTCTGATGGCTCTTTTCTGCAGAATAAAAATAGACTCGATATCTGCAGCCCGTCCCCATAGTAAAGTACCGTAAGACATGATACTATGAAAGTAGCTGAAATAGACTAGCCTCGCGGTTTCTACATTGGTGAATTGGCGGATTTTTCTTACAGCATATGCTGCTGAACTTAGCCGTCCTGCAAGAGCTGTTAAATGAGGACTCCACTGTAGCCTTGAGTCGAGCGTGATTCCTGGGAAAACAGTTTTATCGACGAATTCTAGTTTCTCTTTATTCAATACTATGTCACTATCAGTACTTTTAACATTTGGTAAAGCAAATTATAAGCATTTAGTTTTTTCCCATTTAATACTAAATTATTAGCAGTGAACCAATTTTGCATCAGCCGTACGGCGTGATTTACGTCGTCAAGATTTGATGCATGTCTATTTATTTTAAAATTATGGATGTATCGTCAGCAAATAACACCATTTGTGGTTGTTTTTTTAATAAATGGGGTAGATCACTAATATACACTAAAAAGAGGAAAGGACCTTATATTGAGCCTTGTGGAACACCCATTTTTATTTTTAAACCAAGTGAATTGACCGCATTTATATGAACTTTTTGCTGTCTATCATTTAAATAAGATTTTACTAGTCTGAGCGCAAGTTTACCTAGTCCGTAATGCTCAAGTTTTAAGAGCAAGGTTTCGTGATTAACGCAATCAAATGCCCTGGAGAGGTCACAAAAGGTTCCAATGGAATCCTGGGCCTCCTCCCAAGCTGTAAAAATGTGTTTTAATAAGGTAACACCGGCGTCAGTCGTACAACGTCCTTTGATGAAACCATATTGCCGATCGTGTAAGATTTTGTTGGTGTTAAAATGATTAAGCATTTGATTGAGCATTATCTTTTCGAACACCTTGCTGAATACCAGCAGCACGGATACTGGTCTATAATTGTTGGCGTCTTTGCTGTCCCCAGATTTGAATAAAGGTACAACCCTACTATATTTCATTAAATCCGGGAAGATTCCTTGATCTACACACAAATTAAATATCAAAGCTAATTATGGTGCTATGGTCTCGATTATGGATGTACAAACTTTTATAGACATTCCCCATAGATCTTCAGTCAGTTTGATTTTGATTTGCCGAAAACATTTTAAAACTATCATAGGGTTTATGTGCTTAAATTGAAGTTCAACACGGCAGCCTGGAACGTTCGCTCTTAATAAATCAATTGAGACATTGGGGGACGAATTTAAAGCTTCCGTCTTTTTAAATGGTATATTAGTAAAGAAGTTTACAAATTCTTGAGCTACTTCTAGTTAGAGCTTATGGCACCACGCGAAGTCTCCAATGTATAATCCGTATTTCTTATTTTTTTCCTACTAGTTTCGTTATTTATAACTTTCCAAACTGTTTTTATTTGATGGCAGGGTTGGCGCAGCGGTTAAGCGATTGTCTGCTGCGCTGCTTGTCGCGGGCACGGAACAAATATTGGTAAGACCTATAAGTAGTTGTTCCGGGTCTGGCTATTTGTGTATGTGAGTTTAAAAATGTTTGTGAACGCACCCACAATACAGGAGAAATTCCTAGTGTGGGGCAACGTAATTAAAAAAAATATATATATTCTCTGCTGATTTGATCTTGTTGCTAATGTACATACAAGGCTTTAGCTAACTCGCAGGTATTTCTATAAATTTTGGAATAATATATGTAGCAACATACTTGTTGAAAGTTTCGGTGATAATGTAAGGCTTAAGGCCATACAGCTCGAACAGTCTTTCCCTACTTATCCTAATACCTCTAGAAGCCCAGTCACTAAATACAAAATGAGGACAAATATTTTTTGTTTTCTTTTCTAAAGTTTTACTGAATTCAGTGTGCACTACTGAAAAGAAATCCTCATATAATTTATTTGCATCGTCAATATTATGAACGCCCAGAACATTTAACTTATTGTTTAGGGTACTGTTGAATTCATTTAATTTGCCCGTCGTTATTGGTCTAAATTGTATTTGCACTTTTTGCAAAGGTGTTCTAAACTTAAAATTTACCGTTTGTCCACTATGATCAGACTGTAGATAATTTACTATGGCTTTCTCTACATATTCACAATCGCAGAAAATATTATCGATACAAGTAGCAGAAGTTGGAGTTACTCTAGTCGGTTCTGTAAAAACATTCGTTAAATTGAACGATTTAAAAAGGCTTAGTAATTTACTGCTATTTGAATTATGTTCCAAAATATTGATATTAAAATCACCACAGATAATTGCGGCTTTATTACTGGATGCAAGTTTCGCTAGGGCATCTTCCATTATTGACTCAAATAAAGAAAAGTTCTGATAATTAGGGGGTCTGTACACGCACACTACAACATGCTGATCTAGCTCAACACAGGACAGTTCGATACAATGTTCCACTGATAAACCAACTATGTCATTACGTTGCTTAGATTTTAAACAATTTTTTATGAATATAATAGAACCTCCACGCTGCATTGATTTACGGTTAAAACAACTGCCCACACTATACTTTTCATAATTAATTAGCATTTGGTCTGTCCAAAACTGTCCAAACCCTAAAAGTACTCTATAATTCACTCATCGTACGACTGTTTTGGAATATGCGTCACCTGTTCGGAGGTGCCTCGTTACTAATCCCTCACTTTCTACCTTCGGTGAACAATGTACTATTTTGTCATTTTTACACGCTTTATATTAGCTTCACTTGTATGTTTGTTTGTATATTTGTATGTAACCGACTCCTTTGGACGCTATTTTGACCCACTTTAAACGGTTTTTTTTTTCTGCGTGGGAAATCATCAAATAACTTCTCCCGCTCTGGGTGGAGCGGGAGGGCGTGTCAGACTTTTACTGACTAAAACCCACCCGTGTTCCCTCAGTTGCCTGTGTGCCAGGGGCGGCGGTATCTCTTTCGAACAACCCGCACCCCTGGCAGGCATCGGCCCTTGCGGGCCCCATCTGTTGCTGCTGACATCTCTTTGAGGCGCGCGTGGAACACAACGCGCCGTCGACCCGGACTTGGTCCTTACCGGACAGCGAGCTACCCATTACTCGCCGTCCGCAAGCCCGTGCCTACGGTGGCCGGGAATCAGCCTGGGATTCCCGACGCCCAGGGCGTGTCCTGCGAAGGCCACGGCTGTGAGGGCGCATGTACTGCATCTCCCTCACGTGCGCCGCCTCCCTCTTTGCGAGCATAACTGCTTCGCTGAAGGAGGCGACTGCCAGCCATGCACTCTCGCTCCGTACCATGGCCTGGACCAGGGTCGGACGCGAGAGATCGCCGCCGCCGATCACCTCCACGAGGACACGGCGTTGCTCCGCCCAAGCTGGGCAGACCTCCACCGTATGCTCCACCGTGTCCTCTGGGCGATCTTCGCAATACCCACTTTAAACGGTCAGATTTCATTTAAACTTTGTAGACTTGTCGAGGACCTATGACAATTCAATAATATTTTTTTTTTTAAAACACGCTTTTGTAGTTAGCAAAACTAAAAAAAATAAAATAAATAATAGTTTAAAAAAACTAAAAAAACACGCTTTAAAAACCAAACTAAAAAGTAGAAAATAATTTAATTCTATTATAAAGCGTGGGGTGCTTTTTGAGGTATTTTTATAATCAATTAATATCAAGCAGCCCACGCTTTTTTTTGTTTTTTTTAAACTGTTATTTATTTTATTGACATTGCAGTTTCTTTTACAGTTTTCTGAAATCTCTATCATAAGACTTATCATGGTTATGTGACGTTGACGATTATTGGTCGTGAAATCTGAAGGTTACTTACGTAAACTTGAGCCTTCGCCTGCCTATGCGGTGGTGCAAGTTCTTGTGCGATGATGTCCAGCACAAATCGATCCTGGTTGTATTCTGCCATATAGTTCGCTGTCATAAGTATACCTGCAAATTAAACGTCAAGGTTAAATATCTTGTATGTTAAACGTGGCTTAGCTTTTGCAAACACAATGCCACTTGCTGAAAAACTGAGCTTTGACAGCTAATTATATAAATACAGAGGGGTAATTGTGTAATGCACTATCAGTTGGAATCGCTTTCAATTTGACAGCTCCACAACATTCATGGCGTTATTTACGTTAATAAGCAGATATGTTTTCGAACATAATATATTATGAAAGAATAGATTAGCAATAACCTTCAAAATGATTCAGATTCTGATTAATAGTGTGTTACGTAATTAACGTGCAAGTTACCGTTACGTAATTAACGTGCAAGTTACCGTTATGCTACTAATATCCTATTAACATTATAAATGCGAAATTTTGTATGTTTGGATGTGTTAACAGACATACTTAAAAACATTCAAACATACAAAATTTTACTCAATCACGCAAAAAAGGCTGAACGAATTTGGATAAAATTTGCCACACTCACAGTTTATAACCCGTATTAACACATACGATACTTTTATCCCGGTAGTACTTTCCCGTGGGATACTTTCTGACCTCCACGTGGGCGAAGCCGTAGGCAAAAGTTGGTAATACGTAAGCAGACGAGTTGTAACTACTAGTTGACGTAGTCTACCAATAAGCCCAGCATATCTAGATAAAGGTAACTTACCATCCTGGCTGATATTGAAAGGCGAAGGCACAACGCTCCCACTGGACTGTGAGGCTCCGAACTTGTACAGGTTGGAGGCAGCGACCATGTACACAATGGTCCCGTTCTCGTCCAGGTCCGGGTCTTCAGCTATCACTGAGATTACTGGCTCGTTGACTCGTGCTGTGTGTTTTATGCCTGTGGGAGAAATAATGATTCTGTATAATAGAGAGTGAGTAACCCTTTTTATTGAATCGTATGCTTGCTATGGAATTCAAGATGGATAAGAACAGCTGCTGTGTAAAGTGGATAATGTATGTGTTTTGTCTGAAAGCACTTCATAAATCGAAGCATACATCAGATTTATACATAAAACACTTATAAGAATAATTTGGTAGAAGAAGCACCAATGATACCTTCTACTCATTTTCTTCTTTATGATAATCTATCTATACCTATAAATTAAAAAAAAACAATTGCCAAATCAATTTGGTTTCGCTCAAAAACGGCTGAACCGGTTGGTTTTTGTTTTTACTGTAATACAGCCGTTTGTAAAAAAAAGTTGGAAAACCCAAAGGATTAGCCGAATATTAATCGGGAAAACCGAATTTGCTTTTTCTATGGGAATTTTGTATGAATTATTGACATTTGGACAAGACAACGGTTTACTATTTGGCTTAGTAAGTTAATAGCTTTTCATAACCACTTCCTGTTCGATAGGCTAATAGCCTTATGTATTTTATCAACACAAATAAAATAAGAATACAGACATAACGCCACTTAAACTAACCTGCATAATAAACCTTATGCTGGAACTTGGGCTCGTTGTCGTTCTCGTCCAGGACCCGCACCTTCACGCCGGTCACACTGGGGTCCTGGCCGTCGGTCGCGTTGTCCACTGAGTTCAAGATGGCGGCCGCGTGTTCCAGGATAGGGTTGTTGCTGGCGTATAGTGTGAATGAGTATTCTGACTGCTTTTCTCTGGAAAGAAAATGGATTTTGTGAATCAATTACTTATTATGTTTGATGCTGTGTTGATGTACGGTGCTCAAACCTGGTCACTCACCATGTCGCAAAAGTTCTGTCTTGGGGTTTGTCAAATAGCAATGGAGCGCAGCATCTTATGCGTTAAAGGAACTGACAGAACACGAAACACCACGCTGCGCTCCAAAACGGGAATCTTAGAAGTAGGTAAAAAGGCTGCCAGGCTCCCGTGAGACTGAGCGGAATACGTCAGTCGCAATCACTATGAGCGCTGGGCTATAGTCGCCAAACGGTGCCGAGGCACTGGAAGAGGTGGCGAGACGACCTAGACGCGTACCGCAATGGTTGGACCGAGGTGGCCTTAGAAAATGATTCCTGGAGGGATTTGGGAGTGGCCCAGCAGTGAGACAGTGTAGGCTATTTAATAGTTATTTGTTATGCAAGGCTGCAAAGTTGTTTCTTGGCACGAGTACCTGTATTGCAAGTTGAGCAAGTGAACGATTCTAGGATTGAGCGTAGCGTGGCTTTCAAAGGTACGAGACGTAGAATACCTTTGCTGCCGAGCGAAAGACACAGTTTTTCACCTCACTACAGCGAGGAAAATGCTATGTGCAAGAAAAAACAGTCTAAATAACATATTTAATTAGTGTACTTAGTTCAATGAAGTATGATAGCATTGCATTGTAGTCTTCGAAAACGTTTTCACGCTTTTAGAATGTCTCATTGAAGAAATTGTACGCTTTTATGTAATTCCCGCGCGGTTTTTCCGGAAGGTATAGCTAAATTCGGCATTACGTACCGCTTGCACTAACTCTGCAGGTGTTAAATTTATATCTTCATCGCTGTTGGACTCGCTCATACTTTATGACTTCTTACGATTTTATCAAAAAACAGATCAAAATTATGAAAAGCGAATTTTTCTTTATTTTTGGGTTTTGGCTTCGCACAGTTTAAACGAATTGATACGATTTTTTTTAATGTTTCTATTTTTTTCATGCAGTCGTCCTGCTGGCTAGTGCGATTATTCTAAAAATGGGGTTGGCGCACTGACTTGAAATAAGTATTAATTTATTTTCAGTGGACTGGCTGTATAGAAAATTATTGAATAGAAAGGTTTGAATTTCAAAAAACTCTTTCCACGCTAGCGGGTAAAATGCACTTTTGCACGCAGATTTCATTTTTTTTTCCTTTATTAATAAGAACTAAAGTTCTTAGTAATTTATTACAATCTAGCCTAATAGACTAATAAGCAATTTAACTCTAACTTAATATTTTATGTAGTAGATTACGTTATAACTAAGAATAGTGTCATTTCGCAGTGCAGTTTTCGAATGACAAATAGAATCGCGAGACTGGTCTATTTTAGATACTTTCATAGCATCACGTGTTACGGTATCTTGCTATGGGGACGGGCTGCGGATATTGAGTCGATCTTTATTCTGCAAAAGAGGGCTGTCAGAGCCATCTATAACCTCCTCTACTTTATTGTTATTTTAAGAGAATGTTTTAATTAAAAGTATTTGTTGACATTTACACGTCACATCTTGTGGCAAACATGTCTGTATTTGTTATTGTTGTTGTTACCATCTTGCATGCAAGTCTTTAATTGTATGTATGACACATGTTTAAGCAAATAAATATTATCTTATCTTATCTTATCCGCAGATGCGAATCTCTAAGGGAACTGTTCAATACAATTAACATCATGACGGTACCTTGTCAATATATCTATGAAAACATTATGTATGTTCGGAAAAATCTACATCTTTTTAGTAAGATAAGTGACAGGCACAATTTTAACACTAGAAATAGGATAAAATTAGATCAACCACGTTTCAGATTGTCTAAAGTACACACTTCTTTTATGGAGTACTGTGTAAAATGTTATAATAAAATACCAGTCGATATTCTTGAACTAAATGGAAAGAAATTTAAATCATGCATTAAACGCACACTATGTAGACAAGCATATTATAAGTTAGATGATTATATCGTAGATAAAAATGCTTGGCTTAATGCTGGTCCTGCTCCACAGCCACCTGGGCTTACTAGTTAAAGTTATAATATTTGAAAGAGAAGCTTCCCTTTTTTTATATTTTATTATAATTTTTGTGACATTACGAATATCATTTCAAATCTTATTTTTGCTGAACCAAGTGTTAGTTATTGAATACATCAAAATAATTAAATGCCTTTTCTTTCTTTTAGGAAATCAAATCTTATTAATGACTCAAATAGATATAATTTAGAAGCATTTTGTTTAAATTTTGTAAAAGTACCATGCATCCGTTTATTGTGTTGTTATGATGTACGTTGACTTGAAAAAGCATGGCAGTTGAGAGTATGTCATGCTCACATAAATGTATCACGATGGTGGCGCGTGTGTTGTATCATTCGGTTCCCTACAAAATGGTTGAGCTGGACGGTGCTGATCCACGCGTCAAGTTCGTGAACGGGCGCTGTCGGTTGAGACTGGTCATCTCCTAACTTCCAGGTCTTATTTTTATCTTGTATTTAGAATTGTTTATAATAATTATTTTTACATTGTTCTCACATACAGAAGCAACAAGAATAATGTTCCCAAGATTTTGTAATATTCAACTTGATTATAAAAGAGTGTCCGTGGAGTTTCTTGCCCGTTCTTCTCCATAGAGATCTACGTTTTGGAACGGGCAACTAGCTTCAACTTTCCAACTGATCGACTTTTTGACAATTCAATAGTGCCTGTAACTGCTTTGAGTTTGAATTTGAAATCTTTCCGAGGTGAAAAAATAATTGTTTGATACTGTAGCAGCTTAAACTTACGTATAGACATACAATTAGAAAAGTGCATACGGCCATTCGTCACCGCGCGCCCGCGCACACTAAGCTAACCAAGGTGAAAGGAATGTGAAGTGGTCGACCGTATCATCGCGCTCGCTCGTCGAAGGGAGCGCGGCACATTCTACCTACATTACCAAATTATGTTAGTCCTAAGTTTTGTTAATGTACCCTTTTTATTTTGTATTCTTGGAACTGGGACTGCGCCGACTAAGCAGCGACCTCAAATAAATGACACAGATCGTTATTCGCTTTCTTATTTACAACGCAACCCCTAAAATACTTTGAGATAATATTATTCTAAAAGACCAGCTTATGTTCCATAATCAAGAGGGGGTTCCACCAATCAAAAGCACAGTTTGCCAAGGTATCTTTACCCAGGTACTGCAGTTTTTTTTTAGTAGGGTCTAAAGTCTTTTAAGAAATAGTTATGACCTTAAAAATTTAAAAGGGATCAGTTTTGAAGTATTTATTTATCAGATTTGCATTAATGTGGTAACTAAATTAAATCTAATAGTACCACCTACGTTAATATTTTTTATACATCTTTTGGGTTACGTTACCTATCAAAACTGATGTTGGCCCTGATAATGCCTTGTGTTCTGTCCACAGTAAACGCTCCTTCCTGATTGCCCTCCAACACGTGGTAATACACTTTGCCATTTTCGTCAGAGTCCTTGTCAGTCGCTTTCACCGTCCCTGTTGACCAAACAATAATAGTAATAATTTTGTTCTGTGATTATGTTTCGGGATTTCTTGTCATCGTTGATGAGTAAAAAAGACTTTTAAAATGTTTAAGCACTGATTGAATTAATTCCTGTAAAAAAACGTATGCGGTCGAGGTGTGTGTTGGGTTGTGGGGGGTCAGATACAAAGTTCCCACACTTGTATATAATAGAAGGAGATAGAGAGAGAGAAAGTCGCATACTCGCGTTTTATCTTCACAGTATTGTTTGCTTGATGCGATTACCGTATGCCAGTTGAGTTCGAGTCATAATAGACATAAAAAATGGTTTATTCGTTTATTTTATTCAAAGGCCAAATATAATGTTTGTTACAACATTACTTACCAATAATAACTCCCGGTAGCAAGTTCTCTTTGATGTTAAACTGATGAAGAGGCGAAGAGAAGCGAGGTACGTTGTCGTTGTCGTCAACTAGCACCACCGTCAGGAGTCGCAAGCTTTCGAACTTAGCTGGTGTGCCGTTGTCTACTGCTGCTATTACCAGCTGGAAAAATAAAGGTGTTGAAAAATAGAGGTAAGGCAAGTTAGGATGCGATTTTAATATTATACTAAGTGAGAACTAAGTGGCAGACAGCATTAGGCCCTATCGATTTTAAGGGGTGATGGCCAATACATATACAATACATATATGTTTGCAAGTTTGTGCTCAACTACCGGCATTTGAAGATAACGGCCACAGAACGCGGGACACTCTCTGCGTCCGCCAGCCGCCATTTTATCGGAGCCTTTCTTTCTTCCTACAACTTCGCTTTGATCACTCCTAACAAGTTGGTGACCCTAACAAGTTGGTGACCCTAACAAGGTGGTGACCCTAACAAGTTGGTGACCGTAACAAGGTGGTGACCCAAACAAGGTGGTGACCCAAACAAGGTGGTGACCCTAACAAGGTGGTGCCCCTAACAAGTTGGTGACCCTAACAAGGTGGTGACCTTAACCATATACATAATCATACGCCTACTTCCCTTGGGAACATGACCAAACTATCTAAGATTATTCTTAAATGACAATGGCTAACTACTGTGAAAGTATTGAATAATACTTTGTAGGGCAAAACCCTTGAATATGCATGACATCTCAAAACATGATACTGCAGTGGCCTATATAATAAGTAAATTCCATAATGGATTCGAGTCGAAGTGGGGAATAACTGACCCATCCAACGCCCAGTGCCAGTGCGTTGCTTCTAATCAGACCACGCCTCATTTGCTGGCGTGTCCTAAGTGGTCGTTCACTTCCATTAAAGACCAACTATAGAATGCAACTGATGCTGTAAGCAACGTGGCCACCTATACAATTTAAAAACAAAATACCATTGACACGAAAATGATAAGTAGCCATAGCAAAACGCCACGCATAACGCCCATCGTCTGCCTAACTTTTTGGCCTTTTGTTGGGGTTGGTGTTTGGCTAGCTGGATGCAGATGAACACCAGTATCTTAGATGGAGCGACTGCCTATCTGATCTCCACAAACCATTTACTGGCTAACACGATACCCTTTGGTCAGACTGGTTATCAGACTTTCGACCCGTAACGATTGTCAAAGATCTACGAAAGACAGCCTGACCCAACGACTTAACGTGCTTTCCAAGGCACGGAGGGTCTTGGTATGTAAAGATTGTCACCCATCCACGGACCAATCGCGGCAAGCGAAGCTTAACCTGATTGTTCGAGCTGTGCGGCTATTTGTACTCAGCCACAAGCTCCTCATAACATAACGCCCATCACCCAAATGTAACGTAATGTTGTGTTTACACGTTTTTGAATAGTTTCCGCAGACAAATAAAAATTGTCTCGGATGTGACTTCCGTCCAATCACCTTCAGCTTTCTTACAGGAACAAATTGATTAAATTGCTTGATATTAAAAACATAACCTCTGCTTTTGGCTTCACTGTAGTTGGGTAAAGATAGGTGCTCCAACTAACCTGATACTCAGCCTTATGCTCTCTATCCAGGAAAGTCTTAGTCCTCAGCTCTCCAGTATCCTTATCCAGGCTAAACTCCTGTGTCTCTCCTACGTTCTGATTGTCCACCTTGAGGAAGTAAGATACGCGGCCATTTTCACCGCGGTCTTCATCAGTGGCTTTTATTGTGGCGATCAAGTAGTCAGATTGGGCGGCGTTCTGTGGATGTAAAGGTAACAAAATTAATTAAAGTTGCGAGAAAGATGCCGCATGTTTGGCAGGTCTGCCCTAAGCTGAGGTCTGTACCCGTACCCCACAGAGGGTGCTCTTAGCGTATAGTCGTTTATTTTTTAAATTTTTAAGCCCTGGCTGGAGGCCTTAATTTATTAAGATAGGCAAAGTAGGCAAGTTCGGTTAAGCAACAGAGAACCGCCTAGGTTGACATGCGATGCTAAAAGTGTTGTGATAACTGTTCAGATATCCACCTCCGGAATGTCCAGCTGCCTCAGCCCGGGCGGCGGCTGCGTGAACACGGGGCTGTGCCTGTTGACGCTGAGCACGCTGATGTCGACGCGCGTGACGTCACGATGCGGGCCCTGCCCCGCGCCGTCCCGCGCCGCCACCGTGAGCGCGTACGTCGTGTTGCCGCGCACGCCCGCGGCTGGGTAGATGATGCCGCTGGCAGGGTCTACTGTGAACACGCCTGGAACAGATTGGATGCTTACAAAGAGGTATAAAGTAAAAAGTTGATTATTAACAAAGTTCAAACTCAGTTTTAGAAACACACATTATCAGCCTATAATGTTCCCACTGCTGGGACTCCTCTCTTCGAGATGGAGTGGGCTGTGATATACCACGCAGGCCCAGTGCGGGTTGGTAGATGTCAGATGTCTTAAAATTTTTGGTTCTAGGATCTGCCGGTTATCTCATATTTTTCTCTTCTTTGTTTATCTCATATGTTCATCTCAGGATGTTTTCCTTTACCGTTTTGAGAGCAATAAAGTGGCAGTCTAGGTTCGAACCTACGACCTACAAACCGTAAGTCACCGCCGTCACCACTGGACCATCAATACTCAGTTCAGCTTAGATACGGCCAAATTAATCAGATGACTGGGAGAATCATGATTTTACTTAATTGTTTCATTATTGGAATGTGAGTTTGTAATGACTTCGAATACGAATGAAAACAAAACTATAAACTGATGTGTGACAGTTTCAAAAGATAAAAATTAGAAATGGTTTTACCAACTACCATAAATCAAAAGCAATGAAAAATTATGAAACAGTTTGTTAAAAAAAGTGGGCTTTTAATATATTTCTTACCAGGCTCACTCTGTTCCACAATCTTATACTCGATCTTCCCGTTGATCCCCTCATCCTTATCATCAGCCAGCACCTGCAGTATGGCAGCTGGAGGATTCAGCTGCAGGTTTTCTGCTATCGTGCTCTTGTATACCTTCTGGCTGAAGATCGGGGGGTGGTCATTGATATCAAGGATTTTTATGTGGATCTGGAAACAATAAATGACTGTTAGCGTCGAACACGTCAGCCATATGAATAATCATCATCTGCCTAGCCTTTACTCCCAACTATGTTGGGGTCGGCTTGCAGTCTAGCCGGATGCATCTAAATACCAGTATTGTACGTGGAGTGACTGCCTATCTGACCTCCACAATCCAATCAAGTGACTGCGTAACACCATACCCCTTGGTAATACTGGTTGTCAGACTTTCGGGCTTCTGACGACCCGTAATTACTGTCAAAAACCCACAAATGACAGCCGGGACCAACGGCTCAACGAGCTTGTCTGTTAGCTTGGCTGCTATTACTTAGCTACAAGCCCCTCAGCAATACAACTAATAAACTTATTAAAAGTTACTAACACGGTAGAACACTTCCTAAATCCACCCTTGATAGTTTTCTAGTGTTTCACACTTTTGATGAGGGTCCTATTCCCAATAATTAAGCAGACTACTGCTGCTTTTTTCTGAATATTTATGAGCCACTGCATTCATTCGTACCTTATCCATACGATCAAATACATACGCGAATAAACCCTAGATAGGACACAATTCAGTGATACTTCTAAGTCGACTATATAACGTTGGTACTTACTGGAACACTGCTAGTCCTCCTTATATGCGCAGGAGCATTATCTCTCGCGATGGCTCTCAGCCACACATCGCCGGCTACCTCTCTATCAAGAACAGCACCCTCCGCAACTGTGATGACGCCGGTGTGAGGGTCGATGTCAAACTGATCTGATGACTCGCCTGAGAGGCTGTAGGTCACTTCACCATATTTATCTGGGAGAAGAGATTTGTATGACAAAAATAAAAAATACAGCCGTTGTCTTGTCGTTTCTAAAGGTTTATAATAACAGGCATAGCTGAAAGGATCTCTGAATATGTTGTAGTTAGTTTTTTTAGTTTTTGCCTACCCCCGTGGGAAAAAGGGGCTAGTACATGTATCTATAATAATAAGAAGAGGCCGACCACCAGCCAACTTAGGACTCCGAGGTCCACTGGTCTCTGATAGCTCCCGGTGAAAGTGTGCAGCGCATGAGCTGGACACAATCTGTCAACGAAAATGTCATGCGCGCATACTATGGGGCTACAGAGGGGGGAAGTAACTTGACTGCATACCGTGGTCAGATGCTCTCTCTGTTTTAGGTGCTTGAGCCAGCAGTCAATATCTCGGTGCAACGATTGTCGGATCAGGTGCGGATCATCCAACGTATCTATATGCTGGATGCCGCTGTACTTGATCGTCTTCGCTTTGAATCACGGAATACCCATGTTACGCCTACTTCGCCATTGGTCGCGGTGCAACTGCAAAATTTACACAGTATATCACTGCAACCCAACGGCGTTGTTGAAGAGGATGATGACGGGGCTATATCCATGAGTTCCCAATGCAATACAAGATTGAGGAGACCACGTTTACCTCGTTTACCTATGCACAAGAAAAACAAGGCGCTGGTGTGTGCTCTAGATTCACAGCTGTCAACATGTTTTGACAGTAGCAAAGATCTTGCCGATACCCACTCGATCTTGTACTGTGCAGCTGTAGCGGCATGTCGTGTAGTTCATGTTCAATTTCCCAACAGCGACCGAGCTCCACGACCAAAAGCAGCCGTAGCGGCATCGTATTGGTGAGGCTAAAGCACTCATCGGCAAGCTAATCTGTTTCAGTGAGGGCAATACTCGCCCTAGAGTGATGCGCTTTGTGAGGCGGTCGTTCTCTGGGACTGATATTAGTTCTCGAGATTATATGACCCGCGTCATAGAGCTTATCGACTTCCTGAAGCAGAAGATCTGTGCATGGACAACCGTATTCACCGGTACAGGCAGATAGTGGAGCGGTGCACTCAGAATCGCTAATTCCGAGGGAGATCGACCGTGCGGTCAAATACAAGAAATGGGGGGGCACTTACCATCAGCCCCCAAGATGTAGTTCGTGCAGCCCGTTCGTTGCCTAACTGAAAATCTCCAGAGCCGGACGAGCTGCACAACTTTTGGATCAAATGGCTCCAAAGGTCGCACGGTCGCTTGGCATCCCAGTTTCAGTCAGCCTTAGAGTCAGGGTCGCTGCCCCAGTTCTTAACAACAGTGATAACCCACCTGCTCCATAAATCAAGTAGTACTGCGGAACCCAAAAATTATAGACTGATCACTTGTCTACTGACGGTCTAAAAAGTCCTGACATCCATTTTGAGAGATAAAATTTACAATCATATAGACCCCAACTCTATCATGTCTGCCTTTCAAGGGTGTACGAACGGGTCCCGTGGTACTAAGGAGCTGCTCCTCATTGGTATGGCCATTAGCGAACAAGTTCGTCGTTCCCGAAAGGATCTTTCGACATGTTGGATAGAGTTTAAGAAGGCTTATGACTCGGTGCCACATACATGGCTCAGAAGGGTGCTGGAATTATATAGAGTAGATGCAACTCTGCGCACCTTCCTGATGTCATGTATGGGGCAATGGAGGACGGTCCTTCGCTATTCAGGATGTCGAAATCTCTCAGAGGGCATGATGTCCAATTAATTAAAAATCAGCTTTGATTTACTAACATTTTCCTAATTTTAGCGAATAGTTCTAAGATGTAATTACAGGTAGGAAGGTCTTTCTTACCCGATTTATGGCTCAATTTGACTCTCAATGAAGGACTCACGAGTTATATTCGGCAACTTATCTGAGAAATTTTGCTCGAAAATACACTAAAATACCTCCTGCTCGGTAAGGGTAACGGGGACACCAATGACAGCAACCCTCGGGCGGCGTTTAGGTTCTTCTATTGTAAGGCCCGATGACACTAACTTTTCTGAATTCTTAAGTTTATCAATATTGCCTTTATTGTAAGTGTTAATCAAAACGCCCCCATTTTTTACTTTTCTCATGTCACGGACATGAAGCTTCAGTTGCTCGGGGGAGATTATCTTTTGTACAAGTGATTTGGTGTCGACACTTGTTTGGGTCTTATCGCTGAGGTAGATGGCAACTGATCTCAAATTTGCAGGACGGACGAAGTTATCGGAGCCTTTTTTTACCATGTTTGCATAAGAGGAATCTTTCAAATGATTCATCTTTGACTCTACGACCTCTTTTGAACTGCTGGAGAGAGTGCACAACGTTCTGGTGGTCCCGTAGGTGCTAGATTGTGGTATGGGCTAGAATCGTTTTTTGCTTCAGTGGTTAATATAAGACGGCCATCTCAGAAGTCCCACTCAAGACCTTTCTGCAAAGGGTGGAAATACGAAACTTCTGGTCTGAGTTCATTTTCCCTTCACCGACAATACTACAAACTTCGTTCATATCTGGATCTCTCTGGGTGCTAGTGGATTTGGGTCGCTCGGGGATACTGGTTCAGTAGGCGTTGGTGGAGGACTACGCCGAAATAATTGGCTACGACCATACGGGCCTGGAACCTGGGTTAGACATAGTAACAGAACCACTTTTCCTATTGTTTATAAAAATATTTAGTTCATTTTGCACAATGTAAGTCGGTATGAACTACAAGTCACACGCGACACACTTTACTTTTATTCTGATGTCGCAAATAATTATACCTATTTATTTGTTTATTTCATTATAATCAATACAAAACACACGTCCGCTTTGTCTCGCGCCTCGTAAAGCAATTCTATGTTAACATATTCCTACAAATAACTGATGGCATCGATCGTCCATCTCGTTTAACTTTGTGAGTAGGTTAGTTACACTCAGATAAGCATTCTGTACACCGTGCCTATAAAAAAACAACAATGACGCTTTGCTGATTTCCAACACAAAAGAAAAAAGTAGGGAATCGACCAACATCTCAGGGCTCTCTTTGCGCGGGTGGCTAACGGGCTTGAAATGGCTCGCATAGTCAGGAGGTTCCTCTCTTTAGAGCCAGCTTGTACCCTTTTCCTGATGCCAATGGACCACTATTTTAAAGTTTTTGCATGTTTTTTTGTAAAATATTTAAAAATGTATTACCTATGTAAGAAGATCAATAAACGAAATGATAAGTGATATTACTATTTCCAAACATACCTTCGTCCTTATCCACAGCACTGACAGTGATGACACTGGCCCCGGCCGCCTCGTGCTCCGACACGGCCGCGTCGTAGGCCGCGGCGGCGAACACGGGCTCCTCGTCGTTGGCGTTGCGCACCGCCACCGTGACGCCGGCTGCCGCGCTCAGCTGCGGCACGCCCGAGTCGTACGCTATGAGCGTGAAGTTGATGCTGTGGATCTTCTCGTAGTCTATGCGTTGGACAGTTTTTACTACTCCTGTGGTGGAAGAACGAAAACAACCTTTAGATTTTTATAGTGTTCACGTGCAGGGTGGGCAGAGTGGGTATTTTTGGGGCTGTCTAGTGTAATTTTTGTCGTTCGTTTGCTTATTCCCAGCCTTCTTTGAAATGATAAGTTATAGTTTGTATTCCCAAGCGGTTGGCCAACTGGCCGTCACCAGAGCTAGTAGATGTTGCTTACAAAAATGTATATTTTTATGGGTTTAAAATAAATATATAGAAATAGGAAAATATGGCGCTCATGACCAAGCCATGTCCCACTTGTTGGAGTGTCAAAAGTATGTATACACCAGTATTTCTGGGGACGTCACTGATGCTGCGATTGGCGTGGCCACCTACTGGGCCCTACTCATGTAACATAAAAACTTTAAAATAATGGAGCACTCTTAAGAGAGCTCCATTATTTTAAACTCACCAGTAACATTATCAATGGTAAAGTACGGATTCGGCGGGTGTATGACAATGGCTTGCACCGGCGTCTCCTTGTCAGTAGCTGTGTAGGTGTTGAGCACAGTGCCTACGGGCTGCTCCTCCAGCATGCTCTCCAGGTACGAGGGCTGGGAGAACACGGGGGCGTGGCGGTTCACGTCTACTACGGTGATAATAAGCTCGCCTGGAAAAACAATTGTTACAGTTAAGTATCGTCACCAACATAATCCAAATATTTGCTGTGGGCCAATGACTACCGACTCTACCAACACTGTGATCATAGAGGCAATTTAGCTGTTAGACCAAACAAATATACTTAGTGCGAAGACTAAAACGAACAAAACGTATTAAGTTAGTGTAGTAGAAAAATTTAGAAATAATAGTGACAATGAACAGAGTATTTATGTAATTATATCAGACTCTAAAAAAGGAGAACGGACTTTTGTAAAGTACCTACATTCAACACTATTCTGTTTTAAAATAATTACTTATCATTTAAAAATTAAGTTAGATTAAAGTTGTTTATTAGTCATAAAGGCTAAATTGAAATCAATTATTATGAACCAAGTTCTTTTTAAGGATTTTTTTTAATGGTTTACACTCTCTCTATTAGACCATTAATATCTTGTAGTTTATTATCTGCGAGTTCTAATAGTCTACAGCAGAGAACTTGAAAGTCCCTAAACATAATATTCTAAATAGAAAATGTGTTTTAATCTTGATTTACAACTTGACAAGCGCTATGAGGTATGTGATAGGATGTTATCGTCCTCATTGATCTTGACTTAGCTCTAAAATAATACAAATACTTTTTAATAATACAACAACTTTTGATAAATTAACAAGTTTTGAATTAAATATTCGTCGCCTTTTATGAACTTATTTTGGTTTGGGTAAAATAAAATTGCAGCTTACATTACTTACTATGCAGTTTAGGACGACAGCTAAATGAAAACACGTTGAAAAAAATCATTAACAATGCTCACCATCAGCCTGCTGCAGTGTCGGTGCAGATGCGTCAGTCACCCTGACAGGTAACGTCAGTACTGCGGCGCGGCTTCTGTCCAACTGCTGAGATACGACCACCGTGCCGTTGGGCTGGACAGCAAACCAGGAGCCAAAAATGCCTTCGTCTGATACCTGTTACAAGACAGTAACTTAAGAACAACTAGCTGTTGCCCGCGACTTCGTCGCGATCCAGGATGAAAAGTGTCGTCCTTGCCCAAGTCATGGTTTATCTTAGTGCCAAATTTCATGCCAATTCGTTAAGCCGTTTTAGCGTAACAAACAGACAAACTCTTGTATTTATAATATTAGATAGGATAAGAAAATCGCACGAAAATAATCTCCATACCTACTCGAATTTAATTTGTGATTTCATATTTTGGTTGACTTGAAATAAAGTGCCGCCCTTAAAAAAATATATAATTGAAATCTATCTGTTTGTATCGTCTTGTACATTTTAATTTTAAGCCTCTACAGAAGACCAATAAAGTGATAAAAATCCTGAATAATGTCTTCAATAGTTCAATCAGATGTATTATCTACAGCATGCTTTTTTTGAAATGGCAAAACGGTGGGATGTAACAGTACCCCTCAGAAATAACTATTACCAAGACACAAAGTATAATTCAGAACGTACCTCTTTCCCATTCTTATCAACAGCCCTAATAACCCTGTCTCCCATCTCATACACCAGCGATCCGTTATCAGTAATATCCGGGTCCACGGCTATCAGGTTGTGGACTACGGAGCCGAGTTCGTCGTCAGCTGACACCTCGGCGCGTTGGATGGCCGGCGTGAAGTATGGCTTCTTGTCGTTTACGTTGATGACGTGGACTGTGAGTTCTGTGGTACCGGTTAGACTTGGTATACCTGGAGAAAGAAGATGTGGTTAGAGACTTAATTTGTTATCAAATAATCACATCAAAAGGTGTGATTGTGCTATTGAGTCTGGTCTTATCAGAATACACAAAATTATGGAAAATGGTTTTATCTTCTGAGTTGCTCATGGCCGGGCAGAAGCCAGACAGCAGATGATGGGTTAGTTGTGCCACTTCTTAATATGCTCGGCTAATGCACTAGGAAGTGGTAGAGGGGGTTGGCGTTTTGGGAGACTGTCTTATGTCATTTTGACGTTCAAAAAGTGCTGACTCTTAGCCTAGTTTGAATAAATCATTTTTAATTTTGATTTTGATGGTATACGGAAACTGTTAACGTTGCCTTGCAGAGCAACTTGGATGTCGTGTTATCTGAAATGTGACCTTCGAAAGTTAAAACACTTTTTAAATTCTGCAAGTCTTGTATGGTCGTTGCCAACCAAGTATTTAGAGGTGCACGACTTGTGCTCGGAGTTTCTTTGAAATATAAAATTAGAAATGAAATTATCCGAAAAGAACTAGAGTTTGCGACATAGCTTGCAGAGTAAGCAAAATTAAGTGGTAGTAGGCTGGCCATGTCTGCCGGTGGAGCAGATGAGTCCTGGAGTTCAGAACGCCTCAGCGACGTTGGACCGAGGACCTTAGGAAAGTGGTTGAGACAGACTGGGCGCGGAAGGCGGAGAACATGGGCTGTGGCGCCGCTATCGAGAGGCCTATGTCCAACAGTGGACTGCGAGAGGCGAGTTGACATTTTGTCAGATCAGTCCTTTTATAAAAATATGGCCATAACTACTCACCTAAATCAGTTGCCACAATCTGTATCCTATACGTGTTCCTCTTATCATAGTCCAGCTTAGACGAGACAGTAACTACTCCAGTATCGTTGTGAATTGCAAAAGAGTCAAGGGCTCCCTTCTGGATCCAGTACTTGAGCTCCGAGTTGATGCCGCTGTCCAGATCTGTGGCACGGACTGCTGCTACTTCCGTGCCTGTAAAGGAATACCGAAATGGTTATCAATGACCTGGGAAGCTTGAACATGACATCACTAGAAAGTTTTTGCAAATAATTCCATGTTTGGGACTCCGATCATATCGAGATCTCGCATAATAAATTGAACTCTATGTATTCTTCAAAAAGGACGACAATGTACAGTTTTTGTGCTTTTTCTAGATTTGTATACTTCATTATTTCTAAGGGATATTTTGGGACCTGTTAAATGATAACCAGATGATGGGGCGCCTCAAAAAAAGAATCTCCAATAAGGAGATTCTGTTTTTGAGTGATTGGATAATATGTAAAATAATTATATTACAATCGTTCCAAAACCTAGATTTCTGCTTACCAATGGGTGCATCTTCAGAGATATCTGCATCATACTTGTCAGTATCAAATACAGGCGCCTGATTGTTCACATCACGGACAGCAATTTCTACTCTGCAAGTCGCGTTGTGGACTCCATCTGTTGCCTGGGTAAGTGATAAGTTTGTTAAGGCACAAGTACTTTATGAACATACTTGAACTGCTTGTTAAGTAACTGAGATACTGGACAAACGTCGTACGCTCTTTTTGGGACAGGTCTAGAGGCAAATACTTTATTTATAACAAATCCGTTAGACCCCAATTTCCGACACAAACCAAGTGATGATGAGTTCTCATCAGGCATTATTATATTATTAAAAGCCTGTGATATCCCACTGCAGGGCAAAGGCCTCCCTACTCTCCTTCCACTTCTCCCTATTTAAAACTGCTAAGGACCAGCTCTTTTTGAAGGAGACAATTTCATCCCGACATCTCCGTCTGGGCCTAGCGCGATATCACTTGCCATTAATTAATTCAAATTAAAATTTAAAAAAATATTTCCTTAGACAAAAACTATCCATTTTTATGTTAGTAAGTTAGGTACAAAAATTAAACTTAAAACCTATGTTAGTGTGTTAATTTAACTAAATACTAATCTTACAGAAAAAACAATATTTACAATGGTACACCAGATGTAATGAATCACTCCTGCCTGCCTAACCAGCACTTGCATGAAGTGATTTATCATCGGTGAATTAAATTTACCCACCAACATTTTCAGAATGCCGTTAGGGCTTGACCGCGTTCTTTCCAAAAGCGAGGCAGTTTTTCTCCTCACCATAGCTTGGAAGTAGTGAAAGCGCGTCTGAGCGAACATGCCAGAGGCACTACAAAAACGCGGCAGCCCAAAAGCATTCTGAAGCTGTTGTTGTACTGGACCCTCAGGGCGTCCATTGTTTTCGGCGTGTAACTGGCCTACAGGCTGCTTGTGTAGAAGGTCTGGCAGTAAACTTTAAACAACGTGATTTTAACCTCCTTACTACACCACGCTAACCTGCGAACCAGCATATTACTTTTTACAGCAAGAGCCTTGCGCTTGCGTTCAATATCTTCTTCATTAAGGGGGACCCATTGGGTCGTAAGCCCATTGGACGTCTTGCATGTGGCAGATGCATCCAGCGCAATTCCATTTTAGCGTGGCAGCTTTTCAAGTGACATCAGTTTATAATCAGCCTATAATGTTCCCACTGCTGGGACATTACTGCAACAGTACTAATAAACTTATATTATATTATACATAGGGACCAATGGATATAATGCTAGGACATAGTGGATTATAATCCACCAGGGAACCTAGTACGGATTAGTAGATGTCACATGTCTTCGAATTTTTCGACATTTTTGGTTCTGGGAGATACCGGTTTCCTGACGAAGTTTGCATTCACCGTTTTGATATCAGTGCCTATTTCAAAAAAAAACATACCTACTCATTGGTCGGAATTTTAACTTACCACCACAGTCAGGAATATCTTGTTGCTGTCTTCAGGAGGGGTGACTCCGCCGGTATTAGGCCGGACCGATATCTTGCCGTTGATAGGGTCGATCCAGAACGGGTGGGTCGGAGGGTCTATGATCGAGTAGCGAATGTCTGATGTTGCATCTACGTCTCGCGCTTGGACCTGCAAAAATTGCGTGGGTTATTAAAAATGTTTGAAAAACCGATGACCAAAAAAAATACTGGTGATAAGTAGGTACAGTGAGAGCTAATAATTTCACCATAGAAAATGCCACATCCTACTCTTGCCAAAGTAAGAATATTTATAATAGTTACATTTTTGCCATTTGTTTCCAGAACCCAAAAAAACACAGCCTGACAGTATACCCACTTACTACGTTTGCTTAGGCCAAAATTTGGCTCAACATTTACAATGGTACAAATACCATATTGGATGTCGAACCACATTGTTGTATAACAAAATCATTATTTTTTCATCAACGTACCTGTAGTTCTGGTTCAAACTTCACAGCATCTTCATCAATGGACGCCTTGTAGACGGGCGTGTGGAATACAGGCGGGTTGTCGTTGGAGTCTGTCAATGATACCTGGAGGGAGACCACTGTCATCTGACCGGCGCCATCGTCGTCTGTTGCCTGAGAAAGTGTGGAAAGAAGGCAGAAATTAGTCAAGTTTCTGGCCCGGTAATCTTAGATTGAAATGCCAGTGGGCGTTGGTGTTTGAGTAGAAGAGTTTGCGGAGGATCTGTTCAAAATCTAATTCACCAAAATAAGAAAATAAAAGTGCAACGAGAACCAAGAACTCGACATTTCGAATTTTAAATAGTTTTGGTTTTGTAGAGCGTCGTTCTCGTCACTAAAACTCAAACTCAAAGCCTCAAATAAACCAAAACGGTATTCTACTATGTTTGAAAAAGTACTTCAAAATGTTGAGTTTCCTAATAAGAAGCCACACAAAAATATATTTTGGCAAAATAAAAACGCTTTCTTGCCATAAAATTAAATTAAATTTTAAACCATTTTTATTCCCGCAAAAACCCTGTCAGCCATTTTGGTGACGTAATATTGGCAAAAACAACAGTCGTATACACGACTGTACATACGTACATACGACCGGCACTCATTCAATGTTAACAGTTATAAAAAAATTTTGTTTTTTAGGAAAATAATGAATTACAATCGCTATCGTTGGTCACAATTATTACTCCTTTTTTTTTGTGTGGGAAATCATCAAATAACTTCTCCCGCTCTGGGTGGAGCGGGAGGGCGTGTCAGCCTTTTACTGACTAAAACCCACCCGTGTTGCCTCAGTTGCCTGTGTGCCAGGGGCGGCGGTATCTCTTTCGAACAACCCGCACCCCTGGCAATTACTCCTTGAAGTTAAAGTTGATAGATGATGTACTTAGCTGTTTACACTGAACTGACAGTTTTTGCCTATATGACGTCATACCATGGCGGCTCGTGTTTTAGGTCACGTGATATACAGTTAAAAAATTACGACTTTTAATTTGAATATAATAAAACGTTAATATAATTTAAAAAAATATTATAAATATTTTCTTATCAAATTTCATGATTTATTTGTCGCTACCGAAAGTACCCTAATACAGGCACTGTTGGATTGTCAAAGAGTCCTAAAGATGAAGCTAGTTGCCCATTCCAAAGCGTAGTAGGTACCTATGGAGAAGAACAGGCAAGAAACTCCATGGACACTTTTTTTTTTGGGAAATCATCAAATAACTTCTCCCGCTCTGGGTGGAGCGGGAGGGTGTGTCAGACTTTTACTGACTAAACCCACTCGTGTTCCCTCAGTTGTCCGTGCCAGGGACCACGGTATCTCTTTCGAACAACCCGCACCCCTGGCAGGCATCGGCCCGTGCGGACCCCATCAGTTGGTGCTGACATCTCTTTGAGGCGCGCTTGGAACACAACGCGCCGTCGACCCAGGCTTGGTCCTTACCGGACAGCGAGCTACCCATTACTCGCCGTCCGCAAGCCTGCGTCTACGGTGGCCGGGAATCAGCCTGGGATTCCCGACGCCCAGGGCGTCTCCTGCGAAGGCTACGGCCGTGAGGGCGCATGTACTGCCTTTCCCTCACGCGCGCCGCCTCCCTTTTTGCGATCATCACTGCTTCGCTGAAGGAAGCGACTGCTAGCCATGCACTCTCGCTCCGTACCATGGCCTGGACCAGGGCCGGACGCGTGAGATCGCCTCCGCCGATCGCCTCCATGGGGACACGGTGGTGCTCCGCCCAAGCCGGGCAGGCCTCCACCGTATGCTCCACCGTGTCCTCCGGGCGATCTTCGCAATGAAAACACCCGGGCATTTCCTCCCGCCTTATCCGAAACAGGAACCTCCCGAAACAGCCGTGTCCGGTGAGGACCTGTGTCAGGCGGAAGGTGAGGACGCCATGCCGCCTCTCAAGCCACTTCTCAAAGAGGGGACTTACCGCCGCATTTGTGGCGTGCCCAATGGACACTGAACAAATTGTTAATAACAATATCACGTTTTAAAAAAAATGGACACTCTTTTTAAATCATGATATTGTTATTAACAATTTGATACAGAAAGTTGGTCATATCATTTATGTTCAAATATTCAATGTGAGAACGATGTAAAAAGACATTCACATTAAAAGCGTCCGTAATTAAAAACAAAAAATCAAATGACAATTTGGAAATTAAAATAGGCTGTGGCAGCTAAGAGATGACCAATCCCTACTGGCAGCGCCCATTGACGAACATGACGTATGGATCAGCACCACTCAGCTCAACTATTTTGAAGGGAACTTAATGATCCAACACACACGCCACCACCAGCAAAACATTTGAGTTAGCATGACAAACTATCAGTTGCCAGGGCACATTCAAGTCAATGAAGGACGTACCCAGTAAATGATAGCTAAATAGTAGGAACATAGTGTTCACACATGTGCTATGCAATTATACAATTCTAAAAGATTGAGTTTATACAATGCAAAGATATCTATTTTTAGAATCTTCAGCAGCTCCAACAATATTTCCGAATGCTTATCAAATTAGTTTTTAGCGATCTTGTGGAGCAGGATAAGCAGCGTTTAGCCAGGCATTCTTGTCAGCAATGTAATCGCCCAACTTATAATATGCTTGGCTGTATAGTGTGCTTATTAAACAAGATTTAAATTTCGTTTCATTCAGTTGGAGTATGTGGTCAGGCTTTCACGCCCTACCGCCGGCCCCGCTACCATCGGGGCGGTCCGGCCA
This sequence comes from Polymixis lichenea, assembly GCA_949091785.1. Classification (NCBI taxonomy): domain Eukaryota; kingdom Metazoa; phylum Arthropoda; class Insecta; order Lepidoptera; family Noctuidae; genus Polymixis; species Polymixis lichenea. The sequence goes on from OX420944.1 coordinate 349,666, forward strand.
GTACTCGAGCGCTGGCTCGGGAGGAGGCACGGCTCCCTGTCGTTTCGGGTGACACAGGTGCTCTCGGGGCATGGTTGCTTCGGGAAGTACCTGTGTCGCATAAACAGGGAGCCGGACGCTCGGTGTTACCACTGCGTCGACTGTCGGGAGGACACGGCGTGGCACACGCTGGCAGAGTGTGCCGCTTGGGAGGAGCCGCGCCGTGCCCTCTTCTCAGGAGTCGGCAGTGACCTGTCGCTGCCGGCCGTTGTCGACTCGATGGTCGGCAGCGAGGAGTCCTGGGACGCGGTGGTATCCTTCTGCGAAACAGTCATGTCGCAGAAGGAGGCTGCGGAGAGGGAGCGGGAGATTGCTTCCGCTAACCCGATCCGCAGCAGACGCACCGGGCGTCGGCGGAGGGCGGATAACGCCCTCTTCCAGCCCCCCTAAATGGGTCCAGGGGCAACGGATCTGGGGAAATTCGTTGCCCCCTACTTGTTAGGACCCGAGATGGCGGCGCGTAGTGTTCCACGCGCGCCTCTCTATGACGTAAGGGGGGAGTTTAACACCTCACTCCCCCCCTATCGCGAGGTGGCCCGCAGAGGCGGGCCGGCACTAGCCGGGGATCGCGGAAGTCACACTAGTTCCCGTGATCCCCGGTGCAAGTGAGAGACGGAACACCGGGGTGGTTTTAGTCAGTAAGAGTCTGACAGACCCCTCCGCCCTCCCCAGGGCGGAGGTCATCCATGAGGATTTCCCCCCGTCATCAAAAAAAAAAAAAAAATGTGGTGAGGTATTTTATTGTAACATTTTAAACAGTACCTCATGAAGGATGAGTCTACTTTAGCCAGTCTAAAACCTGGTTGAACTAATTGGTCCCTATTTCTAGTCCTAATGGCATGTCTTTCACCTCTTTTACTGAAAAGATTTATTTTTTTCCTGACGTACATGATGTTCTCATAGATATATTGACAAGGTACCTTCATAATATTAAAAACTTTGAACAGTTCCCATAGAGAATCTCGCCTATGGAGGCCATATATTTCTCTGTTGGCTCTTTTCTGCAGAATAAAAATAGACTCAATATCTGCAGTCCATCCCCAAAGTAAAATACCGTAAAGCATGATACTATGAAAGTAACTAAAAACGACTAGTCTCGCGGTTTCTACATTAGTGAATATACGGATTTTTCTCACAGCATATGCTGCTTAACTTAGCCGTCCTGCAAGAGCTGTTAAATGAGGACCCCACTACCGCCTTGAGTTGAGCGTGATCCCAAGGAAATCAGTTTCATCGACGATATTTAGTTTCTCTTTGTTCAATACTATGTCATAATCAGTACTTTTAACAATCGGTTAAGCAAATCTTATGCATGTGTTTTATTCCCATTTAATACTAAATTATTAGCAGTGAAACAATTTTGTACCTGTAGTAGGGCGTTATTTACGACGTCAAGATTTGTTGCACGTCTATTAATCTTAAAAATTAAGGATGTATCCTCAGCAAATAACACCATAAGTGGTTGTTTTTTTAATAAATGGGGTAGATCATTAATATACACTAAAAAGAGGAAAAGACCTAGTATCGAGCCTTGAGGAACACCTATTTTTATTTTTAAACCATTTGAAATGACATCATTTATTTGGACTTTTTACTGTCTATCATTTACATAATATTTTACTAGACTGAGCGCAAGATCACCTTTTCCGTAATGCTCAAGTTTTAAGAGCAAGGTTTCGTGATTAACGCAGTCAGATGCCTTGGAGAGGTCACAAAAGATTCCTATGGTATCTTGGGCATCCTCCCATAAGGTGAAACCGGCGTCAGTCGTACTACGTCCTTTGGTGAAACCATATTGCTAATCGTGTAATATTTTGTTGGTGTTAAAGTGATTGAGCATTTGATTGAGCATTACGTTTTCGAACACCTTATACGCATATAGAACTATGGGGTAGTTCTAACGTAAACATACCTTGTACTGCAAGAAGTAATCCTTCCTGGTCTCGTAGTCCAGGCATGGCGCTTGTCCGGGCGTGGGGCAGGGCGCGACAGTGATCACTCCGCTGCGGTTGTCCACTCGGAACAGCTCCGCGCCGTTACCTGACAGCTGGTACACTATGCCTTCTGTGCCGAACCTGAAAGAAGGAAAGACGTTGAAAATGCTATTGGAAGTAAGTATCTTCTTCCTGTACTTTTAACAGCGTCCGTAAGTTCCTGTAGCGTGCAGATAACAGGACACGCTGGACTAGATTATTAAGCACTCCAGTGTTTGTGGGACAGCACCACATTTACTCTCCAGAGCGTAGTCATCTGTGAATCTCCACCTGAACAGGTTTTCTTTACTTCGGCCTATCTGAGTCCGGAGTCTATTTAATAAACAATACCTCTAGGAAAGCTAAGGCAACTCATGTCCAGGTGCAAGATTTTCAGCAGGTGGAACGAATGGGTTTTACTAGGGAAACACCATCTCGCCACAGGCTCAGCCTTTTCTTAAACAGTTAGCCAGTGAGTTCTAGGACACGCTTTAAAATGCTATGTTGGATATGTGTGGTAAAAATATTATGTTCTACGTTTTTTCACACAAGCATGGTATGATACGGTTTCTGAATAGGGGCAATAGGGGAATCTGCACGGACAACATTTCTAAAGGGTTGAAACGAAGAGGACGTTCGTAAACTTCCATCTTCACTAGAGATTTCTGGTTCAAGTGGACTTCTTCCAACAGCATCTCTAACGTAACTCTTTGATAATTTAGTGGTTGTTATTTCTAGTGACTTTAGCAAAGGTTTTATTGACTGTGGCTGCCACCTTGCGAATTAAACAAATGATTGCAGAGAAGCAATCTGGAAGATTAATCCACTTTGATCTTATTGGTTCTGTCTTTTGTACTGGCTGTATTTTTTACCGACTTCAAAAAGTAGTAATGGATAGGTTATAGGGTAGTTTGACGTGCGCGTGTGTGTGTGTGTGTGAGGGTGTGTGTGTGTGTGTGTGAGGGTGCGTGCGTGCGTGCGTACGTGCGTGTGTATGTGTGTGTGTGTGTGTGGGGGTGGGTGGGGGTGTGTGTGTGTGTGTGTGTGGGGGGGGGTGGGTGGGGGTGTGTGTGTGTGTGTGTGTTTGTGTGTGTGGCATTGTAGCTCCCGAACGGATGAACCGATTTTGATTTAGTTTTCTTTGTTTAAAAGTTGAATTAGTCGAGAGTGTTCTTAGACATGTTTCATCATAATCGGTTCAGCCGTTTGAAGGTTATCAGCTCTTTTCTGGTTGATGAAGGGATTTGAGCATCTTCCACGAGTCTGATCAACAATACAATAAATAAAAAGTGAAAAATAAAAACTATTATCAAACAAAAACACAACCGACTTCCGAAAAAACACTACAAAAGAAGTTGAAAGGGTTGGACCTTCTTTTTTATTGTTCTTATGACGATGCGTTACCTGCCAGTATCCCTATCAGTAGCCTTCACACTAGCTAGCCTGGTGCCAGCTGGCGCGCCCTCAGCGACGGTCGCGGAGTAGGGCTCGTCTGCAAACTGGGGCGCATTGTCGTTGACGTCCGTCAGAGATACGGTGACGCTGGCCTTGGACGACAGGCGCGGAGATGTGTGGAGCTCTTCGGCTATCACCTGTAAATGACGATGTTAATTTTAATTTATAGTTCGAAATCAGGGGATGTTCCACCACCGTGTGACCACAAAATCTACTATTAAAGATCTTCAAATAGCACAAAATAAAATAGTCAAACTTCTATGCAACTACGATTATCACACTCCTACATCCGGAGTATACAAAAACAACAAAGTAATGAGTATTCATCAACTTTACACATACAATTCCTGCGTTCTCAATGGAAATGTTGTTACCATACACACACAATAATTATCCTTCAACACGAACACATCCAAATACAGCCAAAGAAGCCCTAACCAAATACAAACGGCACCCCGTGGACGCAATATGGCAGGAAAAATAAAAATACGAAGGCGTTCAACTTTATAATAATCTAGCGGTAGATATCAGGAGCACATCTTTCAACATATTTAATGCTAAACTCAAGCAGTACGTCACTAACAACACAAAATTATTAAGTTAACGAGATAAGCTAGTCTTAGTCTTAGTGCTTTAAAGTCTGTGCTAAATAAATGTATTTTATTTCTTCTTTCTTCTTTCTTTCTTTACACACGATAAGATGTTGACATATTCGGAAAACAAAGCTGTTTTCTACTGGACTACACTTACTTTAACAATGTATTTATTCACTAAGTGAACAATGTATGTTCTTCTAGAATAAATAAATAATCTTTACACCCAGTTACAACTAGCTGACGCGGCAGTGGTTCTGTCCAAATCATTATCATCTGCCTAGCCATTTCCCAACTATGTCGTGGTTGACTTTAAGTCTAACCGAATGTAGCTGAATACCAGCATTTTGTATGGAGCGTTGCCTACCTGATCTCCACAACCCACGTTACGGGGTAACACGATACCCATTTGTTATATCCAAATAATTTATTTGAAATCCCATAGAAAAATGACGCTTAGCTTTCCCGAATTTGAAACCATTACAAATTTTTGATTTCCGTAATAGCCAACTATTACGAACATTTAATACGAAACAAATAATAGTCAAATCGTTCCAGCCAATCAAGTGATGCGCTCACCAACGAACTGCATCTCATATTTATTTATACGGGGTAAAATTAAACCGGTATCAAAACATGATAAAACTATAATAAATAAATTTGACTTTTTTTGTGCGGTCATCGACCGCAGTTACCTAGTCACTTAAAACTCAGTGCATTTCTGATATTTTTTATAACATTTAGCAATCTAAGGGGAAAGCGCTAGGGCTTGGGCACCATTCTGTAAACATACGTGTATATTTAGGTATAGAATTAATGATTATAATTATGTAAAGCCTTATTTGGTACGGTCGCGAATCATTTACTAAACAATTTAAAAAAATAATTTCGCGCGGTACCTTAGCGCATCCTCCTTATAACACAGTAAGTAAAACCAACCTCCAAAATAAATTTCCTCTGGTTCGGGTCTTCATAATCCAGGCTGGAGTTAAGTCTCAAAGTCACTGAGGCACTGCCGGTAGCTGTCGAGGGTTCCACGATGAATGCACCCATCTCATCGGATAGACGTAGAGTGAACACTGAGTTGAGACCCTATAATGATGAGAACATGGAGTACCTACTTTATTGAGAAAGTGCTTTATTCTGAGATAACTTTCTCAACTTGCTATGTAAAGATGGTAACTCATCCACGGACGAAACGTGGCAAGGGTAGCTTAACCTGATCGATCGGTCCGTGCGGCTGTTATTACTTATTCACAAAATCAAAATTAAAGTCATTTATTCAAACTAGGCTGAGGGTCAGCACTATTTGAACGTCAAAATTACATAAACAATGATATGAAGTAATTAATATGACCTGTCAGTAGATAAGCTAATTCTGGTGAAAGAACACAAACGTTGTCTTGGGTTAATCACAGCGACCAACAATTCTTATCGTTTAAGTAGTCGTTGATAGAATAGTATGCCTTCGAACAAAGATTTGATTTTACTTTCGCTTTAAACGCATTAAAACTGTAAATCTAGCAAAGAAGAGGGAAGCGTGTTATAAAAGGTTATACCAAGCCCAGCAAATGAGTTATGAACTTTATGAAGCCGGTGAAAGGGAGCACGTAGTTTGTCCTTATTTCTAGTATTAATATGATGAATATCACTGTTTTTAGTGCATATGTGTATATTTTGCCTAATATATAAGATGTTAGCGAAGATGAATTGCGATGCCACCGTGAGGATACCAATATCTTTAAAAAATTATCTCAGGGAAACTCTACCACCTAGTTGGTAAATTGCACGAACAGCTCGTTTTTGAAGAACAAAAATATTTTGAATGTCAGCGGCTTTACCCCACAGCAGAATGCCGTAGGACATAACGCTATGAAAATAACTAAAATAGACTAACCGAGCTGTACAAGCTCTGAAATAACCATTTCCTGAAAAGGCTCTTACCACATCAGTATCAGTGACGACCATATCCAAATTCGGTAGTGGAGTCCCGATGGGTAGGCTTTCGGGTATCTCCACACTGTACTCTCTGCGGTTGAAGCGCGGTGGCTCGTCGTTGACGTCCTTTATAGTGATGGTGACTGTGGCCAGCGTGGACGTCAGGTCGGAAATCAAAGGGGTGCCATTTACAACTTCTGTTGCCTGTGGAACAATAGAGAGAGTTAAGCCATTGTGCAGCCCAAAGCCGAGCAGTGGTGACGGCGGCGACTCACGAGTTGTAGGTCGTAGGTTCAACAAACCCTGAACTTCTTTGAACTTACTTTGTGTAACTTATTTCATCACCACTGCTCTCAAAACGGTGAAAGAAAACATAATCAAGAATCGGTATGTCTTAGAACCAAAAACTCGAAGACGTATTTTCTACGCCCAGTCCCTCTCACAAAGAGGAGGCCTGTGTCCCAGCAGTGGGAACATTATAGGCCGATTATGCTAAGCCATTGTTCACACATTTATAACAAGTTATAATTGAGATAGTGCAAAGTTCAGATAAGATAGAGTTTAAAAAAAATGGAAGGAATATACTTCAGCCAAAAAAATATTCTAACATCGAATCAAAGACAAAAACGTGTAGTCCTGTGGCCCTAGTGTGAGATTCATTTAACCATCTACATCAAACGCAGTGAGCGCGTTCGGCGTTCCGATTGGCCCTGGATTGGTGACGGACCAATCGGAGCGCCAAACGCGCTCACTGGGTTTGATCGAGATGGTTAAATGAAACTCACACTAGGGCCTCTGAGGACTTTTCACTATGTCACTAATTTTTTATCATTACAAACTGGAAATGCAGTTAGTTCACCTTGCCATCAAATCTTGAAGGAATAAAAAAATGTAAAATCGACACTTACTCTAATAGTAAGGTTCAGTGGTGAAGAAGGGTCTGCTAAAGCTTCTCTGTCCAGTGGTTTAGCTGTTCTTAGTTCACCCGTCCGGCTGTCCAGTAAGAAGAAATCCAAGGGGTCTGGAAAATAAGGTGGAAAAATCATATAACAAGCCAGATACAAACAACAACAAACAGAGAACACGCAGAACAACAACAAGCAGAGTCCCGCCCGTTGAACATTAATTTCTTGGTCTTGAACTCGCCTGACAGTGTTAGCAGTCTATGCAATGTCGCTTATCAGAGGTGCCAGCTAAGTAATACACACATACTCGCAAACACCAGCCAGACTTACATATACAGTACCAACTCAAGGACAATACAATATACAAGGACAGGTTTATTATTTGCCACAACAGGTACGTAGTGTTATCAAGGAGAAATGTCCAGCGAACGTTAGGTACTGTCGACAACTTACTAGTAACTAGTTCCAATACAACATTTCTCGGCTGCGCCCTATCCGCGTCCCTGGCCTTCACAGTGAGTGCCAGCGTCCCCACGGGCGCGTCCTCGGCCAGGGCCCCGCTGAGGGCCCCGCTGAACACGGGCGGAGAGTTCTGTACGTCCATCACTTTGATCTCCACGTGGGCTGTCGAGTTGAGGGTGCCGTCCTGGAAAAAAGATAGCTTTGTGAATGATTGATAGGGTCATATTTTCATGAAATTCATTCTAGTGTGGTTATCTACATAGTTTACAAAATTGTGTCATTGTTTTTTAAGTTACAGTTGGTATTTTTTAGTCTTAAACTTTTTAGTCAAAAGTTGCAACAGTGTTGTTTTATGGTCCGGTTAAAAGTAAGTAAATACGTGGTTTCAACGCGCCCTTGACATTTATATTGTGAGACAGGACCCAAAAGGTATTTGTAAGGAGAAGAAGGAGGAGGAAGGAAGTATTTGTATGATAATATTAAATATTTTAATGATACCCTCATAATTCCTACTCACGTCAAAGACCACGAAACTCGAAATCTTTGACTGATTAAATGTATTGAAAATTATAATACAATAATAATTAAAATTATAATCATAATATTATTAATTATTATATTAAATTTAATATATTGCTGGTTTTACTCACAGTAGCATACAGCTGGTACTGGTAGAACTGCCTCTCGTTGTAATTGAGCGATTTCCTCAGCACCAAGGCACCGGTGTACTGGTGAGCTGAGGAATTGAGGGCCACCACTTCGAAGGTTTCGCATGCTTCGGGCCACTAGAAGAAATATAAGCCAAAATTAAGATAGTTTGGTCAGAATAAATGAGTGAATTAAAGCTATTAGGTAACAGTGATAGTTCTAAACAATAAGAATCAAAATGTTGCAAGAGGCCGTCAAGAGAATCAACGAAAGACGATAGCTTTATCCAGTGCAATATCAACTTAACACAAAGAAAGGTATACTTCGATGTCTATGCGTATACCTACAGGATGGCAAGGACATCGACGCAAACTGAAATCATGAATTCAGTACATGACTCTAGACCCCCTAGAGTAGAAATTGTTTCGTTATGATAAAAATAATCTGCTGTTTCATAGAAAAATGCAATACCTACGCGGACAGAACTTTTGGAACAGCAATTTTTTTTCAATAATTATATCTAAATATGTCAACGCATTGGGTTCAGAATCATGTTACTTATATTACATACCTACAGAATCTAACAAATTGTCGTCCATGTCCCTGCCACCCTGTATGTGTATGTTGGTCACAAAAACTAACCTGATAATATTATCATATAACCAGCCAACTTACAACCGAACAACAGAGTAGTATTGAAAAGCAGATACTTATTTCATCTTAGTTTTGGATAAACCTTGGGGGACTTTTAACCTTGTTGGTTCAATATATGCTGATAAGATATTATTGTTAAGGTCACCTGATCATTAGGCACACAGCCTACTTCCAGGCCATCTCCTACGGAGTCTCGGTCTTCCACGAGGATGTTCTCCAGGAGAGTCTTCCCAATTTCCTCGTCTTCTGGCACGGCTACTTCATAAGGACTCTGGAATTTATAAGCAAGGATTACATCTATTTTAGTTACAAAAAAAAACAACCGTGTTCCAAAAAAAAAACACTGCAAAGTGAAGAATTACTTTAATTTCGGAAGTTAAGTATTTTTAAGGATGGGTCTTATGGCTCTTCTCAAAGTTTTACTACAAACAAAAATAAAAAGGGCTCTGAAACATTATTATTGCTTCATAATACATTTAGATTTTTCGAATCCCTACCTCAATCGACGGGCAGTTGCCTACCAGACACAACACCCATCTAGTTGCAGCACCCTCCCTTTTCTATGGAGGTTGAGTGAAATTCACACCCGGTTCCTCATACCCCTATACCATCAAAATAAAATATTCTCTTACATTTTTAAACATCGGTGGGTTATCATTCTCGTCGAGCACAATGACGTTGACCGGCTGCCACTGCACCAAACTTTGCTCTTTAGCAGAGTCTTCTTCTATTGAAACTAAGAACTTTATCGTGTCTTCCACCTGTAATAATATTATGAGTACCATTAGATTTTAGCCCTCGTTGTTACGGACGTATTGAAACCGCGGTGTGATTTATTTTAGCCCTCGTTGTTATGAACGTAATGAAACCGCGGTGTGATTTATCTTAGCCTTCGTTGTTACGGACGTAATGAAACCGCGGTGTGATTTCTTCGCGCACTGAATCTGCAACGCACTGCCTAGCGCCGAGAGTTAAAAATCAAACACTGTTTTTTCGACGCGCAGAGACTCACTTCCGCTGCACTCTGTTGGATTCTCAATACTGGGCTCAATAAGGAGGGTAGAAAATCCAGTACGCGATTTTATTACGTCTGTGTCTATTCTATTCTATTTTTTGTTCATGGCAATGGTGCCGATGTCGACAATTCTGCCAATGTTAGATGTGTTGAGAAAACGTGCGAAGGAAAGAAAAAAGTGAAAAAAAAAACATAAATCCGCTACTATAAAGTTGCTACAAGTTTAATGTGAACTTGTTGTTAGTAAATACACTGAAACAAACAAATAAAAGTATTGTTAATATATGAATAAATATTTACATAATTGAGCGTAAACTATACAAAAATCATCATAATTTAATGTCATTGACGTGGATAAAAAACATCAAAGCCTCCAAGAGCTTTGGGGAAAAATGTGTTAACAGGGATGGGAAGTTAGTTGGGACAGGGATCTTTAATTTAGGGAGATGACTATATGGGTTTTGGTTATTTCTGGGGCAGTTGAAAAAGATGTGCTCCAAAGTACCTTCATCCAACCCACATTCACAGAGCGATGTATCTCTGACCCGGATTTTGTGCAGAAAAACCGGAGAACAACAATGGCCAATACGGAGACGGCAAAGAATGGATGTCACCTTCTTGGATATTTTTTTGTATGGGTAAAATCAAGCCTAATATTCCACCAAGGAACATTTAAATGAAAGTGAATGTGGCTAAAATTTTCAGTATTGTCGTTGTCACAGTTGAATTAAAGAATGTATCTTTTACTGTTTGCTGAGCCCTACAGGATCCATGATCGTTTCTTAGCTTTAAGTCATTGTAAGACTTTGTTAACAATAACGAACGCAAGTAAAGATATGAATATTAATATTGAGTTTCCCGTGTAGGCAAGGAAATATATTATTTAGAAATGCTTAACATATAAACTCATTCTTCAAAAATTATTGGCACTTATAATAAAACTGACGCATACTCTGATGTTTACCTACCTTTGTCTTTATAAAATCTGTCAATATGAATTGAACTTGCAACCCTGAGCATAAAGGCGGAATTCAATACCACCATATACCATGTACTTATTTTAATAGCATGATATACCATTGATCTAGAATCACGAAATTTGGCAAAAAGAAGGCATCACAAATAAAGGACAAATTCCAAAAAAAAAAAGTTGTAAATTAAGGTACCTACATTTTGGTACTTGCAAGTTTTAGCGAAAATCTAAATTTGCCCATATCTTTTTTATTATGGCGCGGGCGGTATAATGGGTAGGTACGGAACCCTCGGCGCACGAGTTCGACTCGCACTTGACCGGTTTTTATGATTATACTTGCAATGCTCATAATATTATTAAATAATTTTAATTGTTTTAGTAATTGCTTTGTTATTATGTAAAAATCAAGTCTGAGAACGTTAACCATGCCAGCCTTGAAGTTTGGTTTCTTTGTCGTAATTAAAAATTATTAAAAAAAATACTTGTTGTTTAAAATGCTCGCCGGAGCTCTTTTAAGCTCCGGCGAGCATTTTAAACTAAAAAACACACAGATTTACTTTTTTCGTGGCAATTAAAATGTAAATAAATCGAGAGCACTGAACGTTTTGTTATGTTTGTTGAGTAGAGCGCCTCAAGATTGGTTTCAAGAAATGGTTCAACAAAATCTTATACTAGAGTCATATTGAATTGGGTTTACCTCTCTATCCAGTGCTCGGTCCAACGTCACGTTCCCAGTGGCTGGATCCACCGAAAACTTGTCTGTACCAACTAAGCTGTATTTTATCTGAAAAGCAACAAAATAAAGTATTAATTACTATGTGCTTACGAACTTCATACTGTCAATTGTATATTTTTATAGAATCTCTCTTTTTTCTGATTTTCCTGTCTCATGCTTCTTGGGGTCAGCGCAGTATAGTTGGCTCTTCCATGGCAGCCGTTGCCTTAATTTTAAACCTTTAAAGAAGTAATAAAATACGTTATGTATGATATCGTAATGCTAAAAGTGTCTTGTTGCGCCACCCCTTATTAATTTTGGATAAGGGCAAGAGAGGAGAGAAGGTATGATGATGCGCAACTAGCACTGTAATGTTCCCACTACTGGGACACAGCCTCCTCTCGGTGAGAGAACCACGGGCCCGGGTTTGTACATGTCACATGTCTTTGAATTTTTGTTTCTAAGACATGCTGGATTCCTCACAACCTTTTTCTTTACCGTTTTGAGAACTGTGGTGATTAAATAATTTACACAAAGTACTTAATGTGCCTTTCTGGGTTAAGTCGCGGCCGTTACGACTGAGCTACCACTGCTCATGATGATGGTGATATATCCATATGTAATGGTAATTAAGGCGTAAGTATAAAACCATCAGTTCATTCTCTTACCGGTAATCCTTCAGGGTGCGATCCTTGCAGCGTGTACACTATGGTGCCGACTGGCGTACTCTCTGATAAGGCCAGGTTGTTCATGTCCTGTGTGAATATTGGTAACATGTTTGTGGATCCTGGAAAAACAAAAGGTATTTAATTTATTTGTTAAAAATAACTACGATTCAGTGAACAAAATGTCTAAAACATCTCGTAAAATTAATTAGCTCCGAAAAAGGCATCAATCCATAAACTTGGCAACTAGAGGATAATGTGAAATGGAAGCTAGCGTCATAATTTCAGGAATATAACCATCACGTCTGCCAAAGCGCCACACTTGAGTGGTGATCGCTTTTGATCTATGAGCAATAGCTACCATATTGATGTGTCCATATTGTTCAACGCACATATCTATGTGTGACCCTGAACTTCTAAGGATGAATAACCATTAAACTTAATCATCATTACCAACAATGATGTAACGACATGAATACAAATGATAACATTTACAGAAAACGGACGAACATTCCACGAATCAAGTATTTCTCCGAATTCAAGATGGCCAAAAAGAAAAAACAACTTTCGCCCCAAAAACCTATATTACACAATGTTCAATTATGTACATTAACGGTTGAAATCTATACACGGAGAAAGAGCCGCTGCTATGGCCGATAATTGTGTAAATCACTGTTCCGGTTCCAATAACAGTGTTATTGTTAACAGTCTACTGTTCACTGTTGTTAGTTATCAGTTTTGGATTCCGTCACTTTTTTAAAACAATAGTAATGCTTAAAAACCTTTTATGCGCAGGCAACTTTGTCCTTGACGGGCATCTCTGAAGATTTTGACTTGAACAGGGTCTGATCTATTTAATTTTGTTCTTGTCACTTGTTGTCACGATCTTTGAGCATAACTTATGCTGATCTTAGGGGCCTACTCTCTAACTCCATTAATGAAGATACAGGCCCATCCGAAAGTAATTCAAAACTTCGAAGTGAATCCTATAGCCGGTTAACTGGAAATACTTTACGTAAGTAAATCGAAATAAATTTGGAAATGCAAAAACTGGATCAGAGCTTTAGGGTATAGCTAAAGTTAGGTCACCTTTTGTTATGAGAATGCTTCTGTTTTACAAAAGCAGAACGCCTATGCCACTAAAGCCGTCACTCATTACTTTTATGTAACTTGCACGTGCAATAACATAGCCAAGATTTACATTTTTCTAACCGGAGGCCCTGGTACTGTGAATGATCATCTTCCTAGCATTTTCTCAACTATTTTGGGGTCCGCTTTCAGTGTAACAGGATGTAGCTGACTACCAGTATTTTACAGGGAGCAACTGCCTATCTTGCCACAACCCAGTTAACACTGGGTAACATTACATGGCAAGACTGGTTGTCAGAGTTTCGGGCTTCTGACGACCCGTAACTTGATCTACGTCTACGTCAATGATCTACAAATGACAGCTGGGACCAACGGACAACAACTTAACGTGCTTTCCGAGGCACGGAGAGGTCTTGGTATGTAAAGATGCACACCCATCCACGGACCAACCGCGACAAGCGTAGCTTAATATGCTCGATCGCCCCGTGCGGTTGTTATTACTTAGCCACAAGCTGTGAATGTTATTAATGATTACATTACTTACCTAAAGCAAAACAAAGCGCTGTCCAAATGATGACGTAGTTCCATCGTGTCTCCATCTTTGGTTATCTGAAACAATGAAATGGTTTTTATGAGCTTTCGTCATTTTGTTAAGAACAACACAGAAAAGAAGTGGTAAATGATATAAATGGTAAATGACTTTATTTCTGTAAGTAGGTTTCTTTTTTTTACAATTAGATGTTTTTTTTTAATTAGATGATTTCGGTGTTTTTTTGCGACTACTCTGAGAAGAATGACCGAAACAAACTCAGACATCTCAGTCTCTTTTATTTAAAGTAGAGACAACCAGACAATAGAACAAATCTTGGTTAGATCATATGAGGACCATGTAAATTAGTGTTTGAAATGGTCTGGGATGGGATAACCTAATCCATTAAAGATGCGTCAGCAATGTGGAACACAACGGACTAATAGAAAGAAGGTGAATTCGAAGATGACCCCTGAGAAAGAAACAAGAAATGCTTCGCCGAAAAAAATCTAATTCAAGTGGTAAAATCGTGTGCGCACAGAAACAAATCATTGATAATGCTAAAAAAAACAACAAAGTGACATATTATCTACTACCTTGTCCTTCACTCTTACTCTTTGTCTGAAACTAATATTCTCTGTGTCGTCGATGTCATTTTATATGTAGCCTTTTTAGATAAATGAGCCATATCAATAAAACCTTTAGTTATTAACTAATCATTGCCATTTAATATAACTTAAAAGATTGAAAGTCAATGGATTTCAATATATTTTAGCACATAACATAATAAGTAATGTTCATTAGATATCGAATGTCATTAGTGACGATACCGATGTATGAATGAGACGCATTTAAGTAGGTGACTCACTAATGCAACACAAATCATAATAATTATGATCATAGACGTCTCGATGTGGGAAACGATCTTAATGAAAGTATAAGTTAATAAACATTCGTTCAAAACTGTAACAACTACTGGGGTTATTGCGCAGCACACTGACAGTAGCAAGTTCTTCTTCACAGAGATCCGTTCGTTTTGGAATGGGCAACTAACTAGCTTCAACTTTCTGACCGACTGTTTGACAAGTTCCTGTAAATAGTTTAAATGAAATAAATGTTTAGATTTTGATGTTGTAATGGCTTTTATTTTGACAGTTCAACATAATTATTGCGTTATTTACGTTGAGCAGTGTTCGCGTCGTGGATAGAGTCCACCCCCTCTCAAAGAGAGAAGGTCTGTGTCCCAGCAGTGGGAAATTATAGGCAGATTATGTACATTATTATGTAGGTACATTATTTGGACACCAAAAGTTATAAAAGGGTGCAGGAACTGATAGAGTTTTTGTCCTAAGATTTGTGCATTGTTAAAGATAGGGCCTCAAGGTCCCAATCCATTGTGAACACGTAGATTTTCTCAGATTTCTCTTAATTTTTTAGACAAGACTGATGATTAGCTCACATTAACAACGGTGATTGTAATTATAGGCTTAGTGTTGCCCAGAATTACCTGCTCCAGAAAGTCAAGAGCAGTTTTTATTTACTTAATGTGGAATAATTGGGACAACATCCTTGTGCCACATAGGCTGAAAAGACGATACAGTTTTTAACCAACTTCCTGGCAAACGATCAGAAGAAAGACTGAAGCTGTGGCGAGACAATGCTTCTTTAACTAAACCTTTCGTTCCACCCACTGAAGATCTCCTACTTGGGCATGAGTTACCTTAGGTAACCTGAAAACCTGGTTTTTAAACTCCAGACCCGGGAAGCAAGAAAAACGTGTTTGGGTAGAGATTGATAGAAGACTCCGCCTTGGAGTGTATAAGGGGTGCTGTCTCACGAACGATGGAACTCTCATAACCATGTTCTGCGTGTTCTGTCAACTGCACTTTACAGGAACTGGTGGACGCTAGTGATGGCGTCAAACATGTACAATGGGCTAAGTGCAATTAGATTGCCTGTAAATGTAAGATTTAGCATAAATCACTTTCGTGTATATGATACACTACGAGCACAATTAAACTTTTACAAGTTATGGAAACCCGAACTGGAATAAAATAAAATCTTCCTTCTTTGAAAAAAATAAGTATATTTTTTTTAAGTTAAACAAGTTTAATGAAAAAAAATAAAGTCGTGGGGTGCGTGAAATTTCTATCAACAGTCAACAGCTCATATGCTATTTACATATTTACTCAGGTTACGCTACGCCCCACAATTTCTTTTTTGTCTGATAAATGCCATAATTATACTGATGAGGAAAGTGGTGTGATGACTGGTACCTAGGACCTAACGAATATTTTTTAGCTTTTAGTACATTATCTACATCATTATTTTCATTAAAACTGTTTCACTAAAAAAACAAAAAATAAAAATATTTTCAACTTTTTAGTTTTTTTTTGTTACTTAATATTTGTCATTGAATTTAGTATTTTTTTCGTAGTGTGCAGTATTTTAATAGTCAAGCCTTTACATTTAAAACCCATATTGAGGGGGTTGTGAAAAAATATGTAATCTGCCATTTTGTAGCGGCGGCCATCTTGGATTTACAATGAATTAAATTGTATATAATATAGCCCACTCTTTCTAGTAGAGAGGAGGCCTGTCACAGCAGTGGCAACACTATAACCTGCACATAATCTATTTCGTTTTGAAACAGATGGCTAAACCATTGCTTCATATGTGCGTAAAATATGGATGCTCAACAACGTAAATAACGCAATGAATATTGTTGAATTGTCAAAATGAAACCGATTATGATTAATCGTGAGTTACGCAATTAGGGTGCTGATCTTGCTCAGTGTGGAAGTACGGATGCTTTGCGTACCTACCTTGTTATAGGAAACTTTGTTTTTCTTTCAGGTTTCTTTACTTGGGCTGACAATGATGTATTTCTTTCATTGTCAGTTTGTTTTGCTATACAGTAAGTGTTAAGTAATGTTCAACAATCAGTAAGTAAGTAACACAAAGATCGCTGTAACCTCTGTTTTGGTTTAACTTAGTATTGTCACGATTGCTTATTTAAATAATAATTTGGTTATAATACAAGCTTCCATTGTTACTGTATTTTCACTTCCTCTTTCAGTGTGTAGTTCATCATATTTTCTATCAACATAGGTATAATTTTCTTTGAGGAGGTCCCGCGGCTATCCTATAACAATCGCATTGATCGAATAACTACGCTTTCCGCGGTCAGTCCATGGACGACGGACTATATTTACATACCGACACACCTCCGTGCTTCGGAAAGCACGTTAAGCCGTGTTGGTACCGACTCTCGTTGATGGATCTTTGACACATAGTCGTTAATGGTCGTCAGAGTCCCAAAAGTCTGAGAACTAGTCTTTCCAAGAAGTATCGATGATCCTATTACCCAGTAACTTGATTGTGGAGGTCAGGTAGGCAGACGCTTCATATAAAATATTGCTGAATTCAGCTGAATACTCTTAAACTGGAAGAAGACTACGAAATAGTTAGGTAAATGCTATTCAGATTGATTGATAGGTATCTAAGGTATCGTTTCCTTTATTTGCATGTTATTGTAAATTCAAGGTTATGTGACAACTGCATTTTATCCTTCAAATTAAGCGTACTTACCTAGATGTAGGTACTTGATAACCCTTGCTACTACTACCGCTAGGTTAATTGTCAGGTCAGTAGCCATGACCGATCTGCCTGAGTAGGACAGCGTTAAAATCGTTCTCATTAGCTAATTAACTGGACTGTCATTGGATAATATGTTGCAATATAGTGGTCATTTGTATCTGTTTCATAAATTATATTTCGATTTTAACCGATAATTGCGAAATATTGAAAGACAAAACAAGTCAAGATTGATGCTATTCCAATATCGAGGTCTTAGTAAATGTCTAGCAAATATCAGGTTTTAATTCCATAGTTGATAAAGACATTCCCCAAGTCTGTCCAAATCACTGGGGTTAATTAAGCAATGCGTTTTATCTGAGTAATAGCAAGCTCATATGATAATACAAGGCTAGAGTCACTGAATTATAGTCACAGAACCACAGATATAATGACGAATGACGGATAGGGTTAGGGAGACAGGTGTTGTGCAGTGTGAGATAACGAAAGCTAAACCATCAAGTATATAATAATGTAAATATATTTAGCTAGAAGTAAGCTGTCATAAGTTGGCTGCAAGGTTAGGCCAAAGAAACCAGGGCCGTCTAAGAGCGCGTTGGGTTGATGATATCGTTAAAGTCGCGGGCGGGTTGAGGGACGCACGGAACCGAGAAGAATGGCGGAAAAAAGGAGGGGCAAATATCCAGCAGAGGATGATTCCGGCTGAGATGATGATGATGATGATGATGATGAAGTCATTCCACTTGTTAGTCTATTTCTTAAAATTCTCACCGTGAATACTTAGGGGAAGGGAACTTGGAGTAAGCTGTTATGTGCTAAAGATTGACACTGTTGACTGCTCGCTTCATCTAAACTTTTAAAACGGTGAGATTTGACGTGAGTGTTCATTTTTTCCCCTTTAAGATTGATAGGACCCGACTGACCCGACCCTAGACAGTCGGGCCAATCCATCTATAAACTCAACCTATCGCTGGACATATGCCTCTCCAAAGCTGCGCCACAACACCCTGTCCTCCCCTTTTGCATCCAGTCTGTCCCAGCTACTTTCTTTAGGTCGTCGGTACATCTAGCTGGGAGGCGTCCCACGCTACGCTTGCCGATTTGCGGTCTTCATTGCAGGACTCGTCTGCTCCATCGGCCATTGGTCCTTCGGCAGATATGGCCAGCCCCCTGCCACTGCATTTTGCTCACTCTGCAAGCTATGTCGGTAATTCCGGTTCTTTTCCGGATAATTTCATTTCTGATTTTATGCTTCAAAGAAACTCAGTGGGGCCATTTTGGCTGGAATGCTATTAAATTTGTAAATACCAGAGTAACTTTTAAACAATTGTACACTACTATGCCTACTTTAAAACAAGTCTTAATGTTTAGGTATGCTCACGGCAATTAGTCAAGTGTGCCGTGAGAATTAAGATCTTGTTAGGTATTTCGTAATCTACTCTTTTCAGCTTGATTATTCTACAAGTTAATCTGTTCTTAGTTTGTAGGTCATCAATCTTTTCTAAATTATTTGTTCATTTGTAGGTCAAAGTTACAATTCATTGATTTCGGTTTGTCAAGGATTTTAACAGGTTAATTTTATGGTAGTAAACTGTAATTAATCTAGAGGTTATATAATATATTCACTGCAATTGATGGTTTTCTGAGTTGGTTCAAAGGTATCGAGGCTGGTGTTCTTATCTGTCTTTATGATTTAGATCCAGAAGTTCAATTTGGTCATCTTTATATTTGAAATAATCATCTACAGCCACAAAATTTTTCGTCTCACTTCAGAGGGCATAAACTTCCTCCCTTTTATGCCAATTCTTACTGTCGTGTCCCAATTTTGACTAATAACCTTCATCCTTACGAGTAGCTCTACTATCTTGTATTGATCTTGGAAATCCACAATTTCAAGAAGTAATATAGTACCTTACTTCTTCAAACTATTCAATAACACGTTACAATTGAGTTTGTTATATTTAACCATTGCAAATGAATGGTTTAACACAGTTAGCGCCCATCAGAGCAATTTTGTAATTCAATTGAAGTAATAAAAAGTACTTAGGTTTCTAATGTCAATGCTAAAGTTACTAAAGGTGAATTGCTTTATATCCCAGTTTTATTTTGAGGCTTACAATTGCAATAACTGCTTTATAAGTTTTAAGGTGTCCCTAGTGCTTGAATTATGATGCCAATTATTCGCAATCTTTCAAAATCAGTCGCAATCTTAACACAGTGCCAATCAATGTCATAACAACAGGCACACGGGCAGGGCAGGGCAACAGAGACGGAACAGGGCACTTTCTGGGCACGCTCGATCCATCATACACCTCATCAATCGATTTCCATCAGGCGTGATCGAGGTCAAGAGCTGGACCATTTAGTAAAAAAAAATGAATAACTGGGACAGGAATGTAGAGACATGAATAATAACAACAAATAATAATGGCAACATGTTTTGACAAATCGACAACATACGACAGATTATGTAAACATTATCTGCTAGGCCTACTGTGAAAGCCTGATTTCCCTAAAGGTTACTAGGGTCAGAAGCAAACTGTAAGCAAATTCAGAAGTTCCAAGTGTTATGAGGAGGAACTTAACATGCGTTTAGTAATCAGTAGTTAACTGATGTAGTTGCTAAACATTCCCAAGCTATCCGACTACTGGGAAGTCGTTACACAAATACTGCAATAACAATTAATCTAACGGTTACTGCACCAAAAACCAACGATTAACACGTTCCATACAAAAAAAAACCTTTCTTAATAATAAGCTCACGGCAACTGACAAAAACCGAACCAGATCTCAAGAACAATGAGTTGCACAACGCAACGTTTCGCACAATTACGTCACGTCGAACGACACAGTTCGCGGTTGCGATTCCACGCGATCCCGTGTGAGCGTGTACCAATACTAAAGCAGCTGTCCCACCATCCGCGATATACGAAGCGAGTAGAAATAGCAACTACAAACGTTGGCAAGCAACGAGCAGAAACTGCGCCACGGCCACGAGCGATTTTTCTCTGGTATGCGTGTGTACCAAGCGTGAGTCTCCCAGCAGTCTAAGCCACTTTCTGCCCGCCAAACGAGCGTTGCTGAGCGAGTATTCTGGTTGATAGCTTTTGTTGTTGTAAGAGACGAGTACTCGCCGGCAGCGGCGGTGTGAACAGTCAGCGATCAACTATTAACATAATATGTATCGCTCTTGCTTACGCGGTACCTACAATCTTAGATAGTAGCTACGTCTCTAGAGCGAGAAAATCGTTGATTATTCGCTTCATCGGCGGCGGTGGTAGAGGTACCTAATGCAGATACACGGTTTTTGTTTTAAACAAAATAATTAACGTATTGTTTTTGTTTTCAAGGGTAAGTCTGGTGATTTTTGTGTGACTTATTAAGTAATTGCTTGAAACAAGGATTATTATCTAAGCTTTGGTACGTAATTTCATTGTGTGGTATTCAGTGTTTTGTTAATTACTCTACCTCGTTGGTCTCTACGGATTCTTAACGCTACGAGTGAGCGCTTCGGTAATATTATTAGCGAGCAACGCCCACTGCCACTAAAGTTTGGCAATTCTTCGGGTTCTTTCGGTGACTTTGGTTCGCCTACGGATTCATTTTTAAGTAATTGAATTTCAGATTGACATAAGCTACCGAAAAGCTAACGACAATCCTGTAGAAAGTCGCTGTGGAACATTCACAGAAACTCTTTGAAAGCTAATACTTATTATTACACTCGTCTAACCCTAAAATTAAATTCATTTCCTTTTTACCCTTAATATATTTCACAAAATCAAGTCATTTTTATTTCGGTCTGTTGGTTTTTCTTTGGTTTGCAATTTTAATTTATATCTATACTATCTATACTTTAATTATTAATTATTATCACTACATAGAATAAAACAAAGTCGCTTTCTCTGTCCCTATATCCCTATGTATGCTTAAATCTTTAAAACTACGCAACAGATTTTGATGCGAGTTTTTTTAATAGATAGAGTGATTCAAGAGGAAGGTTTATATGTATAATACACCGACCTCCACGCGGGCGAAAAAGCTAGTATTATTATAAAGCTGAAGAGTTTGTTTGTTTGCTTGAACGCGCTAATCTCAGGAACTTATAGGTCCGATTTGAAAAATTCTTTCAGTGTCAGATAGCCCATTTTTCAATATATCATCACGTTAAGACTAAAAAGAGCGAAGCACCAATGAAGAATGTTTCAAAATCGGGGGGTTTTTTTCCCTTTTGAGAGCTTTCGCTGCCTGCGCTGCGTAAACGGTTAAAGTTTCGAAAAAATTATGTATCACAGAATTGTTCCCCTTTAAAAGTTCTAAAAAAGTCTGCGACAGCATATGTCTATCTTTTAAGGTTGGCTCACTATAACATTTTTAGGTGTTTTTATAAACATGATTTTAATCCTTATCCAAATAAATAAGTTAATCATCACAAGTATTTAATTTAAAACAAAATCGCCCTTTGCATCATTCGATTTCAATGAATATCTTAGGAGATATCGCAGTTTTAAAATAACATCGCAGCAAAATAATGTGATATTATAAACCGCTAATCTCAGGAAGTACTGGTTCGAATTGGAATATTCTTTTAGTGTTGGATAGCCCATTTATCGAGGAAGGCTATAAATTAAATAACATCACGTAAGACCCTTAGAAGCCGAGCAAAGAGAAAAAAGTCACGAATACGAAGTAGGTACTAGAGATGAGATACTGAATTCCCGACTTGGGGCGGTTTAACAAGCTTTTGTTAAACAGACTATTGATATCTAGTTGACGTCATTTTCAGCGGTTGACTACTAGTTAACTTGTAGGAACTTTCATACAAAATTTAGGAAACAATTGTTACATTTTTTTGTTTCAGAGTCTCATACCTTATTAATAACAGCCGCACGGGTCGCCTTTACGTCAATCTTTACATACCTAGCCTACCTACCTTTTACACCCCTCCATTTTTTATCAGATAATTACTTAGCACGATCTGCTATAATTATTACGAGCCATGGTACCTATCATAATAATACTCACATAATTTTCGATGAACAATAAACCTGAATTACAAACGAGCGAATGATTTCCGTGTCTCACTGCTGTAGGTACTTACTGACTGAGAGATAACTGTAAGATAATAGCCCGATGGTGTAACGGTGGCCGGGTCAACCGCAATAATGCACGGGGTTCGGTTCTGCTGGACTGCATACACTTCAATGTTCTCTGTCTGAGTCTGATTGTTTTTGTTGGAATTATATTTAGTTCAGTTACTTAGGTTATATTCTCGAATTGCTTAAAGTTTTTTACATGTAATTATATTTGTATACTTAATTATTCTGATTCCAAAAACTCTGTGCAGGATGTTAATAATATGGTAGTTTGTAACAAAGAAAACGCATACAATGAAAATAACACCGATATGTAATGTTTGACCAATGTGGAGAGGCCAATCTGAAATAACACCCATATGTAATGTTTGACCAATGTGGAGAGGCCAATCTGAAATAACACCGATATGTAATGTTTGACCAGTGTGGAGAGGCCAATCTGAAATAACACCGATATGTAATGTTTGACCAATGTGGAGAAGCCAATCTGAAATCTGAAAAAAAAACAACCGACGCCAGTTCGGTTTGATTGGATGCGCTGTCGTCAGACGGATCTAAAGGTAAAATTTAACATAATCACCATAAACCGAAGCTTCAAAACGAAGACAACGCTTAGTTTAGTGATATAAAATGAAGTGTTTAATCCGATTTCGAAAGGAACTAAAAATCATTATCATCAGCCTAGCCTTTTCCCAATCCCAGGTTCGGCTTCCAGTCTAACCGGATGCAGCTGAATTCAAATTCAAATAATTAATATTTTTCTCTTCACAAACAAGGGTATAATAGCTTAAAAACTAAGTGACACTAGTTTGTGAGAGACTAGTGTCTGCACTAGGAATACCTGTATAGCAGATCACCAGGGTCCCACCACACGGTATATAAATATTATTAGCTATTTATTAACTGTGAAGGAATAATAATAATAATAATAAAAATAAAAATGTTTATTTGCACCTTCAAAATTAACGTAAAGAAACAGGTTTACAATAAAATAGGCCGAAAGGTAGTTACATTATTGTCCATGTTACAGTTGCTACTAATACCTAAGCTAAGATAACTTAATATCTTGTGATTTAGGTATTAGTGCCTACCCAGCTTCATTTCCATTCACATTATACTAAATATACATTAGAGCCAGAAAACTTAATATTATACTTATAGTTTTATAATTTCAATTCCCGTTTTACATTTTGACAAGAAATAGGAGCATTCTAGGTACAAAATAAGCCAGGTAAGTGAAAAAGTTTTTTTTGTTTTTGAAAAATAATTTGAAAGACTAAAAATTAAAAAATTAAATTTAACAAAAATTACCATGCAAGAGGAGAAAAAAATAATAATAATTGAGGTACGTACATAACACTAATAAGGCATTATTTAAGAGCAAGAAAATAATTTAGGTATGATTGTGTGTTATGTGGCGTGTGTGTGTGGGGGTGAGGGTGTGTTTGGGTGTGTGTGTGTGTGTGTGTGTGTGTGTGTGTGTGTGTGTGTGAGTGTGTGTGTGTGTGGTTTGCCTATGTAAGAGATGTGTCTATGAGTGTGTTAACAATACAAAATACTTGATACTCACGGAGTATTTATGCAGGAACATGAAACAGTTTTTCAGTTTCGTCGTATGTAAGTGATAGAAGCCAGCTGATCATTTTCTGTTTACACTCTCTCTTTGTCATGGAGAAAATTTCATTTTTTTTGTTAGCTATGTTATACAGTTTTGGGCCCAGGAACAAGTTAAATCTTTGAGCAAAAGTTGTTCTACAAGGCACAGATTTACATAATTCTAACCGCCTTCTCCCAGTATTTTCTTTTTCAGTCAGGGTGTTTAGCCAGACACTGGAAAATATAGAATAGGGCATAACATAAACATCAGTAAAAAAATAGTAATAAAAAAAAACAATAAAAACAACAATGTTAAAAATGAACTCACAGATTAAAAACAATAAAACAAAAAGATTAGTAAGTGGAAAAAAGGGTGATATGAATGTGTTCGGAAACTAGCGAGACGGACTATTTTGGATGACTTAGTAATTCCTCAGTTGCATTATAATCTAGATTATGGAGCCATTCAACTAGAGCACTTTTACAAGCCTTTGTTGTAAGATGATAGATCTTTGTATTACGATTTATTTTATTACATAAGTGGGAACCTAAGAAGGTTTAGAAGCTTTGAGAGAAGCACCTTCTTAGACCTGAATACCTGTACTTTACATGGAGTGACTGCCTATCAGACCTCTACAACCCAGTTACTGGATAATACAATACCTCTTGGTATCACTGGTTGTCAGACTTACGGGCTTCTGATGACCCGTAACGACTGTTAAAGAATGACTGCCGAGACCAAAGCCATAACGTGCTTTCCGTGACACAGAGGGGTCTGGGTATGAAACGATGGTCACCCATCCACGGCTCAACCGCCGTAACATAACCTGATCGATCGAACATTATAACTTAGCAACAAAATATTACCATAATAGAATACAAAGCGGCTAGTGCGGCTTTGTTTCACAATAATACGTGACGAATCTTACAATAATAAGTAATAATTACATTACCTTTGATAATAATTATGAGTTATGATTCATCATAGCGTCTAGACGTGCTTTAACAGCATAACAGTGCTTATGTAATTAAATTATTATAATAAGGGCACACTATTAAACACTCTACAAGTATAAACTATTATATCGTCTAGTATTTAACGGAGAGTGTTATGTGATGATCACTATCATTGATAAATGCCAGTCCGTCTGACAACCGTGGCAATGGTGTATCATAAAATTATTGCACTAACTCGATGTTTTATGATCGGGTATTGCGGCGGGCAGTGGACTTAAATAAGCTGACTAGCACTTCGCCCACAACTTCATCCAAGTGGAATGTAGGCGCCCGACCCCCGCCGCGTCGCATCCCATCGCCCGACCCCAACGCGTCGCATCCCATCGCTCGACCACTGCCGCATCGCGTCCCATCGCCCACCCGCACTATTTTTTCACTTAGCGTTCTTTCCGCATTCCTTTTGCTCGGCTCGTTAGGGTCGCCGCGTGATGTTAAATATCCTATAATCCTTGTCAAGAATTGAGCTACCAAATTGAAAAAGAATGGTGTAGCCACTCTAACACGAGACTTAAACCAGTTCCTGGACAGTTAGCCTAACGCCGTGGAGAAATTGTTCCTCTCTAAAGGTGGTTGTGGGACTGAATGACCTTAGTACATTTAATAATCATTACAAAAATTTACAACTAGTGGTAGCGCTTAAAGTGTTATTGTGATTTTCTCAATACTTAGTAGACCGGAGTCTGAATTTATGCCCGGTTGATAGCAATAGGCATGCACCCTATTACATGGGACTTAGGCATAACTACCCATCTTGGAATATATGGGTGATGTTTATGCTACGTTCTTATAATAATTAAGACTTACAAAACAAAACCATTGCCACAGACAAAGTATAAAAGGTTCAATTGACTTTTTTTTTCGTTCCTACTCAAGTAAAAGTAGCTCAACATCATTTCTCTGTTGGACACAAAAACCTCATCTAGTGCGGTATATTAGTACCTACTTATTTAAGCTTGCGTAATATAGTGCTAGTAGGAAACGTGCTAACATTACTAGCTCCAACACTTGCAGTAGGAAATGTGTAGTCGTAGCTATTTACTGTAAATATGTGATCTTTGAATACTTCCTCATCGGCCTTATTTTTGCTGTGAACTTAAGCAGAAAAGATAGAGGAAATAAAACTAACGACATTCAAATTATTGTGTTTTTTAAATGTCTTGGATCACCCATTATTTATTTTTACATTTTCAATACATTTACATTTATTTAAAATGACTAACACTTCCGGTGACTCAAGGGCTGGCTCGATGAGATGAACCTTGGCCAGAGGCAAAGCATTACCATATCACGTGGCAATGTCGCCAGTCTCTTGGGTAGGTACATTACTAGTCGACAGCGATGCTGAGGAAGTTCTCGACGCCATTATTAAGTTAATAGTTTCACCCAAAAAATGCAGCGGGCACTATTTTATCTGTACAACATTACTGTATTATGTCGTTTATTTGAAGCATTCACTACAATATTATGACCATTGAAATAGAGATACATTCGTACAAGATGATGACGCTATGGGTTCGACTTTCCGACGTAGAAATGTTTACTTCCCAGGCGCCACAGTTATCTACCCCATGTTAAGGTAATCACACAATATTTTGAAAACAAAGCCAAAACATACCACATTTAACCACACTATAATACTATCGATCATCATATCCAACATACAACACCATAACAATGATGAGAATCAGGTGACCCGTTTGTGAGTATCGTGAGAATCCGAATTAAAACATTATTTGTTTTACCATAGACAAATGACTGTTAACATGTGGCTCAATGGCTTGTTTAGTCCACGAATGCCAAACTCAACCATGATTATAAAAATGTATAATTGTTCTTTCCTCGAAATACCATATCAAACATCGATCATGATCTGACCACGATTATGTTTGGATTTTAAAAGAGATGAGACCTCTGAGTTTGTTTTGGCCTTTCTTCTCAGAGCAGTCAGTCAAATAGGAAACGCCGACCTTATCTAGTTTTTAAAATATGGTTGACGAGTAAAGTGTTTGTACAAACCTACTTAAAGAAATAAAAATGAATTATTGTTTTAGTTCGAAGGTATCACGGTAAAACTAATATCCTGTCAGCAAGATGGTATCGACCATAGCGTGGCTGATTACTAGGTTGTGCCGGATGCAATTTAAATATAGCCTCTTGCAACGGATCAATAAAGCTCTCTTATCGGATTACAATCATTATTTATATCATCATCACTATTATAAAACCCCGTAAACGATCATTACTGATCATGAAAGTCCCAATTACCACCTTGTGATAGCCGGTCATAGTGAGCTGGCTCAGTAGACGAATTTATACCAGATTATTAATATGAGCCAACAAGAAGAAGCTGTTACCGAATGCCCAATCACATTAGCTCTAATAGCATTAGTCTTACAAGTACCAGTTACAACGACCATGAGATGAAAAAGGGCAGTTCTTAAATTGTTATATAATATTCTTTCTTCACCGGAATACAGAAACGCTACATCTTCGGTAACCGCAGCTGTCTTGAATTGTTAGGACAATACATAGGTATATAAGCTTTTATTATGCATGATAGTGAGTGGATTTCCTCACGTTTTCTTCGGCACATGCTGTTTGATGGCATGGCAGTGATAAATGAACGTAAGGCTCGACATACACTGTCCGATCGATGGTCACGACGAGTCACGACATTAATGATTGCAAGTAATGTCGGAAAAATTGCTTCTGTGTTTCGTCGTATGTACATATTTTGCTACTGCTTAAGGTAAATGCTCATGCGTTTTTTTCTGTTCTTTCTCCACTCATTTAATTGTTTGGCCATTGTCTTCAAGTCGTATAGTAAATTCCCTTTCGTTAAATTATTTTATTTTTGGTATATTATATTCCTATAGCATATAGTATATTATATATATAGGATGAGAGTTTGAGGATCACCGAAATACGGTGATCCTCAAACTCTCATCCTATGTTATGTACTTTTATTCATTCTACTATCATCTGAATTAGTTTTTGAAGTTTGGCAGGCTAGTAAACTTGGAACTACAATATCTCTATTATAAATTCAAGTCATTGTGCTTATAGTTGACTTTAAGCAAGGCGTCTATAAACGCCCTGGGGCGATTATCGATGCCTTGGCATCACGATACAATATTATGTAAATACATTTATATGGATAGCCAGCCAGTTTTGGTTTGCGCCCTATTCAAAAGGGGCACAATCGCAGAGTCAAGTTGGAGGCACCGATTTGCGTACTTCTAAGATTTAACAACAGATTAGCCTTTCGATAACCTTGCATATTTTATTATCTAACTGCTACTGTTAGCTTGCATCATTCCACGGACAAAGTCAACATGACTTTAGTCTCGACCGATGAGCTCTTCCTATCCAGGGCTAATGTGGTCATGTTATTGGTCTATTTATATACTCGTATATTAGTTACATTATATTATATTAGTCTACAAATAAACCTTCATGTTACGGCTTACCACTCTAAGAAGGCTTATTGATAGACGAATCTTTACGAACGTAGATTAAATAAACTAAAATATATATTATAAGTTATTTAATTGTAACCCCCGACGCAAAAAGAGGTGTGTTAGAAGTTTGACCGCTATGTGTGTCTGTGTGTCTGTCTTTGGCACCGTAGCTCTTAAACGGGTGAAACGATATGGGTGCGGTTTCTTGTTTGAAAGTAAGTTTTGTAGCGGTGATTCTTAAATATGTATCATCAAAATCGGTGCAGCCGTTTGAAGACTATCAGTTCTTTTCTGATTAATGAAGGAATTTGAGCATCTTCCAAGGGTCTGATCCAGTCGAAATTTGGTATTCTATTACTTCGATGACAACAGACGAACAAAGCAACCTAGAACTGATGCTGCAGCATCACCTGGAATTTCCAGGATTCCCAAATTCGTCACCAACAAACAGCAGAAGTATCATCTTTGGGCTCATTAAAAAAGTTTCAATGAATAGCTTATAGATAAATGGTGATCAGGGTCTGATGATTGAGTAGTAACGAGGAATGAGGATAAATTATAAAAAAAAATACTGTGGAAAACACATTTGGACATGTGTCGATCATAGCGTGTTTAATAGTATGGTATGTTTTTTTTTTAACCCTGACCCAATCAAAAACCTGAAAAAAAAAACATGTATTCGCTTTTTAAGTTTAATAAGAAGTTGTAGGTAGTATTTTGATTAAAGCATTGTCACATCGGGGGGCGGCTAATATAAATGTTATTCATCTATTTTTAATTTTCATTGAACATCCCCTGACATAACAATGCTTTGATCAAAATACTACCTACAACTTCTTATTAAACTTAAGAGCATTTATTCCACGCGGGCTGGCAACAACGCATTTATTTCAGTCGTTTTTCGTGATTATTTAATTAAATACAAACAAAAGTAAAAAAAAATTCAACCAAGCACTAGATCATTGGTATTTATAATTATTTTTAACATTGAGTCTTCAATAAAAACATTTAATCGTACTTAGTAATGCAAATAGAAAATAATTGACGGTATGTCGATTTTTATATGTAAATACCAAAAGAACTGTAAAAAAATAACATACAACTTGAAAATACCAACGATCTAGTGCATGGCTGAAAATAATGTTTACTTTTGTTTGTATTTCATGAAATAATCACGATAAACTACTAGAAATGCGATGTTGCCGGTCCGCGTGGAAGGAATGCTCTTAAAAAGCGAATACATTATTTTTTTAAACTTTTTAGAGGTTTTTGACTGGGTTAGGGGTTTTTCTAAACTTGATATCAGCTGTCGCTACCAATCAATGACTGTCTCTTCTTTTACTCGACTTCAAAAGAAGGAGGTTATCCATTCGACGTGTTTATTTATATACAGGATAAGTTTTTAACCAGTGAGCAAACTGTGACCATGAATTCAGCATATCATTCTACCCCCCCAGTGGGTTCTCGCATTGTCATTGCGGGGGGGCTCAGTAGCCGTGGTCACCCTCCCACGGCGAAGCGACGAGGAACCCCAAGGTGGGTCCACTCGTCAGGGCTTTTGCCTCCAAGCCGACGACGTAGCGGCCAAAAAGTAGGTTGCGATGAGGTACATCGCAACTGTGGCGGGCCGTGATGTCGAATGGGAGGCATCGCGGATGAGGGTTACAGGCTGCGGAGGAGGAGGAGCGCCGGTACTTCTGAGTAGCGCTCTTCCCTTCCGTGGCTTGGACGGGGCCGCCACTGTTTAATGGCGGACGCGGTGGGGCCGTAGGGGAGGAGGACTGTCGGTATAGCATTGGCCGCTCTCCCTATCCCCTGTGGCCGAAAAGTGGTACGCGGCGGGGCCACTGTGCTGACCCGTCGCAGGAGGACCAAGGGTGCCAGACACGGGGTCGTCTGGGGCCCTTATGCTATTTGGTTCCTGGAGTGGTCACGGCGTGCCATGTGTCCTGGTGCGCCGGTGATGGGGGTTATTCTCCTCCGAGGAGGGTCCGGTGACGGACAGCTGCGGCGGGTTCGCGGATGGCTTGCACGTTTCCGTTTTCCCGCCTCAAGCGGCACTGGAGGACACCGTGGAGTTTTAGTGGGTTACAGTCCCACATCACTGCGCTATCTCTCCGTGGTAGCGCAATAGGCATTTCTCCACGTTAAACAAAATAAAACCCGGGTCGACGGCGCGTTGTGTTCCACGCGCGCCGGCAGAGATGTCAGCAACAACTGGTGGGGTCCGCAAAGGCCGATGCCTATCAGGGGTGCGGGTTGTTCGAAAGAGATACCGTGGCCCCTGGCACACAGGCAACTGAGGGAACACGGGTGGGTTTTAGTTAGTAAAAGTCTGACACGCCCTCCTGCTCCACCCAGAGCGAGAGAAGTCATTTGATTATTTCCCGCAGTCAAAAAAAAGCATATCATTCTAGACCCCAGCGCAGAAATTTTTCGTCGGTTATACAAAAAAAAATCTTTTCCATACCTTTTGACTGTGTAGGTATTGCACTTTTCGATAAAACAGCAAAGTTTTTTTTGTACAACCGACGAAAAATTTCTGCGCTGTGGGGTCTAGAATGATATGCTGAATTCATGGTTACAGTTTGCGTACTGGTGAAAAACTTATGCTGTATAATAATATGTATATTTTTTATGTATGTTCGGGCATAGCTCCGTCATATACACACGGATTTGCAAAATATTTTTTTTGTTCGAAAGGGGTTTATTTCGAAATGGTTCCATTTAAATTTCATATAGATCTGATGATGCGTTTTAGAGACAGACAACGGAGCTCTTCAAAAAATGACCCCAAGGATGATGAAATTTCGAATTCGTGTGGGGTTGGTACTATGAGTAAAAAGTGAAAAATAAAGACTTAAAAAAAACAACCAACTTCCGGAAAAACACTACAAAGTGAAAACTAACTTTAATTTCGGAAGGCGGTGACAAAAAAATTAAATACATATCCAAAGTCAGTTGTTTTCTTTTTGGAAATAGGTTTTACTTCGACTATGTCTAATTTCTTCTTTCAAACAGTATCTTATTTTAAAAAGCATCTTCTTTCTCACTTTCCATTATTTTGTAAAGTGCTGTTTTTGTACAAGCATTACTCACAATCACAAGTAGCCATTTCACTACAGTTGTGCAACCAAAGTTTACGCTTCATTTTGGGACATCACGAGCCTATTGTTCGTTTCATAACAGGCAAAGAAAGAATAAGAAAGTGTTCGAACAATGCCTGGGTCTGTGAAACAATTAGCCTTTTTAAGGCTTGACCATTTTGGAACCTGTAACTACTTGTTATGTTACATATTCCAACATGGTTTGGCTCTGAATTACGAGTTGTAGGCAGAGATGGGTAGTGGGTTAAAACCCATTCTTCCCATTTAGGTTATAACCCGGTGATTTGGGTTTTAAGCTGGTTTTAACCCATTATCACCCATTTTACTGGGTGAAAAAGAATATTGTTAATAATACAATAGCGGGCAGTACAATCCACTAAGTACTAGCTTGTCAAAAATAACAGCCTGAACACAAAATTATATACATCTATTATTTACTAGCTGGTGCCCGCGACTTCGTCTGCGCAGGATTAGTACTTCGAGTAGCGTATTTTCTTCTCCAATGTCCTATCTATCGTACATCTATCATTAGAAATAAATTATAAATTTTTATTGTATTTATGGTTCACTCTTTTGGCGATAATGGCTTACACATAAAAGATAGACATGTTGTCGCAGACTTTATTTTTGAACTTTTAGAGAGAAACAATTTTGTTTCATATGATGTTTACGTATCTTGAACCGTTTAAGCAGCGCACGCAACGGAAACTCTCAAATGAGGAATAATTTTCCTGTTTTTGCAATTTTGTTAATTGCTGCTCAGGTCGTATTAGTTGCAGCGTGATGTTATATAGCTTATGTCATTTAGTAAAGATGTAGCTTTCTAATGGTGAAAGAATTTTTGAAATCGGCCCAGTAGTTTTTGAGTTTATTCGTAGCAAACATATAAAATACAAAAATACGCAGGTTTCCTATTTATAATATTAGTATAGATAAATATCAGAAGATTTTTTCTAAAATAAAAGTAGCCTAAGTCACTCCTTATTACATCAGCTACCTGTCAGTGAAAGTCCCGTCAAAAACGGTCCAGCCATTTCAGAGATTAGCGGGAACAAACAGACAGACAGACATACAAATATTGTAAAAAATATTATTTTGGTATATGTATACACCGTGACATTTTAGTCGTCTTACAACGGCAGCCCACTTCATGTATCCAATGACAACTAATCATTTATTTAAGAAAAAGATATTTTTGAACATATGCATAATTTAAAACATGAAAATATCATCCACTAAGACGCATGATGTAGTTTGAAACACCCTGTTATGAAGATGGCATGTAATGGTAGGTATCACATGGTAGAAGTTAACTAGCTAGATATGTTGTACCGTTTGATACGTAAACATTATTTATAACACATTTGCTCGTAAAGGGTCTCTTATTACACCAATTTCAATATCGTAATGTATGTCATTACGCACTTGTGCGTAATTGTAATGTAAAACGCACGGTTTATCAAGATGCTCCGTCTAAAACGAACGGTACTTTTTAAAATCTTAGCAAAGAGTTTTTATGTCAGAGAAGTGGTCAACATTTTATGAATAAAATTAACTTTGAGAGATAAAATATAAAAAAACAAACATTTAATTCTTTAATTTAATTAGTTTTGACAATAAATTACAACCATTTATCTGTAACAAAAACCAAAAATTATTAATTTACTTTATTAGTTATACTGGCTGTTTTTGTGCCTTTGCCTTAAAAAAAAAGCGCTGATGCGCGCGCATCGCTAATTTGTGAACAAGAAATAATCAATTTTACAAATTGTTCAAATTTTTCTAACTGCTTTAACAAGTGATTAAAGATTTACTCGTTTAAAAATGTTCGACTTTTATTTATTTCCTCGCAAATATGTTATAAAACGTCGTATGACATACGTGCGCTTTGAAAATTACAGCCTTTGCATTCTTGTAGCCCTCGCCTACGGCTCGGGCTACCAATATCGCCTCGGCTGTAATTTTCAACTTACCGCACTTATATCATAATGTACTATAACAGGGAGAGTGTTTCATAATTCTAAACCATTATTTATTTTTCTTTGTACCTATTATCTTGATTAATGGTAACAATGTTTTAATCGCGCCTAGAGGTATTTTATGACGGATAAATTGAGTGGACCACCTTTATAAGACGACTAAAATGTCACTGTAGTAAAAAGCGGTTATTTTAATATTGCAGACACTCCAATTTTATTTATATGTATCGAATGTATAGAATGTCTAGAATGTATAGATGTATAGATTAGAAAAATTACAGCAAATTACTGAAATTGTTAATGCCGGACGTAGATGGTTCTGGGCTATTTGTACGTGGCGGCGTGGTTTGGTTATTACATCTCCGGGATTTTATATGTATTGGTGGTGAATGAAGCACGCAGTCCTTACGAGTTATTTCTTCATTTCACATTTCATCCACGTGCTTGTGCAACAAATTCCAATTGTATTGTTATATATGTCAGTTTTGCTGCCCTTTCCGTCGTGAGTCTATTTCTTTTTTTACTATGTACACACGGCTACACATCAAGCTATACATTTCCAGTTTACGCTGATCTCTCACTGTACGGAAATCCTATACAATGCGAGATCAGCTTATACTGGAAATCTATAGCTTGATATCTAGCCATGTGTACCTATATAATTTGCCCTACTTTGCATATGAACTCCATAGCGTTGATTTCTTGACTTTCATCAACTTCAGATCCTTGGACTTGGAGATCTACTAAGTACCTACGCTGCGAAGTGAATCGGTTTCAAACACAATACTTCACATCAGAGCCATCTAGTCCAATTTCCTATTTTTGCAAAAATCACTTTTTAACTATATCGTATGTAATTTCTTTTTCCTTTCTTTTTTGTCTAGGCGATAGATTTGTATCTCACTCAATTCAAAATTTCATTTACGTAAAAATGGTCGTATATCCACAATACACTAGACCCAACCAGTCTGAACTTCGGATGTCTGTGAGTATGAACGTCTTTTATGAGACGAAAAGATTTCTGTATATTTTATGAGCTTGCACTATCTCCTATCATTGTAGCAAACTAATTTTTTCATTCACACTAAAAATCACCAAAATTTTATTCATTCCTGTCAAACTACGATTTCCCATTCTGAAATTGACTAAAGTGACACAACTTAACTATATTTTAGTTTGACAGCACTAAGATGGCCCTGAGTGATTATTTCAGTGAAAATGGCAATTTTACTATTCTGAATTTGACGTTTTTTATCTAAATTTTTGAACTAAACCTGATTATTTTTAATCTTAATTAAAAAAGTGTGGAATAAAATTAGTCGTCATGAATTAAAATTCACACCAATACCTCGACCTCGGCTACAAATACAGTACTGTATCTTTTTTACTTTTCTTTTCCTTATATCTAGAAAATGGTGTGTCCTATCGCAAAAATAATGAAAAATTTGACCCCCTAAAACTCTAAAACTGAAAGTTTAGTTTATAATTTTTCATATTTTGCATTCAAAAACTGAAAAATTCCTTATACAATACGTCGAGGCTATCCCCCAAATCACGATGTTCAATAAATCGATAATCATACTGTTCTATAGGCAATTTGGTAGATTTATGAAATCTACAGACGCCAGCACATCAAGCTACCCCAATCTGTCGAATTTCTTTGATAGTTTTTCAACTAAAGGAGAGAGCAGAGGAGCAAGGTTCATATTCAATTGGGAAAATTTGACTAATAATATATGATCTTTTAAACCAAAGTAAGGTTTTCCATTCTCAGTCTTGTTTCAGTCTTTTTAGTGCTTTACTTTTAAATTGTCTTTTGCAGTCGAGTTTTTTTTCTATCTTGTTGTGCAATTAAATCAACATGATAAATTATAATTAGCGTTCACTTATTTGTAATTTAGATTGGACTTGAAATCATAGACGTAATGTTTATGTTTGTAACTATGCAAGAATTAAGAAAATCTCGCTGTCGATATAAGTAATGTCTTCCTGAAATTACGCCTGATATTTACGTATTATATTTAGGGTTCTGCGCACCAAATACTAATCAGCCTCGCCTTGTCACAACTGCTGGGGCCAGCTTCCAGTCCAGCTGAATACAGTGTTTGATACGGCGCGACTGCCTGTCGAATCTCCACAATCCAGTTACTGGGTGGCACGATACTCCTTGGCAAGACAGGTTGTCAAGCTTTTGTGCTTCGACTACCCGTCTCGACTGTCAAAGATCTACGAATGACAGCCATGACCAACAGCTTACCCTGCTTTTCGAGTTACGGATGGGTCTCGATGTGTAATCATGTCCAAATTAAGAAACGGCGAATGTTGATTGTTTCACACTTTAGGTATTGTCACTGCATCGTTGATCTAGTGGTCGCAAGCGCAATTGCTGGCATTCAGTTCTATCCTCAGTGGGGTAATTTAATTCTGTAATGCACTCACAGTAGGAATGGCTTTCATTTTGACAGCTCAACATCATTCATTGCGTTATTAACGTTGTTGAGCACACAATTTTTTCGAACTTATGAAGAAATGGATTAGTAATATCCTTCAAAATTATTCAGATTGAGATTGATTACGCTAATAGTGTGTTGCTGGTCCAACAAAGCATTATTGATTTTACCATCCTTGTTTCCACATAAGTCTAAATGAACCATAATACTAAAATTTTAAGGTACAGAATCCTTTTACCACTCGCTAACCGTGGTACCGGTGATTGTTAACTTAGAAATGCTTATTACAATAATGGCCATATTACAATAACTATTGTTAAATGTGAAAACTAATTACTTAATCAGTTAAGCAGGTGGTTGTTTTAAATGGATACGATATTAATCTCTAATTGGCGGTGCATTCTTTTAAATGGCGTTGTGTGTGGTTGCCAAAAAAAATCATTTCGCCTTTTCCCATGGTCAATGGTGTAATTTTGTAACCGTTACGAATTTTATCGTAGACGACGGGAAATTAAATTACGTAGTAGTAGAGTACATTGTTCTCGTTCGTTCTGTTGAGTTGTCTTGTTTAAAGATCGAGATCACAGCTTTACTTAGGGGGTACCGACTCGGCCCACGATATATTGAAACTTTCTTACGTTTTTTACAATTTATAGGTCAGTGTCAAGCTGTATATAGAACTAAATATGACTCGCGACTGTATTACTTACAGAAATATAATCATTAAAATCATCGCTACAACTCTCTAAGTCAATTTCATGAAAAACTCATTCAATGGCTAATTGCAAGAAAAGTAAGAAAATTTTGTAGTTCACAAGATAAGTAACTAAGCGCATCCACCACATACCTGACGTGGTCAATAGTTCAAAGGCTTCTTCAGACAGACGCGACGCGACACTTATCGATCAATTTCACAAGATAACTAAGCGCATCCACCACATACCTGACGTGGTCAATAGTTCAAAGGCTTCTTCAGACAGGCGCGACGCGACACTTATCGATCAATTTCACAAGATAACTAAGCGCATCCACCACATACCTGACGTGGTCAATAGTTCAAAGGCTTCTTCAGACAGGCGCGACGCGACACTTATCGATCAATTTCACAAGATAACTAAGCGCATCCACCACATACCTGACGTGGTCAATAGTTCAAAGGCTTCTTCAGACAGGCGCGACGCGACACTTATCGATCAATTTCACAAGATAACTAAGCGCATCCACCACATACCTGACGTGGTCAATAGTTCAAAGGCTTCTTCAGACAGGCGCGACGCGACACTTATCGAACAATTTCACAAGATAACTAAGCGCATCCACCACACACCTGACGTGGTCAATAGTTCAAAGGCTTCTTCAGACAGGCGCGACGCGACACTTATCGATCAATTTCACAAGATAACTAAGCGCATCCACCACATACCTGGCGTTGCGTTGGTTTGGTTGTGTGTTGTGGTCATGTTCTATGGTTACAACCAAAAAAGAAAAATTGAAAATATGTTTTTGTATGTTACAATATACAAAAACATATTTTCGTAACCATGTCTTCATATGTTGAGCAGCGAGAATGATGGATGAAGAAGTTTTACAAATTAATACCAATCATAAAGGTACTGTCACTCTTTTATATGAAAAACGAAGATAATTACAAAAAGAAGACAAATAAAACCGGGACCATTTTGATCATTTGACCAAATCTAACAATCGTTTTCCTTGTTTCGTTGTATGTTATGGAAGCACTTCTTGTTTACACATTGCCACAAAATGGTCCTGTTATTATTTGTCTTCTTTTTGTAATTCATATTTGTTTATAATATTATTAGGATAATTAGATGTGATATTTATAACATTTTAAGTATGGATTGCATTTGATTTTAACGGTGCGTTAACTTTTTATCCATTGATCTAGGTATCTAAAGCTATACTATAACAGACTTCCTCAAATCAAATCTCAGTGCATAGTGATTTCCTATCTATATTCCTCGACGCGTCCGCGCGAGAATCTTGTCGACCTTCACGAGAACAGCTATGCAATGAGTGGTGTTCGGATATGAATGTTGAGGCATTAGTATGTATTGCACAAATATGTAAATAGAAAGGATCATTCGTATATTGTCTAGTCCACCGTTTTACCAGAGAGGACATCGTACCAGAGATTCTTATATTATGCTCACGCTTATGCGAGAAATTAATAATACGTCAGTTCAACAAAATTAATTGGATTATTTAAGTTGTTGAGCAGGAGAGTTTTTCAAATGTAAATTATACGAAGCAATGGATTAGTAATTGCCTTCAAAACCTTTCATTAAGAGTGCATTAGTGCTCAACTGCTCATACGCACAAGCGGCACGCGTTAAAGGCAGAAAAAAAATCATAAGTCATTTATTCAAACTAGGTTGACAGTCAGCACTTTTTGAACGTCAAAATTACATAATACAGTCCCTCAAAACGCCCGCCCTTCACTACTTCCTAATGCTTTGGCAGGAAAGAAGAAGTGCCGCAACAAACTCCCCAGTAGCACAGCTGTTTGTCAAGTTGGAAGAACTTGATTCTATACAATAATATGTAAGTAATTAATGTTCAACAATAAATGAAAATATCATTAATAAAAAATAAAAAAAATAAAATGGTATATAAAGTCAAATAAAATAAATAAACAATGATATGATGTAACTCATATGACCTGTCAGTAGGTAAGCTAACTCTGGTGAAAGAACACTAAACGTTGGCTTGAGTTCATCACAGCGACCAACAATTCTTATGGTTTAAGTAGTCGTTGATAGAATAGTATGCCTTCGAACAATGATTTGATTTTACTTTAGCTTTAAACGCATTAAAACTGTAAATCTAGCAAAGAAGAGGGAAGCTTGTTATAAAAGGCTATACCAAGCCCGGCAAATAAGTTATGAACTTTATGAAGCCGGTGAAAGGGAGCACGTACTTTGTCCTTATTTCTAGTATTAATATTGTGAATATCACTGTTTTTAGTGTATAAGTGTATATTTTGCCTAATATATAAAATGTTAGCGCAGATGAATTGCGATGACACCGTGAGAATACCAATAGCTTAAAAAAATCTCTCAGAGCAACTCTAGCACCTAGTTGGTAAATTGCACGAACAACTCGTTTTTGAAGAACAAAAATATTTTGAATGTCAGCGGCTTTGCCCCAAAGCAGAATCCCGTAGGACATAACGCTATGAAAATAACTAAAATAGACTAACCGAGCTGTATCAACGTCAGTGTATTGTCTTACTTTCCTGACGGCGTAGGCGGCCGAACTGAGCCTTCCAGCTAGGCTTGATATTATGTGATCCCCACTGAAGTTTCACATCTACTGTTATGCCCAGAAAAACTGCCGAGTCTACGGTTTCAAGCACCTCATCAGAGGCAGCAGTTGTATCGGCGGCTGCCGTCGACAACATGCCGCTCATGTAAGTATTTAAGTACGGTGCCTAATCGTTGAGAGTCGACAGCTACAGTCCTGGGCCCCAATTCTGTATCGTTATAATGATTCCCCAGGGAATCTTACTACGTTAAAATTACGTCAATATCGTGTTTTTTAAAAACCAATGTAACGGTAAGGAATCGAAATGCCATATTCTGTATGTCCTAAGACAATTTGTCGATATTATCAATACGATATTTGAAGATTTCGTGTGTGATTGACGTGGTTACGAGTAAGGAATCGTTAAGTGGTCATAGTGAGAGTTCCCCTGCCGTGCCGTCAACGTATGCCGGTCGTGCGTACTACACTAACGCCATTAAGGAAGATGCACTTGTCCCATTGAATTACTTTTTCATGAAATAATCAAATAGAATTAGAGGGCAGTATTCATGATTTTAATTTATTTGTTACGGTTGCGTATATTTTAATCAAAATACAACCTGATACCGACCTGCAAATTGAAGAAATTTATAATTCGCTCTTTTAAGGTGCTCGATCACTTAACTTTTTGCTTAACATTTCAGTACATTTTTCTAGGTGAAGCTTTCAAGAAAAATAATCACTCAATGGACGCGTCACAACTAGCAATCAAATACCGGGATGAAGATTGGGATTGAGATCATTTCGGGAGTCGGTAGGTTGGACTTCTAACTCTCCACTTTCGATGTACTTATCCGTGAAGGTTTTCACATGGTATACATTAATATCATAGAGGGGTTTGTGGCTAAGTAACAAAAGCCGCACGAGATCGGATCACGATAAACTGCGCTCGCCGCGGGTCCACCGTCCCATGCTCTCATAACAACACCCCTCCGTGCCTTGGAAAGCCTCGTTAAGCCATTGGTCCGGACTGTCACTCGTGGATCTTTGACAGTCGTTACAAGTCTGACAACCAGTCTAACCAAGGGGTATACAGTAACTGGGTTGTGGCAGTCAGATAGGCAGTCGCTCCATGTAAAATACTGGTATTCAGCTGCATCCGGTTAGAATGGAAGCCGACCACAACATAGTTGGGAAAAGGCTCGGCAGAAGAATTGTCGCATTCTCTATTTTCCACACGCAAGAGCATCTGCTCGGGTCTGGTCTACTAACAATATTTTACCCATAAATAAAACTACACAAATGCACAGATAATGTTCTAATACCAAAAAAGAATATTGCGTGGCCTAGCCATCAAACCTAACGCTGCACGCTACACAGGCCTAGCTTTCGACTACAAATCGATAACCACTATTGGTTTGTAAGACAAGACTAACAAATCATTAGAGAAAGGCATGCAGTAACTATGTCACTCTTAATTTTCTTTACATTGATTTCATTCGATCTGGGAATGGTGCGAGAATTCTATTGTTTTGAAACGAGCAATCATGTTGTGATTTAGATATCACATGCAATATTAGCATTGCAAACCCAGTGCAGTAAGACAAATTAATTGTTATGTCAATTGACTTATCAACTTTAATTGTTCGTTAATACAGGGTGGGACATCGACGCGCAGAGGGAAACAACGAATTCAGCACATGATTCGAGACCCCCTGGCGAAGAAGTGTTTTGTCGATTATGCAAGAATAAATTTGCAGTTTCATAGAAAAGTGTAAGAGGCAGAGAGGGGGAGAGCTTGTTTTTTTTAATAACCGACGAAAAATTGCAACGCAGTTCTGAATCATGTAGGTACTGATTGTATGGTAACAGGTTGTGCGTCGATGTCCCTGCCACCTTGCATATTCAAATCACAACTGGCAGTCTTCATGTATGAAATTGCTATAATATGGCAAATTGGCGTCGGATGTCAATTTGCTTCATAATTTTTAATTTCTCTAGCTTTATGTAGGTATAATCATGGATGTTGTAGAAAATAATTTAATGTAATTAAAATATTTTAAAAATCAGTTACTTTATCAAATTATTTTTTATTCGAAAACTTCCATAGGTTTCTTACTAAACTTCAACTATATCCGACGTCCACGGTTACTTATCTCTTTTGGTGACTGTACATAAATCTGGAAAAAAACATCTCTTCGTTGAGTAACTTAAACCTAAACTTGCAGAAATATTATTCTGTCTTTTAAGATGTCATTTAAATGTCAACAAGGCATGCAACCTTGCAACATTTTTCTGATAATAGTCAAACAACACATAGTATGCGTATTCAATAAAGTAATCATCATCATCGTCTGATGACGATGTCTGTTATGTCATAAGAGGATCGCAAGCTTGCAATGAATGTGAAGAATGTACGCAAGCAAAGGGACGTGGACCGAAAATGTACTACTTACATTTCCTATAGGTATACTTATAGCCATAATAAATTGAGTTCTGAATCAATTTACTTATTTAACCAGTTAGAAATACTTCCAACTTTGTCAGACATTCCGTTGACAACGAAAGCCGGAAAGTGATTCCAAGCACATCAAGAGTCATCGAATTGGCCGAATAATACTGTCAAACTCTTCATCATCTGCCTGCCTTTTCCTAACTATATTGGGGTCGGCTTCTAGTCTAACCGGATGCAGCTGAGTACCAGCATTTTATATGGAGCGACTGCCTGTGTGACCTCCATAACCCAGTTACTTGGTAATTCGATACCCTTGGTAAGACTGGCGGAGACCCACGGTTAGCTTTTTACATCTTAGTTAAATACGTCGTGGTTTCTGGTTGTGACTCGTGTACAGTCAGCGTCAATAATATAGGGACAAACAGACGGTTCAAAATGATCTAAACAACTATGAAAATTAAAACATAAATCAATGACACGAGAAATGTTTCAGAATGAAGGCAGTACACGACAACTCTCATTCTGAGAAGAACTTTATCCAATTGAGATAAAGTTTAATTTTCTTAGTTGTTGAGATAATTTTGAACAGTCAGTTCGTTCCGATATGTTTGACGCTGACTGTAACTATGGGGGATTAAGATTTGTCCCATGTTCAGGAAGAAATCTTAGCTGAAGGCCATGATTGCTTATTCTTTGAAAGTCTCGTCTAATAAAATGGCTGGCAAAAGTCTGTTTCAACACAATCTAATGTCATGCATATTTTTGCAAAATTAATGTTGAATTTGGACCACAAATGCTTTCCGTTAGATTGCGACAAAACCACAGAATGAAATAGATTGTCTAATATCAGTGCGAAATCTAACACTCACTGTAAATATTTCAATGCAAGTGAAATTACTACAAGACGTTGACATCTATGAACCGCGGAAACCTATTAGATAACTCAGTTTACGTAAAGCTAGCTTGTTTTCTAAGTGATATTTGCCTGGTAATTAGTTACCAGTAATATTAGTGCCATGCCATGGAGCGTTCCGTGGGCATCAGTCTATCAGACCGAGTACCAAAAGTCGAGTTTCAAAGACGTACGAAGTGTTACCTAAATAAAGTTTTGAAAATCAATGTTTTTAGCTACCGATCTCTTTAGTAAGCTTGAGGATAGTCAGCCTATAACGTTAGTGCTGGGACTCCGGCCCCCTCTCTGTGAGAGTGACTGGGCGGTATTTCACCTCGCGGGCACAGTGCGGGTTGGCAGATGTCACATGTCTTCGCATTTTCGGTTCTCGGACATGCCGGTTTCCTCACGATGTGTTCCTTCACCGTTTTGAGAGCAGCGGTGATGAAATAATTTACACAAAGTAAAGCTCCTGCCTGGGTTTGAACCCACGCCCAACAACTCGTAAGTCGCGGCCGGTACCATTGATCCGCCACTGCTCTACATACTGTGACTACTCCTGTTTAGTTAATTTGTCATATTTATTAACGGAATACATAGATAGCCATACAATAAATAATTCTGACGTTGCT
Source organism: Polymixis lichenea (assembly GCA_949091785.1). Lineage (NCBI taxonomy): Eukaryota > Metazoa > Arthropoda > Insecta > Lepidoptera > Noctuidae > Polymixis > Polymixis lichenea. The sequence continues at coordinate 392,865 of OX420944.1, forward strand.
TGTATAATTCGAAAATTTCCTCCAAAATGGGAATTTTTGTCGTTAAATAATTATATTATTGACGTGGTTTATGGTTTAATGACAATAACAGGAAGGAATTTATACAATTTATACGAAATTATTTTTAATCACCCTAACTACTGCAGTTACTGGGTATCCGATAAGGTAAACAAAAAAGACCGCAAATTGACGCGTTCCTCCGATTTCTGAATCACTTTGACGTGTTGGCAGACATTTTGAATATTTTAGCATCAGGTAAAGCTTTTGAAAACTGGTTATGTTTAGGTATTTATAAAAAATATGTTGGTAACTTTATGATTTTGCTAAGCAAGCGGTATTCAAATCTACTGAGGTTTGTGTCTTTATCAAAATATTTGCAAGATTGGCATGTCTCATAGTAAGTTTGTACTTACCAACTTTTTTAAGGGTGATATGACCCATAGCGCTTAACAGGATGCCGTATTTACCCATAAAATACCTATTAGATGAAAATCTAACGAAATTTTTAAATTCATATATTCATTAGATTAATAAACATGAATATGAATAGAAACCGTTGAATCTAGAACTAGAAGCATGGAATTTGCTCAAGAGCTATGCTTATGTGTACAACAAAAGTTAGCACTAAGGACGGATTTTATCATCGGATCATCAGATGAAGGGGTTGAAGAGGGGATGGAAGCTTGTATGAGAGTCCGTAATTTTTGGCGATGGGAAATCCATCGGCCAAACAGCTTGCCTGTAGTTATAGCAATAGATAGTCATGTTGTGTAGCTATTTAATGCCAGCTAGCCTTGAAGTCTGGTCAAGATAGATAATTGCCTATTCTCTACGCCACATGATATTCATTTATATATAATAATATTTTTTAAGGTTGGTTATTGATAATTTGGCTAACCAAGCATTGATTGGAAATATATGCCCACTGTAACTAATATTGATGTAGGTAGGTACGCTTTATGTTTCGTTTTTGTGAAGAGAGGGATCGAGAATTATAATGATTTACTATACCTACCCCTTGCTAGAGTGCGATATTGAAAGAGGAAGTGGTCATCATTTATGATCTAATATCTGGTTTTATTGCTAATGATACTTTCGAATACAGCTATGTCATTATAAGCTGAGTGAGTATGAGATTCTTGAAATTTCATACTACCTACGGGTTCTCGTAATATACATGACATTCATTTGAATGTTTACTTGCTAGACTAAAATTACAGCTGTGATTGACCTTTTTTGTCGACATGACAGTCACAGCTGTCATTGTGGTCTAGCAAATTGAAAATCAATTCAATTTATAATTGTTTATTAGGTTAACCAATAGATACTCAACCAATTATATAAAGTGTTCTAGAAATAGCTGTACATATACTCGTAAGTTGAATATACTCGACGTAGAGGGTAAACTATCCTATTTACTTCGCTACATTATAGACGATACCAATAGTTTTTCAAAACGTTACAGAATAATTCCAGATAGTGAGAAGACTGCATGGGTATTTTGGTCATACATAATTACCAAAGGACCTAGTCAGTCTTCTAGCGGCTATGAAGTATTTTGGTCCTAAAGGCCATTATGTTGGGACTACCTATCGACCCCTTATGATCTATTTATTACCAGATACTCGTCACTTTTAGCCCGAAAAACTTGACAGCGATTATAATTCCTGGCCCTTCCACCTACACAAGAAGCATGATTCTAACATGAACCGGTTTCCGTGCCTCGCTTATTATGCAGGTACCTAATCGTTCTCAAAACTCGGTCATTGCAATATCGTTTACACCACTGTCTCTGTATGTCCCCTAACCACCGTTATATTTGTATCACGAACTCTCTACGGTAGTGATTTGGCAAAGCATTAATGTTTGTTGTTTTGTGCCCAAAACTGGTATTTCAAGTGCTAGTTACTTAGTTACAAAGCGCTTAACATAACGTAAATCTAATATATAAAATTCTCGTGTCACAGTTTTCGTTGCCATACTCCTCCGAAACGGCTTGACCGATTTTGATGAAATTTTTTGTGCTTATCCGGTATCTATGAGAATCGGCCAACATCTATTTTTCATCCCCCTAAATGTTAGGGGTAGTCCACCCCTAAATAATTTATAAGGCAAAACAACGTTTGCTGGGTCAGCTAGTATAAGATAAAATCTTATGTTTCCATCTTTCTACCAGACTACTGATAAGTACAAAAAAGGTGGCTTTTAATGTAATTATGCATTATCTTTTATCATCGTCTACTACAGCTGAATATGTACCTTTTCTACGCTGCTATAGCACCTGGTACATTTCAGGATTACCATTTCTAAGATTTTAGCCAGCCATAGTATAGTCATAAAATTTACTTGACACAAATGACTATAATTCCATTCATCGATTGCCATAACAAATAAAAAACACCATCATTCAGGGATCCTTTTCAGTATGCGGAGACACGACTACTGACTCATAGAAACTCCTTTCAGGTGATTCCTGAAACTTGGGATATTTGCGTGAGACAATAACAGTAGCAATGGCTTTCATTTTGACAGTTCAACAACATTAACTGCGTTATTTACGTTGTTGAGCAGTCACATTTTTCGAACATAATATGTATGAAGCTATGGATTAGCAAAAACCTTAAAAATTATTCAGATTTTGATGATAGTGTGTTGTAACACACTATCAATACTACAATTAGGGTGCTGCATTAGATAAACTTTTGAAAAGCAAATGACTTAGAGGTGGTTATTGCCAGAATATATGTATCCGTGTCACAACTCGATGACACGAATGACGACTACAAGTCGGTTCACAAACAAACAATACCCAAATAACAGAATTTGTAGACAATTATGCAAGATGCTAAACGAAGTTAAGTACCAGGAGTTAATGGGACTTTTAAGTTATTTCTTTTAACTGCAATAGTCTCATTTAACCACGATTTTAACAGTCCCCAGCGCTTACTAATAAACAGTAACAATAACTTTCTGTTAATTACCAAAACCTAAGTGGTGTCACAGGAAGCCGTTAATCATCGCAAGTAATTGCTCAGTAAGATTATGTTCCTATCCTACAGACTACATTGAAAAATAGATCCGCAAATGGAGGAAGATTTCTTGAGAATGTAGGCATACGAGTTTTGCTTTTATCAATTTAATCACCATCTGACATCATCATCGGGACGACCTAGACGGATATTGCAAAGGGAATCGAGGTGGTTCTTGAAAAGGATCCCAACACTAAACCTAGACGTACATTTAACACGTCACTCGCAGCTTCGCTTGCAAGCTACAACAGTAAAATAAGTAAATAAAACAACATTGAATTCACTTTATACTCCAAGATTTGTTTGTTCGGAACTCGTTTAGGAGTCTTTTGTGTGCAGGCTACGTCTCTTTGTGGCTCTAAACAGCTCTCGAATAGAGGCCACGTGCTAAGGCAGGTCATCTAGAAAGTGCACCTGGTTCACGGTCGAGTGTTGGCTGAATTTCAATAATGTGGGTGATAGAAGAGCCTATTTGGCTGTTAAAATCAATCGGGATAGTATCCTCAGAGTATTTGCCCATTTCCAAATAGGTAGATTATTCTTCTTGCGAAATCGTGATCTTTATTCGATCGAGGGTTTTGATAATAATTTGAGGGATTTATTGGAGGTTTATGTTACCTTGCCTTCTATCTTCGATTATTCTTCAAGAACTCCAAAGGTTTTTTATTTGTGATCAGAGGGGCAATTCCCGTATTTGAACAACATACGCGTTCTCATCTCAGTCTCAATCTGTAAAACATACTTCTAATATCCCTACTATTTTGACAAGTTTTTGGCATTTGATTGTTGCCGAGGTGAGACTGCGACTAGATTTTGAACCTTTTTAATTACGACAATTAGACTTCTCATAAAATAATCTCTTCTCCGTCGTTTTATCAGGCGAATGCAGCCAAGAAACGCTTTGGATGCATGATGATGCTTGTATTTGTTTTATTAGCAAAAACCCCATAACCCATAAAATATTATGGGTTATGGGGTTTTGCTTTCTTATTTCTTCTTTTGCGCATTCACTATTCAACGACATCGGAAGAGGTGTCGGATACGCCATCGAGTTGACATTCGTTTACCCATATAAGTTTGTGCTACGCCCGGAACACTCCGGATATGAAAATCTCAGAAAATGCAAATGCTCATAAACAGTTTTTCTTCATTGTCGTGTTGAGCGTTTTGTATTTACTCCATGAATGATCAAGTATTCGCCTTTCGATTGGTTCTGTCTCAAGCACATCAAATCGACTTTTTGTTACCTATTATCCTATATACTAGCTTTCGAATGACCACGTGGAACTAATCCCGTCACCTGAAGAAAGTTCGTCATGCTAGTTAAAAGGGTATACGTAAGTTTGTATTTCTTAGTATTTAGACAAACTTTCTGGTCCTAACCTTTTTACTCTCTTTACCAAATATCAATTTAAAATTTTGCTTCGGCTACTTGCGAAAGCAACTTGTGAAAGAGTTTGTCACCATCTACGAGTACCTACGTATCTATGCTATGTCAGCTGCCAAGCAGCTGCATGGCTGTGTTCGAAAGGTATGATTTCGATGAAATAATTGGCACATCATAAATGGGAAAGTGTGGAGACGAGAGTGCGTATCGGCAAGCGTAATGTAGATCGCCCCCTCAGTTAGACAGACTAATGCTCTTAAAAAGGTGAGTGGATTCGGAAGGCGGAGGACAAGGTAGTATGGCGCAGCCTAGGAGAGGCTTATGTCCAGGTGGGACTGCAATAGGCTGAGTTGATTCATTGATAAATGAGAAGAGTCACTGCTGTCTATCTGTTATGTTGACAACATATACGAAAAACCCTTTGCTATAATTATCTTTGGAAGAGCATCAGCAATCCCTTTCTTTAGTTTTGGGTCTATAGGCGTCTACAGCAATATCTACCTTTTTTCTACTATAACAGATGCATCGTCTTGTGTATGCATGGTCTTATCTGATATCCCATCCATTTGTACTGTAACATATTCGACAATTGATTTATCTGGTCTTTTCCCATCAAATTCGCTGATAATACCTCTTTACTGTCTGGGTATACCTATCTGTGCAGAACCCGTTTATCAGTATCGGGAACTTCAAACTCGCCATTGTTACCGGCTTTCCAATAGGACCACGTGCGACAAACACTGGGTCTCCAAGTCACCGCTGAAGAAAGTACTTTATTAAATGTTTTCACTTGGTTTAGTGAGCTGAATTACAAGCAGCATTGAGAGTTTGAGTCATCTTCTTATATGGCCGTATTTCGGTATAAATTAGATTTTACAAAAGTTAGCGGTTCATTTGGTTAGGCTGTGGTGATGTTTTTATTTAAAGGATTTTCTTTTTATTCAAAACTGACACCATCAAGAATGTAGGTACTTCGATTAGAATTAATTTCCAATGCGAATGTCAGTGTCGAAAACAACTTGTAGGAAAATGTCGAAACCTAAGTGGTTTTTATAGTATTTGGTGTCTGTTCCGTATAGGTACCATACAATAAGACCCACATTCCCGCATCTTGCAACAGTCCAGCTACAGAATGACTAATAAGTATTACGTCATTATAACAGATTCTTATTCGAGGAAGAGATGACCTATTCCTATTTAATTTAGTCAAAAACCACAAACGGCGTACAAAAATAGTATTATTGTATACTAGTTTTTGCCCGCGGCTGCGCTCGCGTGGAGGTCGAAAATATCCCACAGGAACGTACTAACGTGATAAAAAACCTATGTCCTAACACAGTCATGGTCTATCCGTATGCCAAGTTTCATCCAAATCCATTCAGCCGTTAATAAAAGGGTACAAGACAGACAGCACAGCTTGCATGGCATATGCATAGTATGGATTCAGACCAAACCACTGGCCCAGATACTTTTACGATGCATTAGCACTGTCTGGTAAAGTGGCAAGCCCTTACTCATAGGCAGCAAGGTCTAAAATTTTAGCTAATGAGCATGTTTAAAACCTGTTCTAGTATTTTATGTCTTAGAATGTAGAGAATATGTAGGTAAGCCTAATTTATTGACCTTCTGAATCCAATCTTACCAGATAATAGGAAAGTGGTTGTTAGGAACTTTTTGTCGAGTTGTCATAAGTAGAGTAGGTACCTAGCAGCACAAGTGGCAGTAATTTCCATAGATTTTAAATTTGAAGAAGACAGTTCCAACGCCTTTTTCCTAGTGTAGGTGAGGTCTGAAGGTAGTCATGGCTTGCTTGATGCACGTACATATTGGAAAGTAAGTTTGAAATATAGTTGCCGCGAAAAATAAATAGCCTTCTTCAAGGAAAGCTTTCCATTATCATTCATTCTTTTTTAACCAACTTCTTGAATAATAGTGGTGGTTTGTACTTTGTAGAGCGATCTAACTTCAGAAGAGACTGTTGAGCGTTGAGTTTAGTCAACTAATTAACATAATAATAGAGCCGATAATTACGCAGAAAAGGTAGGTACCTACCTGAACAATTTTTGTCCATACTGACATGAATAAATTAGGCAATAATTTAGGTGTTTTCTCTCACAGACGGATAAACGTGCGTGACAAACCGGTGGAGAATGGCAAATGGGGACCTTTGCAACAAGGTCGCGGCTTGCTTGACTCTCGATGTCTGCTATTTATGAATCATAGGTGAAAAATATTGACCTTAATATCCTGGTCAAAAACTAAAAACTTTTGGTTCCAAGAAAAAGAAAAACACTAGAGTGTACCTAATAACTCCGCCCTTAAGAAGACCCACTGACCGACCTCATTTTAATTAACAAAAAAACATACCTACATTGAAGGATAATAATTGTCAATTTAAATTCCAAATTCCTAATAAAGTTGCTACTATAGCGTATTACAGAAACAGAGCAATATGATTATAAGATCAAGACATTAATGTCGTAATGATGTCGACAGAACATTTTGCAATAGCAAAATTGTGCCTCGTGTTATTTTACTAGTACACAAGTAGTCTTACCGTAAATAAGGTCAATCAAAAATCACACGCGTTGCATCCTGTACTTTTTGTTCACAAAAACGGGCTCCGTACTAGGTGTGTTCGATTTGATACAAAACCAGTGGTTCACAGCACAACAATACCGTTATTTCAACAGCTTGAAATCACAGAAAACGGTTAAAGGTACCACATCAACACACTAAATAACACTTTTAGAAGCTAACACGAACCTACATAGTTACTGTTTAAGTAATATAGTTTAAACACTCGATGTAACAAATTAAACTAAAGTTTAAATATATTTGTAACCCGCCACCGTGGAATTTAGCCCGAGAACTGACAACTTCAACTTGTGTGTGTTTACGTTACTTACGTTCCATTGACACGATTCTTGCTATCCCTTTCTAGCGTAAAACGTCATTGAATGAACGAAAGAGATGAAGTGTGTTAACCGTAATGTAATTATTTTATGCGAACGCAGCGCCGGTAGTGGTTAGAAAGAGTACTAGCAAGGGCAAAGGCTTCGACTTTATTGATTGTTTTCTTGGTGAGTCATGGTGCCGATAGATAGCGTTATTCATTGAAGTTAGAATACACATCTGGTCAGTAGATGGCGGTAAGAACATCCTAACATTGTATCCGTACTGCCTCTGGTTTATTACACATGAATAATTCATTTCCCCATAGGACCCGTTTATGGTTAATGTACTGTAGCCGTGGGGAAAAGTTTATAGATAAAAGGTGGCAGAGCCATACACATGGATGAGCAGCCTTTAATGCTCACTGCTGGACACAGGCCTTCTCACTGTGAGACAAGTACGCCATAATCCACCAAGCGGGCCAAATTATTAACCCAGTAGCATCATTAAACTTCTAAGAACGCGAATATGCATCACAGACCTAGAGCGATCAATCAAACTGTTTGATAAGTGTTCCTAAGGCTAACAACCTCAGTTGGTGTGCTACAACTTGACCTACAACATTCATGGTCACCTTTACGACCGGCTCCATTGACTAGGGGAACAGGCAAGAGACAGCCGCCACTACCTGTAAGGATACTAACTCCCCCGAAAAAGCTTCATAAGACACACGACCCCCTCGGAAAACAGTGCAGCAGACGAGAGATACAATTTGTGGAGAAACGAATATCCCACATCTCTATACTTCATCACCCCGGCAGAACAACTATACCCTATAAGACCATGCAGGGTCAGCCTTTTCGTGTGCCCTGGTTTATCAATAGTAATTTAAGTAGAAAATTAGTTGTTACAGCTCATAGACTCCGATCTGGACACATTCCATGTAATAAGTTTGCGTTCATGATGAGAGAGACTAACTCGCCTAATTGTGTGGAATGTGGAGTTGTGGAAGACTTACATCACTTATTGATGGATTGTGTTCGATATGAGTCTCAGAGAAATGATCTGTTTGGGGCCTTGAGGTTGAACCGACTTGTTATGGGCACATTTCATAAAATTCTGTGCCAACCAAATGGTGATGATGCGAAGAGTCTGTTCAGGTTCCTGGCCCCAATGGAATTAGAAGCATTGTGTTTAGGGCACGATGGCACTGTCACACGCATTGCGGTTATAAAAGTCCCTAATTAAATAAAGAAAAAAAAACTATACCCTGGTCAAAAACTCATCATAACTATGTGGGGCTTCCAGTCAAATCGGATTTTACATGGAGCGCCTGTGCATCTGACCTCCACAACATAATGACTGGTTAGTACGATAACCAACAGTGGACTCAGGTTGATCGTTGCAGACTCAATCTGGCTATATGGGGCATCCTGGGAGCCATCCTGAAACACAGTGCGAATGTGAAGTCTTGTCACAGGACATGTCGCACCATCTCACCAGCCCGTTGCGCACACCTGCAATCTCTAAAATACATAAACAGAATACTCTTTATTATGTGCACCATAAATAAGCCCGTAAGACTTAGATGAGGCAAACGACAGAGCTATCCTGAACGCTACGTAGGTACTGGTCGTACAATATGTAGAGTCATCAACACGGAAAAATAGAACTCGCTCGGATAGCGGCCTCTAGCGGATCTTACACTTAGTGATATGATAACGATGCGACTCTATTGGGATGAGGAAATTAAACTGATCGCCGCCGCTAATGTTCGTTTAACACTTCACTGCATTTTTGCACTGATTCCGCATTATCACTTCACCTTTGATCCATCCTAAAGCTATCATCAAGTCTGTCCAGACATAAATCGCCACATCCTGATCTGATGAGGATTACAATACCTTCTTGATAAGTTGAGATAGTAGTAGCGCACCAAACTATAACTCTAGTCGTACAATGATATGATAATATTTTTGCCAGGGGTGCTAATTTTGTTTTTGCTACAGCTAGCGTTGATGTGTACCAACACACATCAAAGTGTGTGTATCAATACGCATCAACGCTACTAAGGTTGATGCGTATTGATACACATAAATGCGATTAGCAGTTTTAAACGCGTTTATGTTAATTGCGTTACATAGATATACATACATCATATCTATACAATAAATTTAAGTAAATTTCATAAAAATTATGTAAATTCATATGCTACCTAAGTTGGATGTATTTCTGGGAAATAAACGACTCCATTTAACGGTTTCCTTCGTTTTCATTTCATTTTAGTCAGAAACAACCTGTCAGGCAGATCCTCACGCATTTTGGGCGGAGGACATCAGTTGATTAATTAATTCATCCTAGGTTTGTAAATAAATATTCAATGAGCGAAATTCTTCTATCTTGTCAATCAGTTACATTCACTGATGGATGGAAAATATGGCTTTATTTTTAAATACTTCGTAAGTCGTTAAATATTTACTCCGGATTTCAGTGATTACTTCATTCGTAGTATTGCGTGATCAATCAGCTCAATTAATTTGCCAACCAGTGACAACTGCTGACACCAAATGGTCTTCAGGCAATGCAACATAGTTATAGCTGGTAATAATATCCATGGTCCATGAGCCGCGAGAATTAAACAAGCGCATCATTTCACTCTCTTTATCATGACATTATGTTTAATTTATGAAAATACATGGATTATAATACTCCAGGATATTTTAGTTGCAGTAACTTGGATTTATATTTGCATATTTTTCACGATGAAACAAATAAATTTAAAAAAGCATTCGTACTCACTATAGCTTTCATTTAATAAAAGCATATCTGTAGATTTTTTAAATGAACTTTTTGGGCTTCTAATGATGTAATTTTCTTTTATAAGTGAGCCTCTTTTTAACTTTTTGTTCTTTTGTCACAGTATGTCGCAGTAACTTAACTAAGCTAGGCTGCTCCGGCCAAACGGGATAGGTTAGAATTGTAACTATATAAATCATATATTATTTGAGGTTCACAAAAAGTAGCTCGTTCCATTACATTAGAGTGTTCAATAATATTTTTAGGAAAGAAAAATGGGAATCATTTGAGGTTCGATTAAATACATGCTTTTATAATGATAATAACCGTCACGTAAGTCAGTTAATAAAGCAGGATATCCAGCTCATCACCTTCTTGGTCAGTCACATCATCATTAGGTTCATAGTCATGTCGGTCAGTATACATATAATATACCTAGCAATTTGCATTCTACTTTATCTAATGCTCATTAACTTATCCATAAATAGTAATTTTTGCTTTTTTTTTCATTTGAGCAATAGCTACATCAGCCAACAATATTTAATTGCTTTGCTAAATTTTGGGCCAAATAAATTTGAAAACGAAACGAAATGTTTGGTCCATCGACACGCTTACAAGAAGACCTATAAAATAGGCACTTAGGGAGATGAATCCCTACCTTTCTCCTGACACCTCCAGTAGGAGTAAATGATCCGACTGATCAGAGATACACAATAGACTTGTCAACATAACAGTGCAGTAGTATCTATCGACTGCAACCGTTCGCGGCGCACGCGCAAATCATTTCACTCTCTATAGACATTGATCGGCAACATTTGTTTTGTTATAGAAACTTTTATGTGGTATGAGAAATGGATAACTTGAATACGTCATAAGTTCACATTTCTCATGAAATTATCCTTCCTTCGGCTCCTCATACGTACGCCTTCCAAAGGACCGGGACCACATGGTCCCGAGCTATGTTAACATGTAAAATGGAATCTTGATAATGATTTTTCCCGAAAAATCGTTATTATTATTTCTGTAACAGAATATTTAATACCACTTATTATCTAGTGTTAGTACCTCCGCAAAAAATGCTTTATAACTGGAGAACTATAACTCTCCACTACATTTCTCAAACACCAAGATAAAAATATTTTGTTGAAAGTCTTCGATCAAAACTAGGTAGATTTAATAGGTTTTTGAGTTTTGTTATTTTCTTTTAAAGCTTGGAATAAATACAGCTCTATACATAGAGCAAAACTTGAGGCAGTTGAACCAGCGGAGTTTTAAGTTTCAGTCTACTATGAGTAAAAACATAATAATCACAATGTCAATCGTGTGTAATACCACCTTTCACAAAAGAAAATCCAAATTCCATAATTTCCACGCAAATGCGTTATTTACATACTTTTTCAATAACTCATAAATCAGTGAGAGTCACTTTTCATTTCCTTCCTACACAATTACCCCTTTACAAAATGTTGTCAACTCCCCCACTTCACAGCCGGTGGGGGCTTAGGCGCCGGCACAACACCGCGGAAAAAAGTAAAAATACTATCGTTAGTCATTAATAGTCGCAAGCGCACCGCGCACTTTTTTCCAACCATTTCTAATTTCGACACCGTCCCAAGCGCACGTGTCAAAAATATTTTTTTTTCATATTATTTCAAACATCAAACGGCTGACTTTTACCGCGTTTTTATTGGCAGTTATAATGAATAATAGTGATGTTTATGAATCGTTAAATATCGATACGTATCGTCGCGTAATTTACGCGTAACATCAGCGCAAATTGTGCGTGCTGGAAGAATGAATTGATTGTTGTCGTGGAAACTAATGACTATGACGCGTATTAGCTGTTGTGTTTTAATTGTATTTTTATTGGCGATTTTTATGGACAGTTGTGATTGTTACAGCCCTAGAGGTAAGAAGCAAAATTATTTATTTTTACTGTGCATGTTATGTGTGATTTTTCAGGTTTTTACGTAGTAAATGGCATATATGCCCGAAAATTGGATAATCTTAAACAGAAACGAAATCTCTACCTTATAGGTAGAGATTTCACAAAAATAATAAAGCATTACAAATACCAAATTCTCTTAATTAATTAGTTACAACTGAAATCCTAATGAATTCAATTAATTGTCGTGACTCGACGATTTATCGTGAAAGGAAATAAAATAAGTTTCAGATTTTGTATTATCTTCAGTAAATCGGCACTTAAAGTAATTGATGTTAAATGATCTATGGCTCGTTGTGATTCTTGTCTCTGTTGATCAAATTGACGCTAATCAGTGGCAATTATTAAATTTCGATAATTTTACGTGATAGATCGCAACATCATTATTCTCCTTACATTTGGTCAGCCCTGAAATTGGCTTTTTAATTCACTTATGTTATCTACAAGCTGTCCTTCTTACATCTTAATATTGTTGAATTCTCTACCTTTCGAATCAATTGTAATTGTCTTCGTGTTAGTTTTTCTTCATATAGAATTTTTGATAGCCGTTACATATTACATAACATTTAAAACGTGCCAACTGCCTAATACGTATCTGGAAATATGATTTCGCCCACAAATTGTTTAACTTAGTGCCAGTCACTTATAGAAAAAAAAATAAAAAGGTCGCATCGTCCGTTTCGGGCGAGTATATTCGTGCAAATGGACTAATAAGCCGACGAAATCACTAAACGTAGAGAAAATCTACGTTTTAATTTATTCGACACTGAATTCCTACGGCTTCATAAGCTCACAATTGACTGTATTTATTATTATCATTATTAGTAAACCTATCTAAAATATTACCTAGAAATGAGTTGAGAATATAATATCAACCAATTTATATATTTACTCTCATTTTCTCCGCCAGCTGTGGTAGCCACAATTCAAACCACAATTAGCATTAAAAGTTGACTAAAGTACACGACAGGCTAGGCACTGAAGGTTGCCAGCCTTTGTGTAACAATGCTTTACTGCCAACTAACTGGAGATTACAATTAGTTTCTGACAAGCTTAGTTTGCAGCAAGGATATAAATTGAAATTAGCTATGATAGCAAGCCTTAATTCAGAATATGGGTTGTTTTACGTAAAGCTTACTGAAAGGTGTCTGACTGTTGACAGCAACAAGGAACCAAGGCCAAATATCTATCGTTTGAATTCACTTGCTTGTTTTATTCTTATCATAGGTTTCTTAAATTTGGGCCAAATTCCCCAATGAAACTGAATGCGATCAGCCATCTAAACCGCGTTCAAAAGTTTTTAGTGTCGCTATACGAGAACAATGATCACATTTTCAAGTTCAAGAGCCGTCGCTCTTGAGCGCGGTCAGATGTGCTGATCGCGTCAGTTCTTCCGGAAGAATTGTCCAAATGTTTGCTTCAAGAGAACTTGTATTATGTTCTCATATATTTCTGAGGTTAAATAGCCATCGATATTTAGCAAAATGAAGTTGTGAAGATGTGAAGCTTAAATATTTATTAGACCCTTAGAAGTTGATTTCAAAAACCGTAAAGTTTACTGATATGTTTTATTAAGCAATAAAACTCGTGACAAGTAGAATTTTAATAATAACGTTAACTTCATTGTATAACAGAGAATTGCGTAAAATATATACGTTGTACGCTGACTCCAAGTAACATACACAAGGGCAAGAAGATGAAGAATTACTTAAAATAATCTACAGTAAAGTAACACTCAAAATGCCGATGAATAGATCTCAAGTGTTACTTAAAACGTTGGTATTTAACCTTAAGCCCATAACAACACAATCATTCAAAATTACGACAAACTTACACCACATACAACAACTATAATAAAACTTGTAATAATCAATCTAACATCGCAATAGGAAACTGTTTTATTACACAAAACTTTAGATTTCACCTTTCCATCTTAATATTTATATCGGGTAGTTTCCAATGCAAACGACCGGGTTTCCCTTTAATGCTTACAGACAATGTCTTGTCTTTCTTGTAATAAACGGCTTGATCTGTTAGCTGAACTGCCTATGTCAGTGTTGCGTAAAAAAAATAAGTTGTTAGAATTAAAATGTTAAGAAACAGTAAGTGTCTGTTGAATGTGTTAACTATCAAGTTAACGTAGGATCATACATTATGCAATAACTAAAGCTTTGCCTCGATACAAACCTATTGCAAATACAACGTGAAACTATGACCATAACTAACAGGAACATCGGTCAATGTCAACAGCAAAAATAAAACGATATCCATCGTAATAAAATATAAAGGCTCAGAACAGCTATTTAAATAACCTGCATATCATCTACATATAACATTCCAAAGTTATCTGATGAAAGGCCAAGCCGAATACAACGATACATTTTCAAAATACCCCCAATCCGGGAGGTATACTTTATAGCAGGTAGTTTGAATTGAAGAACCTAACTTCACCTACACAAAACCAATTTCCGACTGATTGAAAGACATAAATTTCCAATAAGGTTCTATTTTAGACTTTCATGTGTTTCCTTTGTTGTACATCAATTTATTGCAGCCAATATAACCAAATTCAAATTCAAATTCAAACCAAACATTGTAATAAAACCTCAAATTGTATTCATCGGTATTTATAAAAAAAGCTACTGAATATATTGCTGCCTTTCATCTCCCAAATAGGTTGTTGAAGTGATTTGTGCTACAAGCACATATTTAACAGTAGATATAAATGTCTACGAGCTTACTTTGACAGCTTTAGTAGAACAAAAACATCAATCGATCTTAACAACATTAACGTCCTTTGTTGAAGCCAATCGTAACAATAACGTAATCAGTTTAAACTCAACAATTACAACATTTTCGAAAACAATAAAATTTAATTTAAAACGTGAAATAAGTACCTGTCAACTATTGACAATTCAGTCTCAGCTCACAAAAGATCATCGTTCGTTAAAAAAGTTGAGGATATCGACAAAAAATCCATCGAAAAACGTTATTGTGATTACCATTGTTGTAGCGGAATTACCAAATTCATTGTCACTGTTACATTTATTACGAAACATCAAATATTTGCGAGGAAAGCGGTGGAGCAAAAACATCAGACTTGCGCCCGCGCTTTGGGGTCTGTGACGTCACGACCGATCAATTTCTCGATTAGCATCGTTCCACTTTGAGCCGATTGACTCGAGCCGTTTCGTGTTCCATACAAATTATTTTATAGTTTTGATTTGATTTTTAGAAACTACTGACAGTACGGAAATGCGCGGTTGCTGCAATTAAAATTTTTCCCGCTATCGCTATTTGGGTCTCAATTATTTTTATGTTTATGCTCCTTCTTGCTTGCATTGTGAATAGTACCATTATCATCAATACTAAGGATTTGATGAAAATTTGCAATGATATTATTAGTAAAAAGAGGTAGATAGGTTATACGCGCTCTGCCATAGTAGCCCATCAAAACTTGTTTCTTTTTCATTCCTGATATTTACGACACGCCGTTCTACTTCCAATTGTCATTTATTAGAGTGACATTGTGCCGTTTTAAAATATCAAATGTTGTGTAGCTAACCTACCTAGGTTACCAAAGAAAACATGATTTTATATTGCTGTAGAACCTACTAGGGTTGAACACCAGTTAAAGTTACAGAACTCTTTTCCTAATTTGTTTTATCTTTCTGCATACGAAGTGAAACAAATCGTTACGTATCATGGCTGTAAGACTTCCTTTAACGGATATATTTACACACTACATACATACTCAATCTGTAACGTTCCCACTGCTGAGACATAGGCCTCCTCTCCGAGAGAGAGAGTGGGCCGTAATCCACCACGCGGGCACAGTGCAGGTTGGTAGATGTCACATGTCTTCGAATTTTTGGTTCTAAGACATGCCAGTTTCCTCACGATGTTTTCCTTCACCGTATGTGAGTTTCCTACAACTCGTCGCGCCGTTATCTACCACTGGGCCACCACTGCTCCGATATTTTTTTTTTTTTTTTTTAAAACGCTATATTTGCTTACAATGAATAATATCGTTACAAACCGATCATCCCAAGTAGCCCATAGGTATTACCGTAACACTACCATCAATATATGCTTCGCAACTTGTTTAATATTCTAGTCAAAGTTAGCACTCGTAATACTCCTTAGTGACTGCTTACGACACATAGAAAGTACAAATAAACTACTTAATACTGATATTTTACTTGTGGAGTTAATAGAGAAGGTTCCTTTAAACGGTTTTATAGGGTACGTATTTGAACGTTGAAAATTAAAATACCTATGGGTAAAATGTCAATATTCAAAACATCGAAAATTTTAATATCGATTGTATCGAAATATCGAAAATTGTTATACCTAAGCTTAAAATGTCTAAGATTCAAAATGCCGAGTGATTAAAATATCAAATGATTAAGAATGTCGACAGTCATTATACCAAAGTTCAAAATGTCAACATTTAATACACGTAAGTTCATTATATTTACGTTAAATATCTCGTTAAAATATCATACAAATTTTAATAATACGTAGGAGTATGAGTGGAAAAAATGTAGGTAGATTGGAAATTATATTATTGATTTATCAATTATTATTCATAAATGTAAGTAGATTTGAAATTGCCACATTCTGCCAATGCAAAAAATACTGCGAGCAACTTGGAAATAGCGCTCGCCGGCCGCTCCTGCGGCACCGCTCGCTTCACTCGCTCGGCTCGCGCGCGATTGGTCACAGTTCTAACCTAACTAAACTATCTTACTGCATCACAACATGATGGAGGAGGGGGGGCGGGGGGTAGCAAAAAGCAAAAGCTCTTACCTAAAGGGCACAAAGAGGTGTTCTCAAGGTTATGACTAAAAGACTTTTCGTTACCCAACCGCTAAACTTTATAGTGGCACGGCTGCTCTAACCGTGAGACAGCTCTTTGTACAGCAAACAATAATTAGGAAACATACAACGCTAACTTTGACCCTTTAATCTATAAACATAAACGTCGATCGGATATAGTCTGCCCGCAATCAGACACAGAACGACAGTGGCTAAACGGCATTACAAAGTTATTAGCTATTTCCTGTACAATAAAATTAACAAAATTCTAAACATGTACCCCTTAAGAAAAATGGAGTCAAAAATAAAACTAAAACGTTGGCTTCTAAAACTAAATTATACAGCTACTGAGAAACTGCATAATCAACATGAATAAATACAAATATTAAGTAATCAATCGCTAATGAATCCCTAATAAAAGTATAATTTCTAAAATAACGGACGTCTTTTTACATCGTTCTCACATTGATAATTTCAACATAATGATGTAACCAACTTTTTGCAACAATATCATGATATTTAAAGAGTGTCCATGGATTTTCTTGTCTGTTCTTCTCCATAGGTGCCTACTACGATTTGGAATGGGCAACTAGCTTCATCTTTCTAACTCACCGACCTTGACAATTCAAAAGTGCCTGTAATTGGTTTATTTGAAATAAATGCTTTGAGTTTGAGTTTAGTCGCAGGCAGATTGTAGATTCATCATATTGAACTGGGTGAAATAGGTTAAGTTAGGTTAGAAATGTGACCAACCGCGAGTGAGCCGAGCAAGCGCTGCGAGCGGTGACACGACAGCGGCCGGCGAACGCTACTTCCAAGTTGCTCGCAGAATTTTTTTCACCATTTTCTAATTATCTGGGTTTTCGCAATAACCGAATTATCAAATTACCCTGTGACATACATAATATATAGATATCGATATTTAGGACATTCGATAATCTGTACTTCGATGTTTAGGAAATTCGAAACTCTGTAGATAATTAGATTTTAGATATATTGGACGTAGGTTATCTAACCATTCGACTATTTAAACTTACGTTCTCTTAATTTTCGGTTTTACGGTCGTTTGATATAGTTTTCGATGTTTTGAACATTGACATTTTACCAGTAGGTATTTTAATTTTCGACGTTCAAATATGTATCCGTGTTATTATACGGAAAGCACTAAATAATAAATACATATCTAAGAAAACTTGTTTGGATACAATTCGATGATGTCAAGTATGAAATATATAGTAGAATTCTCTGTAGAATTAGATTCACTTTCACAAGGTAATGTTACGTTGTACGCGGAAAACACAGTGTTACTGTCAATGACAAATAGTTGGCTAGATCACAACCTTGCTCTCATAGCCAAGATTTCTGCAATAGTAAAGACTTGGCTAAAGAAAGAGCCTGATAGAAAAATACTTTAAATTGCGATGCCTAAAGAAGATTAATGTAGAAAACAACATAAAATCATAAATTTGTTCATAATGTATTTTCTGGAAAATACATAGTAAGCACAAGCAATTCTCCTAATTTTAAGAACGTTCACAGTCTGGTCTCAGTGTCAATCTATAAAAATTCCTCGAGTTTCCATATATTTTTTTAAAGTTTTTAACAATTAATTGTCGTCGAGGTGAGACTGCGATTAGATATGGAACGTTTTTAATTACGAGGATTGGTCGTCTAGTCAGTTCTGTTCTGGTTCGACTACAAACCATATTTTAGAAAAGGATTAATTTTTAGATTATGCTATAAAGTTTAGTCAGAATTATAAATGATAAATGATAAATGATAAATGATTTTATTTCTGTAAGTAGGTTTGTACAAACACTTTTACACGTCAATCATATTTTTTTTTAAACTAGATGAAGTCGGCGTTTCCTATCTGACTACTCTGAGAAGAAAGGCCGAAACAAACTCAGAGGTCACAGTCTCTTTTAAAGTCCAGACATAATCTTGGTCAGATTATGTGAAGACCATGTGGATCGGTGTCTGAAATGGTCTTTTGAGGAAAGAACCACACAGATTGAGTGGACCTGTCCATTCAGTGCACGCATTTATCAGTAATCATGCAGCTCAACTCAGAACTTGAGGAGCTCAACGATTTGATGAACAATACCAAAGATAGGACATTTGGGTAGGCCGCATAAAGTACTCAAACTGCCAGATTAATACTAAAAACTAACTGAGAAAGAGATGAAAAAAAATACAAAAAAACTATTATTAAAAAAAAAAAAAAATATATGACCCACATAGTCCTCACATTCACAATAATCAAAATAATAATAATATTATACTTCTCAAAGTAAATATTCATGTCAATGTGTATATAATAATTTTCAAATGTCAAAGAGTATAAGTTTGCAAAAACAAAAACAACATTTAGTATGCAAAAATTGGAGCAGGTCAATCCCAAGCCTTTGTGTCTTCAATATAATTTTTAACGGTATAAAAGGCTTTCAGGCACAACTTACGTTTAATGAATGATTTAAATTTATTGATACTTAGATCTTGAACATGGCTTGGAAGTTTATTATAAAAGCGTATACATTGACATCTGAATGACCCACCTATTTTCTTGAGCCTTGTTGATGGTACAACAAATTTGTGTTTGTTCCTAGTATTTATACTATGGATATCACTGTATTTTTTAAACAATTTAATATTTTTATGGGCATACAAAAGATTTTCAAAAATATACTGTGAAGGCACAGTCATTACATTAATTTCCTTAAATTTCTCTCTGAGAGAATGTCTCGGACTTAATTTATAAATTGATCTAACAGCTCTTTTCTGCAAGACAAAGATAGTCTGAATGTCGGCGGCATTTCCCCACAACAGAATACCATACGACATTACACTATGAAAATAGCTGAAGTACACTAAACGGGCTGTCTCTATATCAGTTAAATTACGAATTTTTCTAACAGCATATGCTGCAGAGCTTAGCTTTTTCGACAATTTATCTATATGTGGACCCCACTGAAGTTTGGCATCCAGAGTTAAGCCCAAGAATACAGTGCTATCTTCAGGATTCAATTCTTCGCCCTTCATCAACACACTAGTTTTCACCTGCCTAACGTGAGGTAGCGTAAACTTAATGCATTTGGTTTTTTTTTCATTGAGAAGTAAATTATTAACATTGAACCAATGAACTACTTTTGAGATTGCACTATTTACATCGTCACTAACCAGCTGCTGACGTTTAAGTTTAAACAAAAGTGAAGTGTCATCCGCAAACAACACTATTTCATGATTATCCTTTATGAGGTAAGGCAAGTCATTAATATAAATAAGAAACAAGAAAGGACCAAGAATTGAGCCCTGTGGGACTCCCATTGATACTATTGATCCGGGAGATCTTTTCCCATTCACATCAACACACTGAATCCTATTACACAAGTATGAAATAAGAAGATCCAGAGCGGTGTTCCGGATCCCATAATGGCGGAGTTTCCTGATTAATGTTTCATGAAGCACGCAATCGAAAGCTTTAGATAAATCACAAAAAATCCCTAAGGCATCGTATTTATCTTCCCATGCATTGTAAATATGCCCTAAGAGTTCAACACCGGCATCGGTAGTTGAACGACCCCTTGTAAAACCGAACTGTTTGCTATGTAATAAATTATGTTTATTAAAAAATCTTTGCAATTGGTCTAAAATTAATTTCTCAAAAATTTTACTAAAGGTAGGTAGTACTGAAATAGGTCTATAATTAGAGGGGTCTGATGTACTACCTGATTTAAACAAAGGTACTATTTTACTATTCTTCATCAGGTCAGGAAACTCCCCACAGTCGATACAATTATTAAATATAAGAGCTAAAGTAGGTGCTACAATGTCAATAATGGACTTGGCGACTTCTACAGAATTGCCCCACAGATCTGCAGTCTTTTTTACGTTCAGAGTATGAAAGGTTTTAATTATATCTCTACTGCTAACATGTTCAAAATGAAATTCTGAATCACAAACATTAACATTTTCCTTAAGCAAAGACTCAGCAACAGAAGGTGATGAGTTTAGAAATTTTGTAGTTGAAACGGGAATATCTGTAAAGAAATTTTCAAAAGCCGCGGCGACTTGCGATTCTGATGTTATTATGTTGTCATTGATAGACAGGCTGTAGTCAGTATTTCGCTTACTCGACCTTCCCGTTTCATTATTAATAATATTCCAAGTCGTTTTAATTACATTACTACTGTTTTTAATCTTTGAACTCAAATAACGCGACTTGGCCATCCAACAAACTTTTTTAAATAATTTAGAATAATTTTTAACATATAAATTAAATTCAGCAGTGTTTACATAGGTCCTTTCATTGTACAGCTCATAAAGTCGTGTTCTACTTTTATGAATACCAATGGTAGCCCAATCACTGAAAGAGACATTACTATTAATCGAAATAGTCCTGGGAATAAAAGTGGAATTAAATTGTTTACAATATATCTTAAAAAACTCATCATATAGATGATTAGGATCAGCATGTGCACACAAAACTGGTAATTTATTAAGGAGTTTAACTTTAAAGGCTTCTAGGCGAAATGCAGTTTTGGGGTTAACAATGATATCCTTCTTACCCATTTTGTTATTTTGATTTTGAATGGTAATCCGTTGCCCGCAATGATCTGAATCTAGTAAATTTATAATTTCTTTGTGGCTCGGTATAACATCTGTATAAATATTATCTAGGCATGTGGCACTACTAGGGGTTATTCTTGTGGGCTCCATAAATAGGTTTACAAGATTGTAGGACTGAAATAAACTTATTATTTTACTACAATAAACCGAGTTATCTAATAAATTAACATTAAAATCACCACAAACAATAATGGACTTGTTTGAGTTACAAATCTTGTATAAGAAATGATCGGATAAGCTATTTGAACAAACAATGCATTTCAGTAATATTTCATAGTCACGGGAACACAAATTACGTTGTGGCTTTTGTGCACATTACACACAGAAGGAAAACATTGGGTCTAACTAAAAGTGAAATTACATTTGATCTGTTGAAAATAAAAGAGTTTATGTAGTTACTAGTGAAAAAATTTAAAGATTGTCTAAAAAGTTTACCTAAGCTGTTAGGTAAGAAGAAAACAAAAGTTGAATCAGAAAATTAGTTGAAACTCCGTTGGAAAGTAAATAGCCGTAGGTAGTCATTGGAAATAAATAAGCCTAATTCGATTTGGAACGGAAACTATTATCTATTGGTTACGTAATATTTGCGAGTGCTGAAAACTTAAGAAAAACGTTGACTGTTTTGTTGCATGAGGTTCACAACTGAAGTTCAATCATCTATGCTAATAATAAATATTATTATTATATATTATTACTAATAATAAAGCTGAAGAGTTTGTTTGGACGCGCTAATGTCTGGAACTACCAGTCAGATTTGAAGAACTCTTTTTGCATTTGTAATGTAACTTTACAAGTCTTTTATACACATATAACGACTGCGCGCGTTTTCTTCCAACTGGCAAGGCATTCCACAGACGACCGGCCTGGGCAGTGAAGGAACGGTCGAGGAAAATTGTGGAATGCTTAGGCATTTTTAGCTTCAAGTCATCTGTTGACCCTTAGGGCTTGAGCAAAAATAAAAAAAGTCAGAAAACTAAGTAATAGCGCGGGCAGCCGATACGATGCGACGCGGTGGTTCGGGATGAAATGTCACGCGGTCGAAGTCACGGGCAGAAGCTAGAATAGTATCACAATAAACTTGGGATGTATTATGAAAGCACTGGTTAAAGTTCGTAGCATTGAATAGAATACTCTTTACTACAAATATATGTATATGTGTACAATTTTTTAAATGGGTGGATGTATCGCATAAACCGATCGTTTAAGGACAACCTTTGGATTGATTAAAAGGGGGAAGGAGATACAACACTATAGGTAGTCTGTGGTGTACCATTTACCATTTTAGTTCGTATTAGTATTTCTAGGTTTTTCCAGGTTATCTGTTATACAAGTAAACAATATATGCCCTAAACTTAGTTCCTCCATTAGTGCACTTAATTTAAAATTAAGCGGAAAGCGCTAGAATAGTTCATGAATATCAAATTTTCGCTCGTTTTTTTGCTTTTTGCATATCAGTGTCAATCTGTATGTTGAACAAAATACGATTTCTGGTAAGAAAATTTGAATTCTACGGGTTTCTTTAGAGCTTACCTACATTCAAAGTTGTTGTTGTTTATATTGCTTTTAAAGACTGTTACATGTTAAAATATAATAAACATATTAATAGCAGCCTATCAACGCTAAACATCGGCCATTGTGTGAATGCCTCATAAATATTAATGGTCGAAGATGGCTACTGCGTACAATCAACTATAATAGAGGTTTCATTTTCACATGCCCTCAAAAATCTCACGCACGTCCTTTCACACTTGAGTCCGATACCAAAGAAGAATATGACAACAATCGGTACTTAGAATATCGATTCGATCAATTGAGAGACTGTCAGTAGCAAAAAGACTAGACTTTTCCCCCGGTATTTCTTGCGCGGTAATGATGACTGTTGCGTTTGCTAAATATGAGAGATTGGATGTGAAATACTATTGTTGTTAGTTTTCCTAGTTCGCGTTGTGTTGAATGTCTGTTGATTTGAATCTTCATTTTCAATTTATAGTCTGCTCATATAAAATAGTTTCGATTTAATCTCAGATTTTATATTAGTTTCTCACTGATTTTAATTTTGTTTGCACCTAATGACGTCACCATAGCTAGTTCATTGTGGATATAATGAGTGAGCCTCATCATCTTCATCATCATCATCATCATCATCATCATCATCATTTCAGCTGAAAAAAATGTCGATTATTGGACATAGGGGACTCCCCCAAGCACCACCACTTCGACCAGTTCTGTGCTTCTTACATCCAGTGGATTCCTGCAGCCAGGTCATCGGTCTACCTTATTAGCCTAGATAAACTTAAAAAAAAAATAGTTCAATGAATAAAAAAGTTTGCACAGAAAGGAACTTTTTATTTTTCCATCAGTTTTTCAATAGTTCTCTTCCAGAGTCTATCTATGCATAGTCGTAGTTTAGTGAATGTAGTAAACAGTACTACGGTATCAGTAGTAAACTATGTCACCTTCTAACAACTGTCGTGGTATGATTGGGTCAATCCCAAGCTCTTTATTGACTCTTCTTTAGATTATTATTCATTTAACTATCTTGTTGCTCATCATTCCTATTAAATTCTTCTCCATTTACGCTGCCTATAGGATATAATCCACGACACATGTGTGTCGCCGCATCAAGACAACCGCGTCCACACGCTTGCGGTCGAGGGTGTTTACTACTTTCAATACTCTAACTTTAACACGCATGCTACCTTCTATGTTGTAGTTCTGTTTCTTTCTTTATCTTCATTTCTACATATATGAGCAGTTCTGTCTTTCTTATTTCTTCTTAGACCTGTTAGGATAATATTTTATTGGAGGGAATATATTCTTGCTATATTTTAGTATCTCGATAGCAAACGCACGCAAACATGCAGACGTATGAGTGGAGTTGTATGTTGATTAAAATATGATGAGCATGACTATTTCATAACACATTCAATGAGATTAAATGAACTTTTAACAGTGTATATGATTTGAGATATGACTGATGGTTTTAATTACTATAATAGGGTATTTTACTCTATACAGGATAAGTTTTTATCCAGTGCGCAAACTATAACCATGAATTCAGCATATCATTCTAGACCCCCTAGAACAGGTGCG
Source organism: Polymixis lichenea (assembly GCA_949091785.1). Lineage (NCBI taxonomy): Eukaryota > Metazoa > Arthropoda > Insecta > Lepidoptera > Noctuidae > Polymixis > Polymixis lichenea. The sequence continues at coordinate 417,460 of OX420944.1, forward strand.
GGTTGTTCGAAAGCGATACCGTGGCCCCTGGCACACAGGCAACTGAGGGAACATGGTTGAATTTTAGTCAGTAAAAGTCTGACACGCCCTCCCGCTCCACCCAGAGCGGGAGATGTTATTTGATGATTTCCCATCCAAAAAAAAAGGGAACACGGGTGGGTATCAGTCAGTATAAGTCTGACACGCCCTCCTGCTCCACCCAGAGTGGGAGAAGTTATTTGATGATTACCCCCCGCTTACAGCCCGGAGTCTGGATTTGTGCCCATTTGATGGCAATAGGCTCGCCCTCTATTACATTGGACTTAAACATAACTGGCGAAATATGGGTGTACTATAGATACACCTCTGCCCAACCCTTTGGGAAAAAGCCGTGATGTTATGTTATAACTAGTAAGGAGTCTTCATAGAGCATTGATAATTTAGATTTCTGCCTACTTATGAACGATTTCAGAGATATTTACGATATTCGAGTAACGAAGTTCGAGTTCCGAGTACAGTTTTGAGGTAGCCCTTAGCGAAATACGTCGTTTTATTTACTTACCCTTTGACTGTCCCATTGCTGGGCAAAGAGATTAACGTTTACAAAAGAAAAAGATCTGTTTTATTTTGAAAAATAATTTCCCACGCATTTCCTGAGGTAGGTACTCAATGAAAATATTAACATCTGAGACGACACGCTGCATTATCAGGACAAATCTGTTTAAGTGGCGTGCTAATAAAACTCTTTACCTATTATCCTAGCTAGAGTATGAACAGCTAGGAGTCAAAAAGTATTGAGCATTAGATATAATATAAACCTAATACCAAGCCCGTATTCCCTGACAGGCTCGGCAGAAGTGTAGCTACACAAGTACCCACACCAACATTTCGCTAATTATGTTCAAGTCCCATGTTCATTACATTGCATAGCAAATCTGTTAACGTAAAACAATCTACCCACAAATAGACTACTTAAACTAAAATAATAACATAATCCCAGCAATCAGCCCTCAGTAACTCTAGATGTCCGTTTCTTAACTTTCTCTCGCGAAGGTCGCGAGTTCGATGCCTGCCCCGATGACACGACGCCACTCATTTCTGACAACAAAATATACATTATCTATGGTATGGAATAATAGGATGGAAATAATAGAGTAGAAGTTAATGTTTATGAAGTGTTAATGTCTTGTGAAGTACTAGGTGGCTTGACGTAACATGAGAACGAATAATGACGTGACGTTACCTGGGGCACGGCAGTGCACCGCCAAGACGAGCCAAGCGAGCGCAAGGGCTACCTTTTCTCGAAGCGCTTCATCGTTTTTTAGAACCCTTATAACTTGGGTTTGGATTACACCATATAAACAAAATTCTCGGGATATATTGTGAATAGCGGACTTATTAAAAATATAAAGTTTTAATTGCATAGCTCTTATTATTGATTTTATTGAAATCTAAAAAACCTTGAATTCGTCACTGACTCACTGATGATCATCAAAATTCTTAGGGTACTTCCTAATGTCCTAGAAAGCTGAAATATGGTGTGTAAGCTAGTACACAGACAACCAAAAAAATCTACAACTTGGAATTTTTATCCCCCAACCCCTTAAACTAGGGAACTCAAAATTGCGGAAGTCTCATACAAACTCCTATTGAGTTTGTATGAGACTTCCGCAATTTTGACGCTAGAGGTCTGAAAATTGATATAGGGACTCCTTGTTATTATAAATAATAAAAAATCAGGTTACCCCAAAAAAAGATAAAAATTGCCATAAGCAACTTACAAAAAGAAGTGAAATTCTACCAAAAACATTTTCAGGTAAAATGTTGCCAAGACGAGACTATTTGACTCGCACTGTCAAAAAGTTATCAGATCTCATGAGCTTCTAATTATTTTATTATTATTTCATTTCATAAACATTTCATTTCATAGTGAACAGTGGATAAAAAATTTCACCTTACGCCCATGTGAATATACCGAAATGGCCAAACCACATATTTTGACTAAGGCGTAGAGTTTGTGAAGTTAGGCCTTGTAGAGTTAGAGTGTGTAGAGTTTGAAGCTTGGCTCTACATGAGATCTGATAACTTTATGACAGTGCGAGTCATATGGTCTCGTCTTGGCGACATTTTACATGAAAATGATTTTGGTGAGATGAGCTTTTTTGAAACACATAAAAATAAGTTAGAAGATATTAAAATTATTTCACTTTGTAGGGTTTAAGCTACTATCAATATTTGTTCAAAATGTGTAATCCTCATCTATCCCTTCCCCCGCCAGCTTGCTATGGTAACAGCTAGTACTAGGTGTAAGTTCACCTCATTAGTTCAGGGCACGATTCGACCCCACGAGTCACGACCTTCTGATGACCTGTCAACGACGACGCCTTGCTTTTACACTGTTGTCGCTTCTACAATGTTCTTAGTGGTTTTTGTCTTGAATTTCTTTTCATAAACTCATCTTTTATATTATGAAGGTACTTGCTGTTCCTTTCGGCTTCATCCGCGTGGATTTCGTTAATTACTCCGTAACCTGGTACCGGTACAATAAGCCTATGTTACTCCTCATAACGTCAGCTATCTGCCAGTGAAAGTGTCGTCAGATTCGGTCCAGACGCTACGGAGATTACCAGGAACAGACAGACCATAGGTAGGACATGTAGGTATTTATTGTCTGTGTGGATTCATTGAAATTATTTGCGTAATTTATTTAAAGGGTTCGTGAAAAGATGGAAGTTATACTTCCAGCTAATTTGTAAACTCTAATCCTTTTTTACCGCCTTCCTCAATATTGAATTCAGTCAGAATAAAAAATAAGAGAAACATTTTTTTTTTTTTAAGGAAATCGTTTCTTTTTGTCAACAATAATATTCACAAATGCAGACAAAACCTAATAAGTAAAATCATCATATTTGACTTCATTGTTGAATTAATTGAATAGTTGTTAGTACTAGTACCTAGTTTATAAAAAAGGAAAGAATCACAGGGCATAAAAAAAATCATCCGCATCGTTTTCAACAGGCGAGGTGCCCAAAAGGCTAGTAGTATTGCCAAGTTGTTTGGCAAAGCTGATTCTTTGGCCATAAAATACGCCAGCCCTCGGGTCACGTCAAGAGGCGACCAGCTGCTTGGCAATGTGATAGTTGAATAGTTGTTGTTAGTTTAGTCGAATCCGTCAACTATCCAATGCTCAGCTTAGTCTGATCCATGTTGGAGTCGGCTTCCACTGTATACCTACCAGTAAAACACCTTATGACCATGTCAATATAAACAAACCATTAAAACTAACAATAATAGGTACTAAAACCAAGCAATTACAAGTTGTCAAGGCATGTCGTAACAACTTGATGTTCATTCAACTAGCCACACATCGCACTTCCCAACATTACGCAACCATTGCTGGGTTTATACCGGTAATGCTATGAGTGGCGCGGAGGGAATACGCAATGGAACGAGTTTTCATTTTCTTTGAGACGTGACTTGCGAGGTGAGTGGTTTGGGGCTTGAGAGATGAGAGGTCGCGAATCGGGAATATGATTGACATGATAAAACGTTTTGATAAAGAAAGAAAAGTTATGTTTGAAATAAATAAATAAAATAATATTTTAAATGATCGAGTTTATCATAACAGTTCGTTTTCTTATACTTAATGGATATAACAAAAAATCATACTTAGATGGCATAAAATCATAAAAGCCTAACCCTGAAGTTTAAACAATTTAAGTTTTTAATCTTCAAAGCCTTTCAGGACTTGAACGAAGCTTTCAAGTGATATAGCTTTACATACACTGCCACCTATATATATTCTGGCAAATAAATGAATTTGAATTTGAATTTGAAGTACCTGAACTATAAATCGCCATATATTCTGGTGCTTCTATCATAATGGAAAATACCAAACAATGACATATAAATTCATAAGAATAGCATAATCAGCCTGTGAAGATCCCACTGCTGGGACATAGGGCTTCTCCTGGTGTGAGGGAGCGGGCCATAATCAGTAGGAGTTGGTGCATGTCACATGTCTTTAAATTTTAGGTTCTCCGAGGTGACGAGGTGGCTGACGTTAGGTCATGCCGATGTTTTCCTTCACCGTTTTGAGAGCAGTGGTGATGGAATAATTTACATGAAGTAAAGCGCCTGGCTGGATTCGTATCTACGACCAACAACTCGTAAATCGCAGCCGGTACCACTGGTCTACTACTAATTTTTCTACGTAAATCTTATTTATAACCTGTCCCATTGCGCTCACAGCTCACCGCTCACACCAGGCGCTTGCGTCAGAGCTCAGCTCCCATCTACACGTGGTCATGGGACAGCCATGGTGCAGCTGATGTTACGTCACTTTATGGTCGCCATCATAACTGAGAGTTTGATGAACTTTATTAACGTGACGCTGGATTTATGATTTGATTTGTAGTTGTAGGTGTGTCGCGGTAAGCTTTGTAATTTATTGTGACATTTCAATGCCCTGTGGTAGAGAGGTACAATCACCAAAAGCGATAAGTAACCAACGAAATCTAAATTGGTAAATGACCTGTTTGTTTTCTATTTTTAATTAAATTTTATTCGAAAACCTCGACGACCTACGATACTTATCTCTTTTGGTGACTACAATTTTGTTTGTGTGCCTGAAGTCTGAATGCTTTGTCACATACTTTTAATGAAAATCTATTTAAACGATTTTTAATGGGAATAAGTGAGTAAACTTTTCAAACAGTCACTGTAAACGACTCAATCACTAGAGAGACTATCTACATTTAACCTTTTTCTCCTTCAGTTTTCAATATCACTCCACCACATAGTGATTTAGAGTCGAAGATCAATTGTTCCAGCTTTCCCTAATTTTCAAAAATGGACATCCGGTGCACACGCTTAGCATAATCCATACTAATATTATAAATGCGAAAATAACTCTGTCTGTCTGTTACGCTTTCACGCCTAAACCGCTGAACCGATTGTCATGAAATTTGGCAGAGATATAGCCTGGGATATGGAAAAGGACATAGGTTACTTTTTTACGCGATAACTAGAATATTACACAAAGTCAAACGATCTACAACTCATGTCAAGGCCCATACCACGGTACCTCATATCAAAGTAACGTGACTGTCATGTCCAGAAAGGGAAGCCAGAACGAAAATACTTCACCATACCTGCAAAACTACCTTAAATCTGCCTTCCTGTCCAACACCTGTTCCCACGTCGGTCATCGACTTAGCAATAACTCTCGACCAACAACCTTGTAATCAGATCTGTGCGATCCATTTTCACGAACACACGGCGAACGAAAGTAAGAGGTACCTAGGTACGGAAGTGAGCCTTGGAAAGCGTGTACAACCGATATTTTCCGATCACGCGCAGAGCTATGGCTCGTGCGAATGAACTTCTTGTGTGTTTCGGTGAATTCGGTGGCAGTTTTTCAAGAAATAGGTTGTTTACAATAAAATGTGGTCATGGTTTTTTGACGTGTAGTTTAGTTATAAAGATTTTGTGGAAATTTCTGTGCTGATGTAGTAATCGGTAGACTATTATTTTAACTTCTATTGTGAGTTAAATATTTAGTTCAATACACCGCCATTCTAAATTGGGGAAAAATCTGAATCACATTTAAAGTTATTATTGCTAATCCATTGCTACATATTTTCGAAAATCTACTCAACAACTTAAATAACGCAATGAATCTTGTTGAACTGTCAAAATGTAAGCTATTCCTATTGTTAGTGTGTTACGCAATTACCCCGCAGTGCCAATAACTAAGGGATTGTATCGTAGAAGAGCTGCCTGACGTAGGTGCTCTCCGGGTACGGCTGTTTCAGGAGGTTCCTGTTTCGCATAAGGCGGGAGGAAAAGCCCGGGTGTTTCCACTGCGAAGATCGCCCTGAGGACATAGTGGAGCATACGGTGGAGGTCTGCCCGGCTTGGGCGGAGCACCGCCGTGTCGTCGTGGAGGCGATCAGCGGCGACGATCTCTCACGTCCGGCCCTGGTCCAGGCCATGGTACGGAGTGAGAGTGCATGGGTAGCCGTCACCTCTTTCTGCGAAGCAGTTATGCTCGCGAAGAGGGAGGCGTCGCACGTGAGGGAGAGGCAGTATATGCGCCCTCACGGCCTTAGTCGTCTCAGGAGACGCCCTGGGCGTCGGAAATCCCAGGTTGATTCCCGGCCACCGTAGGCGCGGGCTTGCGGACAGCGAATAATGGGTAGCTCGCTGTTCGGTAAAAACCAAGCCCGGGTCGACGGTGCGTTGAGTTCCACGCACGCCTCAAAGAGATGTCAGCAGCAACTGATGGGGCCCGGAAGGCCCGATGCCTGCCAGGGGTGCAAGTTGTTCGAAAGAGATACCGCGGCCCCTGGCACACAGGCAACTGAGGGAACACGGGTGGGTTTTAGTCAGTAAAAGTCTGATACGACCTCCTGCTCCACCCAGAGCGGGGGAAGTTATTTGATGGTTTCCCACCCAAAAAAAAAATGCAATTTGCGGTATTAGTCCTATGACATGCACACCTTTATTTAAAAAAATGTAAACTTTTAACAATAACAGGTCTTCTCATTATGTAAGGTGGTGTATTTGTGAAAGAGCACACAAAATTTTGATAGCATGCGATTTTCATTCAAAATATACCCGCCGAGACCCAACGCGGTTAAGAATTCCTTCACATCAAAGCGTATTATGCCATAAAAATAGCTTTATCACAACAGTTAAAATATACAATAGTATTCCAAAAGAAATAGGAGAACTCCCTCTTAAACGTTTTAAATCCAAACTACATAAATGGCTTAAGTATAGATAATTGTGTTTATAGTGTGAAAGAATTGCTTAATTAAAAGTAACAGATAAGTTTCGTTACTGAGTTTTCATTATTTTACTTTATGTACCTATATATTATTTTTATGATTTCACCAATGTTATGACATGACATGATAGACATGCGTCGTTTTAGATTTTTACATTAAAAATGTTTTAATAATTGTATGCCAGTCCATGGCGAAACATGTAAGATCATAATTGCATGCTTTTTCTTAGCTTCACCTGTATGTTTGTATACTTGTTTATATCCGACTCCTTTGGACCTGATTTTGACCCACTTCAAACGGTTAGGTTACTTTGTAGACTTATCGAGGACCGATGAGAATTCAATAACTTAAAAAAAAAACACAAGAAAAGAATCTGAAAAATCACGCTTTTTAGCAGAACTAAAAAAATATGAAACTAAATAATAGTTTAAAAAAAAAAAAACATGCTTTAAAAAACCAAACTAAAAAAGCAGAGAATATTTTTTTTTAAAGCGTGGGGTGCTTGATATTAATTGATTATAAAAATACCTCAAACAGCACCCCATGCTTTTTTGAAATTATTTTCTGCTTTTTTAGTTTGGTTTTTAAAGCGCGTTTGTTTCGTATTTTAAAACTATATTTTTTTATTAATAAGACATTATTGTACTTCTTATTGAACCATGTTTTTAAGCAAATAATTATTTTATATTCTAATCTATTCTATCTCAGGCTATATCTCTGCCAAATTCTATGACGATCGGTTCAGCGGTTCGGGGTGAAAGCTTAACAGACTGAGTTACTTTCGCATTTATAATACTAGCTTTTGCCCGTGGCTCGTGTGGATGTCGATTATCGTGTAAAAAGGTAGCCCATGTCCTTATCCATATCTCAGGCTATATCTTTATTGGCTTTAGAAGCGACAAATTAGAACCGTGCACCTAGCTTCTGACGTTTCATAAGTGCCCTTGCAGGTTTATGTGAAATAAAATATTTTGATTTGATTTGATTTGATTTGAGATCTGCCAAATTTCATGACGATGGGTTCAGCGGTTTAGGCGTGAAAGCGTAACAGACAGACAGAGTTACTTTTGCATTTATAATATTAGTAGGGATTAAGAGGGATTAACGAGTAAATCTTTTGTGCCAGTAACAATAAAATATGCAATATAAAGTTATGCGAATCGGAAGTGCAGTTCTAGTGATACTTAACTTTCCCCTTCTGCTGTGTCAATCATCGCCCCATGGCCTGCACTTGTCATGCATCTTCTTTATATTCTAAAGGCATCCTTGTTTCCTTTTAACTTCCGCAAGCACTGTTACTTAAATCTGTCACGTTCCTTCCTTGAAGCACCTGCTATTATAGGGCTCTTATGGCACATGAGCAGGCTAGCGAATTATGGTGTAGTCACCAGTTACATTATTTATTTAGGGGCTGTATACAACTAGCCCCCATACTGATTTGACGCCATGTTTTGCAGTTTTTTTATGTCTATTATTTAATTTAGGTAAATGCGGCAAATTCTATAAAAGCGTGATCACCACAGTACTTTCAGTGATTTCAATATGAATTTAAAACGATCTAACTTTTCTAACAAATCACAAATGCCATTGCTCATTATGGTTTCGTGACACGCCCTCCCTTTTTTTCTGGGGTTTATCTAAAGGGACGTAACGTGCTCAATCTTATTAATGCGAAAAGCAGAATATTAGTTACTTTTTTAGTGGGATACCGTATGTGAAAATTAAATGTAACATACGATGAAAAGCGAACGTTTTTTTTTTTTAATATAAAGAAAGGAGATTAGGTCATTATTATTTACTACATAATAGCCAAGCCTATATAATATTAACATAGAAAAATATCCGGTAATTTTCTTTTGTTATAAAAATAATATTAATTTAAAGTTGTATAAGTGCTTCCACATTGGCCACCCGTACTTCCGGGCCGACGGATTGGTTTATTTGGTGGAAACCTGACATTAAGCTATTTAAATGACGTCTTCCCATGAGCGGAAATTCAGCGACATATTTTCTCATACAAATTGTTAGTAGTCCAAATTCAAAGTGCATACTTCATCAAAATCAAAAGTCATTTATTCAAACACTACTCTAGGCATAAAGAGCGTGACCACTTACGTATGTAATGCTGCATTATGTTCACACAGCTGTTACTACTTTTTGATATTGGTAATCCCTGCAGATATGCCATGCACATCAGATAGTTTATATAAATAAATAATGGTTTATAAAAACTATAAAACACGCTTTAAAAGCCAAACTAAAAAGTAGAAAATAATTTAAATCTATTAAAAAGCGTGGGGTGCTTTTTGAGGTATTTTTATAATCAATTAATATCAAGCACCCCACGCTTTTTAATAGAATTAAATTATTTTCTACTTTTTAGTTTGGCTTTTAAAGCGTGTTTTTTTAGTTTTTTTTTCAATATTATTTATTTTCAATTTTTTAGTTTTGCTAACTACAAAAGCGTGTTTTTTTCTATTTTTTTAAATTATTGAATTGTCATAGGTCCTCGATAAGTCTACAAAGTTTAAATGAAATCTGACCGTTTAAAATGGGTCAAAATAGCGTCCAAAGGAGTCGTTTACATACAAACAAACAAACAAGCAAACATACAAGTGAAGCTAATATAAAGCGTGTAAAAATTGCTTCAGTTCTCAGATGAAAAATAACGCCGTGGTCAGAGGCAATGACGTAATACAGCCAAACATACAAGATATCAATTTACTATCACAGTACTACATGACGTAACATCAAAATTACATAAAAACACGCCCACAACAACAAAAACAAAAATAAACAATAACCATTCCAACGTAACCGGATACAAGTAAGTCACGTGTAATGTAACTTAAACTATGCGGTTACGTTGTCATTTACGTTAACGTTACGTTTACGTTTAGTGTTGCGCAATATGACGTGACATTACTACAAATTATTGTTTAAGTCTGGTTGAGTCATGGGCTTGAGTAATCATGCTCGGACTTTTGACAAATTGGACACTTTCTTTGGGTCGCTTATTGTTCAATTTAGTTTTTTTTTCTAGCTGACAATTATTTCGTTATTGAGTTATTAATGAATAATTGTGAGATTGGAGAACTTCTTGTGGTCTTCAGATACCTGCAACGTTCAGGGGGTTGTCAATCCACGAGAAACGTTCATCCAGAGGTCCATCCTGCAGGGATTTCTGCCCCTATATTAAATATTGTAAAGACGCTCGTAGGTTTTTCTTTACAAAATACTCGTTTCTTAGTTAAAAAGAAGAAGCGTTTAAATTATATTAGAGACTCTAATATAATTTACTTTACGAATTTTAATTTACGTTTATGGCGCCACTTCTTCTTCCCAGCTTAAGCTGCAAACTCGCCAGCATCACAACTGTCTGTTCAGTTAGAAGAAGTTGATTCTATAGAATAGTATGAAAAGTAATTAATATTAGGAAACATAAAACTTTAAATGAAATTATTAGCCATATAATATGCCAGCTAGCACACGCCAATAAAGTCCATAAATATATACACGTAGTAATTAGGTACTGGAAGTAGGAACTCTATCGCAAAGAACTTCGCTATTAGGTACTATGACTTTGCTAGTAGCAATGCCTTTAGCAGTATTGGCCTTTCTTTTACCAATTCCTAATAACTCAATCAGATAAATTCAAGCCAGTTCATAGTTTAACCACAGATCGACATCCGGTTCAAATTCGTCACGTAACGTAACTGATTTTGTGAATATTACGCCACTGTCCAGTAATCCTAGTAATTACTTTTTACAAAACACTGCTCATTTTTTGTCCATTCAAGCATTTGTCCATTTCTCTTTTTGTTAGATTTCACCGACTATTCAATGCACGGCTAATTCTATTCTTTTGACTGGAATAGAGCAGAGTTTTGGTCCATTGTCTAAACATTTTTGTCAAGATCCACTTTTGTCAAGATTTGGCAGTTAGTGACTGATGTCTTTGTAGAAAATGGTGGAGTCTGGAGATGTGGTATTTCCTATATGTGTGCGTGTTGATGTGTTTATGGTTTGTGTGGTTTCCATTGAGTGCTGGGGACTGCTAAGTGAAGAGCTATAAAGATTTAATAGTATTTTCTGGTGTACTATAAAGCATATTTAAATAAAAATAAAATAAATGGAAACAGATTACGTAAGTGCTAATGAAAAACTTCAGAAGGTCTATCAGAGGCCGGGATGAGACCAAAGCGGTTAAGCTTTGGATTTGTCAGTAGATTATTATGAAAACCGTAACCTAATGTTTTATTATCTTATTAATTTGTTCGGTTGTATTGTCATTTACTGACCACGGCCATAATTTTCAGCTAAGAACTGAACTAGATTTTTTTCATGTAAACTATTCAATTAGCAATATCATAAAGTTTGATAAAGACGGCATTTGAATTCGGATAGCTAACTTTTTTATGGAATAACGTGTCATCGAATTTCCGCTGTGGGGAAGACATAATTTAAATTGTGTAACGTCAGGTTTCCACTTGATAAACCAATCCGTAAGCGCGGTGGAGTACTTAAGGTTTGCCGTTGTGGAAGTATACAACTTTAAATGTAGGTTATTTTGATAACATACGAAAATTACCGTATGTTTTTGTATAATTATTTGTAGGCTTGGCAATTATCTATATAAATAAAAAGAAAAGTCCTGACTGACTGACTGACTCATCCACGCCCAGCCCAAACCCTTGGACCTAGAAAGTTGAAATTTTGCACAGAGGTTCCCTTAATTTTTCGATATTCAACCCCTAAGGGAGTTAAATAGGGGATGAAAGTTTGTATGGAAAATCGTCATTTTTGTAGTTCAAACCATGCAAATTTGTATTTGGCCTTTTGGTTGGGAATGATTAATTACATGTATCAGTTTTTGAAAAATCGTCCCAGAAGAGGGTAAAATAGGGGATGAAAATTTTATATACCGCCGTTACCACTAATACCATCGGAGTACCCATCCAAGTTTAAAAGGCTGCAGTTCCTCCTGAAGGTATGTTTCGCTGAAGGTATGACCATTTATAAGTCTCAAGGTCAGTCACTGATAACATCGGGAATAGATCTTAGAGGGGACTGCTTCTCGCACGGCCAGTGTTACGTGGCCTGCTCGAGAGTGAGCTCATCTAGCAGCCTGGTTGTGTTAGCACCTGAGAGCAGAACCTCTAATGTATATAGTATATTAACAGGTACTTTAAGTACAAAAATTAAAAAAAATACCTAACCCCCTGTGAATAACAATATAAGTAAAATCGTCATTTGACTTGTAACTATTTACCTTAATTTTAACTTTTTTAATAGTACTTAAATTTCTGTTTTATAAAATATAAGGTCCAGTTCGGTACCCGATGTACTTTTCTCAACAACCATTTGTATATATTGCAGTACACAGGATCCAATTTCCACAGCACCACGTTTGCCTTCGATTTCGTCCCAAAAGAAGCATATTACATCTTTTGCATACAAGTCACTAATCGTGAAATTTAGGCAATTAATTCTAGATTTATAAAAAAACAAGGATACTTGCCCTTTTGGCAATTGCATCACGGCTTGGAGATCGTAAACTGCAACAACTACATCTGTCCTTTTCTTGTCAGCTTCCTTTTCTGATCTGGACAACACTTTCTCTTTCAAATGTTGGTCATAAGCCTCACGCAGTTTTTGTTGTTCTTCTCCGATAGCATTTTTGAATGTTTCACAAAGATCACACGCATCTTTTTTGGGGATGTGAAACGAAATATTAAACTGTGTATTAAAAATACGATTAAAAGTTGATGACGAAGCAAATGGTAAACATTCATTTTCGCGTAGATCTTTATAATCTCGGTATAGATCCGCAAGTGATCTTTCGCTTGGAATGAATTCTCTCGTTGTTTGTGCTCGAAGGTAATGAGATTCTATTCTGGGGATAGACTTAATGAAAGTGACGACACTTTCTTTTATTTCATTATCTATGGTGGAATGCTGTCCGTGCTTACCCCTCCGGTCATCTTCTATGAAACCGCCCTCCTGTCGTTTTGAAAGAGCTGTCCTAATGCATTGGTCGCTTATGTTTAGTGTAGCTTTAAAAAAAGTCTTGCAGACTCTAATACGAGTGTCTTCAACTTCAAAAATAAATGCAGAATTTAGTGCCCTAAAATTTTGGGTACTGCTGTATCTATATTTAGGCTTAATCTCTTGTGTGTGCCTTACAATGAACTCTCTTTGCCGTTGAAGTTCGCCTAGTCCCCAAAATTTGTCGAACAAAGATTTGCGTAATACTTCACTTATTTTAGATTTGCATTTCAATTTGCAATTATCGTGGCATGGAGGCTTAACCGCTCTTTCAGGGACTCTCTTATTAGTTGAACTTACATAAGCCTTTCCGGTATTTCGACGAGATTTCTTAAGATTTGTGAGCCAACCAGCTGGTTTTCTTGTTCTTTTCCTACCCCTTTGAAGGCTGTCAGGATCAACAGACTGGTCTATGATCGGTTGAGAAGTAGAAGCTTCAACAGGTGGATTTTCGTTTAAAAGATTGGGAGAATCCGGCATGGCAGACGGCACAGAGTTACTACCTATTTCTGTATTACTGCTGCTTGAAGAGCTGCTGGAACTACTAGAGGATGAGCTAGAACTAGAGGAGGAGCTGGAGGAACGAGATCTTTTTCTTGTCTTTTTTTTACCTCTTTGTAGGCTTTCAGGATCAGCAGACTGGTCTATGATCGGTTGAGAGGTGGATGGTTCAGTAACCGGATTGTCGTTTAAAAGATTGGCAGAATCCGGCATGGTAGATGGCACGGAGTTGCAGAGTTGAGTTGGTGGTGTAGTCTTGTTGGGACTATTAGAACTGGAAGACGAGGTAGTACTGGAGGATCGATACCTCTTTCTTGGAACGACGAGTGATGGACGGTAGCTCTCTTTGGGAGGTGGGTTGAAGGGCGGATCCGCATCTGAATCGTCTAAATCGCTACATTCGCTGTTAACCGGAGAAATATAGTACGATGGTTTCACCTGGGTGCTGGCTGATGGTGGTGCTAACGTTGCTGGATTCTTTTGTGACTCCATGGTGCCATTTTCAGAGATTTCTTCCATCACCATGGTGGTATTTGAAGGTGTTGTGGAATTCTCTTGGAGTTGTTTCTCCACATGACTGCGTTCAGGCTCATTTGAACTGGTCTCCATCACCTTCTGTAGAAGTAAAAGGCCACGGCCCCTCATCATCTGTAGCAAAAAAATACGAAGTTAATAAAATTCACGAATACCAAATTAACTCAAAAAAGTTTATAAATTGCAGTATTTTATTAAAGAATTAAAATTTATTAAATCAGTTTCAAAAATACAAAGGCAACTCTAAATATTCCTATAACAAAATAAACAATAGCATTTATTGTTTTAGAATAAGAGCGAATTTAAATTTAACCAGCAATAACAGACCAACTCAAATAGTTCCAAATAATTTCACCAACACTAAACTATTATTAGTTAGTAAAACAAAAATTACTTACATTCGTCAACAATACTGGTATAAGTGGAAATAGTTTGAAGAACACCCAAGAAACAAGACCGATTCAATCACGAATACAAAATCAACTCAAAATAATTCACGCTTTATTACTGCGGTTTGCCACGAATACAAAACTAAGTCGAAATAATTTAGTCTTTGTGCGAGTTGACAGCATATTCCCCTGCGGCTGACATGTCGTAACTGGTGATGCGTTACTGTTGTTGGTGGGGGGTGACCGTGGAGCTACTCAGAAAGACTGACTTACAGCGCCATCTAGTTTTTTAGGAATGAAGTTTGTACACAGGTGTCTTTGGAGTTTATGTAGTTTTCGGCGCTGATTCCGATAATTGCAATAACTCAATTTTGGATTATTTTGAGTTGTGCTACCCTTCATCTAGGTGTGCGATATATCAATCCGCGCGCCGCACCTCGGATATATAAGAAGCAGTGTGAGCAGACATTGCTTACCTGGATTAACACATAGGGTACTTTTAATCCCGGTAGTACATTCCCGTGGGATATTTTCCAACATCCACGCGGGTGAAGCCGCGGGCAAAAGCTAGTATATAGTAAATTAGATTTTGATGTCGTAGGTGATTGAAAGAAACAATTAGTATAACTTCATTCGTCGATATATTAACAACCCAAAAGATCCTCCTTTTTTGCACATTCGAGCGTTTTGTTATTTGCATAGCATTTAACCTTCTATTTACGTCAAATACTCAGTGAAAGTGGTTATTATTCAGTGACCTGCCATGATTGATGATCTGTCCCCTGACATTTTGAACTTCCGTCTCGTAATAGCAGACAAACGAATTAGTTTTGTACTGAGAATCATTGAGGCTGCCCATAAGCTTTTAACGGCTGATTGAATTAAATTAATGGTAAAGATCATAAACGGTGAAGCGACAATAGAAGTAAGGCGTTCTCAAGCAAATTCCAATGCGTTGACGATTGTGATTTGGTCAAGTGTGTGAATTCGTCGATAAAACTGTTTTCCTAGTGATCACGCTCAACTCAAGGCTACACTGGAGTACTCATTTAACAGCTCTTGCGGGACAGCTAAGTTCAGCAGCATATGTTGTAAGAAAAATCCGCCAATTCACTAATGTAGAAACCGCGAGGCTAGTCTATTTCAGTTACTTTCATAGTATCATGTCTTACTGTATTTTACTATGGGGACGGGCTGCAAATATCGAGTCTATCTTTATTCTGCACAAAAGAGCCATCAGAGCAATATATGGCCTCCGTAGGCGAGATTCTCTAAGGAACTGTTCAAAAATTTTAATATTATGACGGTACCTTGTCAATATATCTATGAGAACATCATGTACGTCACGAAAAATTTAAATCTTTTCAGTAAAACAGGTGAAAGACACACCGTTGGGACTAGAAATAGGGACCAATTAGTTCAACCAGGCTTCAGACTGGCTAAAGTTGACTCATCCTTCATGGGGTACTGTTTAAAATGTTACAATAAAAAATTAAACTTTTTTCAAAAAAATGAACTATCTCCGAAGTTCTTCATCAGATCTTTACCAAATTGAAATGGGACCACTCCGAGAAAGTATTCTTCCAAAAACTACCCAAATCGCTTCAAGTGTGCCTATAAAATTTGAAGAGTTCTTTCTATTTCTTCAGGATCCCATCATAAGATCCTGACTTGATGATAATGGGACCACCTGGAAAAAATACCCCTTCAAACCAAAAACAAATCCAAAACGGTCCAGTCATCTTCGAGTAATCGGTGTTCATACATTAAAAAAAAACAATCGAATTGAGAACCTCCTCCTTTTTGAAGTTGGTTAAAAATACCTCACCACATACTCCCACTGAATGAAACGAAATTTAAATCTTGTGTAAAACGCACACTATGCAGCCATGCATATTATAAGTTGCGGGATTACATCGCTGACAAAAATGCTTGGCTAAACACTGCTTGTCCTGCTCCACAAGCTAGCTTGAACTAAATTGAATAGCATTTAATTTTGTAAACATTGTTGGAGCTGCTGAAGATTGTAAAAGCTATATATATATCTTTGCATTGCATAAATTCAAACTTTTAGTATTGTATAATTGCATAGCATATGTGTGAGCACTATGTTCCTACTATAAAGCTAACATTTACAGGGTACCTCTTTCATTGACTTGAATGTGCCCTGGCAGCTGAGAGTATATCATGCTCACTCAAAAGTCTCACTGGTGGTGGCTTGTGTGTTGGATCATTATGTTCCCTTCAAAATGGTTGATCTGAATGGTGCTGATCCATAAAATCAAAATCAAAAAGTCATTTATTCAAACTAGGCTGAGAGTCAGCACTTTTTGAACGTCAAAATTACATAAGACAGTCCCCCCAAAACGCCCGCCCTTCACCACTTCCTAGTGCTTTAGCTGGGAAGAAGAAGTGGCGCAACAAACTCCCCAGCAGCACAGCTGTCTGTTAAGTTAGAAGAACTTGATTCTATACAATAGTGGGTAATTAACATTACGAAACACAAAAACATTAAATTTGCCATATCTCAGCTAGCACAGGCTTATATACCAACAAAACATTGAAAACATAGTACAGGCAAATAAAATAAACCAACACATGAACTAATATAATTATATAACCTGTCAGTAGTCAAGCTAATACTGGTGAAAGAACATGAACATTGTCTTGAGTTAATCACAGCGACCAACAATTATTATCGTTTAAGTAGTCGTTGACAGAATAGTAAGCCTTTGAACAGAGGGTGGATTTAACTTTAGCTTTAAACGCATTAAAATTCAAATCTAGCAAAGAAGAGGGGAGCTTGTTATAAAAAGTTATACCAAGACCAACAAAAGAGTTATGAACCTTATGAAGCCGGTGAAAGGGAACACGTAGTTTGTCCTTATTTCTAGTATTAATATTATGAATATCACTGTTTTTAGTATACAAGTGTATATTTTGCCTAATATATAAGATGTTGGCCAAGATGAATTGCGATGCGACCGTGAGAATCCCAATATCCTTAAAAAAATCTCTCAGAGAAACTCTAGCACCTAGTTGGTAAATGGCTCGAACAGCTCGTTTTTGAAGAACAAAAATATTTTGAATGTCAGCTGCTTTGCCCCACAGCAGAATGCCGTCATGTTCGTGAACGGGCGCCACCAGTAGGGACTGTCATCTCTTAGCTCCCACGGCTTTGTTTAATTTCTGATTTGTTATTTTATTTTGGTTTTAATTACGGACGCTTTAATATACACGTCTTTTTAAATCGTTCTCACATTGATAATTTCAACATCATGATGTAACCTGTCAGGGGTGCGGGTTGTTCGAAAGAGATACCGCAGCCCCTGGCACACAGGCAACTGAGGAAACACGGGTGGGTTTTAGTCAGTAAAAGTCTGACACGCCCTCCTGCTCCACCTAGAGCGGGGGAAGTTATTTGATGATTTCCCACCCAAAAATAAATGATGTAACCAACTTTTTGTAACAATACCATGCTTTTAAAAGAGTGTCCATGGAGTTTCTTGCCCGTTCTTCCCCGTAGGTACCTACTACGCTTTGGAATGGGCAACTAGCTTCATCTTTCTAACTCACCGACCTTGACAATTCAAAAGTGCCTATAATTGGTCTATTTGAAATAAATGCTATGAGTTTGAGTTTGAGTGTACTGAAGTCGAGATTTACAAATTGCACAACATTTACTCGTGATAGAAACAATGAAAGTACATAAATAACAGACATACCTACATAGTCAGCCTATAATATCCCCACTGCTGGAACACAAGCGTTCTCTCTTCGAGAGGGAACTTACCCACCACGCAGGGCCAGTGCAGGTTGGTAGTTGCCACATGTCTTCGAATTTTGGTTCTAGGACATTTCCTCACGATGTTTTCCTTCACCGTTTAGAGAGCAATGGTGATGAAAGAGTTTACCAACACAGAGTAAAGTGCCATCCTGGGTTCAAACCTTCGACCTTAAACTCGCGGCTTAACGTCACGGCCGGTACCACGGCGTCACTACTGCTCCACAATGAAAGGAACGATTCTATTGCACAATGTTAGTGCTGGCATCGTATACCATATAATATTATATTCTAGAGAAACATTCCTTTCAACTCATGACAGTTATCACTCATCCAAAACTCGATCACTCGGTATTCTACGTACTGACCAGGCTTTGAACCGAAATTCATCGAAAAAATAAAAAAAGCTCAAATCAAACGGTCATCAGTACAGATAACAACGGCGGCGGCGGCGGCCCGACTAATAGCTCCAATGTTTTTGATGACGCTACTGTGATTATCTTGGCAGGTGACGTTTTTATTTCGTTTAGGTACCTACTGAACTTTCATTTGAGTTGGTTCATCCTAATTTGAGGATTAATAGTCTTCAAATTGACTTAGGTTTCTCTGTTGTAGTATTTCGGATCATCTTAAATCATCCTATTTAAAAAAACTAAGGAACAGCGCTTTGAGAAAGCAAAAAGTTACAAAAGACAACCGCCAAATCCTTCAGAAATAATAATTAATGACCATTCCTTGAAACATTTCATAAGTGCTTGTAAATTATATAGGTGGATATTAGAAGTGGCAATTAGGGGAGAAAAGTTGCCCTGGGATTTATCATTTCAAAATGGATGAAAAATGCTGCAATCAAAGAAAGAATCAAAGAAAAAGAATGCTCTTGAATCAAAGATCCAAAACTTCACCGCAGGGAAGTAGTTGAATTAATAGATGTAGATCAATCAGCTTGCGCGGGCGCAGTAGCCATTTAGATAAGAGTGAAGTAATTCGACACTGTGATCTCGAACTTACGCGATACAATCGCTAGAAGTATAGCGCTGAACGATTACATTAACTTCGTCACGACTAAGTATCTTTAAATCTTTCAGAATTACATTTGTGTGTATAGGTGTAACATGTTTGCTGCTGTTGTTGATCTTTGACAGTTGTTACGGGAATTCTGAAGCCCGAAAGACTGACAACCAGTCTTGCCAAGGGGTAATGTGTTACCCGGTAACTAAGTAGGTGGTGGAGGTCAGATGGGCAGTCATACCATGTAAAATACTATCCAGTAAGACTGGAAGCAGAACCCAACATAGTTGGGAAAAGACTGGGCTGGTGATGAGATGGAACACAACAGAGATTGCAAAGTGGTGTTGTGTTGATCACCATCGTCATATCAACCGGGAAACGTCCAGCTGATGTTAGATTAGATAAGATTTATTTCTCAGTATATGGTACATTGAGATCTTACTTTAAACATGTACCTAGTTTATTATTTAATATTTCTACAAATATTAAATAACAAACTAGGTACATGCAAATCAGAACTAGGTACATTATAAGAATATTATATAAAATTACTAGCTGCCCCGGCGAACTTCGTACCGCCTCAGAATCAATAAATCCTGTGTTAAGTTATCAGCAAAATATCTTGAATCATTGCGCATGATCTCCTACCAAGTTATGACAACTTGGTATTTCGAAGGCATAAAGCGATTTCTAGCCGAAAACACCTTCATAATTATATTAGGTGAGCTCCTACTAAGTTATGAAAACCTGGTACATCGAGGGCATAAATCATTTTCTAGTTGCCACACCTACATAATTATATTAGGTGAGCTCCTACTAAGTTATGAAAACCTGGTACATCGAGGGCATAAATCATTTTCTAGTTGCCACACCTACATAATTATATTAGGTGAGCTCCTACTAAGTTATGACAACCTGGTACATCGAGGGCATAAAGCATTTTCTAGTTGACACACCTACATAATTATATTAGGTGAGCTCCTACTAAATTATGACAACCTGATACTTCGAAGGCATAAAGCATTTTCCAGCTGATACACCACCCTGTGTTACGTGAGCTTGGCGTGACCTAGTTTTGGCAACTTAATACTTCGAAGACATAAAATGTTTTGTAGCTGTCACACCTTTTTTCATATTTGTTTTATAACTACATGAGCCCGGTCTTGACCTAGATCATGTCTGATGGGGAGCGATTGATGAGGTATACGATGGATTGAGCGTTCCTAGAAGATAGGGTTCACTCTTGTTTTGAAGGAAGATGGGTTAAATGTGGAAAGGAACACAGACGCAGGCAGAGAGTTCCACACTTTGGCTTCGGCATAATAAAAGAGGAGCAGAAGCGCTGAGTACAACTGGTCGGGATATCAACCGAGTGCGGATGGTACTCGGCAGTGCGATGGTGGGATTAGTTCGTGGAGCTCCTGCGCACACTCTCCGAAGTACAGTCTGCAGAAGACCGACAGGCAAGCAATATTACGCCGATGTGCTAGGCTGTGAAGCTTATCTACCAAAGTCTCGTCGCCTAAGAGCCATTTGCTCTGCGTTCCACCGAGTCAAGGGCAGCAAGCTGATATTTTGCTGAGCCATCCCATAAGTGGCTGCAATACTTAATGCAAGAACGGACTTGAAGCTTTATACAGGCTCAAAACTTGTCCTGGCGTGAAGTACCTCAGCTTCTTGGCTGCAGTCTGTGCTTTTGACTCAATGGTTGAGCCGAAATTGAGATCAGACGCCAACTATACAATATATGCCTGTGTTATGTGTGCTCCTACCAAGTTATGATAACCTGGTACTTCGAAGGAATAAAGCGTTCTTCTAGCTTTCACATATTCCATGTCAGTATCGTTTTGTGGCACGTTCCCCGGGAATGGGATAAAAAGTATCCTATGTCCGTTTCCTGGTTTTAAGGTACCTTCTTACCAATTTTCAGCCAAATCGGCTCAGCCGTTCTTTAGTTATAAATAGTGTAACTAACACGACTTTCTTTTATATATATAGATGAAATCTTGGACTCTTACAAATCATTAGACTGGTTAACATTATTTATAATGACAAAATATTAATAGTTAAATCAAAAATATAAGTCATAATGTCAAAATTAAAATTACAATATCAAAAAGCATGATTTAAAAATTCATTGACGGAATAAAAACACATGTCTAAGAGCCAATCAAACATTTTACATTTAAACTTATTACTTGGTAACAATCTCAGGGCAGGTGGTAATTTATTACAAATTTTAATTGTCTTATAACTGGCATTTCTACCGCATAATTGCAATCTCTGAGCTGGTACTAGTAATTTCCCAGCATTTTTTTGTTGAATCTTTCGGAGACTTGTTCATTTAAAAGAAATAAGTGAGGATATTTTTTACAAATAGACAAACTTCAAAAATATACAGACATGGGAGAGGAAGAAATTTTAATTTATTAAATAATGGCCTGCAGTGGTCTAAATATTCTGCTCTACTCATGGCTCTAATACATTTTTGTTGCACTATGAACGCCCTTTCCACGTCCACTGAATTACCCCATATCACTAAGCCGTTACGCAATACTGACGAAACATACTCATGATAAGCATTTAGGACTGTTTTTTTTTACTAGACACTAGTCTTAACTTGCGAACAGCATAATTAAACACACTTATCAAGCTTACTGCATACAAGAGAAAGAAAAGAAAGATCATAACATGTAGAAAGATCTACATGTTCCTTCCAGTTCAATTTGTTGTCAATTATTAGACCTAAAAATAAAGCTGATAGCTCTGGTTGCAGAATTGCATTATTATGACTAATTACTGTTGGTATTACTGACAAGATACATATTTGAAATATAACTATTTTAGTTTTTTTATAATAACATGAAGATTGTTGTCCCTCAGACATTTTATCACATTAATTAATTCATTGTTAGTTTCAATTTCTATGTCAGTTTTGTTGGAACATTTTATCGTCAAACTAGTATCGTTAGCAAATTGGATACATTCATATATTATATTCACATTTTTTGAGGTCATTAATACATAATATTAATAGTGGCGGGCCCAGTACACTTCCCTGCGGGATGCCAGAACCATATTTTTTTTAGTTTAGAGCAATATGTCGTCTTATGATCATGTTCTACCCTTGAGATAACAGTTCTCTGATAGCGATTAGATAGGTAGCTTTTAAGCCAATCAAGCGCCTTGCCTATTATGCCATATTTCTCTAGCTTATGAAGTAATCGCTCGAGTGATACAAAATCAAATGGTTTGCTCATATCTAAGAATATCAACAAAGTAGACATTTTTTTTATTAAGAGCGTCGGTAATTAGTGTCACTAATGAAAAATAGGCTAGAATCGTTGAACTGTTTTTCCCTTAAATCAAACTGACTGTCCACAGTTAAATTGTATTTACCGGGTGCGGCGATTGAACTGTCCGTCTCCATCTAACTGTTTTAAAATTCGAACCACTGAATCGAACGCCGCCAAAATTTCAAATGTTGGTCTTTGACATGTTTTTTATCATCATTTGAAATGATTCTGTTGTGAGTGAAACACATTCGAATTTAGAACAATGGATTTAAAACGAAATTCAGTGGTTGCTCTTCATTTGGAGGGAAAATCGAATATCGAAATACGTCGAGCGCTGCCAAATCTTCAATTGAACGAGAATTTTGTGCATCGCACTATTCAACGTTATAATGAGACTGGTAGCGTTAAGAAACGCTACGGTGGCGGACGACGCTGTACTGCAACGGCGCCAGTAGTTGTCGAAAAGGTGCGTCATCGATTAGACAGAAATCCAGCGCGCTCAGTAAACCAGCTCGCGCAGGATCTCAAGGTGAAAGATCGCAGTGTTCGTCGCATATTGAAAGAAAAGCTTAAAGTCAAACCATTAAAAAAAAAACCTTTCTGAGGAACTCACTGGTTTACAGCATAGCAAACGGTTGGATCGATCGAAAGAGCCGATTTGCTTGCTCGACTCTGGCGAGCTTCCCAATTTGGTGTTTTCAGATGAGAAAACTTTTTGCGTTTAACAGTTTTTAAACAAACATAATGACCGTGTTTGATTGAAGGGACGTGTCAGCGACCATTCAGACGAATTTAAAGTCACTCGATGGCGTCGAGTGACTTTAAATTCGTCTAGGAACCGACCAAATCATGGTCTGGGTGGCGGTGTCTGATAAAGGCCGTTCTCCGCTCGTATTTCTTCCATTGGGTCGCAACCAAGTCAAAATAAACCTACAAATCTATCGAGATAAAGTATTGCGACCAGGGCTGATACCGTGAGCATGCAACACATTCGGTTTTGAGCGTTGGACTTTTCAGCAAGACTCGGCACCATCGCACAGAGCAATTGGAACGCAAAATTGGTTGAAAGCAAACGTTCTAGAGCTGATGGACCGAGATATGTGGCCGTCGTCATCGCCCGACTTGAATCCGCTGGACTTTTGCATTTGGGGTGGTTTACAGACCAGGGCCTGTGCTAAAAAATACACTTCGGTGGAAGCGCTCAAAGTTACTCTTACGCGTGAATGGAATTGTTTGAGTGACGACGTCGTTCGAGCAGCCTGCGCTTCTTTCAGAAACAGACTTCAGCTTGTAGTAAAGGCTAAAGGCGGTTTTATTCCCTCGGAATAAGTCATAATAAAACTTTGAAGTTTCTATTTTCACATGGCAAAAGTGTATAAATAAATATTGAAAATTAACAGAAATATTTCATTTTCACATACGGACAGTTCAATCGCCGCACCCGGTAGTTACAAAGCTATTTATTTTGCCATGCATTGCATTTTCAAATTGTTTTGCAAAGATCGGGATCAGTGTAATGGGCCTATAATTACCCATATCAGTACGATTGCCCTTTTTGAATAGTGGTATGGATGTTGGATGTTGTCTCTCTCAAGTAACGTTATGAGTCCGGTGTTTTGCCATTCACATTTACTTTATATCCTAAGGCCCTTTGCTATCTTCACTTCCTGGTTCCATATAGTTGAGGGGCGTCATATTCAATCATTTTTAGTGTATTTATTTATGTTTTTAGCACGTAACGAATTATGTGCAATAGTTGCAAATGTAATTTATGTCCTCCAGACCAAATTTTGGCCATGGCAGCAAATTTCAGCGGAGACTAGCCATGTACGCGGGAGGTATAATAGTGTACAAGAGTGTGCGCAGACACAGGTTTGCTATATTGGAATACAGCAATCCGATAGGACCGGAGAGAGATCAAGCGCACGAGCAACGCAACGGCTTAACGTACTTTCTGAGGCACGGACCGTATCACACCGCCAACTTCCAAATTCCGGCCTATAACCTACTGAGAAATCCCCAATAGAGAAATACAATAACATTTTGCCCTATCTGGGAATCTAACCCAGGACCCCAAGCTCAACAGTCGCGCTTGCGACCACGAGACCAACGGAGCAGTAAAATAAAAAATAAAAATGCAGAGAAGTAATTGCAAATGATCTATGGAACAATTCTCGTATGTTACACACATGTATGTAGGTATGTGCTGTGAAAGTAGGTAGTCTAAAAAAATAAATCAGAAATGGTACTTTAACGGATTTATTTTAGATTACAAGTTCAACAAACATCACTCACAGAAACTTAAAGCATAGTCTGTATATCTGAGAGACTGTCGTAAACCTCAGAAGAGATTCTCAGTGTCACCATACAACACCAATAAAACTACCAAGTTACATCATAAAGTATTTTATAAACGCCACAATCAATTTGTACTAAATTGCGTCACAATCACAAATCATAACAAAATAATCGTTCTCTTAACAAGTGACATAACAACGCTAAAGCCCTTTATACTCTAACCAATCAATTTCCTATAATAACTAGAGGTTATGTAACTATGGCTGCAGATAAAAAAGTTAAGAAGGCAAACTTGGACTTGGTTGTGATAGAGCGACATAGATAGTAATGTGGCAAAGGTCCAAATAAAGTGTTTCTTAAACTTTGGACTATCGAGACCCAAGAATATCAGTAGCATCCTGCGCAGTGAGCCTTGCTATCAATTTTGATGACTAATCTTTTTACTACAATATGAAACGTGAATGGCTTGAGCTGACACGAAAGAAGAGTACTTCCGTGACTGCATGCGAGACAAAAATAAAACCTTGCCCCAAAACTAGAGCTCAAGACAGCTTCCTTGTGTGCTGAAGATAGCCAGCGTTTTACAGTCAGTCTTCAGAGGCTCAATAGGAATAGGTAATTCACGTCGTAAACATGCAACCAGACACGACAACCAGTCAGCCATCAGCCAAGCCAGCACAACCAGCCAGTACAAGATAAAACAGGCTACATTTACCACATAAGAGCACCCGCTCGTAACCCATAGCCGTCAAAAGCAGAAATGGTTACCGTAGCTGAAATCGACATGAACTGTCAGTTGGTTGATGGCAAAAGGAGACTTTCAAAGGTGCACCAGACGAGCATTTAGGTTTTGCTCTTAGTGACGGCTATTTCTTTTTAATAAACCCTGTCTTTAACATCTGAATAATTTCACCTGTCTCAGATCAATCACATGACAAGAAATTCATGAGGATTCCCCTACAATGGTGCCGATTCTTTGGTTCGCCACCCAAACTAAAATAAGAGTATTTTAGAGAGACTGCGAAACATAAAGTGACGCTTTCGGACTGTCAAACAAAATCCCGTCTCTTTCTTGTTTCAATAGGAAGAAAAAGACAGCAACAGCCTCAATTAAGTTTAGTTGGTGCACAAAAGAATCATCACCAGTAACCAAAAATCTTTCCTATGCAATTTTCCTTGAGGTTGCATTCTTGCTTACTATGTTGGCTGCATTGCATACCATGCACCTTCTGTACACAATACATTCGATATTATAATACGTTATCGGTAATCCGGAGATTGGTTGTCAGTGAAAGTGCTATCATTACGCTGATGCGTTGTTGATGAGGTCACTGACAGCAACCGCATGACTCGGGACACGTACAGAGATGGTGCATATATCACTCTTGATGCAACGTGGGAACATACATTGTTGGGTGCAATTTAGGAGGATTGCCATGCGAAAGATCACATGGTATGGCAATAATGTTACCTTGCTATAAAAATAGCAAGGTAATATTTTACTGAATGTGTCAAGCGCCTTTGAATCATGTGCGGTGTAATGTTTTCTTGATTTTAAATTGAAAAGGTATTCTTTTTCTCACCATGTTGTTTGAATAAAACTGGTCCTTTGAAAATTCTGAAAGCAGTTTTGTCGGAAATGTCTCAAAGAATATTCTGTACTGCCCAAGCTGTTTTTCGGTTAATGTTGGCTAATAGACCAGTCATGTTTAAATACGGACTCTATCGCTGATATGCGTATCTTTCCATCCATAATGGTCGCTTATTATTTTTCTAATACTGAGCGTTGGATCAACAGTGCCTTCAAAGGAACTCCGACCGACTCCATGAGAGTTTGTAAGTTGTGCAAGATCTCCATATAACTATTTTTACAACCGCCAAATGTCCTCAACATCCTTTTAAGGTAAAGTCGTTAAAAATCCGATGTTTAAGAATATTAACATACTTCAAAGGTAACATTTGGTTACATAAAGAAGCTTCACTTATGCGCCCGCATCGCTATGCCTTGGAAGTTCCGTATTGCCTACAGAATATGCAAAATTAAAACATCGTCTAGTGTATAACAAACAAAACTGAATTAATACATTACAAACTGTCATAATTTCACTTTCAAAAGTTGTTTGTGTAGTGACAAGGCATTTCCATAACGATTTGAACATTAACTTTCCATAATTGAGGAATAGAATGTGTAGCAATCGTAACAAGTTATACAAATATTCTTGATGAATCTTTCCTTCCGTGTAAACAAAAAGTACGCTAATTAAAAACACTGTGCTGCATACCCAGTAAATAACCCTTAATCCTCACCCCAAAGGAACATTTTGATACCTACAAGAGGATGGATGCCAGGGGTGCGGGTTGTTCGAAAGAGATACCGCGGCCCCTGGCACACAGGCAACTGATGGGTGGATTTTAGTCAGTAAAAGTCTGACACGTCCTCCTGCTCCACCCAGAACGGGAGAACTATTTGATGATGTCCCAACCAAAAAAAAAAAAAGGATGGACTGTGCTGCAGCCTTCTTTCTTCTGCTACCTAAAGATAAAAATAAATTGCGATAAACCTACACTGCCATTCTTTTGCAAATATTGATGGCAATCGGAGTGGGTATGACAAGGTGCAAATTAAGCAGTATTCATTTCTATCATACAAACAGTACCTTATTATATCGTTTAAGTTTGGTGTTACCTTTCTTTTTTTTTTTGAGGATGGGAAATCATCAAATAAGTTCTCCCGCTCTGGGCGGAGTATGTCAGACTTTTACTAACTAAAACCCACCCATGTTCCTTCAGTTGCCTGTGTGCCAGGGGCCGCGGTGTCTCACCTGATTATACTCATCGTACTCACTTTTCGCAAAAAAAGGAATTATCATAATGGTCTGTTCCTTATGTAGCGGTCATTAGGAGATCTTTATCATAAGTCGACGTTAATAGACTTTCATACTTGATTGGTGAACGAAAACATCGCGAGGAAACCAGCATGTTCTAGAATCAAAAAATTCAAAGACGTGACATTTACCAAACCGCACTGAACCCGCGTAGTGGATTACGGCCCACTCCCTCTCAAAAAGAGCAGAGGCCTGTGTCACAGCAGTGGGAACATTATAGGATGGTACCTACATAATATTTAAATAGGTATTTCGGGTTAAGTTATTGATTTAATTACCATGGTTGGTATTCCGTAAGAAAGCTAGTAAATGCTGCTTTACAGTCGCAAACGTTAGTACATTTATATCAATTAAAATAACCGGGAAAATAATCATAAATATTCATATTTTTATATATTGTGTAAATATTCTATTCCGGAAAAAAAACCCAATACCCTGAATGGGTATTGGGTTTTTTTAATCAACTCAAATTGCAAATAAATTTAATGTACCTACTTATGTAACTTAGTTTGCTCAGTAATTCAGCTAGATTACTCATCAATGTTTTTCTTCCCAAGTTAATAACTTACATAGTCAGTATCAGCCAGTTAAACGATAAGCACATATCAGTAAATCAAACACTAAACTTTAGACAGACAAAACAAGGCGAGGTTCGACAACGACCCATGGATCCATGACTTAGCGACACACGGAGTTGCGACAATCGTCGATAGGATCCGGCAACTGGGACTCGAGGTGGCCTTGCACAAGTCCGAGGCCATGTGGTTTCATGGTCTTCGGAATGCGCCACTGACGGGTTCCCAGATAACGGTGGGAGGGGTTCACATCGGCGTCGAGTCGACGATGAAGTACCTAGGACTCGTCCTCGACAGCCGGTGGAACTTCGCGGAGCACTTCCGACGTTTGGCTCCCAGACTGGAGCGGGCCGGGGCTGCCTTGAAGCGGCTCCTGCCCAATCTAGGGGGGCCAAACGCCTCCTGCCGGAGGCTCTACGCGGGGGTCGTGCGGGCCATGGCCCTATACGGGGCGCCGGTGTGGGCGCCTGCATTGAGGCGCCAACCAGCACGCCGGTTGAAGGCGGCCCATAGGGTCATGGCCATCCGGATGATCCGGGGATACCGCACGATCTCCGGTGAGGCGGCGGGCCTCCTTGCCGGATTACCGCCATGGGATCTGGAGGCAAACGCCCTCGCGCTCACTTGGGAGTGGCGCGAGGAGGCCAAACGCCGGGGCGTAACTCCGCTGCCGCGGGAAATCGCGGCACGGCGGACAGAGCTCCGGCAGGATCTCATGGCGACGTGGAAAGTGCGATTGTCGCAACCCAGTGCTGGGCACGCCGCGATTGCGGCGGTAAGTCCCCTCTTTGAGGAGTGGCTTGAGAGGCGGCATGGCGCCCTCACCTTCCGCCTGACACAGGTCCTCACCGGACATGGCTGTTTCGGGAGGTTCCTGTTTCGGATAGGGCGGGAGGAAACGCCCGGGTGTTTCCATTGCGAAGATCGCCCAGAGGACACGGTGGAGCATACGGTGGAGGTCTGCCCAGCTTGGGCGGAGCAACGCCGTGTCCTCGTGGAGGTGATCGGCGGCGGCGATCTCTCGCGTCCGACCCTGGTCCAGGCCATGGTACGGAGCGAGAGGGCATGGCTGGCAGTCGCCTCCTTCAGCGAAGCAGTAATGCTCGCAAAGAGGGAGGCGGCGCACGTGAGGGAGATGCAGTACATGCGCCCTCACAGCCGTGGCCTTCGCAGGAGACGCCCTGGGCGTCGGGAATCCCAGGCTGATTCCCGGCCACCGTAGGCACGGGCTTGCGGACGGCGAGTAATGGGTACCTCGCTGTCCGGTAAGGACCAAGCCCGGGTCGACGGCGCGTTGTGTTCCACGCGCGCCTCAAAGAGATGTCAGCAGCAACAGAGGGGCCCGCAAGGGCCGATGCCTGCCGGGGGTGCGGGTTGTTCGAAAGAGATACCGCTGCCCCTGGCACACAGGCAACTGAGGGAACACGGGTGGGTTTTAGTCAGTAAAAGTCTGACACGCTCTCCCGCTCCACCCAGAGCGGGAGAAGTTATTTGATGATTTCCCACCCAGAAAAAAAAAAAAAAAACCCATGGATCCATTTAAATCATATCTCTTGGTCAAATTAATTTAATCTACTAGGTCAGAAGTCGGAAACTTTTAATTTGGGTGGTCTTGGTTAGGATATACCGTTATAATTATGTGTCGAATTGAGTTTATTGAAAAATGGTTTATAATAAAGGGTTCTAAGAAAGAGACTATTTACCAATTAAATATTTGGCACGCCGACGCCGACGGTCAATTAGCTGTTTCATAAAAACCGCAAAATGCTCGATGAAAGCAGTGAGTGTAACTTGTTTATTAATAAAAACTTATTAAAAAAAAAACAGCTGGTTCTGAGTTACTACTGAGAAACACAAGCAGCATTCCAGCACCTGGTAAACATAATGGCTCCTCTACACAATCGGCGATGATCGTAAATCGTATGATCTTTTGTAATCGTGTGATCAGCGATCGTGTGGACAACTAGCCGAAATTCCCTTAGATGCGTGCCCGAAAAACCGACAACTCACGAACCAAAGTATGTATTTACAGAATTTTAGTAATTAAAATCATCAATACAACCCTCTAAGTTCATTGAATCATATTTTGTTCTACCTACAGTCCGACACAGACCTGCAAATTGCATGAAACTTAAGATAATTGAATTTCGCACAAGTCATTATGCAACAATGGAACCCAAATATAAAGTCCAAATAGCGACGTGCGACTATGCGACAAAAAGTCGCACCTCTTGAATACACAATAGTTACGTGCTCACATGTAAATACCAAGAATAATGAGTAGCTATGAGCTCATCAATAATGTATGTGTAACAACATTACACCTTTTTACCGCGCGGTTGGGTAATCGCCGGTGTGTACATGACAGATGGCTTAGTTCCGTATTGAGGACTGTCCTTCCGCAAGCATATGTTTAAGTACAGAAGTGAATTTTCCTATTACATATATACGGTGGCAGGGACATCGACGCACCACCTGTCACTATGGATTCAGTACATGATTCTCGACCCCTTTGGAAACAATCAGCTGTTTCTTACAAAAGTGCAAGACCTTCGCGCTCAGAATTTATGGAACAGCTATGTTTTTGTCCCTGTATATATAGAGGACCCTATCATGCAGACCTACATTATCAGTATTTTTACAAAATCTCATAATTTTTTTTTTTTTGGTTCCTGAAAACAACATTGCACTGAAATTTGTTGATCCTGTAAGCTAGCTAACTCACTAAAGTTACGTTCATGAAACAATGTTTAAAATAAATAAATGGATAATATTCATGGCCATATTACACACATGACTTTTTTACGCAAGATACGAAAATGAGTACCGCAAAAAAAAGAATTAATTTATAGCACAGCCTTTGGTCGTGTTGAAAGCGGAAAGTTTTTAAAATAAAATAAATATATACTAACACTGGCTCGAGCCAGAGCCAGAGACTCAGAAGAGTGTTCGAACTCAAAAGAAGCAACTTTTAAATGCACAAAAATGTTATCAAAATAATATGAGATACCTATTTCAATAGAAAAGTCTTTGTTTTAAACTTAAAATTTATTTATGATTATTTTTTAACGTGTTTTACGGGAACAATTTTAATTTTACAATATAAAAAGAGATTTAATTATAATTGGGTTTACATAATCAACCTGTAATGTTCCTACTGCTGGGACACCGACCTCCTCTTGGTGAGAGGGAGTGGGCCGTAAATCCACTACTGGGCCCAGTGCGGTTTGGTACATGTCAAATGTTTTCGAATTTTTGGTTCTAGGACATAGTCTCCTAACGATGTCTGTCCTTCACCGTTTCGAGAGCAGTGGTGATGAAAATATTTACAAAAAGTAAAGTGACTGTCCGGGTTTGAACCTACGACCTACATCTCGGAAGTCGTAATTGGGTTTAGCCGTACCTAAATCAAGCCACAAATAGAAACCTAACTACCGTTCAGTTTATCTGGGCCTCAAGTCTGCTATTACAATAGTGTCAGAATGGTCTATGATTGATTTCAAAATTGTTGATTTTGACAAGTTTGGTAATCTACTAATATAATGGCGTTATTATGACTTTCCAATGGTCAGCCACTGACACTCCATTGAAAGAAATGACATTTATTGGTAATCTCGTATATAATGACAAATGAATGACCGACTTAGGCGGTAATCTGTTAAAATTTAACACTAATAAACTAATAAAAAATATGTAAAATATGTATAAATGAAATCGGGCATGAATAAATTTTCAAATTTAGTAGTCGTTTTTGGAAAATCATTACTACTAACGGGTTTTATAATAATGGCAATACGACTATGCCATTATAACACAATTCTATTACGAGACCATTGACCGACCAATGATCGACCATTATGAATTTAGCAGATTACGAACTTTTAGCAAAATGACAATGGCGATTCCATTGTTGGAATGACGAATTTATAATAAAAATAGCAGGCTTGAGCCGAAGTAAACAATCGTCCACGCTCCAGCGTCCGCTTCTCGCTGTCTATGCGACCTAGCTCATTGACGGACCGTGAACAAATAGCGTGTCACATAATTCGTTCCTCATACTCATCGCGATATAATTCTCATAATAGTATTACAAAATCACTAAAATCATTATCTAAGCCAACATTTATTAAACGTACATTTTATTTATAGTGTTTTATTTTTTATCATACTAGAAATGTCAAACAAACTGTGTATGAAATTGTGTTTGTCAGCGATTTGTTCTTATTTTTTAAAATGCGTTAGTTTTTAAATTTCATAAAAATATAATTTTGTTTAAAGTTTTTTTTAAATTTTTCACCAAATTTCATTAATATTAATTTGTGCCTCTATTTTTTATGAGCACAATGAATAAATCTTTGGCAGTTATTACACAACACATAACTCTCGCTCTTAGAAAATCCTGGATATCTTCTTCTTCATACGAGTACATAATACTGTGATAACTAAGTTTTGCTTGTTTTTTGTAGTGTTTGTTTAGCGTGCCTTAACCTGGATGAAATAAATTTGTTTTTCTTTTTTTCTTCACTCTTAAGGGACCATATCTATAATTTCATGGTATCATCTTCTTCAGAATGTGGGGTTCCATTACGTCGGCACACGCGTCAGCCTCGAGACCGAACACATGGACAACTAC
Organism: Polymixis lichenea; assembly: GCA_949091785.1. Lineage (NCBI taxonomy): Eukaryota > Metazoa > Arthropoda > Insecta > Lepidoptera > Noctuidae > Polymixis > Polymixis lichenea. Next base: position 450,187 of record OX420944.1, read on the forward strand.
GCATCATCAAGGGCAAGGAGTCCAAGAGAGGAGCCTGGCCGTGGCAGGTTAGTTAACATTAACTTATAATTATTACATTAACTTTTAATTATTTCAATACGACTGTAGTGTCATCAAGTCTTATCAAAAGATAAGACGTGATGACACTACAGTCGTATTGAAATATCTTTCATTTTCACTGTCACACACCCTTCCTAGGAAGAGTTACACCTTAGACCTTTCAAGTAGATGATGAGCAAACCTTATTTAGGACAGTGAAAATGAATGATTATTCAGTATACATAAAAAGTTGGTCACTGTAAAAGGACTGATAGTAATACAAACGAAAATTCTTGATTCGATTGCTATATACAAAGCAATCTATAAGCAGAACATCGTAATATCTACCGACTCCCACGTGACTTGCAGTCGGCGCAACACGTTGTCTTCTTCCTTCTCCCGTCAACCCTGTCACCGTCACGCTATCATTCACTCCCTTTTCTTTCATATCATTCCTCACACAGTCCAACCATCTATCCTATGATCTTCCTCTCCCTCTTCATGCATCATCATCTGTCTAGCTTTTTCCCAACTATGTTGAGATCGGCTTCGAGTCTAACTGGCTGCAGCTGAATACCAGTATTTTACAGGGAGCGACAGCCTATCTGACCTCAACAACCCAGTTACTGGGTAATACGATACCCCTTGATTAGACTGGTTGTCAGACTTCGGGCTTGCCCACTTCATCCATCAACATTTATATTCATAACTCTTTTAGTCATATACGTAAACGGAAGCGAAAAATTGTCTTAAATAATAACAATAATTGCAAAGCAAGCCCTAAGCAGGATATATCTTAGGATGAAAAAAAAATCTAACTATTTCAACTGCTTTTTTCCAGGTGTCTCTCCAGCTGCTGCATCCAAACTACGGGCTTATTGGGCACTGGTGCGGCGGCGTGCTGGTGCATCCTATGTGGCTGCTTACCACCGCGCACTGCATCCATAAGTATATCTTTTTGACTTCAAACTTGATCTTAAATCTATACGCTGTTTGTCTATTAACTATTGTAGACATATCATTTGAAAACATAATGTATTGAGTGGGATACTATAGCTACGTATTAGTCGAGGCCTGGGTAGTTACTTGTAATTTATATACGTATATTTCCATGCAAGATAGAAATTGTGCAAGTACCTATCTATATTCTTGAGACTGCATAACGGCAAGCGTAGTGTCGCATCTCCCGCCCTACAGTAAGATGGACCGAGGACCTTAAGAAGATGGCTCGGACAAACTGGATGCGGAAGGCGGAGAACAGGGTGTTGAGGCGCAACCTGGGAAAACATATGTCCAGCAGTGGGCTGCGATAGGCTGAGTTGATCCATTTCCTTTGGTTGGCTGCACTGATCAGAAGATTAAAACGTATCAACATTTCGATTGGTATTTAGTCACGCTAAGTTGTCGACTACCGGTTTAAAAATTCAAAAAATATCAAAACATCCAAACCAAAACTAGGAAAGATGGACTGGATTTCGAAATCCTTAGATCCATGACCATTATGTGAAACGGGAGAGGGAGAACAGGACTGGCTCACCGTTAACGCTAATCAAAAAAATGCAAGTAACAGTCTCCAACAAATGTTTCAGTGAACTCTTCAACCTACCGGTGCCAGCTCTCTGGACCGCAGTGCTTGGCGAATGGGACAGGGCAGAGCAGAAGGGCGCTTACGTACCCATTGAGAAGATCGTGCTGCATCACCGATTCCATAATTATCAGCATGATATAGGTGAGACACTTACAATATAGACAACGATAAGCTTATAATTTAATGTTTGTTATGAAGGCTGATTGGTTTGTGACTGCGATATAGGTAAAGGATACTAAACCCATATTCGAAAGAGACACAAAAATAATAGATTTGGCCTACTTTACTGTAAATGAAACTAAAATGTAAAACAAGTGAAAACAAACAACGACATTTCTTGGACATTTACTAGTGAGAGCTCTATCAAGAGGCCCATTTAATTACTATCGAAATATTTTTGTAAGTTATTATATTTTCTTTTTCCAGCCCTCATGAAGTTAACAAGACCAGCAGACATCAGTACCGGCAGTCGCATCCGTACAATCTGCCTACCTCCTTTTGAACCACCACCTATAGATGCCTTCGATATGGACAAGAGCTCATCATTCTACCTTCGTCCAGAAACAAACACGGAACCATCAAGACGAAAGCTGAAACCACCAAAACCAAAACCTGATACTGCAGTAAAATACCTTGAAAAGCTGAACAATTTAACGAAGAATATCTTCTCAGGACTTGTGAACAAGAAACATAAAAACATGAGATACAACGTCAGAGTATCTAACGAATCAAATAGACAAAATGAAAGAAAGAATGGTGAGGAACTGAGAAAATCTGACAGTGAAAGAGGTCACAGCGATCTAATCTATGACAGTGCAACCCTCGATAGTGTAGTCAAACTGATAAGAAATAGCCTTCTAAAAGATGATTACAAAGTTAAAATAAATAGAAGTGACAAAAAGCTTATGTTTGGTGAAGAAATAGATCCTTTTATCGATGATAATAATAGACTAGACTTCAAAGATGAGTGTTATACTACTGGATGGGGCAGAGAACAGACCAATGGGACATTGACGGACGTGTTGTTGGAAGCTGAGGTACCTGTTCTGCCGTTAAATATCTGTAGAGATAGGTACGCACTAACTCTTCCCTTGAATGATGGACATCTGTGTGCGGGGAGCACGGATGGCAGCACGGGAGCTTGTGTGGTGAGTGTAGAAGTTCTTTTATTTTTATTGATTCAATCAAAAAAAGCGAACAGTAGTGGCTCAGTGGTTATGGACATGACTTAGGAGTTGTAGGTCGTAGGTTCGATCCTAGACCAGCTTTGCTTTGTGTACAATATTTTATCCACACTGCTCTCAAAACCGTTAAGGCAATAAAAACCGTAAAGGCAAAAAAACATCTTGAGAAAACATGTCCTCGAACCAAAAATTCGAATACATATGACATCCACCAACCCGCACTGGGCCTACGTGAAGGCTCATGACCCATTCCCTCTCACAGAGAGGAGTCCTATATCCCAGCAGCTATATACAGGCTGATCTTGTAAACAAAAGAATAATAAAAAGCTTTTGTAACAAATTACATGAGAGCTTAGAAAAAGTGACATACTAGATTAATATAAGGTACCGAAAAGCTTAGCAGCTAAAGCATAGGTATGTCAATCCTGATGAAAGTCGTAGAAATACGAAACGGTTCTAAGGGTATTAATTTAGTAGTTAGTGATTTACAATTATGTATACTGTATGGAATTCTGAAGAGAGAGTAAAAGATGGCGTGACCTTAAGAGTGAATTCTGGGTTTGTTAGTGTACCGGGAATTTTAATTGAGCCAATTATGTCTCGAGATTGTTACCGAGAATTTTTGATTTTTATCTTAAGTTTTTAAAAGAACTGACATAGTTTAGAATAATTAAAACATATTTTTATTCATAATTTAACTATGTGTTTGAAAAAAAAAAGATTCAATAAAATCTAACCAAAATTCACCATTTGTTGGTCCTAAAAGTCTAGTAGAAATAGATTGAGCATTGAATTTAAGATTTTATCACAGAAACAATGAGGTCGTTTACGAAAAACTTCTGGCTGGCAAAGTCTAGCTCGTAATTGCATGACTACTTTTGACAACTATAAATAAAAATATTTCTCTAAGTTTTCCTTTACTAGCCCGCGTTGCCAGTGACTTCGTCTGCGATCCAGGATGAAAAGTAGCATATTTCCTTACCCAGGTCAAGGTGTATCTGTGTGCCAAAGTTCATCAAAATCCATGCATCCGTTTTAGCGTGAAACCGTAACAAACAAACTAACTAACGCACTTATACACTTATACTATACCTTCGCACTTATAATATTATAGTATTTTTTTCTTCTTTTTTTCTGGGTGGGAAATCATCAAATAACTTCTCCCGCTCTGGGTGGAGCGGGAGGGCGTGTCAGACTTTTACTGACTAAAACCCACCCGTGTTCCCTCAGTTGCCTGTGTGCCAGGGGCGGCGGTATCTCTTTCGAACAACCCGCACCCCCGGCAGGCATCGACCCTTGCGGGCCCCTCTGTTGCTGCTGACATCTCTTTGAGGCGCGCGTGGAACACAACGCGCCGTCGACCCAGGCTTGGTCCTTACCGGACAGCGAGGTACCCATTACTCGCCGTCCGCAAGCCCGTGCCTACGGTGGCCGGGAATCAGCCTGGGATTCCCGACGCCCAGGGCGTCTCCTGCGAAGGCCACGGCTGTGAGGGCGCATGTACTGCATCTCCCTCACGTGCGCCGCCTTCCTCTTTGCGAGCATAACTGCTTCGCTGAAGGAGTCGACTGCCAGCCATGCCCTCTCGCTCCGTACCATGGCCTGGACCAGGGTCGGACGCGAGAGATCGCCGCCGCCGATCACCTCCACGAGGACACGGCGTTGCTTCGCCCAAGCTGGGCAGACCTCCACCGTATGCTCCACCGTGTCCTCTGGGCGATCTTCGCAATGGAAACACCTGGGCGTTTCCTCCCGCCCTATCCGAAACAGGAACCTCCCGAAACAACCATGTCCGGTGAGGACCTGTGTCAGGCGGAAGGTGAGGACACCATGCCGCCTCTCAAGCCACTCCTCAAAGAGGGGACTTACCGCCGCAATCGCGGCGTGCCCAGCACTTGGTTGCGACAATCGCACTTTCCACGTCGCCATGAGATCCTGCCGGAGCTCTGTCCACCGTGCCGCGACTTCCCGCGGCAGCGGAGTTACGCCCCGGCGTTTGGCCTCCTCGCGCCACTCCCAAGTGAGCGCGAGGACGTTTGCCTCCAGATCTCATGGCGGTAATAATATTATAGTTGAGATTAGGATCTATCTGTCACATATACCATATAGATCTTGTAATGCGCTTAAAATGCGCAAATGGTAATCAACCTCAGGGTGATGAAATAATTGGGACGTTAACAAGACAATCCTTGGTAGCTCAAGCTCTTTGCTGTACATCTTATTTCGCAATAGCATCTGTACCTACGTTGCATCTTCTGTTGTTATCAGTCATCAAAATTGAACAGTTTTAATTACTACATCGTTTTTCGTATCTCATCTCGTCTCAAAGATTAAAGACTCTATTGTTATATAGCTAGAATCATACGCGATGGCTAGATTATGTAAACAGGAAAGTTTTTATCCACTGCGCAAATTTTGACAAATTAAACATAAATGAAAACGCCAAACAGACAATGTCCAGCAATAATGAATGTAACTATGCAATTGTAGAAAGGATAACATTTTCATTAGCCGTCCCCCGACGTGACAATGCTTTGATCTTAAAAGGCCAATACATCATTTTTATTATTATATTATTTTTTTACTTTTTAGAGGTTTTTGTTTGGCTCGGGGGTTGTTTACATTTTTAATTGAATTCATTATTTTGTTTGCTTACAAGGACTGTGTTTACTGACGAAGTCGATTTTAAAACGACTTCTTATTTTTTTAAAGACCAATTAAGTCTAAATTAAAACCACTACTGAGTAGAAATAATGTTACAGCACTAGTACTGCGTCGTGCCCAGACCGTCTTTGAAATACTCGTGCTTGGACATAGCTGTTCAAATCATCCTTTTGACAGCGATGAAAACATTTATACCAGAAAAGAGGCACACAGTTTTTCATGCAGAAAGGCTTGAAATTAATTTGAAAACTTAAGAAAGGTATCCCAGGCTTCATAGTTACCTATTAACCTGTATACTCTACACGCCATACCAAACTGTCAGTAACAACTGATCATTAGACCTGATAAGAATGATGTTGACTTGTTACAATTTAATAGTGGTCTTATTAATTTTCGTGACATCAACTTCACATTGGAAAGTTCAATCAAAATTCTTGACTTTCACTTATCAGAGAATATTATATCAGGCAATAATAGCTTGGCTGTGACTGATTGCAAGGTCGTGAGTTCGATACTAGATGAGGCAATTCCGATGTCAACTGTTTCTGTCAAGGTTGTGCAAGATAATAAGTTAATGGAAAATGGTGTTGGTTTTCTGGTAGTATATAAATACACTCTGACTGAACTGAAAATGGTTTTCATAATAGTCGATCTCAAAGGGATGATAATGCCTGAGTTTAAAAAAAATGACGTTGATTATTTGATTTGTGGTAGAGACCACAGCGAATACTATAGCAGATTTAGATGAAGTTTTATATGCAGGTATTAAAGCGTTCCTATTCCATTTCAATAGAGCAGAAATATTTTTAAAATAAAAAGAACGTCATACTACTGCTTATTTAAATAACATAAACGCGGCGGAAAAGTGGCGCCAAACTGCACTATTCACTGTACTTTGCTTCCAATGTAGCAATTCAACTTTAATCGTAACTAATCTCTCTACAGCTAATTTAATTCAATAAGATTTGTCTAGAATCTAGATCTCGTACCTATACGACTGCGCAGATATGTATAGATATATGTTCGAAACTGTTAGTTTTGTTTTGTAAAAAAATAATCTAACACCTTTTCACCGATACATAGATCGGTTTTTGCAACATGTAATTCTACTAATTCTATCAAAGAAAAACATCGGTGAATGTTATTTTAACACCTACCAACTTTTATAAGTAGTATATTCTCAGCCATTTTTAATTTAAAATAATTGAATCACGTTCACATCAATTTAGCATCATACTCTGTGGTTTCCTCCTGCGTTGGTGTTTTCAATATTCAGCGAATATTTATACATCGGTATGTATGAATGTGCGCTATATTGAAATCTGTAGTTTTACCGTATCATTACGTTCTTCTCTAACATATGGCTATTTTTTCTGCCTTCTCTATCATATTCCCCTTTCATATTTGGATTTTGCTTGATTGTTAGTGTTAAGGCGTAAAATAACTGAAACGAATCGGCAAAGACTCTTGTGCAATTTAGATCTTCTTAGATTGGTCTTACCAACACCACCACCATCCACCACTACAACCACCACCACTACAACCACCACCACTACCAGCTTTTTTGATTGAACTCATTATTGAAGTCGACTGAAATCAACTTATTGCACGTTTCGTTCATCCCAACCAACTCAACAATGTTGGGGTCGGCTTCCAGTTTAACCAAATGCAACTAAGTACCATTATTTGACATGGAGTGACTGCTTATCTGATCTTCGCCATCACCCATATTTGACCCATAACGACTGTCGAAGATCTATGAATGACAGCCGGGGCCCCAGGGCTCAAAGTGCTGTCCGAGGCCCGGAAAGTTGTGGTACGTAAATATGCTTACCCATCCACAGACCAATCCTGGCAAGCGTAGCTTTAATCTTATGATCGACCCGTTCGGCTGTTATTACTTTGCCACAAGCCTCTTCATTGAATGTATCATTCTCTTAGCCAAACTAATCTTCAAAGCTAAAACTAGCGTTAGCATCTTCAACTTCTACGCTACTAATATCTGATTCACTTTCTCTTCCAGGGTGACAGTGGTGGACCCCTACAGTGTCGCTCAGGCGGCCGCTGGGAGCTCCGAGGTCTGACGTCATTCGGCTCTGGTTGTGCCCGACGCGGTGTGCCAGATGTGTATACTAATGTGGCCCACTATGTCTCCTGGATATATGCTCATGTTTATGCTAGCTAGTATTAGGAATTGTGGTAAAATGTGTGTGAAAACTGAAAAAACTAACTTCGGTTAAAACTTCGGATTCGACTTGGTTATTGAGGACTACAGACATGGCTGGGTTGTGTAGCGTCAGGCAGAAAACTTGTTTTAAAGACTATGAAAATGTAGAGCGTTTGGCCATGGTAATGAGAATTTAGTCATTCTAAGTACTACCATCTGAGGGCGCAGTAGTGCTCCCGCCAAGACGAGCCAATCATATAATATGTGACATGAGTCATGACACGTAAAGTTTAGGGAAAAAGTTATAAGGTGAAAGAATGAACTATCTAAAAGATTTTAAGTGTTGTTAGAAAGCGTATGTGCTAACACAGTGGTTCAGGGGCAAGAGGAACCCGTCTACACAGCGTATCTTTAAATCAAGTATGAGCCTTGATTAGTCATCTAAGACCTACCCAAGGCCTGGTTGCTACACCAGACGATTTAGCCATTAACCTAATCCTTATAAAATTGCAATAATGCATCTTCTAGCTGTTTTTCTAATTCATATTTGGTGTGGTGTTGCTGATATTATCGCAAAATACAATTGAATGTACAGAAGGACCATTGTTTATTAACTAAACGTATAATGATCCTTCGACATTATAGATTGCATGTTTATCGGCTGTCTGAATGTCTAAATTTGATAAAACGTTAAGTTACATGAAGAAACCTTGTCTTATTGCAAGAGTTCGACACTGCGTTGCTGATATACGGTCAAGGAAATTCGATGTTTATCAAATTGACACACTACGTCAATTTGCCGTGTTATAGCCATTTCATACAAATTTCAAAGAACATTCAGTTAATTTCATAAGAATTTGGTTAAAATTTTTTTGGTATTCCACATGTTAGAAACGAATTTTTAAAGTTTTATAACGGAATTAAAATTAAACCTACTTGCCATGGATTCTACACATGATTCTAAACCCTACCTGCGTTGATTTTTTTGTCAATTAAAAAAAAATTACGGTTTCATAGAAAAGTGTCATACCTACGCGGTCAAAATGTATAGGCCCGCAAATAAAAAAAAAATACCGGCGAATAATTTCTACACTCTAGAATCATGTGCTGAATTCACTGTTTCAGTTTGCGCGTCGAAGTCCTTGGCAACCTGTATAGTCATCACCTACCAGGGGTGATTGGTTTATCTAGAACGGGCTCGCTGATTTAGAATATCTATACAAAGTAATTGCTTCCTTAGTGTAGTGGTCTCAAGGTCTATAGCTGACCATGAGGTCCTGGATTCAGTTTCCAAGCCAGGAAACGTTTTTCCATCTGAAATTTCTCAGTAGCAGCCCAGAGTCTGTATTTGTGCTGGTTGACGGCAATAGGCTTGCCCCTATTACATGGAATAACGTGTGGGGTTGCTATGGGCACATCTCTGCCTAACCCTTCCGAAAATATGGGCGTGATGATATGTTTATGTTGTGTGATGTTACAAAGTTATTATTTAATTTGTGTCACAGAACAACTACTATCAGTGATCAAATTAACCTAATTTCTATGATTAATTTATTATGATTAAGTATTGATTACCAATTTGTAAATATACCTTCTAGTCTCTGTATTAAATAGATTTATTATAATAACATGTTTATTATTGTTAGATAAGGGTTATCTTATGTTAAGTATTTAAGATGTCTATGAATAATATCTATAAGTTACAGTATTTCGTATGTAAAGTTACCGATATTTTAACTAAAATAATACTCGTAACATTAGACCTTCTTTCATATGAATAATGAAGTTTCAGAAACCAGCATAAGCGAATCAGCCTATAATATTCCCACTGCTGGGACACAGGCCTCCTGTGTGAGAAGGAGTGGGCTGTAATAGACCACGTTTGCCCAGTGCGGGTTGGTAGATGTCCCATGTCTTCGACATGGTTATTAGACGTGTGAGCCTGCTGTAAAGTGAAGAGCAGTGGTGGGCCAGTAGTGGGCCAGTGGTGGGCCAGTGGTGGGCCAGGGGTGGGCCAGTGGTGGGCCACGGGTGGGCTAGTAGTGGGCCAGTGTTGGGCCAGGGGTCGCACCGCTTACCAGTTGAGTTGCAGTTTGAACCCGGACAGGCGCTTTGCTTTGTATAAATTATTTGATCACCACTGCTCTCTATCTCACAGTTTAGGTATTTTAGCCACTGTTGTTTTCCTTTAAAGTGTCTATAATAAACTTTTATTAAGTAGTACATTTAATTATGATTAGTGTTGTAGTTTCGTCGGTATTTCATTTCATTACCACTCAAAATAACTGTGATGTAATTAGTATATAATGTTCTTAAGGAGGATGCTATAAGGTGTCCTGCAAAATTCAAATTTCCTCACGTTTTTTAGCCCGAGCCATATTGGTAACAGTCGCGATCATATTTTATTCAACATACAACCTGGCCCTGACCGGAAAATTGCAAAAAAACGTAAGAAAATTTGAATTTCCGGGTTACCCTGGCGCTTCGCCTTCTACAAAATTTAATCAATTTTATTTAGAGCGTTCAGTGACGGATGGGCTGGCAGCATGCAACCTGGTATCAGACACTTCACGTTTTATTCAACTATTACTTTCATTCAGCATATTTCACTCTGAGTGCAACGTCTGAACACAAAATGAATAGAAATTGTAAAATTTATTTCCTGGTGTCCCGATCCAACAATGTTTTCATATTTCGCTCGCGATCCGAATGATCGAAAAGTGAAAAGAAATGAGCAAATGAACGTATAAAAATTTGAATTTCGCGGTTTGTCCTGATGCTTTCAATGGTTGCAGCTGATAGGCAGTCAGTCTGCGTAATGTCTTCTAGGAGTATTTAATCTTATTTATTTTAAGCAATTTTAATTATTAGCAGTATTGATATTACCTAGGTAATATGTGTAATTACTGCAATACCAGTTTCTGTACAATATTTAATTATAATTATAATTTATTTTATTGTAATTAACTACGTAGTCTTATAAAAAATAAAATGTGACTAAATTCTTGAAAATATTTTATTTAATTACAAAAACTTTACACCATCAGTCTATTAAATTAAATATTTACAATTTATTTACCAATAACTAAAACTACAATTAAAATTAATATCACAATTGCTAAAAAGTGGCGGCCCCTTCAAACTGGTATATAATAAATTGTCACATGAAAAAAATTGCAGATTTTTAATGAAAAATTAATACTGGGATCCTGAAGAGTAGAATACTGTTTCAAAATTAATTCTTATATGTGTATTTTTTCCTTGAAATTATTAACTATTTGTTTCAAGCCTAACAGATCAAAATTCAAAACATAATTAAAATTAAAGTCAATTGTTTATCACAATTATTTGACACACAATTTCATACAACTATCAGAGAATGACAGTAGTGCTTTTAATGTTATGGACAATTAAACTTGGTAGTTAATTTGCCAAACAATGAATTGGCCTGTTTTTACCTATTATAATATCTACTTAGCCTTCATACGAAACATTGAATTGTTAAAAAAAGTCAATATTTAATTAGATACCGTTACGTTACGTTACCTATCTTAATTAAAAATACCCAGGGATAGGCCGATAATGAGGAAAGTCAATATTATAATAATTACGTCAATAGAAGGTAAAAGTTGTCGCAGTGGACAATTCTGTATAATTAATGATAACCTCACACCTTTCTAACTCCTACTAATTAATTTTGAGCAATTTATTAATAACTACTTATTTACCTTAACAGCTAAACCGCCAGCGGAGATTATAGTACTTACAATATTAATGGCAAAACATAAATAAGTTTACATTACCCGGTCGCTATCAAAAATACCATATAGCGCCCGGGTATTGGCCCCGCCAAACGCGTGGTGTGTACTACCCGTAGCGTTTTGTTTATTTGTCACAAATATCTTGGTCTATAAAATAAAAGGTGGAAATCTAAGAATCATTCTGTTGTCGTCGGTAATAGTGCATAAATTATTATCTTGAGCGTCCTTATAACTTATTTAATCCTAATGTTCACTTTCTCACTTCACATAAGAGGTGAGACACTTCGCAATGACTCAAGGTTCACTCCTGCTATATCGAATTGAGCAAAAACTACAATTAATTAATCTCGTCATTCATTATCAGAACTGAGCAGCAAATCTACAAACTCGCTATCTTCCTCATTGATAGCCAGGAGCGAGACTGCTTCCTTAGCAAGATCCTCGTCATCTTTAAAATTAAATCCTGCATTTTCTGCCATATTCAAGATCACACTACTTCTCCTCCTTTCGGAACTTTTCCTCCGTATAATCGGAGTGGGGAGGCCCTTTGGTGAGATGATCTTGTACTTCGGTTTCCAGATCCTGTGGAGGCCTTGGGCTGCAAGAACCAAGCCGATGATGAAGAGTAAAACCTCGAGTGTGATGACTAAAGGAGGAGCGATGATCAGGCGAAGACGGAGCAGGGTTACCACTTCTGGGGGTGGTGCTTTGCAGTACTGGAAGAGAAGGAATTGTTTAGTATTTTTGGTTCTAGGTTAACGTTTGGTCTATCGTCTTTTGAAACTAGAAGTTTCACATCAAAACAAACATTTCAGTTGAAGACATTCAATAAAACGTTTTCACCATTCTTAGCAAACAAATTGATGGGAGCATAGCTGTTATCACTTATCATACCAATAGATGCTGTCCTAATAATAACGTCCTCTTCCATTACATACATTGAATGAAGATGGGTTTTCCAGGTACATACCTAACAAATTATCGTAAACAGTAAATGATCTATATCTTACCATTGATAACCACATGAGAGGCAGAACTTTATCCTTCAATGGTTCTGTAATAGGGTTTCCTTTAGACGTCCTTACTGCAAGGTTGATCTGGATCTTTATCGAGAAACTTAGTGGTGCTCCGATTACCTATAAATAATTTTTAAATTATCATTGCAAAATTGGTTAAACTGACGAAATGTTGAAGGAATATAGATACAAGTGCACATAAATACTAATCAAAGAATTTAAGCAAGTTGCCAAAGGTTCATTGACTATAACAAATTGTCTGTAAGAAGATTACAATCTATGAGTACTTACAGGTTCCAATTCAAAATGTGACGTATGCTTCTTGGGATCAGGATTCATACCCTCGAAGTATGACTGCTGAACGGGATCTGAGTCCATCATATGTGGCTTTGATAGGGAAATTGGAAAACCTAAAATAATTGCTAGAATTAAGTTTTTGATATGGAAAAAGTTTTGAATACCCAGTGATATACATATTAACAAATATGTCATGTAAACAGTAAACGATTCTTGAATACTGACCATAGTAACAGTTGCTGACGTCAACGAATCCTTCAGGAGGGCATTCGTTACTGCAATTGCAGGCGAAGGGGGAAGTACTGCTAAAGGCTGTAGTGTCCATGGTGTACCTGGAAGTAAATCGATCGATTAATATACGAGAAAGTTTACAATTCTTGTAATGCACTGAGCGTTTTTTTTTTTTTTCTGGGTGGGAAATCATCAAATAACTTCTCCCGCTCTGGGTGGAGCGGGAGGGCGTGTCAGACTTTTACTGACTAAAACCCACCCGTGTTCCCTCAGTTGCCTATGTGCCAGGGGCGGCGGTATCTCTTTCGAACAACCCGCACCCCCGGCAGGCATCGGCCCTTGCGGGCCCCATCTGTTGCTGCTGACATCTCTTTGAGGCGCGCGTGGAACACAACGCGCCGTCGACCCGGGCTTGGTCCTTACCGGACAGCGAGGTACCCATTACTCGCCGTCCGCAAGCCCGTGCCTACGGTGGCCGGGAATCAGCCTGGGATTCCCGACGCCCAGGGCGTCTCCTGCGAAGGCCACGGCTGTGAGGGCGCATGTACTGCATCTCCCTCACGTGCGCCGCCTCCCTCTTTGCGAGCATAACTGCTTCGCTGAAGGAGGCGACTGCCAGCCATGCCCTCTCGCTCCGTACCATGGCCTGGACCAGGGTCGGACGCGAGAGATCGCCGCCGCCGATCACCTCCACGAGGACACGGCGTTGCTCCGCCCAAGCTGGGCAGACCTCCACCGTATGCTCCACCGTGTCCTCTGGGCGATCTTCGCAATGGAAACACCCGGGCGTTTCCTCCCGCCCTATCCGAAACAGGAACCTCCCGAAACAGCCATGTCCGATGAGGACCTGCGTCAGGCGGAAGGTGAGGACGCCATGCCGCCTCTCAAGCCACTCCTCAAAGAGGGGACTTACTGGGAATTATGGGAATTCACTGAGCGTTCAATCCTTATCTGGAGATAGTTCTAAAAACCTTATGCACTTTTAAGGGCCTAAGGCAGTAAGTCCACCTAAAGTAGGAGAAGCAAGTTATTAAGATTAATACAAATCTTAAATCGTCAGCGGAGCAAAAGACCAAAAACCTACTATATTCCAAAGCTATATAGAAGATCAGTTAAAAGAAAAAAAAGGATTACTTACAAATAAGAATCGAGCCCTTGGTCACTGATCTTCTCACCGACATAGCTGAAGGGGTAGTTCCTGCAGGCTTGTTTCCTGAAGATCGTGATGTTGCGACCTTTTTCGTAGTTGGATGGCAACATGAGACCCTCGTACGACCCTTTGATTCTATTGCATGGTGTGCTGGAAGAGAAGAAGGTCATTTGAATGCACTGTCTTCAAGATTTTGTGGTATGCTATTTTCAACAGCTGGATGATTTTACATAATTATTTTCCCTTTCTTGTTTATTATATATCAAAAGGTAAACCTGAGCGATAATTGCATAACACACTAAAAGTAACAATCGTTTTCATTTTGACTGTTCTACAACATTCATTGCGTTATTTACGTTGTGGAACAGGCAATCGTTCCCTTAATAGCCATGGTTTAGCAATATCCTACAAAAGGATTCAGATTCTGTGTGTTACGAAATTAGGGTGCTAATTTGTACTTGCAGTTTTTGAAAAATAACGTCAAATTTCTACGGATATCACCTGGATCATTAGATATTAAGTTCATCTACGTTGATCATTTGTCAACCGACATCAAAAAGTCATCGACATCATAATCACATGGCTTGGTAATTTCAGTTTCCTATAGAGACCTAGCAGCAGAGCAACAGTGGACTGCGACAGGCTGCGCTGATTGATAAAAAATGATCTTGCTATTTTTTTCTGAGAGGGGATAATCCCTGCTTACCTGGATTCCAAGTCTATGAAGCCTTGCTCCAGAAGACCAGTGGTATTGTCCCAAGCATTCAAAGAGTATCTTCTACTGCGGTCTCTGAGTTCCACCTCTGACGATTCCAGTTTTTGTGAATAGAACTGTGGAAAAAGAATTAACATTAGACTAAATGCTTAAAATTATCCATATTTCATGTTATCCATTAGACGGGGGGAGGTTATTATTGTGATGTGTACAAAATCTGAAAAATATTTGTCGGTTTTTTGCAGTGGTTCGTCAAGTTCTGCTAATGCATAGCATTATCTAAAAATAACGACAGTGGTAATGACTTCAAAACAAAAAATTGTGGTCATGGGTAAGAAGTAGGCAGACTAATGGTTATCTTAGCGGTTTTAGTATAAAAATATAATATGGATATTGGTGCTTGCCGACACAAAATCAGGTGAAAAATATTGTCTTTTCTGTAAAAAGTGTTCAAAACTGTCTCGTATGCAGAGTATCCCATACAAAAAGTTGTGAGCAGTGGTTACTAGTCCAGAGTGCATTTGGACACAATTTAAATGTACCTACTCCAATAACTATGAGAGCCTCCTTACTTTCCTTTATTTCGAAAAGACTGGAAAGTGTGGTAGCGGCACTTACACCGCCACATGTGAACTACGCATAACACTGACGTCATGCAAAATTCTGCATCGAGCCAGCAGAGTTTATCGCGCAATTAGCATATATTGTATCGATATCAACCGTCGGGCGATTGCCAACCAGACACAACACCCGTCTGGTCGAAGGATCCTCCCTGCACTGTAGAGAAAGAGTGAACTTTACACCCTGTTCCTCAGGCCTCTATAGTCTTAAACCATCACTTCCTGTAAGAGTTTAGACTTATTTTCGTTCTCCAATGAGACCATAAAAAGTAATACCAACCCGATCAAGCAGCCCAATCTTCTTGAAATCAATCCAGCCTGGCAGCAGGGTGTTCGCAATCGACACTATGGGGTCGTCATAGCCCCAGAACATGTCTTGAATAGTCATCTCTTTGAAGAGTTTGGAACCCAGCGCAGACATGGAGTAGTAGGCTCCTGCATTCGCGAAGTAGCCCAGCTTGTCAGCGGCTAAGGTGCTCATGGCCTGAAAAAGAATGATGGAGGTATAAATAAACATGCTAAAGAGCCACTGGGGTAACAAAGGGTTAGCAGATGCGTGTAGTAGGGATATTCGCTTTTCATCAGTTATGTTTGTCCGTAACATCCGTCCGGGTATTAAAAGGCAAGGCTATTCTGGTTTTCAGGCTTTCAGGCTTCAAACGACCCGTAACGACTGTCAAAGATTCACGAATGACAGCCGGGACCAATGGCTTAACGTGATTTTTAAGGCACAGAAGAGTCAAGCACGGTATGTAAAGATGGTCACCCATCCATGGACCAACCCCGGCAAGCGCGGCTTAGCCTGATGGTTCAACCCGTGCGACTGTTATTTCTTAGCCACGAGCCCCTTATGGATACCCGTAATTTCTTTAATTTTGAATAAATACCAAATTCGGCACTTCCGTGATAAAAAGGTACAGATCCACTATAAACTATTATTTTTTCATTTTGGAAACACCATAAACTTAACCTTGCGAATCAATTAACAAAATATTAACATAAAGCGACACAGTAAGGTCTCAAAGGGCATTATTACATGTTTCTTATATACATTAGAATTTCTATTCACATCCCATAAGGCGAGGCATTGACAGTGGAATCAGAGGTCATGGTTATAATCCGATTTCATGAAATGGTTTATGTTAACTAGAAATATTATGATGATAAGTTAAAAATAGTGTGGTGAACTTTACCAGTTCACCTTTGCCAGTTTAGTACCGCATTAGCAAAATTTTACCAATTTATCTCCATATTTAAGTTAAAGATGGAACGTTGCGGATCATTTATCATTGTGCAGTCTGTTTGCTATCAAAAATAATGCTCATATTAATTACTCTAGTCCCGGTCCCGGCTGGCACTCTTGGGATCGATGACAGTCGTTACGGGTCGTAAGAATCCCCAAAGTCTGACAGCCAGCTTGGCAGGCTGTTGAATATTATAAAAATATAAAATGCAGAATATATTAAACCCACATAAATAATTATGAGCAGGTTTTGATGGTACCATGCACAGATCAGAGAGAAGACCTCTAATTCATTCTGTGTTGCCATGCTATTTTTGAGATTATAATTTCAGGTAATTCCGTTGCCAGTTTTGACCTTCAACTACTAAGTTGTCGACAGTCCTGTATAACAAGTTAGGACTGCTGTAGTGATAATAACTTAAGTTATTTAGCATTAAAATATCTTAATTAAGTTTTCCCAGAGGTCTAAGAAACATGGGTTTTTAACCCAATACATAATATAAATTTTCAACTCGTCAATACCTGTTCATAAAAGAGAATTTAATATTTGAAGTTTTTATTTTTCTGCTTGAAGTTTAGAGTTTAGTTTGAGTTCTTTATGGCTTATAATCAAAAAATATAATTCCTAATAAAGCCAGGTAACACTAGTGAAGATATTAATAGCCAGGTAGTCGGTACTAAGTATTTTCGTATCAAAACACCACAAAGTTTACAGAAGATATCCCGCTAAATAAATCAACGTTCTAAAAATATTACGTTATCTGTTGTTATACAAACATTGTACGAATAGACTAAACTATAACAAATTGTAATTGTTAAAGAAAGATACTATTAGACCGCGGAAGTTATAAATCAATTGATAAACAATGATAGGGTTTTCTGGTAGCCTCAAGGCTTATTGTTAAGTAACTATGAGAAATAAGTGTGCTTAGATGGTTTGGTCACGTTGAGACGGCGAGTGAAAGGCGACAAACAAAAGATATTTTACAAGACAGTTGTGAGTGGAAATGTCGGCAGGGGACGCCCTCGGAGGACATGTAGTGAACTGGTTGGTGATGCTCTTCAGAAAGGTCAGGTACTTAGTGCTCGCAACCGGCGTGTGTGAGCTGGGTATGAACGTAAACAAAGCAAAAGGAGATGGTAGCAGGAGGCGTTCACTAGGTTCTGCCTACCTCCATGGCAAGAAAGCGTGAATTTCTGTAGGTAGATACATACTGTATGTGCGTCTTAGTTGCTGGCATGGTCGATGTTGGACCATAAGACAAAGTCTAAAGGAATAACAATATGCTGTACTTACAATGAGCGCTATATTCGGTATCTTGATAGTTACATTCTGGAGATCATCTATGGACTGCTCTGGCAAGAACTCGAGGTTCAGCTTGGGGTTCATGGTCATCACCCCTCGCTCCTTGTCTATCCGTATGTTTTCGTTCGTACGCATTTCTCTAGAAACAAAAAAAATATGATAAAGTTAACCAATAAAGTAGGCGTGGACAGAAGCTTTGATACTTCGGTATATATATATTTGATACTTCGTAATATATACTTCTATACAAGTATATTTAGCCATCGGTAATTTCAGTATCAAATGAATTTGCTTAAGTGTAATAATTTCGATGTATCGTTTCAAGTCTACTAAGCGACTCATCAAGCACTGAGCTAGCCGTTTTAGTTGCAATTCCAGAAACTGTATCTGTAATACTACAGAAACAGTTTCTGTAAGTTGTCGGTTTCTGTAAAAGCTTGCCAGGTGAATATCCATTCACCTGCCAAGCCCTTTCCCAACTATGTTGGAGTCGGCTTCCAGTCTAACCGGATGCAACTGAATACTAGTATTTTACATGGAGCAACTGCTTAACGTGCTCTCCGAGGCATGGAGGGGTCTTGGTTCTCTATTTGCTTGGGATATTATGGTAGTTAATATCTTGCTTGCCTGGTTTGCTTGCAAGCCTACTTTCTTTACTGCATATCCCTCTTTAACTATTCCCTATCTGCTCCTACCTACGCTCTAATCCTATTGAGAGCCTATAAACGTTCAATCACCCTGTCGTCTCCAAAAATCTACTTAACGACACTCATAGTCACGATCAGTAACATCTTACTCAAAATGTATCAACTGATTGTGATTCCGTCCAAGTTTCAGAACAAGGATAATGGCTTAACCAAAGCAACGAAGCAAAGTTTGTGCCAAATCGTGATATTTGAAACACGTTGCGCTAATAAACAAGTGCGATGAGCTAATGTTGACAATGCTGCTTACCGTAAAATACGTAAAAAGGTTGTAGAATCTGTGATTCAGCTAAAATTGCATCACAATTTGAATCGCGACCTTGCCGAGTAAATATGTTTAGCGGCATTGTTTGAGGCCGAAGCTCGGCGGGTATTCCCGACAACCGTTACCAATCATACTACTTGAATTGACGGCAAACAACAGACTACCGAGGTAACTCTTTGCTTAGCTATACAAACTCAAAAACAGGGCCGACAGCTCCACTTCGACTATCAAGTGATAGAAGCTTAGCATAGAAAGGATTTTCTATACATACAAATAAATGAAATTAAAGTGTCTGTTTGTAATTTCAAAATAACAGCTTTTTACTAAATGCTTATGTAAGTAGGTATATACGGTAGTTAAAACAAAAATCCATTTTAAATTTTTTGTCTGTACGTCTGGCTATTTTTCCGGCTGATCTCTGAAACGGCTTATCCGATTTTGATTTGGCTTTCACTACCAGATAGCTGCTATTATAGAGAGTAACATAGACTGTTTGAATTGGTCCCGCTAGCACGTTCCCATTGCATAATTTCTGGCATTCACGCAGACGAAACCACGGACACAGCAACTCGAATAGGTATAGCTGCCCACGCAGTAACACACCATCCACTGACCTGGATGCGGAAAGGTGGAAAGGTGTTGCTTAGGGGGTTCAGCAGCTATAGTGGACGTCTTTTAGCTGAATGGTGATTATGACATTTTGGACGACACGACACATGGTAGGTACTCTCGTTGTCACTGAAGTTGGGTACTAAGATATATTAGCATCCTAGCATCCTAACTAAATCAAATTACCCAGGTCGTAGAAAACGAAATCCATAGAAGTGTGTGCGTACGGAGTTGAGATAATGTCAAAGTCAAAGCATTTATTTCAAATAGACACATAAACGGTATTTTTGAAAGTCAACATTTTTATTGAAAATTGATTCAAGTCGTCCCTTCCAAAAAGTAGCTTCGTATGGAGAAGAATGGATAAGAAACTTCACCGATACTCTTTTAAAATGTTCTAAAATTTTTGCATACATTCATTATATAATTACATGTGAAACGATGCACCTAGAGTAAAATGATCATATCTACCAATAATAAGTGAAAAGAATTAAAACTAATTATTAACTAATAATTTATAAAAATCATGCTTAATAACACTACCACCCGACTACGGCAAAGTCAAAGTATAGTTACGATTTAATTAACTGTTTACCTTTTACAAAGTGACATTTAACTACAACCTTACTAGACAAATGTAGTGAGTCAATCAACAAACTTAGTCAATAAACTACGCATTGTTTTCACAGAATATTTAACTAATATTAATGAAGTACCTATATCAACCGGGAAGTGTCGGTGTAATCAGTCAAA
Organism: Polymixis lichenea; assembly: GCA_949091785.1. NCBI lineage: Eukaryota > Metazoa > Arthropoda > Insecta > Lepidoptera > Noctuidae > Polymixis > Polymixis lichenea. Next base: position 470,499 of record OX420944.1, read on the forward strand.
CATAATGTATCTATGTAACTAGGAAGATTACGTCAAGGCAAAGGGCAAGTGTCTCATTCGATTGTTGTTATTTTAACTTTTGGAGACAATTCTCAATTGAACGAAAAGTAAAAATAAAATCTTATGTTTATTGTAGTATAAGAATGGGCGATTTCGATTAATCAAATCGCACAAATAGTCGATAAATGAAATGAATAAAGATGAAGGAATACGCTGGATGCGGGAACACAGAGCCAGTCGAAGTGGCGGTGCTTGGAACAGGTCTACGTCCAGCAGTGAACGTCTTTCGGGTGAAATGATGGCGATGATGGTCGTATTCGTGGGTTGTAGAGCAACTACAAGATCTCTCGCTGTGGTGGTCCATCCCTGAGATAATATTAAAATGTTGTTCACAGGTTTTGGACTTCCGTACATGTAGCCCTTGACCTTAAAACACATTAAATCAACAATTTCTATATTATACTATCATCACACCGATTGGACTTTATATTGAGCCAAGTCTACTAAGCGTTGCAATGGTGTCTCTATTGTGGGTTTTTGACAGATGTTGTGTGGGACATCTAAAGGGTCGTAGCATGATCTTAGCCTTCGAGCTGTTCTCAAAGATTAAGCTATCAAATGCAAAAACTATTTTTCAAATTCGACTGGTAGTCCCAGAGATTAGCGTGTACAAACAAATTTTCAGCTTTTTAGGGTTCCGTACCCAAAGGGTAAAACGGGACCCTATTACTGAGACTCCGCTGTCCATCCGTCTGTCTATCTGTCTATCCGTCTGTTACCAGGCTGTATCTCGAACCGTGATAGTTAGACTGTTGAAATTTTCACAGATAATGTATTTTTGTTGCCGCTTTAACAACAAATACTACAAAACAGAATAAAATAAATATTTGGGAGGGCTCCCATACAACAGACATGATTTTTTCGCCGTTTTTATAGATAATGGTACGGAACCCTTCTCGCGCGAGTCCGACTCACACTTGGCCGGTTTTTGTTTAATAGTATATATGGATAACTATTTATTTATTTAGCCTATATCTTGCCAATGCCGAGCAAGGGCCTCCTTTTCTCTTTCCATTCGTCTCTGTCTGATGGTTGTATAGACGTAACCTTAAAAAAAAAGTTGGTACTTACCGAAACATAAAAGGTCCGACCTCCTTGACCCTCAGAACCTTCTCAGCATCACTGAGGTACTCCTGCACGTTGGTGTAGTTGTACACCCACATCTCTGACAGCATTTCGTACGTGGGGTTCTCCCACATGTTGTAGAGGAACGAGCCTTCCCGCATGTCCATGTACTGTGGACAAAGGAACACTGGGGTCAACATAACAGAACATCACGCCTTATTTCTCCAAAGAGTAGGGCAGAGGTGTATGTAGTGCACCCACATTTCGCCAGTTTAGTCCCATGGAATAGGGAGTGAGCCTATTTCTATCAACCGGGTCCAAATCTAGACTCCGGACTGCTATTGATAAATTCCAGATAAAACCCAAATATCACTTTGCGCGACTAGTAAATTGAAACCAGGACCTCATGCTCAGAAGTAGCACTTGCGACCACTAGACCAAAGAGGCAGTAGTAGTAGTCGTTGGGGTTGGTACGTAAAAAAAAACAAGAGTGCAATCAGTCGTTCCCATGAAGTTGACTAGTTGATATTGATTGCCTCATAAATTATGGTGTCGTCGACTGGCCATAATCTAAATATAGAGTTAGGTAAAGTCAGGTAAACTAATTGTTAAGCAAATTGACACCCGACGTCAATTTGCCTTGCTATAGTCATACAATTGTCAAGAATCAATCAGTTTTCCTAGCCTTCCAGTCGAACCGGATGCAGCCGAGTACCAATATTTTACATGGAGCGACTGCCTATCTGACCTCCACAACCCAGTTACTGATTAATACGGTCCCCTTGGTAAGACTAGTCAGACTTTCGAGCTTCTGCCGACCCGTACTGTCAATGATCCAAGTTTGGCAGCTGGGACCAACAGAGACACCACTGTCAATGATAACAATGGTTATTTTTACATACTCGTATATGTGGACAAATTAAGTTGTTAGTCTAGTTGCTTAATAATTCATTTCCCTGACTTTACGGTCCTTTAATTTTTTAAATACTGAATTCGATTTGTAGGCCTAGTTGAATAGAGCTTTTTTGGGGTTTCGTGCCCAGGGTGCCAACGGAATCCTATTACTAAGCCTCCGCTATCCGTCCGTCTGTCAGCAAGATGTATCTCAGGAACTGTAATAGATACACAGTTGAAATGTTCACAGAGTGTGTCTTTTTCATTCATAAAAATAAAAAATAAACAAATATCTTGTGAAATATTGTACGGTGGTATGGAACTTTTCGTGACCGACTCACATTTGGCGGGTTTTTAATAGACTTTAGGAAAGAGGTGGTTCTATATTCAATGGGTTTTTACACACCGTTTTCTTCGAGTTTTCGGGGCATAATGAAACTCTTGTTTGTCTACAAATAATCGCTTCACCACTGACACAAATAAATGAATTAGCAGTTCCTTTGAGTTATTAAGCTTATACATATAGACTATCACCGTTAGTTAACTGTTCTTTCTTTTGTGTATTGTAACACACTAAAACATTTTGTTCTTTCAGTTGTTATAAAATTCAAACGTACGGAGAAGCAGTCAATGGCCATTAACAGTTTTAAGTCCTACAAAAAGCTTCTTTTGTCTAGATATTTATGAGTGATAACTAAAACATCAATTTATGATTCTTAAGACACAAAAAGCATATCCTGCATTCGTGCTTTTAATATGCCCATTTAACACCGCAAAAAGCTGAGCCATAAATGGTCAAACGGTCGTAAAATATAGCTTTAATTAGTTCGCACATTTTGTTTATGGAAATGCCGGACGTCACTGTCAAGGTTTAGAAAAAAACGTCGTAGAAAAAAAAATGTAGCCTCTATACAAGATCTGTTCCTATCTATCATTTTAACATTTTCAAAAAATATTATGATTATCAAGGTATTGTAAAATTTTACTTAAAAAATTCAATCGACGATCGATGACAAATAAATTTATTATTATTTCGTTTATTCATTTAACTACTCATTATAATATGTTTCTATCTATCATATTAACATTTTTAAACATTTTTATAAAATAACCATTTTAAAGTATAAAAAATAGCGGTCCGCCGGTAACGGGAGCAGGGTCCAAGCTACTGGTGGTTAGGGCTCCAGAGACAGGGACCTCCTCACGATGCGAGCCGTATCGAGGAGTACTGCCTTCTGAATCAGGCCTTTGATCCAACCGCTTAACGAGAGCCTCGAGAGATGTTGATCAAGGCTCTCGGCCATCATCATTATTATTATTATTATAATCGACGGTGGTTTTCTAAGACAAGTAATAAACTTCATTGTTTCTTGTTTTTTTGTTAAAAAATGCTACAAAATTGCACTTAATTGAAATGAACTGGTGGTAGAGTAGATATCACCAGCCACCACTCGGATGATTGGTAACTCTGAACTTAAATTGATGAATATAGACAACAGTTTTGTATCCATCCTGTACCAGTAGTTGTCGCATCGAATGTATGATAATTGGCACCTTACACTGAAGAAAGAAAGAACGAAAAATACATTTAATTTTATTATATTTGTCACAGAAACAAGTTCATAGAAAATAATAAGATTACATTAAAAACATGAGAACAAAACAGGAAAAAACTCATTCAATGGATTTAAATGAACCCTTTAGTTGTTTGGAGGATTTTTATGATTATAATTGTGTGTAAAGCCATATTTCTAACGACTTTGAATCATATTTTGTTCCATACAGCTGGCTCACATTACAAAAAATGTAAGAAAATTTGTATTTCGCGCTCTACCCTGGAGCTCCCACCCTAGCAGCTAGCAGCTAGCAGCTAGCAGCTCGTAGCTCGTAGCTCGTAGCTCACTTCTGCCGTCAGTAAAAGAACATAGCCAATTTAAACACATGGGACAATTGTTACTAAACGTCACGTCAATTTGCTTGTCAAACCTACTAATAAATAACGCATAGTTGTCTATAGAGATTAAGCCTCCAGCAGACAGGATGCCACATATAACTAACTATCTTTATGAAACTTCATGGAAATTGTTCTACCAGAATCAATTCGCACACCGTCGCGTTTCGTCGCGCCGCCTAGGCCTGCCTGCAGGAGCTTTTGATCGGATCGGATGATTTTTTGCCAACACTTTTTGTAGTTTCTCTACGTTGTATATTTAATTGGCTGTCATAGTTGTTTGTTTATTAGCCACGAATGATTGGGGTGTCATAACGGATGTGGGTGACGTCAGATTTATTTTTCCTCATATCGATTTTAATATTTATGAAAACAATAAATTATGTATGCGAAAGTTGCTTTCTTACGTCACAACAGAAACGAAAGGGAGATGAACGTTTTACAAATAATTATGAAATAATAATAATAATCTACATAAAATTGCCTCGGAATGCATATTGAGCTGTTGGTCCCGGCTGTCATTCGTGAATCTTTGACAGTCATTACGGGTCGTCAGAAGCCTGTAAGTGTAACAACCAGCTTTACCAAGGGTTATCCTTTACCCTGCGACTGGGGTGTGGAGGTCAGATAGGCAGTCGCTCTATGTAAAGTACTAGTATTCAGCTGAATCCGGTTAGACTAAAAGTTGACTCAAACATATTATTGGGAAAAGGCAAGGCAGATGATGATGAATCTACTTATACTTATTTCGTCTGGGTTAGTTCCATTCAAAGGGAGCTTTCTCATCCTAAAAACCATAACAGACTACCAAACCCAAAAAATTAACATCTAAATTATTTGTCGATCTTTGCAGAAGACAGAGTGGTGCGGAGAGAGAGGGTATGGAGGGAAGCCTGTGTCCTACAGTGTAAGGACCATACAGGCTAGTTACATTAGATTGTTCGCATTTCTTCACAATCATCTTTTACAATACAATAAAAAAGCATCATCGGATATTAAACTATCTGATACAAACTTCCGCAGTTTTTAACTATTTCCGCTTTTTAATTCCATTCATAATCAAATAATAGCACATCATTGATATTTAAACCAACAATAGATATGTAACCTTTCAACTTTAATACTTCTATTCACACTGTCATTCATTCATGCTTGAGTATTTTTTGCTGAATTAAATAGTACATAAGTAAGTACGTCTTAACACATACTTTGTAACAATAATATTTAGATATTGACTGTTATATTTAGTGTTCTTTAGTAATAAGAATAAGACGCTCAAATATTTATAAAAATATACCTACTATATAATTGCAGGAATTTTTATTTTTATTTTTAAAGGCATTTGCCGAGTTAATTTCAAGACTAATAAGCTAAAAGACCACATTCATTGCACTAAAATTTACGGTCAAAACCGCATTTCTAGATTAAGCATAATAAAATTAACTTAGACATAATAGCAGTAGTGGCCCAGACTCACGCGTCGTGGGCTCGAACTCCGTAAAGTGCCTGTCGGGGTGCCCGGCGGGCACTTTCTTTTCATCTCCACTGCTCTCAAAACGGTGAAGGAAAACATCGTGAGGAAACCGGCGTGTCATCTAATAACCATGTCGAAGACATGCGACATTTACCAACCCGTATTGGGCCCGCGTGGTGGATTATGGCCCTCTCCCTCTCATAGAGAGGAGGCCTGTGTCTCAGCAGTGGGAACATTACAAGCTCTATTATGCAGCTCTGTTATGAAAATCATATTATAAACTTAATTTTGCAGGGTTTAGTATGAAAATATATAAGGATCGTGAAAAAAATGTATAATACACTAAGGAAATCTTAAAAATTGCCATGCCGGATAAGTAAACTGGCTAGGATTTTTTAAAAGATTTCTAAAATATCAAATAGTGCACTATACGGAACTCACCATTGTGCATTGTAAAGAAACACACCCACCCACTCATTGTTCAATGTACTTGTCAATCCTACTGTGTGAATCTTTTTGTTTGCCTACCGTTTGTTTTTACACATATATCATGAAGCCACTTGACCCTATCGTAAGACCTTCAATATTATACGTTTATTTTCGACTGTCATCTCGGAAAATCCAACTATTTGACTGGATGAACTTTAAGAGGTGCAAAAACGGTATTCATTTATCATAAAATTTAAATATTAATTGTTGTTATTAATGTCTTAGTATTAATGGCTTTTGGAAATTAAACTAAACTAATGAATATGATTTTTTATGACACACTCAGTGTGAATTAAGGAAATAGGATAGGTTTTAACGTCTAAAACTCAATACTATAAGAAGGAAAAAAAGGTTTGTGCTTCTAATATCCACTTTGATGTTATTTGCCTATGTACTTAGTAATTTGTCTAACCACGATGTTGAAATAATTTGTTTAGCTCCAAAGATCTAAGTTCGTTCGCTCGTAAGGCACAGTTGCACTGTAACAATAAACTTTATTTATCCAATCAATTACGAACCACCATTTGGAAGCAACTAGAATTAATTCCATTTTCTTGTAAATATTCGTTCAAAAGTGCCTTTTATGTGCCTATTATCCACTTTGTCTGTATTTCACCTTTTCATGTCTAGAACACGGAACGGATTCCGATAAAAATTTGAAGTAGAGTGCATCCTGGGGAAGGCAGACTATTTCTGTCCCGGTAGCACGTTACCGTGGGGTAGTTTACGACATCTAGTTTGAAATAAATGATCTGATTTTGACTATGGCAATATGAATAAAGTTTGGTAAAATTATAAGATCGAAAGCAACGCATATATTGCTTTGCATAGCATGCCGCTTGCTTAATACGTAGAATTATTGCACACTTCATTATTATGATTGATGCTGCTGATGCAGCTAGAATAATAAAACGAGTGTCTTGGAAACGGAAGGCATGTTCAAAACTCATCGCAAATCAAGCATTGTAAAACCTTTATTATCTTTTATTTTCACTAGACTTCTTGTGTAGATAGATGGATACAGATAATATTATAAAATACAAATACTTAAGCTCACGCCTTATGTTTCTATCCTGTAGTTTCAGCCTAACAAGTGCGTAGGCTGGAACTGCAGGACGCCGCCAACTACGATGCTTACATACTCCTTTCGCGTCGTTTACGTTCATACATGTGCACAGCGCGCACGCTGCGCCCGCGCCGGTACGAGCACTACGCACCTGACCTTTCTGCAGTACATCACCAATAAGGTCGCTTTAAAACTTGTTTGCATCTTATATATTAATTTAGTCTATGATTACGAATGACCGTGACTTTGCTACAAAAATATATTGACCTGTGTGCAATGCGAATTCATTTTTGCCGGATCCCTAAGGTTACATTAACATTCAACCGACCGTGTACATAATTTTGTTGGTTTTGTAGCCGGGTGCGGCTGTAGAACATTGTAACAAACTATGCTCCACCTCCTCTCTCTATGTCCAGGACAGGTAACAGTGTAACACAACATGGTGTGACTGAACGGGAACAAAGGATTCCAAGCAACCTCCAGCGACGCCGTGGAAGTGGCGAGGTTTTGGGCCAACAACATCTGTAATACTTTTGTGCCAGCAACACGAAGAAGTTCGGTAGTATCTCGTACGATCATTTTATTTTATTTTTCATTTTGATTTGCATTCGATTAGCTCAAAACCGGTTTTTTTTAGTAAAAAGATTAATCAAATTCTAATTATACAGGCATTGGAAGATCTAGGATTATGATTTATAGAATTTATTGAGTTAAAAATAAAGCAATGCTGATTGATGCCTTTATCATTTAAAATCTGAAGATTAAAGTTAAATGTTAAGATGTAGAAAACGAATATTAGGACTTACTTATAAATATTTATCAGTCTTTTTTGCTCAAATTATTGACACGTCATAAATTGACATGTAACATTAGTTTTTTATTTGTTATAAGATTGAACAAGAAACTTGTATTTATAGAGGCAAACATTTTTAGGATTATTGTTGTGTAAAGAACCTTTGAATTAATTCGGGTACCAGCTTTTTAAGCACAGCGGCTCTACAAGATCGGAAGACGATCAATCTTTTTCAGACAAATAGTTTAATTTAAGACCAATTTGGAAGGATTTAGGGGACATTATAGGTTGTGTATGTTAAATAAATCGGACCAAATTACCAAATCCTTGTGGATGCGTGTGTGCTAGAGCAACCTGCACCTTGTATTTTCAGTCCTAGAGCATTTGATATACTTCTACAGCTAGATACATACCTGCACATAGAAAGTAAGTACCTACCTACGTAGGTACTTACTTTCTATGTGCAGGTTGTCATTCTAGAATAAAAGAGGACATCTTTCATCATACATTACATAACATCAAGCCACTAATTCCCCGTAAAGGCAGAAGTGTACTTGTAGTACACCCACATGCGGCTAGATGTTCACGGAATAGGGGCGAGCCTATTGTTATCAAGCGGCCACAAATGTAGACTCCGGCTTATGGTTGCTGGCAGAAAGGTCTCACATAGAAAAAAAAAGATATTTTGAAGACAAAATTAGTTATACATATATATTACGCACTTTAAATGAAATAATGAACATACCAAGAGTGATGTCCGTCTCAAGTTTCGACTAAAAGGACTCCCTTTTGGTCCAACCTTGAGACGGACACTAGCTCAGCACGTGTCAGGCAAATAATATAACAGACGCTGATATTCCGCTGTATGTTCTTACCTTTTCTAAAAAAATGATCAAAAGAAACTTACTTATGCCAATGTAACTATAGATTAACCTACTTAAGACAATTGAAAGCATAATGTAACACGTAAGTTAGCTACAACGAATGCGCAAGCACACCAAAGCATGCACGCGCATGCACGTGTTTTCGCGGCTAAACTCCACCTAACTATGTGCATGTCAGAGCTATCGAAAATGAAGGTCGATTTTCGTAAACAGCTTGAAGGATGTCAATGATATATGTCTACGATATAAATGACGCAGTGGCCGACTGCCCCAGGATTTGAAATAGCTCCCAAATGTTTGACATCAGTTATACGAACGGGCCAAATCATTGCCACCCCAGCGTAAGTCAAAATGGTGTTACCATAGATATTAGTAGTGTACCAGCATTCAAGTCGTAAAGAATGAACATCCCTCAGTCGATTTGTTTGCAAGCTGCTTGGCGTCTATTGTTACCATTTTTTCTAAAAACTGTAGTTTCTGATTGATCCAAATAGTAGTTGAGCATGCATTCCTGCCTATGTATTTACTTAATGTAATAGCTTAATTATGTATTTATTTTGTTTTAAGCTTAGTTTATCACTTAAATTAATTATTGAGTCTAACAATACTCCATTGCTATTTGTGGAGGCTTGTAAATGACTTGTCGTAAATTACCTTTCTGCTACTTTCGTACTGATAGTTGTAAGTCACCCAAAACCAATATAAAATAAAATAAATATAAGACGAGAAGGGTTCAACCGTAGCCCACAGTTAGTCCCAGATGATCTTAAGCAAAATTGATTGGATCAGTTTTGTCTTGGCCTCATTTATCGCCGGCTGTAAAGGCGCACATAATGGTATTTATTCTAAAAGACTGGTAGTACTCCATAGGTTTCATAGATAAAGCTCATCATCATCAGCCTAGCCTTTTTCCCAACTACGTTGGGGTTGGCTTCCAGTCTTACCAGATGCAGCTCAGTATCAGTACTTCACTGGGAGGGACTGCATATCTGACCTCCACAACCTAGTTACTGGGTAACACGATACTATTTGGTAAGATTGGTTGTCAGACTTTCGAGCTTCTGTCGACCCGTAACGACTGTCCGAGATCCATGAATGAGAGCCGAGACCAATGGCTTAGAGTTTGTAAATATCTCTCTTGGTCTTGGTATGTAAAGATGGTCATCCATCCACGGCCCAATCGCAGCCAGCGTAGCTACAGCTATGAAAAGTAAAATATTTGAGTAGTTACTTGGCTGTAGAGCCTGGAGCCATCACCAAGCAGTCAAATGCTGTCTGTTTCCAGTTCGCTCGCTTCCAGTATTTTCCTTTGTAGAAACCTAACCTTCACCCTAAAGTGCAAACTTATAAGCTGCTGATAATAATAATTTTACCAATTACTAAAGGTCTTAACATAATAGGGTCAGCAGCACAGCCTCATTCATGCATCACCACGTGCAGCCTCGCGCGACCTACGCCTGCGATCTGACCCTACACCTTTGACAGTCTTAGTTCATTCAATGACCACTAGTCACAATAAGCATACGCATTAGAAATAATCAGCCAATAATGTTCTCACTGCTGGGACGCAGGCCTCCTCAGTGAGAGGGACTTGGCCATAATCCACTGCGCGGGCCCAGTGCGGGTTGGTACGAATGCTTTCTTGCGGAAAATATTGTAACTAGTGGAGTAGTGGTAGCTCAGTGGTACCGGCCGCGACTTACGAGTTGTAGGTCGTAGGTTCGAACCCTGACAAGCGTTTTACTTTATGTTAATTATTTCATCACCGCTGCCCTCGAAACGTTAAAAGAAAACATCGTGAGGAAACCGGCATGTCCTAGAACCATTTAGGTAATATGTACTTACTTCAATGCCTAGAACCAAATATGCGTAGACGTGTGACATCTACCAACCCGCTTTGCGGATTACAGCCCACTCCCTCTCACAGAGAGGAGGCATGGGGGCTACTCCCTAAGCACGATGTCTGTCGTTTTGCTCAAAGTAACAGGCGTTTCTAACTACGTATCACTTATGGACAGAAGATTAATTTGGAGCCCGAACTAAGAATTAATGACAAATACGATTTGACAGCTGTCCCTACTCCCGATGTTTGCCCGTCCATAAAAGTTAGTTAATTGTCTGTGGGATTCAGTAAGAAGTTTCGAACTACTTTCGGACAGGCCCGTATCTTCGTTGACGGAGTTAGAGAGTAGGCCCCACTGTCCCAGCAGTGGGAACATTATAAGATGGTTACGTTATATTCGTCAAGTAAGAGCGTTTGGTGTATGTATGTAGGTACTCGTTTTGTCAACTGAGAGTTCTGGTCTTAACTTAGCAATCATTCAGATGACATTATAATTTCATGAAATGAGCCATGCCGATGATTCACAATAATTATTAAGAAATACGCGATATTTGAGTTTTAGTCCAAATATTAATTTTTCGACCCAGGTTATTAACCCGGATGCGGAAATAGTACAAATTATCGCAATTCAAAGACAATAAACAAGTATTTCTCATGTTTAGACTAAAATATTTTTTATTCAGCCTACTCTATGATATAAAAACGCAAAGGAAATAATAGCCTGAACGTAATGATTACCTTTACCATCGTAAAACTCAACATAAAAAATATTTTACGGTGTTTTTTATACAAAAGTAACTACTACCTACGTCGACATAGTAATTTGTGTGTTTGGAATAGTCAAACTCAAAACGTCATTGCTTTTTATGTTTCGCATTACGTCGATCAGTCAGGAGACTGGTTCGCTAGGCGCTTTGCAATTAATGTGCGCATGCTCAGGTGGGGTTATCATGATGGCACTGCTTGCTAAGGAAATTATTTTTCATACTAGGTACGATTTAAATTAGGGAAAGCGAAGTAACTGTAGTACTCTATTATATAATTGAAGGGCTAATTGTGGCTTAGCAATAACATCCGCACGGGTCGAACTAATATTGAACTACGCTTACCGCGGTTGGCCCGTGGATGGGTGACTATCTGTACGTACCAAAACCTGCCTCAAAAAACCCCGGCTGTCATTCGTGAATCTTCGACAGTCGTTACGAATCGTCACAAGCCCGAAAGTCTGACAAACAGTCTTACTAAGCGGTATCGTATTACCCAGTAACTGGGTTGTGGAGGTGAGATAGACAGTCGCTCCATGAAAAATACTGCCATTCAGCTGCATCCGGTTAGACTTAAAGCATGACTGAAGACTGAAACGGCTATGGCCCAATACAGGGCACCGGTGTGGGCGCCTTCATTTAGGCGCCAACTAGCCCGCCGGTTGAAGGCGTCTCATAGGGTCCGGGGTCCGGGGTCCGAGGCGGCGGGCATCCTTGCCGGATTGCCGCCATGTGATCTGGAGGCAAAGGTCCTCGCGCACACATGAAAGTGGCGCGAGGAGGCCAAACGCCGGGGCGTAACTCTGCTGCCGCGAGAAATCACGGCACAGCGGACAGAGCTCCGGCGGGTTCTCATGGCGACATGGAGAGTGCGATTGTCGCAACCCAGTACTGGGCACGCCACGAGTGCAGCGATAAGTCCCCTCTTTGAGGAGTGGCTTGAGAGGTGGCATGGCGTCCTCACCTTCCACCTGACGTAGGTCCTCACTGGGCCACCACTAGGCCACCACTGGGCCACCACTGGGCCACCACTGCTCCCAATTAATGCATTATCAATGAATTTACACAACGCTAAGAAAGTATCACAGAGTTGATAACAAGTTGTGAAATTAAGAGGTCAACGGTTTACACATCATAATTATTGTTACAAAATAATAAGTGTTTTAAAAATAATTGTATAAAATTGTTTTGTTACGTATTGATAAGGGTTTAAAAGATAGCGGAAGTCTGGACCGTCTAATATGGTTTTGTTTTTGTTAAGATTATTATTTAACTATTTTCTGTCATTCTGTTTATCTATCCTCATCATTTCTTGAATAATAATAGAATAATGAGGCCTGTCCGTCTTTGGTAAAACTTTTTACACCTTAACTCTATTAACACATAACATCACTCCTGTATTTCCCGAAGGGTTAGGCAGTAGTACAGTACACACACATTCCGCCAGTTATGTTAGGCAGTAGTACAGTACACACATTCCGCCAGTTATGTTAGGCAGTAGTACAGTACACACACATTCCGCCAGTTATGTTAGGCAGTAGTACAGTACACACACATTCCGCCAGTTATGTTAGGCAGTAGTACAGTACACACACATTCCGCCAGTTATGTTAGGCAGTAGTGCAGTACACACACATTCCGCCAGTTATGTTAGGCAGTAGTACAGTACACACACATTCCGCCAGTTATGTTAGGCAGTAGTACAGTACACACACATTCCGCCAGTTATGTTAGGCAGTAGTACAGTACACACACATTTCGCCAGTTATGTCTAAGTCTCATACAATAGGGCGCGAGCCTATTGCCATCAACCGGTCACAAATCCAGACTCCGGGCTGCTAATGAGAAATTACAATTGTTTTAATAACTCTATTATTTTTATTCTAACTAGCTGTGCCCTCGGTTTTGCCCGCGTGTTATTATAAAACTAAGCCAGAAAATCTTCAAAACATACCCTAAGTAAAGTTTTATAGCGAAGATAATTACAAATAATTAACATTAATTTCTACGTGTAATGTTAAACCAAAATACTGTATTTTGTTCCCCAAAAGTCATTATATCAATAGGTTGGTTTTTCGTATATGCTTGTTAAAATTTGCTGCAAATTTAAGAATATAATTTGTTTTACCTATTTATTTTATATTTACCAAGAATTTGTTTGGTAACTAAGTAACTACCTATGTGTCAAAAAAAAACATCCTTGAAGCATACACATGGTAATTATTGTTTGCAAAGTATGATAGCGCTGCTTGGGAGAGCCCTAAGCTCAGTTACAAATAGAAAAGTGAAATTTAGATAGCCCCAGGCTATTTTTACTGACAAAATCAAAAGATATTTATTCAAATTAGGCTAAGAATCAGCTTTTTTTGAACTTCAAAATTACATGAGACAGTCGTCCGAAACGCCCGCTCTTCACCAGTTCCTAGTGCTGGGAGAAAGAAGTGACGCAACAAACTTCCCAGCACCATAGCCGTCTGTTTAGTTAGAAGAGCTTGTCTGCGTTCAGAAAGGGTTATATGGCTTGAAACCTCAAAATGTATCTCAGATGTATCCTAAAAGAATCTGTGTGCTGCACGTAATATTTAAGATACAGGACCTATTTGGTGCTTGTCTAATACTTACATCAAGTAGACACAACAAAATTTTACATACGTACTCTAGTTAAGTCCGCAAGCGCGCCTATGGTGGCCGGGATCCGCCTGAGATTCCCGACGCCCATGTGTGAATATTTTTGTCGGCTAGACGCCCTCGGTCGCGTCGATGTCCCTGCCAGCCTGTATATTTCCATATTTTTTTCTCCCAGTGTTATCGTAATGCCGTCACGTTAGAAGCACACATTCAGTCTTTTACCCTCTTTAACCCTACATTTTTTACGTACATCTCTTAATTTTAAGCAACGTTTATAATATGTACAAAACCTATGCGAATAAATAAAGAAACGTTTAAATAGTTTTTGACAATTTGCTTTTTGTTGTAAAAATGTTAATTTTTTAATTCTTGTTATTAACAGACCAAGATAAGACCCCGTAGCGCGGGATTTAACGTCTTCGAAACTAGTTATTCGATTATGTTAATACTATCGACTATGGACGTCACCTGATAATAATCGAGTCAAGTTAGCGACCGGTATCCGAACTTTGAATGACGTACGAGAAAAAACTTGATTGCCAACCATAACTGAGATGGATTCTATGTTCTTTGGCAAAAAATATGTTTAATGAAGCCATAAACATTATGTGAATTAGGTTGATTTCAAGGCTGTGAGATGCGGATTTGCAGAGGCAATTTAAGCTTCATATCTTTCGTCTTTAGGTAAGGAATTGCTTCTTCTTTTTCTTTTCGCGTATATGGCAAAAGACAGCGACAATATCATAATAAGCCTAATGTTCCCACTGCTAGGAAACAGGCCTCCTCTCTGTGAGAGGGAACTTGCTGTTATCCACCAGGGGCCTGGTATGGGGATGGTAGATGTCACATGTTTTCGAATTGTTGGTTCTAGGACGTGCCGGTGCGCCAGAGCAGTGGTGATGCAATAATTTACACAAAGTAAAGCGCCTGCCTGGGCTCGAACCCTCGATGTATACAACGCGTAAGTTCCGGTCGTTGCCACTGGGCCACCTCTGCGTCGCCTTTGCCTTCCATCGCTACGTCTTCTTTTCCAACGTTACTCTAATATATGGGACATTTTGGTCAGGAGCAGCGCATTCACACTGTGTGTTGGTTGGATTAATAATTCCCTATTTCGCTACATCGATTGTGCTTGCAGCGGTCTATCTGGATACAAAATGGATTGATTGCTTTCCATCTAATGAAAATTTGTCATTATCAACCTGGTTTAGGCATAACTTAGAAATAATTTTGTATTTCAATGACAAAAATACTCTAAAAGGTTTTTTTGTAAAACCAAGAAGTTAGATTTGACTGTCAGTCATAGAAAAACTAGATAACGAAGAAAGCTAGTGGAAGAGCTATTAGAAATCAATCAATAAAAAAATATTGTTGGATAAATGAAAAGATCTGATCCTCATCTTGAGAAGCTTAGTCGACGTTCACACGAACGTAATAAAATCGCGACGGGATTTTTTCAGGCACTGGATTTTCAACCGTCAGCGTTGAACCGAGCATTGACAATCCAACTGAGTGCACCTGAGCGCGTGTGGTTTACGTTTTGATGTTCAAGTGTCGGCGCTAAGCAGTACGCGGACGATCCAATGCGTCCGTGTGCTCGTCGACTTAGTTTATTTAAATAATTTAAGTAGGTACTTGCTTATATTCGATGCAATCAATATAATAACCAAAGAATGCGTTTTTTTGCTCTAAAACCAATTTATGTTTCCTGCGCTACGATTAACTTTTGATGGTAATATAGATAAATCATATTTTTTACTAATATTGTAGTAGCAGCAATATAAGTAGCTACCTAATTATGTAAAATGTCAACTGGTATTTTTTTTCTTTGTGTTTTTTTAATAATTTAATAACCAATCAGGTTATTAAATTATTATTATTACTAAGCAACCAGTAAGTTTTTTAGTTAAGTTTAAGATAAATCAGGGTTCCATGTGTGAAAAAGGTTATTAACCGTAACTATCTATTACAACACCAACGTGCCAACCTACTTACCTACATTAAGTTCAGAAAGTCTCAAAAGCGCATCAGATATATGTGCATGCGTGTGTATTTTATTCAAGGTTGTGGTAAAATCCATCAATCTGAACATCTTTCTCTATGGGACCAACATCGTGATCGCGAAAATATGTCTGTCCCATAGAAAGAAAGACAAGAAAGAAAATTTGTTTATTCTGCACAAACAAAACGCACATTTTTAAAAACTTGACATAAACTTGCATACGTACAAAGTAGCCAAAAGCTCCGTATTCCAGTAGAAAAAGTTAACAATTTTGTCCATTACTTGTTAATGTAATTGTCAGGGCTAGTGACCAAAGCACAGAGTATAATAATATATACTGGACCGAAGACAATAGAGATGGACCTGCGTTACGACACTGGCAATTATTTTATAATAACAATCAAAACAAAACCACAATGCCGATTGCAGAGTGCATTTATGAATACTTTTGCAACAAACATACCACAATAATAAGAACAATTAAGCCGTGCGTCGCATCTGTGCAAGAACTGGGTGCTTACTCTCGAATATAATTCCGATAGATCGACATTGGAATTGTCAGTCGAACGTCAGGGATTGGCTGGACTCACTGAGTCTAGCCAATCCCTGGCGCTTAACTCAACCAACTGACGTTTGACCAATGTCGATCTATAGGAATTATATTCCAGAGTAAGCACCCAGGTCTTTGCTCAGCAAAATGCTGTGACTTCGGAAAACCTATCGTCAACAGCGCTTGTTTTGCAGCAAACACCTTTAGAATTGACGCAATGACCCATACATATTGTGTCGAGTTGGTATTGAAAAGTTTTGTGTGACACAGCTGACTCTCCGGATTCATTTTAAATCTCCGTGTCTCTGGAGGACAGCGATGTTGGATTAATTGTTATTACTGTACTTTTTCCTCCCTTCAAAAATGTGAGGAAAATAATGCACATAAACATACATGGGCACTTATCAAACGTCAGAAGCAAGGTGCACGGTTTTAATTGGTCGTTTCCTATGGAGAAGAGCCAGCAAGAAAATCCGCAGATACCTACTCTTTTAAAAATAATTGGCTTTTGCAATATTTTCAAATTACAGTGTTAATAGGTATGGGAGAGATATTGAAAAACATTTCCCTTGAGGCCAGGCCCAAGAGCGAGTGTCAAACTCACACTTGGCCAGTTTGTCTACTGCCTCAGAGTTGCAATAAAATATCCAATTAGCTTTATTATAATAACGCAACGAACGTAGTCTTTAAGTCAAAAAGCTCACGTTTTAAAATGTGACTGTTTACATAAAAAGTTCACCGAAAGTTTTTTAACCGACTACGCACGTTGAACGCGGTATCATGTTATTATTAAAACTAATCGAAAGATACTAAAACTTACTCATTATTAGTATATATCTAAAGCTCACGTTTTTAAAATGTGTCTGTTGAACTTAAAGATGTTAACTAAACGTTTTTTTTAACCGACTACTCACGTTGAGCGGGGTATAATGTTATAATTGAAACTATACGATAGATACTAATAAATACAATTTTTTGCTTATAAAAACCGATGTTACTAGTCGTAAATTATTAACCATGTAAATTGACATGCTCTTTAGACGACCGAAGTTTTGACGAAAGTAAAAAATATAGACAAAATATGTCTATATTTTTTACTTTTTTTACGTACCTACAGTAATAATTATGATCAGTTATAACAAAGGCTATTATTACCCACTCGAAATGACTGATATTAGAAGTCGGAAAAATCTGGACAGATGATGATCAACAAAAAAATCTACATTGTTGAATGAAGATGGATTATCAAGGAATCTAAAATTTTGAAAATTTTGAAATCATTTAAAATTTTGAAATTAACTGGTCTTTTTTTACGACTGTTTTGTTCGTAATTACCAGCGATCAAAGTGTGTGAAAGATATAGGATGTCTAAGCACTTTTTAATCAACTAAACCCACCATCACACCAATACTTCCCGAAGGGTACTGCAGAGGTCTACTGCCTCTGGTAGACACCCACATTTCGCCAGTTATGCTTATATTCGGGTGTACTTAGGTACTTTTTAACTATTATTGCTGAAGAAAACAGTATTAAAGCACTTACCCAATTAGTAGCGATGTCTATAGGATTTATCGCAGCCATAATAACGCTAATCACCATCAGCAGAATTCCATACGACAATTTGATGACAGAATCTAAAAATAAAGGACGAAAATCTGTAATATTGTCACAACACACATTTATGTTTAATATGCATAATTTATTGGAATTAATTTAGTTGCAATGATTCTACGAAAACCAGAATTATAGATTTTGATTATACGTAAGAAAGGCGTGGTCTTTATTTTTGGTTCACTAAACCGACGCCAACGGCTACATTTTCTGTTCGAGTGATTAAAAATTGACGCTAACTGGTCGAAAATTTGAGCAACACAGAAATAAATCTTATTTGAAGCACGTTGTGGTCTAAATCAAGATGTAGGTTTCTGGAGACTGACCTTCCATTCAATCTTACATTTTAAATTATGCACGTGTTTTTTTAATACAAACGTGCAGTTTTGTATTCACGTGTTGTAGATGTTACAGTCGTTTAAAAAAAAAAACGAGTTTTCTTACTTTATATCAGAACTTGCGACAATTATACAACTGCACACGTTACTAGTTTTCTTGTATGATAGGTAGATATTACTTTCCTTGTATGAAAGGCAGATGTTACTTTTTTGTATGATGGGGAATACTTACGTCTTTTCGTTACTGTGAAGTTCTGTATTTTCATAATTGATATTCGCCCCTTGCTGGGGACATGTTGTAAGGTGCCTACCACCATGTTTCAGACCACTGAAACAAAGAGAAAACCTGTAAGTACACCTTCTTTCTGACGGTTCAAATATGTATGAAAGCCAGTTGCTCAAACGAGAATAATTGTAAAACTTTTGTGACAAATTGTCAGCGTAATCTGCTGTGATCGGCGGTTGATAAATAATAGGCAATGAATGCGTGCTTGTCAATTTGTCACATTAATATTGCGATCATTTTCGGTCGACAACCTGGACCTACGTCTCTGACCGGTGAGTCTTTAGTCAAATATCATGGAACCCGTTGTGATCTGTTGCCGAAAGTCATCAGTCAGAGACGTTGATATGGGTTTTAAATGCAGATAAAATCAAATGTTCTTAAAAACTGTGTGATTCCCCACAAACGTGTTGTTAACAAGTAAACTAAATCATAAAGTATTAAAATCACTCTACCTAGGCTTTTCCCAACTATGTTTGTTGAAGTCGGTTTCCAGTCTAACCGGATTTTAATATGAGCGGCTGTCTAACTGATCTCTGTCTAAAAAACCGAGTAATTCGATAACCTTTGGTAAGATTGATTAACAGAGTTTCGTGTTTCTGACTACTATACAGAAGTGAAGGTGAGGGAGGAAAGTGAAGGGCGGGCGTGCCGGGGGACTGTCTTATGTAATTTTGACGTTCAAAAGGGGCTGACTCTAAGCCTGGTTTGAATCAATGACTTTTGATGTTGAATTTGATTTTTATCGACCGTCAAACAGTGCATTCCGAGGCACAGAGAAGTCTCGGTATGTTATGGAAGGTCACCCATTCACGAACCAACTGCGGCAAGCGTAGCTTAATGTTCGATGAACCCGTGCGGTTGTTATTATTTAGCCACGATCTTCTCATACAGTAAACACAATAATTTACTAAAGTTATTCTTAGCTCCTTTGTTTTTATTTAAAAGTGATGTTTTGGGAAAACCTGCATATAGAGGATAAGTTGTAATCCAGTGCGCAAACTGAAACCTGCATATAGGGGATAAGTTGTTATCCAGTGCGCAAACTGAAACCTGCATATAGAGGATAAGTTGTTATCCAGTGCGCAAACTGAAACCAGGAATTCAGCATATCATTCTAGACCCCAGCGCAGAAATTTGACGTCGGTTTTACAAAAAATAATCTGCATTTCATAGAAAAGTGCACGGTCAAAATGTATGGAATAGCTGTTTTTTTTTTCTATAACCAACGAAAAATTTCTGCACTGGGGGGTCTGATATTATATGATGAATTCATGGTTACAGTTTGCGCACTGGATAAAAACGTATCCTGTATACAGTATTGCTGTAAATGTCTTACCTAAGTTCTTAATTTTAGAACATAAACGTGTTTGTCTGCGTCTGTTCCACGTGAGTTACGTGTTGTGAGGTATTTGAGTCGTTTACCGCTTTTTTCTGATAGATAATATTTAATATGATGTTGAATTCAAAATATTACTATTATGTTGAATTTTATGAATACACACCATCTGCCTATCCTGTTCCCCTGTACGTTGGAGTTGGCTTCTAGTCTAACTGGATAATAATAATACACACCAAATTATAGATATTATTTTAAGTAGGTATTTACTTTCACAGCAAGTTTTCAGCTAAGAATTTAATGCCTCTCGTGTCTTTAGAAAATCTTAGCTTTCTTCTGAGGTTCTTTTAATTAGGTATTGAAGGTTTTTTTAATCTATACTAACAAGAGAGGTAAAGTCTGTGAGTTTGTGAGGTTGTACGGGATAAACTCTGGTCTACGAGTATCTACTCAACTTATATCTACTCAACCGATTTTGAAAATTCTTTTACCAATAGAAAGCCACTTTATTTGTGAGTATCATAAGGCTATATATTAACCCCAAAAATTAAAAGCCTTGTTCGTGTTAGTCAGATTTGCAAAGGAAGTCGGAGAAAAAACGGTCGAACGAAAACTTTTCTTACGAAAGCTGCCTTACGATGAGTGATAATAAATATGATTGAGTTCTATAGAAAAGTTGTAGAACTTGATAATGCTTTTATATTTAAGTCACAAAAAATAGTTTTTATATTAACCCTATTCTTGGCAAAAAACAAAAAAATATATTTTCAAATAATTTTCAAATATGATGTTAATTATGAACCTAGGATTTAGGGAAAAATATATAAAAAATCGCACATAACCAGTTAATGAGATTCTATATGTATCTTTGAAGATACATTGCCAGCTTAGCAACAAACTTTGACCTTACGTGTAAGTGTCTTTGAGGATACGTTGCCAGGTTTGAGGAAATAAAATACACAAAATTTTCTTAATAATATATGTATAAAATTTGCATGTAGTACTAATTATAGTTATAAAAACCAAAATCAACTTACTTGTCGTACCATTTGACGACGCATAATTTATTTTTGTTACAGACAACTTGCGAATGAGAGCCTCTAGGTTTTTTTTCAGGCCTTTGTCTGTAAGTAAACCTTTTTCTGCTCCGCGCAGTCTGTTAGATCTAATGGTACCTAAAGAAAATATGACCATTTCTTCTCGTAAATAGTTGACCAACTCTAAACTTGTAAAAAAATTATCGAAATATACCACAGAACAAGCACCGTCTGGTATACTTTTACATAGAGCCAGAACTACCTTAGCACTAAGACCAAAACTGGACTCCTCAGGCGTTAGCGAATCATACCAGAAAGTATCTTCACCACCATATACTATGAAGTCGTACACGAAACCAGATAGGCCAGCTCGAACAAAAATTTTATAGCCCCATTTTTTGGCTTGTTTTTAACATATTGTTTTCTATTGCCAGCTTTTTTACCCTTATATGGGACCATCATTTCATCTACACTGAATCTGGTTTCGTGTGGGACTTTCAAAAAGTTTTCACGTACTTTTTGTAACAAGGGCCTGACTTTAAAATAACGGTCACCATCGTCTAACAAATTATTATTAAAATGAATGTATCTCCTTATTAATTGAAATTTTATAAGTGACATAATACCTGCAATGGGACTGTAGCGGAGCTCACGCGACCAATAATCTGTGTAAGCTGGTAAATCGACAATTCCCATAAGAAGGTTAATAGCTACGAAACATCTTATGTCTTCTTTAGTTAAATTTAAGGTCTTTCCTTTTTGTTGCATATAATACAGGTTAGATTGCTCGGTTATGTAATCAACAATTTCGTCTGTAAAAAAGTCTGTAAAATACTCGTAAGGAGTTCTGGCTATTTCAGATTGCGGAAGATTTTTATCTGAGATCTGGGCAAAATGTTTGAATGTATTTTTAGTCCACTGAAAATTTAGAGGCTTTTGAAAAATACGTCGGGGTGTGACTATTCTTGTAGTCCTTCCGGATATTGTAGGTCTTCTTGGTCGGCAGTTAGAGGCAATTAATGGAGATGGTAGCAAAGAAAGTGGTGAAGGAGAGCTGGAAGCGGCTGAGGTGAAGGCAGCACGGGCGAAGGCAGCAAAGGAGACTGAGTAACAGCGTCTTGTGCATCTACTATTTCTTCATCAGATAGCAAATTTAAGTTTTCTATAGAAGAAGGCAAAGATGGCGCAGGTGAAGAATCGGAGTCAGTCACATGGTTATGGACACGACTCAAGCCAATTGAAATCTGCTGAAGTTCATCTTCGGATTCAGATTCATCGTCGTCAGATTTTTTACGTGGTTTTGGTCCTAGAGCACAAATTCTTTTTGCTCTGGAAAAAGATGGTTGCGTCCCTCCCTGTAAAAAAAAGCCCTCTCTCACACTCATGCCAAGCATACAATGCTCTTTTCCCAAAACACAGTTTAAAAAATAATACTAATATAATCTTAGTGCACTTGGCAATGTATCCTATAGGATACGCTAACCTTGTACAAAGAATCTTAGTACACCTGGCAACGTATCCTGTAGGATACATTCACTTTATTTGTTATTGTGCGAAGCCAAGCGTAATTATTTCTTCTGTTTAATTACTTTCCAGCATAAGTACAAACATATGAAATATTATAACACCAATTCCTCATGCAATTTTAAAAGAAAATGTATTAAAAATAAGAAATTCTTACCTTCTTCCGCGGAATTGCACTCAACCGGTTCGCCATTTTGACAAGTTTTGAAAAAGTAGTTGACGTTAGTTGTCATTGTGTCACTAAGGTGCCTTCAGAAACGTATACTTTAAAGATAAATAAGTTAAAGTTCCGCTTTACATGCATTATAAAAAAGTTGTATTTTTTTTAAAAACGATGTGTCTTACAAGATACATTGCCAAGAAAAGGGATAAAAAAAACAATAATTTAAATTGTTAGGTCTTGTTTATTGGTCATATTGTCAACAATTATGAATTCTTATAAAAATAAGTAAATTTATCGTCTCAAGTGTTTAAAACAAAAGACTTTTCCCTTTACTGCATATAATTTGGACGAATGGTTAAAGAGATAATACGACATAGGTATGGAACCGCGACCGTGTTGTAATCTATTGAATAGCGCTCAGTACTAACCGAACCACACTCATAATTTCATCTATCTATACATATAAATAAAATTGTAATGTCTGCTTGTAATATTAAAATAACCGGTTTTTGCTACATGCATATGAATATATATACGGTACATATACCAAAATAACATTTTTTTCAATTTTTGTCTGTCTGTCTGTTTGTTCCCGCTAATTTCTGAAATGGCTGGACCGTTTTTGACGGGACTTTCACTGGCAGGTAGCTCATGTAATAAGGAGTAACTTAAGCTACTTTTATTTTAGAATTTCATTTGTTTTTATTGATATATAAATAATAGTAGAGAGAGTATTCCGCGCGGACGAAGTCGTGGGCACAGCTGGTCAAAAATAAAAATGTTTACCGCCCAACGAAGTGTGTACGGGTCAGCTAATTATTTATAATTCCAAAATTCTGTTGTACCTATTTGCATCAATTTCTCAAGCATCGGCAACTCAAGCTTTTTGTTTTGAAGTGAAAAAATCATAACAACAATACACTTAATTTTTAATATTTCAAATCGTACGATTGTGTTTTTCAAGAAACAAAAAATATATTTTTTATTGGCACATAATTTACGGCTCTGTTCAAATTAGTGCTTTTTTTAAACAAAGCACGTGTATTTGAGCGTGTAGACTAAGTAATTAGTCAGTAACAGGTCAATTTTAATATTTGTAATTATTGACAGACAGGGTCAAAGAGCTCATATGCAAACAATGTAGTGCCATTTGTCACTTTAGCAAAAAGTTTTTGATTGCATAACAGACCTGTGGGAAGAAACTCAAACAGAAGTTACTTATAATGGATACTAAAACTTAAATATCAACTTGTATAGTTAAAAATCAATTGCCAATAAAAGATCATCACTTGAGATCGGCTCCACCTCAGGCCGATCCAGTCTGTCCCTCGCTGCGCTCTACCAGCAATGCCCCAAGCCGAGCTTAAGCCCAGCCAGGGCTTAAGCTCGGCTTGGGGCTATCCTTAATTTATTAAGAACAAGCAAGTCCAAGATTCCATAAAAACAGGGCTCCACCGATTTGGCTGACTTTTTTTGGTTGTGTTGGTAATTATCGCGACAAAATATGTATAACAATTGGTTTTTTTAAACTCCTCCGGAAAAGTCGAAAATTACTGACAGACAAGGCTATGCCTAAACCGCTAGAACTAGGGCCATAAAAATCAGCTGAGCTACCGACTAATACAATCCCATATTTTTTCAGAAGCCTTTACTGGATTTATGGTTCAATTGAATCAGACTGATATTTTAAAAAAAAATATATATATATAAATGAAAATTACGAAAATCACTGACCGATGTTTTGAAAAGTTTAATCGATATTTAAATAGATTGCATCCAGAAAAACAAAAACAATTTAGACTTTGTACATGCTTCTTACCTATTCAATGACACGGCTAGGTACCGGCTAGGTTAGCTCGTGGACGTCACGTGCAAATAGTTATAATTAGGGTTAAAAGATCACCATTGTATGGAGATAGATGATTATCTACACCCTCCTGATCGCAATTATCTTAAAACACTTATATCAAGAAAACAACAACATTGTCTTTAAATTCTTAGAATAAAGATGACGTGAAATCTAATAAAGGCGCAAGTTATTTATGTTGACTAAGGAAATTAGCGATTAATTTAGACTTTTAGACTACAATTATTATAGTGCTAAAAGCATAATGCGTGAGTTTTTTGTAGCGTTGACGTATTTTTGAACACGGATGAATGGATAATGACGGAAAATTCTGACAAAAAACAGTTAAATTGATAAAATTAATGAAGAAGAAGAAAATTATGCAGAAGGTTTTAAGAGTTAATTTAGGATCAAAAATTGCCGTAAAGAAAATAAATTACTTCGATTCGCTTATTTTATTTTGCGTAAAATATGTTAAACCAACTGAAATTTTTGACTACATTAAAATGGATAAAAGTACTAGTTGGTAAGCAAGTTATTGTTTAAACGTTCATTTGCCAAACCTTAGGTTTGCGTTACAATTATTTGTGAAGAGTATTTGCTAAGTAATAATTTGGCAACTGAAATGATGCGAAAAGTAGTTTGGAGAATGATAATTTCTCAATTTTTTTATGAAACAAGGGTTTTTTTTGGATGGGAAATCATCAAATAACTTCTCCCGCTCTGGGTGGAGCAGGAGGGCGTGTCAGACTTTTACTGACTAAAACCCACCCGTGGTCCCTCAGTTGCCTGTGTGCCAGGGGCCGCGGTTTCTCTTTCGAACAACCCGCACCCCTAGCAGGCACGGCCCTTCCGGGCCCCGTCAGTTGGTGCTGACATTTCATGAGGCGCGCGTGGAACATAACGCGCCGTCGACCCGGGCTTGGTCCTTACCGGACAGCGAGCTACCCATTACTCGCCGTCCGCAAGCCCGCGCCTACGGTGGCCGGGAATCAGCCTGGGATTTCCGATGCCCAGGGCGTCTCCTGCGAAGGCTACGGCCGTGAGGGCGCATGTACTGCATCTCCCTCACGTGCGCCGCCTCCCTCTTATGAAACAAGGGTTACTCGCCCCTGTAAGCACTTGGCTAGTTTTTTGCTTAAAAGTTTGCAAACAACTACAACTTATTGTTTCTGACGTCACATTGGGCCACACACCACATCGTGATCGCGATTCGATGATAAAACAAATACCTACTGCATTTCTGGTAGCTGATTGCAATAATATTGAGACGACCGACGTGTGCGCACGCTCAAGGTGTCGGCCAGCAAGTGAAAGGCGGAGGAAAGCTCGCGATCACGGTGTGTGGCTCGAAATGCCATTAAAAGCTAACAAATGTCATTGGGGTTTAAGAAAAATATCCTTTTTTCAAGGCATAAAATTATATTTTAAAATCATGGGGGACTTTTATTTATACATATACATATTTTCTTAACATAATATTAAAAAATAGCCTGGTTGAGTAGTACCGAATTACTTTATGGACTGGTTTTCGGGACACTTTAGTTATTTTTAGTACCTACTGGAAGCCATCAATTAAATATGTTATCAAAAAGGTTTGTCTAAGGTTATTTTCTTCGGACAAACAAGTATTAAAGCATCCTTATAATTTGTCACCGTCGACCTGGTTCGTATGGGTAAACCTAAGTGCTATTGATTTATAAATGATGTTCTTCTCAGGGTCAGTAAAACGCCAAGCAGTGTCAAATGCCTACGTTTTACTAATGTGATAACATAACATAACATTATACCTGTAATCCCTGCAGACTTACGCAGAAGTGTATCTATAGTACATCCACATTTCGCCAATTATGTTTAAGTCCCATGTACTAAGGGGCGAGCCTATTGCCATCACCCAGCATGCACAAATCCAGACTCCGGGCTGCTACTGAGAAATTCGAGACGAAAAACCCAATGGAACGGCATTCTTTTCCTAAGTAGCTTTGGGAAGGCGCGATTATAATCATTCTATTTTCTTGTTTTAGACGTTCAAAAGTGCTTTTTATGTACCTATTTGAATTAATGATGTGACTTTGACTTTATCGATTCTTGTTATGATTTTACATAAAAAATATATTTAAAAGTCATTTATTCAAATTAGGCTGAGAATCAGCAAATTTCGTATGTCAAAATACATAGAATCATGTGCTGATTTAATGGTTTGAATTGCACGTTCATGTCCCTGCCAACCTGTTTATGAAGTAAAAACAAAGTAAGTAATTATAGCCATTTATTTAAAAATTCAATCAGTGTTGTACCTGTAGACTTTTTGTAATAATTTATTG
Source organism: Polymixis lichenea (assembly GCA_949091785.1). Taxonomy (NCBI): domain Eukaryota; kingdom Metazoa; phylum Arthropoda; class Insecta; order Lepidoptera; family Noctuidae; genus Polymixis; species Polymixis lichenea. The sequence continues at coordinate 497,427 of OX420944.1, forward strand.
TGGAGACAGGCAATTATTTAATCATATGTAGTTTTAGCTGGTGGGCAAAAAAATCAACATCATCACACGTGCGATCATATAATGATAGCCACATTAGCCACGTCGGCCACGTGGCTACTTGTCGTTGAAGATGGCTAATCACCTATACTAATATTATAAAAGATTTATTTGTCTGTTTGCATGTAAGGCATAATCTTTGGAACTCCTGATCTGATTCTGAAAATTCTTGCACTAATGGGAAGCTACAGCATTGACAGAGGATATATTTTATGTTACACCAAGAAATTTCACGCAGATGTAGTCACGGGGGTAAGATAGTCTACTTCTACTACTAAAAACAGACATTAACCTAACATAACATCACGCCTGTATTCCCCAAAGCGATAGGCAGAGGTGTAGGTATCTATACTGCACTCACATTTATGTTTAAGTCTCATGTAACAAGGGTTGAGCCTATTGTCATCAACTGGGCGCAAATCCAACCTCCAGACTGCTATTTACTGAGAAAGCCCATTTGGAAAACCTAATAACAGTTTGTCTGACCCGGGACTCGAACCCAGGACCTCAAACTCGGCAGTAGCACTTGCGACCACTACACCAACAACGCTGTCAAACATAGACATGCTAAAAACAATCACAAAAACTTTGTGTATTTCCAACAAGCATTTATTTGTTTGATTGCTAATTTGAATTCTAATTAACTGGCACGTCAAAACATACAAATGAATATTAGAAAAGTTAACGTCTCGTAAAAATCGCCGTTTTACCTCGTTATTTATTATGCTAATATTGCATTATAAATATTATAATAGTTTGTCTAACACCATCGGGAAAGACTTGTGTTTAATCAGCTTTAATAGCGTCTATGTCCTTATTACCAGAAGTACTATAAAGGATTTTTTTTTTTAATTTTTGCCGTTTTCTGCCTGATTCTTAGAGTTTTGGTCCCCATTATGTCTGTTGAGTGCCCATTCTATCAATTTTGAGCCCCATTCCGTTAGTTCCGTTAGTGCATGATTTTGTTGTGCCATACTGTTTTTTTCTATTTGTGTAAACTGATTCATCTGACCTCGTTTGGCGCACTGATGTTATTGGTAAAAGAAATACCTAGTTGAGATGACGTCTTTAATACACCGGAAGAAACAACGACTACATATTTTTTGTGGAACAATACTTAACACTAAAACCTAATACAATACTGTTATAATGTAAATATCGTAGCCAAGTTCTCACAAAGTTCCCAATACCGCTCAAGTCCTTCCGCTACAATTATGTACACACAAATAAAAACCAAGAAGAAACATTAACACCACTAATTCGCAAACACCATACAGTGTCAATAAATCTTCTTTTATTTATTTAGATGTTAAAGTAACGGAAAATAAATAAATAAATCCATATCTATTAATTTACTATACAAAAATCACGTGTTCGTTCGTACACGCTAATCTCCGAAACAACACAACAGATTTCAATGAAATTTTGTAAATGTGTAATATATACCTGGTTGGTTCCAGAAAGTCCTATCTTTCTGGAAACAACCAAGTTTTGCGGCGCTCCGAGCGAAGCAGGGGTGGGCGCCTAGTAATGTTTATTTGTTTAGTTTGACATCTAAACTACTAAACCTATTATGATAAAATTTGGGATAAAGATAGTTTGACAATTAAAGAATAATACTGGTATACTTATTAAAGAAAAATAAACTTAAAAGGGTAAAAATGGGGTGGTCAAGTTTGTATAGGGAGAATGTGAATTCGCGGACGGAGTCACAAACAAATGTTCAGTAATAAATGAATCATTCTCAATGTCGAATAACTTAAGACTGTGAAGATTACATTACCATAACTAAATATTTAGATAATCATATTAATCATTGATATTTCCGATTTTTTTCGATGTTTGTTGCAAAGGACACGCATGGAGTTTCCTTATTGTTAATTTCTATATTTGGGATGGAAATAAAATAGTGACTAAGATATTTTTTTGGACATCATTTTGGCCTTCTTCATTACAATAGCGTTAATTTTGCAGTGTAGTTCGATTGATTTGGATATGGACACGCCTATAATAATGATTAAGAGTGGCTCCTATATATCTATGGTATGAAACATTTTGTTTTGTATGTTTAGAAAATTCAGGTCAGAAGAATTTTTTGACACAAATCGGTTGAGAAGGCTCAGTTTTAGCCAGAGAAAAAATTCAGCATATGTATGGGTATGGGTGGCATACTTCAGGAATTGTACAGACGAACTGTGCAGATTTCTCCTTAGAACCAACATCGTAATCGCGGAGCTATCCCATACATTTCAATCGAGTAGGCATTGACGTTTTTTATGACGACTATATAATCCTACTGTCCTACCAATCCTGCTAAAATTATAAAAGTGAAAATTTAAATTTTTGTTACCCAATCACGCATAAACGGCTTAATGGATTTGGGTGAAATTTGGCACAGATAGTTTATAATTTGGATTAACACCGGGTTAAAAGTACCTAACGCAGTGGTTCGTTCCCGTGGGATACTTTCCGACTTCTATGCGGGCGAAGCCGCTGGCAAAACCTACTTTAATTATCTTTTTTCGCTATTACGAAACTGCACCCTAATTGCGTAACACATGATCAATCATAATCGGTTTCATTTTGACAGTTCAACAATATTCATTGCGTTATTTTCGTTGCTGAGCAGACAAATTTGTCGAACATATGAAGCCATGGATGAGCAATGTTTCAAAATGATTCAGATTATTATTAATCGTGCGTTACGCAATTAGGGTGCTGGTCCCATAGAGAGAGATGTTCAGTTTTACAGTCGGTACCACACCCTGTTTTAATGACATCACATTTCTGAAACACGCTGTATAGAAGGTTTTTACAGTGACTATTTATGAGAAGAATTTTTGGGATGTTTGCAACCTAACGCCTTTAGAAACCAAGTTCCAATCCTAATAAAAAGGTAAATCCAAAATGAACGTCAGACACGTTTATTGAAACCCAATAAAACTGTAACACAAAACGTTGAGCGAATTAATAAACATCATCATCATTCTGCTACCCTTATCCCCAGTTAAGGCTTCCGCAGACTGGTGCGACGCGACTCTGGTGGAACAATTTCTATGAAAACTTCGTGGAAATTGTTCCGAAGTGAAAATTTAATGGATAATAATTTACGTGAGTTGCGTCGTGCCGGTGCGGGAGCCTTTATGTTGTGATTATAAACAACAGTTTTCAAATCTTATACAGTTGTGATACGTGAAATGTGTATACCGATTACACGTTTATAACGTCATTGACTTGGGTCATTGTCAGTAAAACGACGTCGGAATATTCAAATTGAAACTTTGAATAAATTACATCCATATTTCGTCTTCTTGGAATATCCGTAAAAGGAAATTTCCGTTAACAAATATTATCAAAGTCAAGGCGTTTTTTGTTTTAAAATTAAAATATAATATATTAGATCACCGGAACTAAGTATTTCCTTCCGTGTTTGGAAAAGTTTATAAATGAGTAGAATTCTGCAAAATAATATTACTTTTACAGAAAGCCTATTATAACTTCAACACATAAGATTCCTTAATTTTCTTTTGTTTTCAATCAAAAATCATCCAAGTCCATTGCTGCATCGTAGATAAAATAATTATGATAATTACTAAAATGACGATCTCGTGAGTCATAAAAATATGTACAAATAGACCAGCTACTACTTAAATATTATTATTAGGCCACTTGATTAGTAATTTCCATTCAAATAATGACAATATTATGCGCGAAAAATATTAAAAGTCTTTCAAAAAGACGGATTTTCATACAAAATATGTAAATTAAGTCTATGAGTGGTGTTTAAGATTTTATTTCGTCTCTAAAAAGAGCACCTTTTGTGAATACTAAGTATATGAGGCCCGAATTCGCTCAGAAGATGGTAAATTAATGTTAAATTCTGAAGTGATTCGGTGAGTGTTGTAATAGAAACCTACTCATCTTCCCAAAAAATGAGAATCATTAAGAAAAATCGTATTTACGTAACTTTTTTTTAATTTCCTTAATTTTTAATTGTATAGGTACCTATAGGTTGATTTATTTAATAATGTTTGATTAAAAGAAAAATGTTATAAAGAAGAGTTTCATCTCTTCTTTATAACATTTTTCTGTTAATCAAACATTATTAAATTAATTTTAAACCTTTTATGTTTTTGCATAACTACTTATGCATAGAATCAAGTTCTAATATGACATATCAGACAGCTGTGCTGCTGGGGAGTTTGTTGCGCTACTTCTTCTTACCTATAGCACTAGGAAGTGGTGAAGGGCGGGCGTTCTGCGGGACTGTCTTATGTAATTTTGACGTTCATAAAGTGGTGATTCTCAGCCACACCTACATTTATTTAGGTTTAGGTTAGTAGGTAGGTCAAGGTTACGAAAATTCATGGAGGTACTATTTGCTGTACGGTTTTAATGCCACGGCCTATAGTATAAACCTAAATAATTTAATTGATTATTGTATTATTCATAATGGTATTGGCGATAAAAACGCAATTAAGGTTCACTCTCCGATGATAACGGTTTAACGAATTAATATTATATTAATGACACGTGCTCTGCCGCAAAAACTTAATCCGATTTGCATTTCATTTTTTTACAAAACTTCTTGCAATGTTACAACAATCAATAAACATGATTTATTTATTTTATTGTAGCTTACAACATAAGTACCTTTAATGAAAATTGTATAATACGACATGTTTTATTTGCAACATCCTATATTTTAAGAATTATATAGTGGATTTGTATTTTTAAATTAAAACGTAATAATTATTATTTCAGTGAATCCAACATTAACTTATTTAACTATTTATACTTCGGAGCATCCATTCATTCCATTAGATCGTTTTTGTGGTTTTTTTTTTCGCAGAACTGTTTTTTCCGGGTTATTTGCTGATTAGAGAATTAATAAGACAACAGAGGCGACCTCTTGCAAAAATATAAGGATGGCAAATGACAGTGTAAAAGATTTACATTGTATCAACCTGGTGCACAAAACATTCAAGGGTTTTTTAACAAAGATTCAGAAGTAGATTTATTCCTTAACTGTAACAATATAGATATTCTATGTATGACAGAACATTGGCTTAAAAGCCACCAGTTCATGTTTAATTTTAATAATCACCAGGTTGGAAGTTCGTTCAGCAGAGTAAATGTTATAATACATGGTGGCTCATTAATTTTAGTAAGTAACCTGTTAAAATTTAAAGAACGTAAGGATATTGTGAGCGTCTCTGTTGAGTGGACAGTTGAAATAGCCTGTATAGAATTGGAGCGGTCTGTTGTATTAAGTGTGTACAGACCACCTTCAGGATTGTATGACTACTTTGGAAAGGTAATGGATGAAGTATCACACAAGATTTATGACTCAAACAAGTCCATTATTGTTTGCGGTGATTTTAATGTTAATTTATTAGATAACTCAGGTTAATGTAGTAAAATAATAAGTTTAGTTCAGTCCTACAATCTTGTAAACCTATTTATGGAGCCCACAACAATGACCCCTAGTAGTGCCACATGCCTAGATAATATTTATACGGATGTTATACCGAGCCACAAAGAAATTATAAATTTACTAGATGCTGCTCACTGCGGGCAACGGATTACCATTCAAAATCATAACAAAATGGGTAAAAAGGATTTAATTATTAACCCCAAAACTGCATTACGCCTAGAAGCCTTTAAAGTTAACCTCCTTAATAAATTACCAGTTTTGTGTAAAAATGCTGATCCTAATCATCTATAAGATGATTTTTTCAGATATATTGTAAACAATTTAATTTAATTTTTATTACCAAGACTATTTCGATTAATAGTAACATCTCTTTCAGTGATTGGGCTACCATTGGTATTCATAAAAGTAGAACACGACTTTATGAGCTGTACAATGAAAGGACTTACGTAAACATTGCTGAATTTCATTTATATTATGTTAGAAATTATTTAAAAAAGTTTTCTGGCTGGTCACGTCGCGTTATTTGAGTTCAAAGATTAAAAACAGTAGTAATGTATTTAAAACAACTTGTAATATTATTAATAGTGAAACGGGAAGGTCTAGTAAGCGAAATACTGACTACAGCCTGTCTATCAATGACAACATAATAACATCAGACTCGCAAGTCACCGCGGCTTTTGAAAATTTCTTTACAGATATTCCCGTTTCAACCACAAAATTTCTAAACTCATCACCTTCTGTTGCTGAGTCTTTGCTTAAGGAAAATGTTAATGTTTGTGATTCAGAATTTCATTTTGAACATATTAGCTGTAGATAGTTCATTGGTTTAATGTTAATAATTTACTTCTTAATGAAAAAAAAACAAATGCTTTAAGTTTACGCTACCTCACGTTAGGCAGGTGAAAATTAATGTGTTGATAAAGAGCGAAGAATTGAATCCTGAAGATAGCACTGTATTCTTGGGCTTAACTTTGGATGCCAAGGTTACATATAGATAAATTGTCAATAAAGCTAAGCTCTGCAGCATATGCTTTTAGAAAAAATCGTAATTTAACTGATATAGAGACAGCCCGTTTAGTGTTTTTAGCTATTTTCATAGTGTAATGTCGTATGGTATTCTGTTGTGGGGAAATGCCACCGAAATTCAGACTATCTTTGTCTTGCAGAATTAGACTATCTTTGTCTTGCAGAAGAGCTGTTCGATCAATTTATAAATTAAGTCTCAGACATTCTCTCAGAGAGAAATTTAAGGAGATTAATGTAATGACTGTGCCTTCACAGTATATTTTTGAAAATCTTTTATATGCCCATGAAAATATTAAATTGTTTAGAAAATACAGTAATATCCATAGTATGAAGACTAAGAACAAACACAAATTTGTTGTACCATCTACAAGGCTCAAGAAAATAGGTGGGTCATTCAGATGTCAATGTATACGCTTTTATAATAAACTTCCAAGCCATGTTCAAGATCTAAGTTTCAATAAATTTAAATCATTATTTAAACGTTAGTTGTGCCTGAAAGCCTTTTATAACATTAAAGGTTATATTGAGGAGAAAAAAGCTTGGGGTTGACCTGCTTCAGTTTTTGCATACCAAATATTGTTTTTTTTTTTGTTTTTGCAAACTTATACTCTTTGATAATTATTATAGACACATTGACATAAATATATACTTTGAGAAGTATAATATCATTATGGTTTTAATTATTGTGAATGTGAGGACTATGTGGGTCATTTTTTTTGTGTTTTTTCATCTCTTTCTGAGAGTTAGTTTTAATATTAATCTGGCAGTTTGAGTACTTTATGCGGCCTACCCAAATGTCCTGTCTTTGGTATTGTTCGTCAAATCGTTGAGCTCCTCAAGTTCTGAGTTGAGCTGTATGATTACTGATAATTGCGTGCACTGAATGGACAAGTCCACTTAATCTGTGTGGTTCTTTCCTCAAAAGACCATTTCAGACACCGGTCCACATGGTCTTCACATGATCTGACCAAGATTATGTCTGGACTTTAAAAGAGACTGTGACCTCTGAGTTTGTTTCGGCCTTTCTTCTCAGAATAGTCAGATAGGAAACGCCGACCTCATCTAGTTTAAAAAAATATGATTGACGTGTAAAAGTGTTTGTACAAACCTACTTACAGAAATAAAATCATTTATCATTTGTCAATAGAAGAATGTCTGATGAGCTGTCACAGTTATTAAGTTATAGCTTACCTACTTGAAAACACGTGTAGATACACATGAATGAGATCTGTGTCGCTATAGACTGTTTTACACGGTGTGATGTAATTGCTTTTGGCATACTGGCTATAGCTCCAAGAAGAGTGAACTACTTGTAGGTATGCATGTGTGTAGAACATGTGCATACTCTCCCGCGTGCAATCATGTTCCTCCTATCATGCATAATGGTGCAACCTTTAAAGTTGTAGACAGGCTTAAATAATAAAGGCTTAGTATCTGGGTCACATTGAAACAGGTGACCTTAAGGATGACGAGGACATAGAGAGGGTGCGCAGGGCTTTGGCGGTGAGAGGCAATATGCTCGCTCGCAGCTTCGCACGTTGAAAATGACACATTTTAAGGCGTTCTGTCAGTCGTTCTAGTCGAGTGGCCTCCCTCCAACCTTCCCATGGCCCTTCCAACGTTCGTTATATGGGCCGAAAAGTGGGGCGGCAGCGGACATAGCATCCTTAGCAATATTATTTTGTCGGTCCGCAGGCGACATCTGTCCGCAGGCCTGCTCAAGTTGCCTGTGGGTGAACATACGCAGCGAACCGACACAGCCCTGCGCACTCAGTATAATAACTGGGTGGATGCGATGGATGCTGTTGGGGCTGCCGTGGCGCTGTACCGTGCCTGGCATGTTTGCAGTGATGCATGCACGGATGGCTTTCAAGCCATCATGCACAAGAAAGCAAAGTCCTTGCTGCACCGTCTACAAAGCAGCAGCAACAGCGTCTTAAATGTTATTGCTGCCCGTTTTGACTTCCGTCCTATCCAAAATCATTGGATAAGAACAGCCATAGGCATCAGTTAGGTACCTATAGGTACACAATACTAACATGCCTACTTTTAAGTTACAGTTCTGTTACTACCGCACTAACATTTTATGATTTTGTGATATTTACTATGAGTATGAAACTAATATGAAGATAATTTGAATTAAATAAATAATAAGAAAACCGTATTTAATAATATGGTACGGGGTACCTTCCCCACACCAATTCGTATACACTACTTGTTGTGTAAACAGTGACAGGAACTATTAGAAAATCACGCAGATACACAAACTGGATTGAATACGTATCGAAGCTAGCGCAAAAACTACCTAACCCAAGTTAATAAAATGTTTAAATATGGTATCCCCTTTTTTGAAAACTGTTAAAACATATTAATATTGAATATTTTTTCAGAAATCGGTAACTATGGCATAAATCTGTACCTACGTAGGGTAGGCAAATAATGAATGCTCTATAACTGCACTGGCTGTTGGAGTACCGAGCTATAGCCGATTTCGTACCAAATGAAAAGTTTAGTCGGTCATTATAGCTACGGTTACGAATAATTAACAAACCGTTATTAAAATGACAATCATCTCCTAAAAGTCGGTTAAGTGCACTCTTTAATAACAGTTACATTAGAAACTGAATTGTAATGAGGAAATGTTCAAATCGGTGTTATTTACTTTGTACACTATTGTCACTAAGCAGGTCGTTTCTTAACCATTTGGTGCGATTCCTCTAAAGAAGAGCTCTTTCGTTCTCTCTAAGATTCAGATTGGTTATAAGAAGACAATGGGCAAAAGCATCTATCCAAAAGTCTATCACTAATGAGACCTACGGAATTAAAAGTCTATTTGTTATTTTAATGTAACAAATCATTATGTTATTTATCATAATTTATTTTGTTTAAATCAACTAAACGTCATCTCTACTTGATGGCAATTTTTGAGGATTCGGGCGCTAATAGCCGAAATACAGGCTTTCGCTTAGTTTGGCTACAGATGTCTAATTTGTTACCAGGTAATATAGCTGTTTACAATGATACATGTGTATCATTGTAAACAGTTATTGAAATAAACTTATATAAATTCATTATATATATATTTTTTTTATTAAAATTGTCCGATGAGATAAGGAGTAACTATGACTAAGACTAGTGCAGTGACATAGGTCCTCTACATTGGTACAATCCCAATACATTTTCCCCAATATCTTAAACTATTTGATTTTCCATTGGGCAGAAGTGTACCTACAGTACACCCACAATTCGCTTGTTAAAATTCGAAGAAATGTGACCAAAACTGTGTCCACGTAGTGGATTATGCCCCAATCCCTCACGTAGCGTAAGCCTTTGTCTCAGCAGTGGGAACGTAATAGGTTGTTAAGTATCAAATATTTGACATACTAATATTTTGTAACAATATAATTTAAAAAGACTGTCCATGGACTTTCTTGCCCGTTCTACTCCATAGTAATCCTTCGCTTTGAAATGGGCAACTTCATCGCTCTGACTGACTGTAAATGGTTTAATTGAAATAAATGTTTTGACTTTGGGTTTGGCCTAAGTATTACTAACTGTTCCCAACTAGATGGAGTACTTTCCAAAGTGGGAACAAAATACCCGGAATTTGATAACTTCAACACAAACCTCAAAATAGTAGTAGACAGTTTTATCGTTAAATTTTAATTGTATTTAGGTTTGTAGGCCTTGTAACTATTACTGTTTATTATGTTTATTAAATTATAATGTCTGTGTAAACAATTTAGTCGCTTACTAATAGTATTTGTTATTAATTTAGATTAGCTCCTTATTAATAGTTATTGTGTTGGTATTGGACATATTATTTGACATAGATATTCAGGTTTACGCTTTGTATAAGTACCAAGCGTGGCCCTAAATATCTATGGTTAGTAGAGGTCTAATAAGGTGGGTCGAGAAAATAACTACTTTAAATTTCACGCAAACGAATTCGCGGGCAGAGGTTATCTTCTTGGCCCCAAACACCGCGTTGCGTCTCATCGCCATTTCGTTTTCGCTTAGCATTCTTTTTCACTCGGCTCCTAAGAGCTCCGCAGCGTGATGTTAAATAGCCAATACCCTAAAAAAAAAGTAACCGGAAAAATATTTTTTGAAATCCGACCGGTAGTTCTAGAGATAAGGGCGGTCAAACAATTGTCAAACTTTTCAAAATAAGCATGAAAATAGAATAAATGCTGAGGAAATGCGCTCCTTGCTAACATGGTGTGATAAGGCAACAATGCGATTTAAAAGAAGATGTAGTGACAAGAGTATGCTGTGAAGATGTTGAGGATGAAAGAAAGGCGACAATGAAGGTCACGAGGCAGATGTGAGTGGAAACGCCGGGATACCCTAAAAAGACATAATTATATAGTGACCGTATCGGTTATGTTCTGCAGAAAGGTCAGGCTCATAGTACCTACTCGCAACCGGCGTGCGTGTATGGCCATTGACCAATGGATAAACGTAAACGTGGCAAAAGGAGTGTGCAAAGATCATAGCAGGTGGCGTTCTGTGGTTTCTGCCTACCCCCATAGGAAGACGGCGTGAGGTTATGTATGTATTATTACATAGGTAGGTTACATATCTAGTCTTTGTAGAAGGTTATGCTAACAGTCCTCTTCTCTATGTAAGTTGCGGGAACATTGAACATATCAATGCTGTAGGTATTGCGCCCAAATATCACAAGAATTAATAATATGAATGAGGTTATGAATACATAGAAATTATGTATTAGAGATAGTGTACTGTGTAAGAGATAGTGTACTGTGTAAGGTCGCAAGTAGTTATAGTAAGATAAGACACAAATCATTTGAAGAGTGGTGTTCTGTAATTCCGTTGTCAACAGCTATTCAATTTGAAAATGGCGCGTTTGGTACTTCTATGCTCAAGGTACGTATTTAGCAAAATAATAGGATGATGTAATTTTAGAAAACACTAATTACCTATTCTTTGATGGCTTGATTAGCACATTGGCTAAGCTTAGGTCAATAAGGAAATGACATCAAGATCTTATTCCTGCAATTTTCTTATTTTCCCGACATATTTTTTTTCCAAAAGTGGACGTCAGAAAGAACCTGTATAGTTTTGTTTAATATTAAAGTTTCTTTTATTTCTTTTCGTTTTAGACTATTCGTTCTTAGAGACAATTTGCATAAATAATTATGTTTGTAATTTATTAAATAGCGAGTTATATTTACATAGTGTGCTGCTTGGGATTTGCCGATTTGGCCGGGGTAACCCCGTATGCATCAAATATTAGTACATGGTCCACAAAATATTATAATTTGAGCCTAGCCAATAAGTTTGTCCATGAAACGTTAGTGTTATTTGCACCTACGTACCCACGCTGCAGTAAAATACCTACCTGTAACAAACTGCACTTGCATATACGGAATAAATTATAATACAGTTTGACAAGAAGGCTCATTTACTTAACATCACTTAGAAATTCGAATGGTATCGAGGTGTAAAAATATCGACTTTAAAAACACATGAGTTCGTTTGGATAGTTATGGGCGTTCACTTGACTGAGGGTCGAAGAGAACTTTACAGAACAGCACTTTAGTTTATTAGTCATCATCATCATTTCAGCCGAAGTAAGTCCACTGCTGGACATACGCCACCCCCAAGTTCCGCCACTTCGACCGGTTCTGTGCTTCCCGCATCCAGCGGACTGCTGCGGTCCTCACAAGATCATCGATTCACCTTGCGGGAGGCCTTCCAACTTTAAGTCTTCAGGTACGCGGTCGCCACTCCAGAACTTTTCGGCCCCATCGCCATCTGATCTGCGAGCAATGTGTCCTGCCCACTGCCGCTTAAGTTTGGCAATTTTTCGGGCTATGCTATGATCTCTTCATTCCTGATTCGATCACGTAGGGAAACTCGAAGCATAGCTCTTTCGTTCGTTCGTTTCGGTTCCATATGTCATCAGTGGCAACACGCAATGGTCAATGACTTTCGTCTTGAGATACTGCGGTATGTGCGGTGAGAAGATATTGCGAAGCTTCCCGAACGCTGAATTATTAGTTTTATGTGGAAATTCTGAAAGATTTTCTCTTAGCCTGTATAGCACGGTTCGATTTAACTTCCTATGGCATACCATATGTTGAAGCAACCATGAAACTTCCACCGTGAGACTTCTGTCAGTACGACAATTTTTGTTTATAATACTATTATTAAAGCTGAAGAGTTGGTAAGTTTGTTTGTTTGAACGCGCTAATCTCTGGAGTCACCAATCGGATTTCAAAAAGTCTTTTTGCATTGGATAGCCCAAGTCTAGATGAAGGCTATTTCACCCTTACGAGCTGAGCAAAACGAAGAAAAGTCGGAAAGATTGACAAGTAAAAACGAATTAATAGCACGGCAGGCGATGCGACGACGTGGGTCGTGAAACAAGAAATGTCAGCAGCTAGTAACTACTGAAGATCAAATTGGCAAAACCCGTAATCGTTTATATAAAACTGACGGGTCTCAAGAACGCATTCTCTCGACGGCCGGACTGTTAACAGTGTTTAGACTACGCAAGTCATTTGTTGGTTCAATTTTATTGTATGCCACATGACAGACATTCTGTAACTGTGGAGAGGATTTTCCTTTACTCCTTGCATTTTTTTTATTTTGTTTTTATTTAAAATTTATTTGTAAGAATATTGTTGTTACAAAGATTGTTATACATAATATGACGTCCATAATATTCTGCTGCTTCCAGCGTACAAATATTTCGAGGAATTAAAATCAAATGTACAATATTTATATCAAAATTAGTGGTTGAAACCATACAAAACCATTTAAAAAGCCATTTATTTGGAATGGACTGAAATGAGAACCTTTGCAGCAGCAGTGGTGGTGCAGTAGTAATGGCTCTGACCTACGAGTTGTCGGTCGTGGGTTTTAACCCAACCAGGCGCTTTCCTCTGTGTAAATAATTTTATCAACACTGCTCTCAACACGGTGAAGGAAAACATCGTGAGGAAACCGACATATCATAGAACTAAAAATTCGAAGACATGTGACATCCACTGACCTGCACTGGGCCCGCGTGGTGCATTACAGCCCCCTCCCTGTCAAAGAGAGGAGGCCTGTCTCCCAGCAGTGGGAACATTTATAGACTGATTATACATAAATAAAAGATACTTTGTAGCTTTAAAAAACATCGTACAGCTTTCAGTGACAAATAAAAGCTCTAACGGTAATACCAAATTGTGACGATTTTTCGTAGGTGCCTAAACAAATTTACCTACTCGACCAATTATAAACGGAGAATTGTGGCTTGTTTGTAAACTACCTCAGTATTTAGGGAAAACTGTTCCTTGTTTGTTGTAGTAATTGTTATAGTATGGATGTAGTAATGTAAAACTATTATTAATTTCTAACCGTAATGACTAATTTATTTCACCTCTAGGAATGTCCATGTTTGTTTTATTTATAACAATAATGTTGAAGACTTGTCGATTAATATTGTAAAAATTAGGCTGTTCGTGTAGTTTGTGACAATATTATTTATTTTTAAAATGGTTGTTCTTTCTGAATGCTTTGGAATGTATTAATTATACCAGAATGTCATTAGTTTTCATTAAATTATTTTAGTTTACATGCATCCAATAGGGAACAGGATTAATAGGATGAATAAGAAGGCAAATAAGTTACCATAAGTACCAGTAGGACATGTTTTTCTTTATAAATATTAGCTTCAATTTATATTTTAATAATTAACTAGCTGACTCGACAGACGTTGTCCTGTCTTAACTATGAATATTGAATTCCAATTATAATATATTTAGGTATATATGTTACGACCAACTTTCTTTTTTCTTCATAAGAACCTTTTCCTGACAATAACAAACAAAACACACAAGAAGAAGAACACAACGAGAAGAGACACAACAAGAATTAGCAAAATTGCTCCAGCCGTTAACGTGTGAGGCAGACCAAGGGAAATAGAGACTCATTTATATATAGTATATAGATTAATGGCCATAAATATTTATTTAATAAAAATAAAATAAGTCGGTACCTGTAACAATATAATTATATAGGTACCTATTAATATTATAAGTAGAAATAATATTGTTATTTAAAAAAATGCTAAACATAATAAGAAAAATAAACCTACCTAATGAAACAATCACATAAAATCACTTCCAACCATAAGATAGAAAAATCCACAAAAAGAAAAAAATAACACTAACACGTTTACGATTCGATTAGTACGTTCTGCGCGCGCGCATAAATTCGACTGAGCAATCTATGGTACAGTACCATACCTATATAGTCAAGTAGCTAACTTTCGGACAAAATCTACTGACGCAAAACAACACGATTAATACATTACATAATTTTTAATACATTCATTTTTTTTACATTTAGTACCAGGCATTTAATAGGCATTCTATATGCTTTTTAGGATTCCCAATTTATATTAAAATATTGATATAAACCGTATGCTAATAATCAAGCGGCATAACTTGATTAAAGAATTTAGAACCTTAGCAACATTCAGTGTCGCATTTGGAGCAGGTCCTCTTGACCAAGTGGCTCGTGGCTAAGTGACTATGGGTAAAGCATCGATTGCTTAGGTTAAGCAAGAATTCCTTAGATGGATTGGTTGACACATTGCGTATGCGACCCCTCCACGATTTCAAGACCACACATTAAATACCGTCAGTCACGTAGTATGTAGGTACGGTGTTGTCTGACTATCGTCCTGAGTATCCAAGTAAAACAATAAATACAACTAGTTTTGTCCGCGTCTTCGCCAGTGTTGAGGTCAGAAATGATTCCACAGGAACGTACCTACTACCAGGATACAAAGTATCCAATATCCTAACTCAGATCATGCTCTATCCTGGGTGAGTTAGGCTTGAAAAGTATCAGACGGACAGACCGACAGACAGACTGACAAACGGGCAGCATTAGAAAGGAAAGAAAAATGCTTTTATTGGCATTACAGCTATACAAAACAGAAAGAACGCAATGCGTATCATGCCGAAGGAGCTACAGCTCAGCATAATGTCAGATGACCATGACCACCCAAGGTGTAGGTACTACCTGACGCTGATTTTCAGCTGGAACCCAGGAGTGACACACGCTCGAATTATGAGCACATAGGGAAACGCATTTGTAAGGGGTCGTGGCTAAGTTATAAGGTTCGCACAGTCCGATCGATCAGGTTCAGCTACACCTTAACTTGGTTACCACCTTACCGCGATTGGTACGTGGATGGGTGGTCATATTTACATACCGGGACCCCTCCGTGCCTCGGAAAGCATGTTACGCCGTTAGTTCTGGCTGTCATTTGTTGATCTTTAACAGTCGTTACGGGTCTTCAGAAGCCCTAATGTCTATCGTCATATCCAGAGGGTTTAATGCACGAACGTAGTAACGAGGTTGTGGATGTCATGCGGGTAAATCTAAATCGATGGTTATCGATTTTGGTTTGGACGTAGCTTTAGGCCCGTATTAGTACCCCCTTTAAATGTTTAGCTTTACCTCAAACTAGTTAAAAGCTATTTGATTTGATGTTTGATTGGTTGAAACTCGTTTCTGAATAATGCTTGGATCTTGAGGGAGGTTTACAGAATCTTACTCGGGACCCAAGCGGGCCTAACAGTTTTTGCTAACACGCTGCTTGATGACCAAAACCGTGTTCCTAATTGTATGAACAGCAGATTTAATCAAATTTCTTAGAAAAAATAAAAACCATTTATTTACCGGTAAACATGATCCAAAAAAAACACAAGCACAAAAAACGATTAAAAATGACGATTCAAGTTTTGTAATTCATCATCAACAACGACATGGAGCCTTTGGGAATGCCACCTAAGTGTTTTCATTAGTGTTCCATTCATTATTGTCAGCAGCAGGCCTACACTGCAGCCCACTGCTGGACATAGGCCTCTGCAATCAGACGCCATTCACCTCGTTACTCTGCAGTCACCCATTCCATCGGTAAACAAGCAAGTTCAAAAACTTAAACTCGTCTACTGAAAATCATGCTCTAAAATGCATGAAACAAGGAAATGTCCTCATCTGAAACCCGTGCTCATAAGGTTTACTTATGTTTGCCATAATGTAAAATGCAATAATTTTATATACCATACCCGTATTTGCCATAAATTCATTAGAAATAACGCTTCAGTTGCCACAATCGTGAAATTACATAAAATGCTTTTCACTTATCTTATTGGTCATAATCCATCAAGTGTCATATTAATTTTAATCCATAAATGTATTTGCTATATTTTCAATAATGTCGTTTTCCATAACATTTATTCAACATAATATTCATTTTCCCACCTAAAAATAAACCTAATCTACCATGCATGCTTGCTTTGCAAAAAAGGAAATCTAGCGTTGTGTGGTCACAGTTCTAACCTTTTTTTTTTTTTTTGATTACGGGGGGAAATCCTCATGGATGTCCTCCGCCCCGGGGAGGGCGGAGGGGTCTGTCAGACTCTTACTGACTAAAACCACCCCGGTGTTCCGTCTCTCACTTGCACCGGGGATCACGGGAACTAGTGTGACTTCCGCGATCCCCGGCTAGTGCCGGCCCGCCTCTGCGGGCCACCTCGCGATAGGGGGGAGTGAGGTGTTAAACTCCCCCCTTACGTCATAGAGAGGCGCGCGTGGAACACTACGCGCCGCCATCTCGGGTCCTAACAAGTAGAGGGCGACAGATTTCCCCGGATCTGTCGCCCCTGGACCCATTTAGGGGGGCTGGAAGAGGGCGTTGTCCGTCCTCCGCCGACGCCTGGTGCGTCTGCTGCGGATCGGGTTAGCGGAAGCAATCTCCCGCTCCCTCTCCGCAGCCTCCTTCTGCGACATGACTGTTTCGCAGAAGGATACCAGTCACAGTTCTAACCTAACCTAACCTAGCCGTTTTTTATTTGACAAACTGTTTATTGTCTAAAGTAGATACAAGTTAGGTATATGACACAGGGGCAATATTTTTTCTTCTACTGACTTGTTTTGAGATAGTTCACTTGTTTTGTAGTTCCCTGTAAGAAGCATGTCAACAAGCTTACACCATGCATGCAAATAAGCAAGCATGCAGCACGCAAGCGAGCATACAATATGTAGCATGCAAGCAAGCATGCAACATGCAGCAGGCATGGTTTCTGTCACGGCTCCGGCGGCGGCGCTGCGGTCCCACGCGAGCTCATCGTCGCAGATGGTTGTGACACTCGCCGCCGCGGCCGAGGCTGGCCGGCCAGCAAGACGCAGCTGCTCCTCCGCGGACGCGATTCTAAATTACATTCTAGGAGTAGGACAGACAAGACTGCGTGAGGTCGTATTAACAGCGATTCGTTTCTGTCACTAAAACATAATTTTTAGCAAATGTTTTAGTACTAACTATTTTATTATACATGAACATTCCTATTAATACACATTATATAATACAATACTTTGGACATATGTAAACAATAAATGTTTCTAAATTATATTAAATGTTGCTTATATCAAGTATCGATTATATAATGTGTTACTTATAGAAACTAATGATTATAACACATGTTATTATGGAAACTTATTTTATGGCAAATAAAAGTTATGACTAATGCGGCGGTAAGTCCCCTCTTTGAGGAGTGGCTTGAGAGGCACCACGGCGTCCTCACCTTCCGCCTGACGCAGGGCCTCGCCGGACACGGTTGTTTCGGGAGGTTCCTGTTTCGGTTAAGGTAGGAGGAAACGCCCGGGTGTTTTCACTGCGAAGATCGCCCTGAGGACACGGTGGAGCATACGATGGAGGTCTGCCCGGCTTGGGCGGAGCACCGCTATGTCCACGTGGAGGCGATCGGCGGCGGCGATCCCTCCGTCCATCCCTAGTCCAGGCCATAGTACGGAGCGAGAGTGCATGGATAGCCGTAGCTTACTTCAGCGAAGCAGTGATGCTCGCAAAGAGGGAGACGGCGATCGTGAGGGAGAGACAGTACATGCGCCCTCACGGCCGTAGTCTTCGCAGGAGCCGCCCTGGGCATCGGGAATCCCAGGATGATTCTCGGCCACCGTAGGTGCGCCATGCGGACGGCAAGTAATGGGTAGCTCGCTGTCGGGTAAGGACCAAGCCCGGGTCGATGGCGCGTTGTGTTCCACGCGCGCCTCAAAGAGATGACACCAACAACTGATGGGGCCCGCAAGAGCCGATGCCTGCCAGGGGTGCAGGATGTTCGAAACAGATACCGCGACCCCTGGCACACAGGCAACTAAGGGAACACGGGTGAGTTTCAGTCAGTAAAAGTCTGACACGCCCTCCTACTCCACCCAGAGCGGGAGAAATCATTTGATGATTTCCCAACCAAAAAAAAAGTTATGGCCAATTAGTTGACATGACAAGCGTTATTAGTTAAAATGATAATAGTGCAAATAAATATTATGAGGGGGACGATTATGGAAAACAATAATGGGACAAATTATTGTATGGAAAACAAGACACTACCGTGCTCATACGCCACTTTTCCCAAAAGCTTATGCTAGCGTACTTCTGAATGTTGAATGTTAACTGTAGAATGTTTCGTTTAGGTGGCATACAAACACCTATTTACGACCTCAAATCATAATGAGTAGTTGAGAATTTATGTGGGAACAGATGAACAAACATACCTACAAACATATATTGATTGATATGATTTTGACCTGTACATATGTTTGTTTGCTTCGCCGTAGTCGGGTTAAAAAAGAAAATCTTGAAAGTATTATTATGCTACTGCGTCGTATATTCATTCAAGTATAAGAAAAAAAAATGATCTCAATCTAACGTTTTTCGTCGAGTTTTTTGACATCAATATTATGTTCCGTGCGTCAGCAATGTGTATTAAACCTGTCTGTCAGTCTGACATCCTCTGTAAGTATACGTCTTTATATATTAATTGGCACTGCCAAAGTACTGCCAAGCTACTTTTCACAAGGTTTTCACGTATTTTTTTTCGAATGTCAATAAAATAATATACAAAGGTATAAAAAATAAGCTTACTCAGTTCTGTGAAACAAGAATTGATTTGCCGCTATGAGAACATCGGTAAACAAATTCTTTAGACGTGCGTGAGTTGCTACACGTACGCATTAAGTTGATGCAGTTGGTAGACCCGTCACTCCCTAGGCCAGTGAGCACCATGGTATGATCAGGCTATATAGTGCCACTGCTGGGACACAGGCCTCCTCTATTCGAGAAGCTCAGTGCGGGTTGGTAGATGTCACATGTATTAGAATTATTTGGTTCTAAAATATCCTGGTTTCCTCACGATATTATTCTTCGGAGTTTTGAGAGCAGTGGTGATGAAATGATTTGCACAAAGTAAAGCGCTTGCCTGGGTTTGAACCCACGACCTACAACTTGTGAGTCGGGATCGTTACCACAGGGCCACCACTGATGTTGATACAAAATAATATGGCCCATCTCCGACCATGCCCTGACATTATAGAAAAGAAAGAACAACAACACGAAAATCTGAGCAAGATTATGACTGAACTTTAAAGAGACTGACCCTGGACTTTGGTTCGCCATTTCTTCGCAGGGGTAGTCAGATAGGAAACTTCGAATCTATCTAGCTTGTTTTTTTTTAATAGTATGATGTGTAAAAGTGATCACGATATCCTAATAACAGAATAAACAATTTATTTTTATTTAATTTTGTAGCGGCATGCGTCTACAACGCCACATGTCAAATAAGTATCAGACTGACGTCACGCATTATCCTGCATCGCGTAAACTTTGCCACCAGACCCAACACCCGTCTTGTCGGAGGATCCTCCCTTTTCTATGGGGTCTAGTGAACTTTACACTCTTTTCCTCATGGCTCTATAATTTCATTTCCATTACTATATGCAGTCCCTGCAGCCAGGAGGAACTGAAGATCTCTGGAGTAAACTCGTCTGAATGACGGAATGCTGGGATAAATACTACCAGCCTGTTACTGCCCCACATTTGGGCAAAGGCTTCTCATACAGCGAAGATAAGAACATTGCTCACCATGCTTGCTCAAGGCGGATTGGCGATTGTAGACTTATATTAATTAAAAGTTTTATCACGATGGTTTCCTTCACCGATGTGCATGATGTCCAAGAAAAACTTGGAAAGCACGTATGAATTGTTAAAGCTACGTTGCTACTTGTCTAGATCTGAACCCATTACGATCGAGGCCTTTATCCACTGGGCCATTACGACGTAAAAATAACCCAGCACCTAAAGTACAATATTTTCTTATCGAACCTTCGATACGATAGAAGGAAAATAAGGCTTGAGCGCGTCTGCTGCTTCCCTACTGCTAGTTTTGGACCACTGAAAAACCCAGCGTAAAAATATATTTACAAATTTCCGTAGATTTCACTGCCGCATATCTGTTCAGTTTATCATTTTATTCTTGT
The DNA here is from genome assembly GCA_949091785.1 of Polymixis lichenea. Classification (NCBI taxonomy): domain Eukaryota; kingdom Metazoa; phylum Arthropoda; class Insecta; order Lepidoptera; family Noctuidae; genus Polymixis; species Polymixis lichenea. Next base: position 518,308 of record OX420944.1, read on the forward strand.
GAGAGCTAAAAATAAAATACCGATATTATTAATCTGTATGGGTGGACGATTTTCAGGGTTAAGCGACGCTTGCCGAGGTCGTTACGTGGATGAGTGACAATCCATACCAAAAAAACAACGCCGTGTCTCTGAAACCACGCTAAGCAATAGTTCCCGGCTGTTATTCGTAGATCTGTGACAGTCGTGGTCGTCAAAAACCCGAAAGTCTGACCACCAGTCGCGCCAAGGGTGTTGTATTCCCCAGTAACTGCGTTGTGGAGGTCAGATAGGTCAGATACCTGCATCCGGGTCGACTGGAACATAGTTGGGAAAAGGCTACATAATAATAACAATGTTTAACTGAATTAATGTTCATTAAGAAAGTAGTTTGTTCAGAATCGTTACCTATCCGATGTTTGTCAATAAACGTTTTTTTTTATCCAAAAACAATTACGAAAAATTCCGTAAATTACAGTCACACGCCCACTGTGCAATCAAAACAAACCAAAGTGTTATTAGATTTTTCTATCTGAAATTTCTCAGTAACAGCCCGATTAGTGCCCGGTTGGCGGCAATAGGCTCGCCCTAATACATTGGGTACACTATAACTACACCTATGCCCAGCCCTTCAAGGAAAAAGCGTGATGTTATGTTATGATTTATACGTATTAATTTGTGATTTCCAGAAAAGGAGCAATTGTGTTGTTGACACCGATATTACTCAGAGTGCGTCGAATTTTTCCGTCGCTCGGTAATACATAAATATCTTCCACACTTTACAAAAACATCATAATTATTATAAGCTAACATGCTTACGTTAGCAATGCGTTTAACATGGGCACCAGTTCAGAAAGGTCACTCATGTACAATGGAAGAAATATAATGTCGTAGTACATACTTACTGACAAAAACGTCACACTAGTTTTTATGACAAAAGTATGACGACTCTAGTTAATTATATCTTAAATGATGATGTCTTAAATATATTAATAATACCTACCAGTACCGTACTGTCCCACAGAAGGGCAAAGGCCTCTTGTCACACAACAACCGACTTCCTAAAAAAACACTACAAAGAGAATTATAACTTTAATTTCGGAAGTCTGCGTTTTTGGTTTTGTATTATCGTTTTTTTGCCAACGACTTCCGAAATTAAAGTTATTTTTCACTTAGTTTTGTTTTCTTTTTTGGAAAGAAGTTTTTTTTGTCACTTTTAGTATAATGTTTATATATTATAATATGCTTCAATAACAGTGACAGGAAATTATTATAACATTATCAATATACACCAAGTGGAAAAAATACGTATTATTGAAGGTAACTGAAAAATCACGCGGGAGGAGGTAACGGGAGAGGTCAATGACGTCAAAAACCTGTCTAATCCAGTAGACTGCACTCATTAAGGTGGAAGCTCCAGGGTTTTTGGAATTACTCGGTCAGTGTCAGGTTGTGTGATTCGCGTCCGTGACACGTAACGTACACAACTCTCAAAGTTCATTTAATCCCATTGAATGACTATTTCATGAAAATTACAGTTAATACATAAATTGTTATTGTTCCTAATTTGTTTATGTTTGTAATATAACATAACAAAATTATGGGTATTATGTCTGAAATATAGAGAATTAAATAAAGTTAGGTTCAACATATAGGTACATATAGGTCAGGTTTCTTCTACATGTTACTTCTGACTACACGAATATATTAGCTGTAAGTTTTCTTAAAATTCATAAAATTAAATAAATACAGCCTGACACTGGCCAGCAAATTGCAAAAACATAAGAAAATTTGAATTTCGCGAGTGACCCCAGCGACCCCAGCGCCTCCACTATCAGGAAGATACAGACACAACACACACACACACACACACACACACACACACACACACACACACAGGAACGAGCTCTACATATTGAACTTTCAAACTTCATGCACCTTATTAAAACTGTACTTTTTAAAGGGTTCCTCGTCTCGGTCATTAATAAATATTCTGGTTTCAGTGACGCACGAACACCTTCCACGAAAAGAAACTGGTTTCAATATAATATCACTTGTTAAGTGTAGCGTTTCAATCTGCGTCATTCCATTTCGTGGTCGGTTGAAAAAAAACCCAAAGATTAAAACCCTTATAAGGGTTTGTCTAATCTTTGGAGAAAGAAAAAGAAACCCAGAGATTAAGATCTCTAGGTCCTTTTTCTTTTATACTCAATTAGTTTAAATTTATTACATCCAGTGAAGGAATTATTTTGTATTCAACTTATCATCATATCTTCTTCATCTTATCTTTCTTTTGTACTCTCTTCTTCTTTTCTTGCTTTGTCTAGCTGACAGACTTAAAATAATATTGATAATAAGTACATGCACACACACAATTACACATGCACACTCACATTACAACTCCGTTTAATAAATTCCTTTACTCCCAATTTAATTTTTTGATATAATTTCATTGTACTTTCAAACCTGTGCTTTTTGCCATGGTTTTGTGTAGATACACACTCTTTAGGAACACACTTTTTAGTAAAAGGTTTTTGATATCATAGTGACAGCAGAACACTGACTCCTAAGTCACAAGATCTCCTAGTTTGGGAGTCAGGGTTTACTCTATTCTATAGGACATTTATTCACTGTAATTCATGCGACCTAGTTTTTAAGCATTATTGAAGGCTTTTGTACATATAAAGATTTTTATAATTATTTATTATGTACCTACATATAAAAAACACGGAAAAGAATCACAGGGCATCATTCGTCCCCATCGCTGTCAACGGAAAAGTGCCCAAAAGGCTGGTCGACTTGCTACGTTGTATGGCGCTGCTGAGTCTTTGGCCAAAAATAATAATTATTATGTGATCATAATTAAAAAACGAATTGCCATACACGGGCGCGCAGAAATACGAAAGCCTTGTTTCTAAATCAACAGGTCCACCCATAGCCCACCTAGGAAAAATCGAAATCTTCATCTCCAAATATAGTCTCACGTACTCAGCCTAAAACGTTTCCACTGCTGGGACACAGGCCCAGTCCAAATATAGTCTCACCAAGGTAAAATATAAATAGGTACTTAATAGTGTGGAATATTTTGAATTCAAATAAACTGCCATACCTAATATTTTAAAAACTCATCAAACCGCTCAAACAATCAGTTGCAATTATATCAAAATATAAAAAAGCTATTTAAACCAATATCTATCAACTAACTAACAAAACGTGATGAATCAGTGTTTATTTCAGTTTAAAAATAAACCACACCACATGTTGATAAAATTATATTAATTACTAAAAAACCGACCAAAAATGGTGTTATGTGCTGATGATACATCACTGATTTTTAAAGTAAAGAGACATGCACAGGAGCTGACGACGTAAATAATGCTATAGTTAAGGTACATAATTGGGATACTGCAAATAATTTGGTATTAAATGGAAATAAAACTAAATGCATAACATTCGCGTTACCAAATGTTAGAAGTAGTGAATGTCACGTTGTATTGAATAAGGAGATACTAGAATTCGTCGAACAGACGGTTTTCCTGGGGATCACGCTTGACTCAAAGGTACAGTGGGGTCCTCACTTCACATCACTTGCAGGGCGGCTAAGTTCTGCCGCTTACGCTGTTTGGAAGATCCGCCAATTAACAGACGTGGATACCGCGAGACTGGTCTATTTTAGTTACTTTCCTAGCATCATGTCTTACGGTATCTTGCTATGGGGACGGGCTGCGGATATTGAGTCGATTTTTATTCTGCAAAAGAGGGCTGTCAGAGCCATCTATAACCTCCGCAGATGCGAATCTCTAAGGGAACTGTTCAAAACAATTAACATCATGGCGGTACCTTGTCAATATATCTATGAAAACATTGTGTATGTTCGGAAAAATCTACATATTTTTAGTAAGATAAGTGATAGGCACAATTTTAACACTAGAAATAGGAACAAATAAAATCAACCACGTTTCAGATTGTCTAAAGTACACACTTCTTTTATGGGGTACTGTGTAAAATGTTATAATAAAATACCAGTCGATATTCTTGAACTAAATGAAAATAAATTTAAATCATGCATTAAACGCACACTATGGAGACAAGCATATTACATATAAGTTAGATGATTATATCGTAGATAAAAATGCTTGGCTTAATGCTGGTCCTGCTTCACAGCCACCTGGGCATACTAGTTAACATTTTAATATTTGAAAGAGAAGCTTCCCTTTTTTATTTTTTCTGACATTACGAACATTTTTGTTCATAATATTATAATTTTTGTGACATTACGAATATGTTTTATTTTTGCTGAACTAAGTGTTACTGATTGAGTACTTCAATATATATTAAATGTTTTTCTTTCTTTTAGGAAATAAAATTTTCTTAATATCTCAAATAGATTGCAAACCATAGTTTTGTATAATTTAGAAGCATTTTGTTTAAATCTTGTAAATGTGAGTACTCACATTTACAAGATTTAAACAAGCATGGCAGTGGAGAAGTGCTCACTTAAATGTCTCACTGATGGTGGGGCGTGTGTTGGATCCTTCGGTTCCCTACAAAATGGTTGAGCTGGATGGTGCTGATCCACGTGTCAAGTTCGTGAACGGGCGTTGTCGGTTGAGACTGGTCATCTCCTTACTTCCAGGGCTTATTTTTAATCTTATAGGTATTTAGATTTGTTTATTATTGTTTTTACATTGTTCTCACATACAGAAGCAACAAGAATAATGTTCCCTAAGATTTTGTAATAATATCCAACTTGATTTAAAAGAGTGTCCGTGGAGTTTCTTGTCCGTTTTTCTACATAGAGATCTACGTTTTGGAATGGGCAACTGGCTTCAACTTTCCAACTGATCGATTTTTTGACAATTCAAAAGTGCCTGTAAATGGTTTAATTTAAATAAATGCTTGAGTTTGAGTTTGAGTATATCATAGATAATATGGTGATAATTTTATGTTATTAGTCATATTATGTAATTCTTTTGCCCTTCTTGTGATATGATCACGAAGCAAATGCTATTCGCCAAGTCGGGATGGGCTAAGGATCTCAAGCCCTCCCAAAACCATCTGAGTTCTTCCATGTCAAATATTAAAGTGAATTTGTTGTTTTTTTTTTTAAATAGCAAGCATAACACTACCTAAGGTACAATTGACATAAATTATCCTTATCTTAATAGGTAGGTATTAATTAATTAGCTTCTGCCTGCGACTTCAACCGCATAGATTTCGGACAAAAAGCCTCACCCGTGTTACTCCTTATAACGTCGGCTATCTACCAGTGAAAGTCCCGTCAAAATAGGTGCAGCCGTTTCAAAGATTGGCCGGAACAAACAAACAGGCAGACAGATACAATTTTCTGTTATATGTACCGTGAAGAATTCGTGAAAAGCAATCCAAGGAGATTTAAAAAAATGTGTGCTTTTTACAAGCTTTTATTTTACTTTCACATGTCCCGGTGTCTGTAATGAAATCTTGCAAGTTACATTTGACCCACTTCCCGGTTTCCGATTGAGCTGAAATTTTGCTTGTAAATATGTATATCGCGAACGAGCAGCAGCGTTCTCTTTGCATTTTACCACCATACTGCGATCGCCAACCCGCCTGCGTGGCGATTATGGCAAAACCCCCCAAAAATGACGAGGAGCCTGGGGAAGCCTATGTCCAGCAGTTCTTTCGGCTGCAATGATGATGATGTATATCGCGTGACAATACTATATTATAATGACATGGAGCTGATCTGATGCTGGTGCTGGACGGCGGCCATAGGAACTTCGCAATAAAACGACACAACCCCATCTAGTTTGGGCTCGTTTGATTCGTATTGACGAGTACTTTGATTCTACATGGTAACCAGGGTCTGATGCTGGAGCTGGAAGGTGGCCATAGATACATAACACTTTAAGTGCTCAAAACAACACATATGTGTAAGTTCTACGAATTATTACGAGCTACATAACGGAAAAACACTGCTACGAACTATGCCGTAGTGTAGTATATCCCTCATCATAAATACTAAAAAGTTAAAATAAAATTACAATAAAAAATAACTTTAAACAACAAGTTTTTATTATTACTTGTTAATAAAACGAAGTAAAAAGTTAAAAGTAATGTAATCTCGGTTATTGAAATAAAAGCGTATTACATGTTGATGGTTAGAAATAGAGAAGGTGGAACATACTAATAAATGTTCTTTATTTCTCCTGCCATCAAAATGTAACACGTTTTTATTTAAATAATTGAAATCAAATTATTTTTTTTAATTTATTTCGTTTTATTAACAAGTAATAATAAAAGCTTGTTTTTAAAAACATTACTTTTTTATTTTTTAAATGTTTATTTTGATAAAACCTACCGTGAGTCGTCAAGCCCTTCCCAAACAATAACTCTGGACCCACCACTGTAAGTAGATATCTACTTACGCGAGCAGTACGAACTTTTAAACTTCTTGAACTTGTATTCCTCTCTTCTTCTTGATTCAAGCTACGCGGAATTCGTGAATTATGAGGGGTACAATTTAAATGCTCACCAAAATAATTTTTTAGACCCTAAGACTCAGTACCAAGTAAAATATGTGTGTTGTATTTATATTCTTTTTGCCTACTAAAATGGATAAATGCTCACCAAATCTTGTTTCCCTGAAATAGTACCATTAATACCCAAAATGACAGTTCTAAATAGCTTTAGTATAATCAAATTATCCAACCGAAATCAATATGTTGTGCTACAAAATTTAGTGAGAAACGAATTGCTGCAAATCCGACTTCAGGTAGTCTTGTTTGCCCTACCCCTAGAGTGTAATTTAAGCCCGCTTAAGCGCGGAGGGGTGGGGCTGCTCAAACCCCGCAGCGCCGAAGCCGTGACAGAAACAATGCTTGTTGCATGTTGATATTCAAAAACATTGTACGATCGACCGTTAGCTTTTTTACCTCAGTAAAACTGACTAAATTGAAAGTCGTGAAATAAAATATTGGGAACATCTATTTAGAGATAATATAAAATATTTGGTCTGAAATTAACTTTTAAGGCGTTTGTAAATCTTTATGGAATATAATATAAAGGACGATAGGTTCATTTCTACAATACTTAATGGAACACAACTTGGTGAGCATTTATCCATTCTGGCAGGTATTTTGAATATTTTGGTAGTAAAATAGGTACTTTTCTAGTAGGCGTTTAAACACAAGCCAATTATAAGTAAGCACGGTCGCGCGGTAAAATCCCGTCGCGATATTTTTTACTTACCAGCGTGACAATAGTAAAGGAGACATCTGATGGAGTTTCTGTAGAAAATAGCCTGAATTTACCGCTCTAGGTCAATAGCCTTCGATAACTCTTAAGTTTATTAACTGGCATTGCTCTACCTTTGCACGACTGCGTTTCTAAGCCCTCTCAAATAATTTGTTATTAAGTACATATAGCAATTTAAATATTTACATTACAGGTTTTAAAACTTGTAGTGTCTGTCCCAAATAAACCAAAAAACAAAAGAATGTGTTTACTTTAGTTTCAACAGTGCGGTCCCTTTTTCGACAACACATTATTCAAGTGGTGTCAAGTATCATGATTGAGTGTTAACCTTTTAATTCACGATCAAGTTAGAACATTGATTGTGACCACAAGTAGGTAATCATGTGTAGTTACATTTGGATGCTAACCTCCTACGAGGCCCAAAGGTATCGCCTCCCATCCTTACCTGAAATGTCATCAACACCCAGAGGAAGAGAAGGCAGAGGTACACCAACATTTCGCCATTCATGTTTAAGTCCGACTCCATATAATAGGGGGCGAGCCTTTTGCCATCAACCGGGCACTAATCCAGACTTTGGGCTGTTCCCTCAGTTGCCTATGTGCCCTGGCACATAGGCAACTGAGGGAACGGTGACGATATCTCTTTCGAACAACCCGCACCCCTGGCAGGCATCGCTCCTTGCGGACCCCACCAGTTGGTGCTGACATATTTTTGAGGCGCGCGTGGAACACAACGCGCCGTCGACCCGGCCTTGGTCCTAACCGGACAGCAAGCTACCCATTACTCGCCATCCGCAAGCCCACGCCTACGCTAGCCGGGATTCCCGACGCCCAGGGCGTCTCCTGCGGTGACTAGGGCCGTGAGGGCGCATATACTGCTTCTCCCTCACGTGTACCGCCTCCCTCTTCGCGAGCATTATCATTTGCATTTCGCAGAAGTAGGTGACGGCTACCCATGCACTCTCGCTCCGAACCATGGCCAGGACCAGGGCAGGACGCGAGAGATTGCCGCCGCCGAACGCCTCCACAAGGACATGGCGGTGCTCCGCCCAAGCCGGGCAGACCTTCACCGTATGCTCCCCCGTGTTCTCAGGGCGATCTACGCAGTGGAAACACCCGGGCGTTTCCTCCCGCCTTATGCGAAACAGGAACCTCCCGGAACAACCGTGTCCGGTGAGGACCTGCGTCAGGCGGAAAGTGAGGACGCCGTGGCACCTTTCAATCCACTCCTCAAAGACAGGACTTACCGCGGCAATCGTAGCGTGCCCAAACATATGGCAAATAATTTAATGAAATGTTCTTTGTTTCGTTATGTTAATTTAATCAATTAGCTAATTACTCACCTACTATTGTAAAGAATCATGTTCTTCTTCATAATCATGAACTTAACAGACAGCTGTATTGCTGGGAAGTTTGTTGCGCCACTTCTTCTTCCCAGCTAAAGCACTAGGAAGTTGTGAAAGGCGAGAGTTTTGGGGGCCTGTCTTATGTAATTGTGACGTTCAAAAAGTGCTAACTCTCAGCCTAATTTGAATAAATGACTTTTGATTTCTTTTATCTTAAATAGAAATTCCAGATGAAAAAATCCATTAACAAAATAGTTTCATTTATAAACTCAGTTATTCATTAATGTTTGCGTCAAACGTTTAATGAATCATGTCAAAGATGAAATGTGGATTGAAATAAAAGCTTGTACCTATTATGTAAATTACGATGCAAAATGCTCAGTCATCGTGCCAATGCATATCGGTAATTGTTTTTATTTTTACACAAGAAGTCAATAGTGTTAGATGTCAATTAGATGTAGTTAATTTTATAACGATTAAGTTTGAGAGATTAATTATCATGACAGATCCAGTCATTTAAGTGGCCTGTGTGTGTGGTTTTTTTCTCAAAATACCATTTCAGACAATATTTTACATGGTTCTCATATGACCTGACCAAGATTATGTGTGGACTTTAAAAGAACTGTGACTTCTGAGTTTGTTTCAGACTTTCTTCTCAGAGTAGGCAACACCGAACTCATCTAGTTTTAAAGTTTTTGAATTCTAAAAGTGTTTGTGCAAACCTAAATACTTAAAGCAACATAATATTATTTATCATTGTTAATAAGCTTTAATTTAGTAACACCTACTGCGTTCACCAGTCGCTCTGTCAAGTAACACCTACTGCGTTCACCAGTCGCTCTGTCAAGTAACACTTACTACGTTCACCAGTCGCTCTGTCATGTAACACTTACTACGTTCACCAGTCGCTCTGTCAAGTAACACTTACTACGTTCACCAGTCGCTCTGACAAGTAACACGTACTGCGTTCACCAGTCGCTCTATCAAGTAACACCTACTGCGTTCACCAGTCGCTCTGTCAAGTAACACCTACTGCGTTCACCAGTCGCTCTGACAAGTAACACTTACTGCGTTCACCAGTCGCTCTGTCAAGTAACACCTACTGCGTTCACCAGTCACTCTGTCAAGTAACACCTACTGCGTTCACCAGTCGCTCTGTCAAGTAACACTTACTACGTTCACCAGTCGCTCTGACAAGTAACACGTACTGCGTTCACCAGTCGCTCCGTGAAGGAACACCTACTGCGTTCACCAGTCGCTCTGACAAGTAACACCTACTGCGTTCACCAGTCGCTCTGACAAGTAACACCTACTGCGTTCACCAGTCGCTCTGTCAAGTAACACCTACTGCGTTCACCAGTCGCTCTGTCAAGTAACACCTACTGCGTTCACCAGTCGCTCTGTCAAGTAACACCTACTGCGTTCACCAGTCGCTCTGTCAAGTAACACCTACTGCGTTCACCAGTCGCTCTGTCAAGTAACACCTACTGCGTTCACCAGTCGCTCTGTCAAGTAACACTTACTACGTTCACCAGTCGCTCTGTCAAGTAACACTTACTACGTTCACCAGTCGCTCTGACAAGTAACACGTACTGCGTTCACCAGTCGCTCTGTCAAGTAACACCTACTGCGTTCACCAGTCGCTCTGTCAAGTAACACCTACTGCGTTCACCAGTCGCTCTGACAAGTAACACCTACTGCGTTCACCAGTCGCTCTGTCAAGTAACACCTACTGCGTTCACCAGTCGCTCTGTCAAGTAACACCTACTGCGTTCACCAGTCGCTCTGTCAAGTAACACCTACTGCGTTCACCAGTCGCTCTGTCAAGTAACGCCTACTGCGTTCACCAGTCGCTCCGTGAAGGAACACCTACTGCGTTCACCAGTCACTCTGACAAGCTTGGTGATAAAGGCAATAGAGGATCAGAAAGACGGGACTATAATTGTAATTATTTATTGATTTTTATTAGGTAATATTGTTAGGAATGTATTCTATCAAACCCCGAATAATTTTCATTTTGATATCCTAAAAATATGAATACACTCTTCTGCCCACAACATCATGTGCGTGTAATTTTCATAAAATAAACTAGATAGTATAGGTACCTACATGTATTAGCTTCCCATAAGTAAAATATTTTTTGGAATTGGATCAGTAGCTGAGAAGATACAAACGCATATTCATTAATAATATTAGTTATACATTTGCCTCTTTATAATATTAGTCTAATATATTTGCTTCTTTTTGTGAGCCTTAAATTAATTCTCGTTTTGATTTTCTAAAAATACTAAATTACCAATAACTGCAACCAACTTGGATGTGGCTAGGATCAATTTAATTAATTTCCCATATCGTTACTGGCTATTTCAGAAAAGACGTTTTGAGTTTTATAAAACCCAACTAAGTACATTGATGACTAATGAAACTGGCATAATTTTTAAACATAATAACCACAAATTACTATTTGCGCGCTATTCAAGCAATTAAATGACAAGGTGTCAAAACTGGTGACGTCCATACGTTTTTTTTTTTCGGATTTGGGGATTTTCCTAGTGGACATTTCATTCAAATTCTTGAAATTGACAGTCACTGGATTGCAAACCAAACATTCAGTAAATTGATGAGGATGCATCATCTTCACCGTAATAACGTAGTTTACTATGACACGCTTTTGCGTAAACTACGTCATTGCGGTGTTCAAAACGAAGCCCTCAACGTAATAAGTTCATATTTGCAAAATAGGCACCAATATGTGCCTAGATGTTAATGGTGTGGAATCTGAACTTCAGGTACACCTAACTGAACTGAACCAGTTCAGTTAGGTGTACCTGAAGGCTCAATACTGGAACGGTTCTTATTTTTAGTGTATATTAATGACTTACCATTCTATTTAAAGGGTATCTGTGACGTTGTATTGTTTGCTGATGGTACCTCTCTTATCTTTAAAGTAGACAAGAATAGACAAGATTTTGACGATGTAAACAGTACACTCTCAGTGGTTACGGATTAGTTTACCACAAATAACCTATTTCTCAATGCCAAGAAAACGAAATATGTCAAGTCCGTCTTACCGAATGATAGGAATCTAGGACCCAACATCGACTTAGATAATGAGGTGCTTGAAACTGTAAACTCGGCAGTTTTTCTGGGCTTGACAGTAGATGCTAAACTTCAGTGGCGATTACATATATCAAGCCTAGCGGGAAGGCTCAGTTCGGCCGCCTCCGCCATCAGGAAAGTAAGACAATACACTGACGTTACACTGATATAGCTCGGTTAGTTTATTTTAGTTATTTTCATAGCGTTATGTCCTACGGCATTCTGCTGTTGGGGAAAGCCGCAGACATTCAAAATATTTTTTGTTCTTCGGTGCTAAAGTTTCTCTGAGAATTTTTTTTAAAGATCTTGTGATTTTCACGGTGGCATCGCAATTCATTTTCGCCAACATCTTATATATTAGGCAAAATATACACTTGTACACTAAAAACAGTGATATTCATAATATTAATACTAGAAAGAAGGACAAACTACGTGTTCCCTTTCATCGGCTTCACAAGGTTCATAACTCATTTGTTCAAACTCAAACTCAAAGCATTTATTTCAAATAAACCAATTACAGGCACTTTTGAATTGTCAAGGTCGGTGAGTTAGAAAGATGAAGCTAATTGCCCATTCCAAAGCGTAGGTACCTATGGAGAAGAACGGGCAAGAAACTCCATGGACACTCTTTTAAAATCATGGTAATGTTACAAAAAGTTGGTTACATCATTATGTTGAAATTATCAATGTGAGAACGATGTAAAAAGACGTGCACATTAAAGCGTCCGTAATTAAAACAAAAATAAAATAACAATTCAGAAATTAAAATAAGCCGTGGGAGCTAGGAGATGACCAGTCCCTACTGGCGGCGCCCGTTCACGAACATGACGTGTGGATCAGCACCATTCAGCTCAACCATTTTGAAGGGAACTTAATGATCCAACACACACGCCACCACCAGCGAGACATTTGAGTGAGCATGACATACTCCTAGCTGCCAAGGCACATTCAGGTCAATGAAAGACGTACCCTGTAAATGGTAGCTTTATAGTAGGAACATAGTGCTCACACATATGCTATGCAATTATACAATACTAAAAGTTTGAATTTATACAATGCAAAGATCTAGTCTTTTACAGTCTTCAGCAGCTCCAACGTTTTCAAATGCTAATCAATTTGGTTTAACCTACCTTGTGGAGCTGGACAAGCAGCGTTTAGCCAAGCATTTTTATCAGCGATGTAATCTCCCAACTTATAATAAGCATGGCTGCATAGTGTGCGTTTTATACAAGATTTAAATTTCATTTCATTCAGTTACAGAATGTGGGGAGGTATTTTATTGTAACATTTTAAACAGTACCCCATGAAGGATGAGTCTACTTTAGCCAGTCTGAAGCCTGGTTGAACTAATTGGTCCCTATTTCTAGTCCCAACGGTGTGTCTTTCACCTCTTTTACTGAAAAGATTTAAATTTTTCCTGACGTACATAATGTTCTCATAGATATATTGACAAGGTACCGTCATGATATTAATATTTTTGAAAAGTTCCCTTAGAGAATCTCGCCTACGGAGGCCATATATTGCTCTGATGGCTCTTTTCTGCAGAATAAAAATAGACTCAATATCTGCAGCCCGTCCCCATAGTAAAATACCGTAAGACATGATACTATGAAAGTAACTGAAATAGACTAACCTCGCGGTTTCTACATTAGTGAATTGGCGGATTTTTCTTACAGCATATGCTGCTGAACTTAGCCGTCCTGCAAGAGCTGTTAAATGAGGACTCCACTGTAGCTTTGAGTCGAGCGTGATCCCTAGGAAAACAGTTTTATCGACGAATTCTAGTTTCTCTTTATTCAATACTATGTCACAATCAGTACTTTTAACATTTGGTAAAGCAAATCTTATGCATTTAGTTTTTTTCCCATTTAATACTAAATTATTAGCAGTGAACCAATTTTGCACCAGCAGTAGGGCGTTATTTACGTCGTCAAGATTTGATGCACGTCTATTTATTTTAAAAATTAAGGATGTATCGTCAGCAAATAACACCATTTGTGGTTGTTTTTTTAATAAATGGGGTAGATCATTAATATATACTAAAAAGAGGAAAGGACCTAATATTGAGCCTTGTGGAACACCCATTTTTATTTTTAAACCAAGTGAATTGACTCCATTTATATGAACTTTTTGCTGTCTATCATTTAAATAAGATTTTACTAGACTGAGCGCAAGTTTACCTAGTCCGTAATGCTCAAGTTTTAAGAGCAAGGTTTCGTGATTAACGCAATCAAATGCCTTGGAGAGGTCACAAAAGATTCCAATGGCATCCTGGGCCTCCTCCCAAGCATTAAATATGTGTTTTAATAAGGTAACACCGGCGTCAGTCGTACAACGTCCTTTGGTGAAACCATATTGCTGATCGTGTAAGATTTTGTTGGTGTTAAAATGATTAAGCATTTGATTGAGCATTATCTTTTCGAACACCTTGCTGAATACCGGCAGCACGGATACTGGTCTATAATTGTTGGCGTCATTGCTATCCCCAGATTTGAATAGAGGTACAACCTTACTATATTTCATTAAATCCGGGAAGACTCCTTGATCTACACACAAATTAAATATCAAAGCTAAGTATGGTGCTATGGTCTCGATTATAGATGTACAAACTTTTATAGACATTCCCCATGGATCTTCGGTCAGTTTGATTTTGATTTGCCGAAAACATTTTAAAACTATCATAGGGTTTATGTGTTTAAATTGAAATTCAACAGGGCAGCCTGGAACGTTCGCTCTTAATAAATCAATTGAGACATCGGGGGACGAATTTAAAGCTTCTGTCGTTTTAAATGGTATATCAGTAAAGAAGTTTACAAATTCTTGAGCTACTTCTATGTTAGAGCTTATGGCACCACGCGAAGTCTCTAATGTATAATCCAATTTTTTTATTTTTTTCCTACTAGTTTCGTTGTTTATAACTTTCCAAACTGTTTTTATTTTATTCTCTGCTGATTTGATCTTGTTGCTAATGTACAAAGCTTTAGCTAACTTGCAGGTATTTCTAAAAATTTTGGAATATGTAGCAACATACTTGTTGAAAGTTTCGGTGTTAATGTAAGGCTTAAGGCCGTACAGCTCGAACAGTCTTTCCCTACTTATCCTAATACCTCTAGTAGCCCAGTCACTAAATACAAAATGAGGGCAAATATTTTTTGTTTTCTTTTCTAAAGTTTTACTGAATTCAGTGTGCACTACTGAAAAGAAATCCTCATACAATTTATTTGCATCGTCCATATTATGAACGCCCAGAATATTTAACTTACTGTTTAGGGTACTATTGAATTTATTTAATTTGGCCGTCGTTATTGGTCTAAATTGTATTTGCACTTTTTGCAAAGGTGCTCTAAACTTAAAATTTACCGTTTGTCCACTATGATCAGACGGCAGATAACGTAAATCACGTCATCGTAAATACGATGGCTTTCTCTACATATTCACAATCGCAGAAAATATTATCGATACAAGTAGCAGAAGTTGGAGTTACTCTAGTCGGTTCTGTAAAAACATTCGTTAAATTGAACGATTTAAAAAGGCTTAGTAATCTACTGCTATTTGAATTATGTTCCAAAATATTGATATTAAAATCACCACAGATAATTGTGGCTTTATTACTGGATGCAAGTTTCGCTAGGGCATCTTCCATTATTGACTCAAATAAAGAAAAGTTCTGATAATTAGGGGGTCTGTACACGCACACTACAACATGCTTATCCAGCTCAACACAGGACAGTTCGATACAATGTTCCACTGATAATCCAACTATGTCATTACGTTGCTTAGATTTTAGACAATTTTTTATCAATATAATAGAACCTCCACGCTGGATAGATTTACGGTTAAAAAAACTGCCCACACTATAGGTCTTGGTATACATATTTATACTAAGCTTCAATCTTCTTTGCTAGATTTGCATTTTAATGCGTTTAAAGCTCAAGTAAAATCCACCCTTTGTTCAAAGGCATACATACTATTCTATCAATGATTACATAAATGATAACAATTGTTGGTCGCTGTGATTAACTCAAGACAATGTTTATGTTCTTTCACCAGAATTAGCTTACCTAGTGACAGGTTATATAATTATGTTAGTTCAGATAATTATTTATTTTATTTGACTGCTTAATTCAGTTTATTTTAATTTATTGTTATCTTAATCTACTCATTACAATGTTTTTTTTAATGAGTTGTATTGCAATATGTAGTTAGTTAGTGACGTCGACGATTCATATTATTCTTGCAAGTGCAATCGGCAGCAAGTTCGTCATTATGATTCCTAAGATATCACTGCTTGCGGTAGCGTCGGGGTTCGGGTTGCCTCCTTCCCTCAAATATGGCGAGGGGGTAGTGGCTGATCTTTGCGTTATGCTCGTGAACGGGTGCTGCTTGTGTTGACTCGTCGTCTTACTGTCCATGGTTTTGTTATTGTTAATTCTATTATCTTTTTATTAATTTTATTCCAAAGGTCCTAGTTTAACTTTTGTTACTTCACGCTACAGCTATATATATCATGTAGAATTGCATATGTAAGGGGGCACGCCCTTTATGCCTGGAGGCTTTTTTTTTATTTTATTTTTTTATTTCTACTGAAGTACCTATTGTTTTCAATGTTTTGTTGGTATATTGGCGTGTGATAGCTTACATATGGCAAATTTAATGTTTTTTGTGTTTCGTTATGTTAACTACCTACTATTGTATAGAATCAAGTTCATCTAACTTAACAGATAGCTGTGCTGCTGGGGAGTTTGTTGCGCCACTTCTTCTTCCTAGCTAAAGCATTAGGAAGTGGCTAAGGGCGGCCGTTTTGGGGGGACTGTTTTATGTAATTTTACGTTCAAAAAGAGCTGACTCTCAGCCTAGTTTGAATAAATGTAACTTTTGATTTTGTCTTTTTTTTTTGCTAATACAAACGCCTTAGTAGTTTATTCGCACAAATTTCGGCAAAATAAACTACTACTGATTGATAATTTCACCGAATGCCGTCCCGCAGGAGGGATGAAAAGAGAAAAGGGAGTCTTCAAGACATGTTTCGGGTGTTTATTTGTCGGAGACTGACCCTGATGACGTGCCGTCTTTTGTCGCAAAGGAGCTGCGGAAGCTAGCGCCCGTCACTTTTGACCACGTGGACGTCACCAGGTTGCTGAAGGATATTGTTACTCTGAAGGCAAGCCTAGCCGACATGAAATTCAAGCTAGATGCGTCTCAAAACACCATAAGTAAATTACGTGCCGATATAGTAGAGTTACGCAAAACTGTAGCGGTATGTAGGTTACCTATGTTCGCGTAAAAGTGAACACACGTTGAGGTGCAAACAACGCATCGCTATCAAGTTTCGAGTCTGCGAAATTGGACTCGTCACCGGCCGCTGTCACTGCAAACGATGTAATACCGCACCCCGACGAACTTGCCTCTACCCCCGTAGAAGCGACGTCACAAGTCAGCACGTCACAACCACGCCGTGCTAACTCAGCTGCCGCTGCGCAACTTCCCATCCTAAAGGAGCAGAAACAGAAGGAAATTTTTGCTTAAAGTGCAAAACCAACTGAGTCTAAGGGTGCGTCCAGACCTGGCGAATGCGCCGCTAACGCGCCGCTCGCGAGCAGCTTGCGAACTGCACGTGTGTTGCTCGCGTGCGGTTACAGCCTAAGTTTGGTGCGCCGCTCTAGTGCAACTCCGGCAAGGTTAGTGGAGCGCGTGTGCAGCGCGCTTCCTTCGCGTTTGAACTAAATATGGGGGCGAGGGAGGTGCACCACGTACGGCTCGCACGCGCCTCCTGCACCGCTTGAGTACGGCACGTAGCATGCGCGCAAGCGGCTCGCGAGCGGCACATTCGATGCACCGGCTCCCAGCACTGTATTTCCGAGCCCTAAGAAAGGGCAGCCAGACAAGGAAGGCTTCATGACGGTGGAGTCGAAGCGAAGGAAGCCCACTTGTCGTAATCGATGTGGTACTGCTCTGGCGGGACCAAATATGTTGCTGCGTCCTCCAACAACGTCGACGCAGCTGTACGTATCCCGTCTGCATCACTCCACGATAACTAAAGACATCGTGGAATACATCAGGAGTGAACCTTGAGAGTAGAGAGGTTGAAGTCGCGCCATAACATAAACTTCAAGTAGTGTGGTGCGGGTTCCAACTCAGTATCTAGAAACCTTCATGAAGGAAGAGCTTTGGCTGAAAGGTGTGGCATACCGTCGTTTTCGAGGAAGGTTACGCGAGACCACGCAGCGCAACACGCCGCCAACACAGTCATCACTTCGTGTACAATAGTTGTATTTCTATGTAATAAAAATATGAATGTTTAGGTTAAGTTATTTATCTGTGGGCCTGCGTCGCCTAAACTAAATGGTTTATTATTATTTCCTTTATTTCATTAAAAGTTACATATAAATTATATTTTTGAATATTCGAACATAAAAAAAATAAAACATTTCAAAATATAAAAAATAGTAGGCCACCGGTATCGGGAACGGGGTCCAGGCAACTGGTGCTCAGGGTTGCTGAGAGAGGAACCTCCTTACTATACGCGCCGTATCTAGTAGTACTGCTTTCTGGATGAAGCCCTTGATCCAGCTGCCTAACGAGAGCCTCCTGAGGTGTTGGTCGAAGCTCTTGGCTATAATGTCAGTCGAGAACCCCCATGTCGCCATGCCCCCATGTCCCACATGTCGACAATACTTGATCTGCTTATCTTTTTCAGCTTTCACGAGGTTCTCGTAATGCGGGACTGCTATATCAACAATCATTGTACGAGGCTCTGATCGATCTATCACCATTATGCCCGACTTATTGGCAACAATAGTCCTGTCAGTGATGATAGATCGATCCCAATACAACGTGATAGTGCCATTTTTGAGAACTGGGTCGGGCACATACCTATAGTACGGTACTTCCGTGTTCACAAAACTGTATTTCAGAGCAAGATGCTGGTGTATAATCCTGGCTACAAGTACGTGAGACAGTGAGTGAGACCACATCTCGGTGCATCCCTACGTCGACATCTAGAAAGTATTCCCTGAGACTGCATACCTCATGGTTTTGCAGGGTCTTAGCATTTAAGGAATCTCGACCCCCGCACTTCCACAGGATATACAGTCTCATCAACGACGATCGTGGGTGATGCATCCGATTTGCGGTCAGCAGTGTGTGCACCCTCCTATCCAGGGCGTCAAGTTCCGTCTGAGTCCATTTGAGTATGCCAAAAGAGTACATCAAAACCGGCATGACCCAACCGTTGAAGGCGCGCACCTTGTTTTCAATTGATAAAAGACTATTTAATACTTTATTCAGGTGGCAAAAGTAGCGCTCCCTCAGCGATTGTTTCATGTCAGCATTGTTGATGCCCAACGCTTCCGAAATACCCAAATACTTGTATGTTTTGGTTGAGGAGAGGGATCTTAGGTATATGGAATCCGAGAGTTGGGTTCCCACGGGTTCCACAATTTCCCGTCGCTTTACATGCATAACCGCACGTTTGTCCTCACCAAATTCCATCCTGATGGCGCTACTGAAGGTTTCAGCTACTTTCAAAAGTTCCATCAGTTGCAAATTGTTGGGGGCAGAGCTTAAGGTCATCTATGTATAGGAGGTGAGATATCACCTGACCACCTCTTCTCAATCGATAGCCTATACTTGATTCCTCCAGCAGTGTGCTACGAGGATTCAAGGCTAGGCAGAACGAGAGCGGACTCAAACTATGGCCCTGAAATATGCGTCGTCCTTACCGGTTCTCTATTCCTCTGGATATTTCGACACCCTGGATAGCGAAGGACCTTTCTCCACTACCCCATACTCGACGTCAGGAAGGTGCTCAGAGTTGCATTTACTTTATAAAACTCCAGAACCCGCCTGAGCCATGTTTATGGCACTGAGTCATAGGCCTTCTTATAGTCTATCCAACATGTCAACAGATCCCTTCGGGAACAACGAACCTGTTGGCCATATCAATGAGGAGCAGCTTCTTAGTACCACGGCGCCCGTTCCTACATCCATTTTGAGAGGCAGACATGATAGAGTTGGTATATATATGATCGTAAATTTTAGCTCTCAAAATGGATGTCAGGCCTTTATAGACCGTCGGTAGACAAGTGATCGGTCTATAATATTTGGGTTCCGCAGTACTACCTGATGTGCAGGTGCAGGTGGGTTAACCGTGTTGTTAAGAACTGGAGCAGCGACCCTGACTCTAAGGCTGACTGAAACTGGAATGCCAAGCGAGCGTGCGACCTTTGGAGCTATTTGATTCAAAAGTTGTGCAGCCCGTCCAGCCCTAGAGATTTCCAGTTAGGCAACGGACGGACTTTACGAGCTAAATTTTGGGAGCTGATGATAAGTGCCCCCATTTCTGGAATTTGTCCGCACGCTGGCTCGATCTCCCTAGTGATCTAGATCTTCGGTAGATCTTCGGTGTGATTGACAGGCACCGACCAGATGTATCGCCAGAACGAACACATGGCGTCATCATCCGGCAGGTGCGTGTCAGCCACATCTAGGTCTGGTCGCTCCCAAGCTGTGTAAACCCACCTTGTATCGCTTCGGAATGTGCAATTCTGAGTGTACCGCTCCACTTTCCGCCTGTACCTGTGAATACGATTTGCCCATGCACAGAGCTGTTGCATCAGGAAGTCGCTTATAGGAATACGCTCTGTGACGCGGGTCAAATAATCTTCAGAACTAATATCAGTCCCAGTGAACGCCCGCCTCACAAAGCACATTACACTAGGGCGAGTATTGCCCTCCCTGAAGCAGATCAGTTTGCCGATGAACGCTCTAGCCTCACCGATACGATGCTCAATCCTGCACTGCCAAGCTGGTACGGCTGGTTTTGGTCGTGGAACTCTGTCGCTGTTGCGAAATTGAACATGAGCTACACGACATGCCGCTACAGATGCATAGTGTAAGATCAAGAGGGTATCGGCGAGATCTTAGCTACCGTCAAAACTTGTTGACAGCTGTGAATCTAGAGCACACACCAGGGCCTTGCTTTTCTTGTGCATGGGCAAACGAGGTAAACTTGGTCTAAACTCAGGCGGAGTGGAGCGATACTCCCGGAAATCATCCTCTAAAGTGCTCCTCAATCTTGCATTGCATTGGGAACTCACGGATATAGCCCCATCATCATCCTCTTTACCAACGCGGTTGGGTCGCGGTGAAACACTGGATATATTTTGCAGTTGCACAGTTACCCGTGGTGCAGCAGGCGTAACATGGTTATTTCGTGATTCCTGTCGTTAGGAACTGGGGTAGCGAACCAGACTCCAAAGCAGTATGGTACTGAGCCGCCAAGCGAGCGTGCGACCTTTGGAACCATTTAATCCAGAAGTTGTGCATCCCGTCCGGCGCTGGGGATTTCCAGTTGGGCAACGGACGGACTGCACGAGCTGCATCTTGGGGGCAGATGGTAATAGCCCCCATTTCTGGTATTGGATCGCAGGCTCGCTTGACTTCCCGAATCCACTCACCTTCGGTGTGACTGACAGGCGCCGACCAGATACTACGCCAAAAAGAACATATGGCATCATCATCGGGTAGGCGCGTGTCAGCCACACCTTGGTCCGGTCGCTCCCAAGCCCTATATACCCACATTTCATCGCTCTGGAAGGTGCGGTTTTGAGTGTATCGGTCCACTCGCCGCTTATATCTACGAATACGGTTCGCCCATGCATACACTTTCTGCTTCAGGAAGTCTATGCGCTCTGTGGTACGGGACATATAATCCTGAAGGCTGGTATCAGTCCCTGAGAATGCCCGCCTCACAAAGCGCATCACCCTAGGGCGAGTGTTGCCCTCCCTGAAGCAGATTAGCTTGCCGATGAGAGCTCTGGCCCCACCAATACGACGTTCAATTCTGCACTGCCAAGCTGGTACGGTTTCAGTCGTGCAGCTCTAGGATCATAAGCGAATTTGACGTGAGCTACACGACATACCGTCACAGCCGCGTACAGAATCGAATGAGTATCGGTGAGTATTTTTGTTATGCATGGGCAAACGAGGTAAGCGTGGCCTAAGTTCGGGTGTCATGAACCAATATTCCCGAATCGCATCCTCCAAAGCACTCCTCAATTTTTCATTGCACTGGGTACTTACGTTGGTAGCCCTGTCATCATTCCCCTCGTCAGCTTGACTTGTGGTGAGCCGTGGTGTTACCACAACAGTCTGCGACGGGGGCATGATGACATGGCTACTCTGCATTTCACTTCGCAGGCGATCAAGTACAGTGTCATCCAACATATGATTACGCTGGATCACCCGCACCTGATCCGACAGTCGTTGTGTCGAAACGTTGACAGCTGGCTCAAGCACCTGAAACAGGAGAGCATCCGAACACGGTACCCGTAGTATGAGCGCATGACGTTTTCATTCATGGATCGTGTCTATCTCATGCGCTGCACACTTCCACCGGGAGCTGGGACCCTATCAGAGGCCGGTGAGCCACGAAGTCCTAAGCCGTTCGGCGGCCGGCGACCTCTCCGTTGGCGAGCAGGTGGTGGCGTCGTGGGCGGAGAGAAATACTCGTCGCTCGAGCTCGACGTAACTACCACGGCCGGTGTCGTCACAGCGCCCGCAGTGGGGCTGGTTACCGGCGGCGGCGAGGCGGAGCTGAGCGACGGGTCTGGAGAATTTGGGTGTGCTCGACGTGCCGCTGATCTTGTCAACATATCTTCAGTTTCACAATTTCCATATTATTATTATTATTTTCTATAGGCGACTCGCACGAAGGTAATTTATGTGTGAAATTAAACGAAAGGACAATTCCAGAAATACATGGTCCCACCACACGTTATGTAAAATCAGTTATTTAGTCAATGAAGGGATAGGGCATAACATAAAAAGCAACGATAAAAACACACAATAAAAGCAAAAAGTAATGTAAGTGGATAAAAGGGTTATCTGTTATGTGTAGGGAAACTAGCGGGATAAACATTTATGATGAGTTGATGACTAAGTAATTCCTCAGTTGCTTTATAATCAGTCGATTTGAAAATAATATTTTTTTGAACAGTAACTAAGTACATTCTCTAGAGATGACCATGAATCCACAGCAACTGTAAATGTATCCTATGGGAAACTATATGAGTATAGGTAAAGTAAAAGGCCGATGCACATTGCCATTAAAGGACCGCGCCAGACCAAGCTAGAGGCAAAACTGTGTACAATAGTAATTAAGTGTTGTTCACTAATATATCAATGTATTCTAAAGGTCTTATACAGGGTGTAACAGAAACCCTATTGCTATCCTTGAGCACTAAAGATAACAGCTGGTATAGAATCACTATACATAGTTTCAGCTCAAAATAAAATTCTCTAAGAAGTGATACCAAATTTTCCGTTTCATGTTTCTTAAATTCAAATCATAACAAACGTGTCACTGCACTACGTAGGTCAATAACTTTCCACGTTTCTAGCCAATATCACGATAAATCTATTCCGAGTAATGGTTTTATTTCAATTTGAAAAGTTCGGTTTCTGGTATCAATGTATTGAAAATTTTCCTATCTTCCGAACATGTAGTGCTAGGATTAAAAACCCCTTCCAATATAGTTTGAAATAATGTAAACAAGCCGTGCCCTTGGTATGTATACCTATAACTACCCTTTCCGTTACAAGTTGTATAAAGTAAGAACGTTTAATGAGTAAACATTCGGAAAATAATCGTGTAGGTGTTAATTGGGTGTAGAACGTAAAGTTATGCGTTACGACATTGTGTTGGGAGGGTAAACAGGGTCAGAGGTCATACAGACATAGATGGGAAAGCCCCATTGCTAGATTTCTACTTCAAAAAGATAACACCGTATTATTATTATCAGTCTGCCTGGTTTATGTCTCCCATTTTATTTTAGACAATTTTGATGATCTTGAACTCACAGAATGCGGTGCTGGGTATCATTGCCTCTCCGATAAATATATTTCCACCTCTTTTTCCCACTGTCGGTGATGCAAAGGGTCCCTAGGTTTAATTAAGGTTGAACTAGTCAATTATGGCCCACTATCCCTCATGGAGAGGAGGCCAGTGTCCCCGCAATGGGAATATTATTATAGGCTGATGATGCATGGAGCAAGCGTTCGTCCAGCGTCCCCTAGAGAGTCAGCCATGCACCCGGCCTGCTGACTGATACGTATGACCTGAAGTAGACTTTGACCTGAGTATTAAAAATACATTTAAGTAGCCTAAATTAATTTAAAAAATTCCAATTTCCTATATCCTAACTTAACTAAAACGAATAATCTAAAATAAAGCGTCGAAAAATTTATCCACAGCGCTGTCGACTTGTAATGTACCCCAGAGACTGGCGGCATTGCCACATTGTATAGCAGTGCTCAGCCTCTGACCAAGGTAAAAACTAGCCCTTGGGTCACGGGAAGTGTCAACCAGCCATTTAGAGATTTCCTTAAAGAAACAAACGGCTCGAAAATATAATTACCAATAAGGTTGTTACTTCGTATACTTTCGCCACTTGAGCTTTTCCGCAGCCGCAGCGGCAATACAAGTTAAATTAAAAGTATTATGAGGTTAATTCTCCTAAATTTAATGCTGACACGAGGGAGAAAGGACGAGGGGTTATTTTAGTGACCACAGGATAAAATTATGTGATGGTAGAGGGCTCTATCTGACTATTAGATTACCAATGCGCGCATTGTATAGTGTGCATCGTTTTATGCTACCGGTAATCCTAGTCTATTGCACGTATGTAGGTACTCCGATATTCCTCGGTGATGGATAATGCCTTTGGTCAAGGTTTTAGAGTTTGTTTGAACAGGTACAGCTCATTAGTTAAGAATTACAGTAGTACATTCATATCTTCTATAGTACAGTCTCTAGTAATTCTACATATAATAAAATCGTAGCAAAGTCGACTATGAGTATAAAAAAGAAAACAACCGACTTCCGGAAAAACACCACAAAGTGAAAAATCGGAAGTCGGTAACACATGAGTAACCAAACGGAAAAAAAACCGTTTGGTTACTCATGTGTCGGTGACTTCCCATTTTTCACTTTGTAGTGTTTTCCGGAAGACGGTTGTTTTTTTTTTTGATAAAAGTTTTTATTTTTCGCTTTTTAGTAACAGCACCTACCCCACACCAATTCCAAATTTCATCATCAAAACAATGCATATTTATGCTATATCAGCAATCGCAGTTGATTTGCTGACATTTTTTGAAGAGTTCCGTTGTCTGTTTCCTGAAACGCATCATCAGATCCATATGAAATTTAAATGGGACTATCTCAAAAGAACCCCCTTTTGAACAAAAAAGAAATTTGTAAATCCATCTATATAAGACGGAGTTATGCCCAAACATACAATCATAAAAAAATAAAAACATGTCGAATTGATAACCTCCTTCTTTTTGACGTTGTATAAAAAAGAAGGAATAGGGTATTTTACTCTATATGATAATCTAAAAATATGTATTATTATTGAGATACCTTATGAAAAATGCAATCGGAAAATGTTAGTTTTAGTTCATGAAACAACAAAATAAATTTTAAAATACAATTTAAAGATTTCAGTTTTTTTAATCTGTTTTTGAACACCGTGTAATAGTAGCCGCCATGTTATTACGTTATACGACATGTCAACTGAGCAACTTTTTACTTTTATTATTTTTGTAAGCAAATCAACTTTTATTTAAATAATTTTTTGCGTTCAGGAACAGCCGACCAATGATACGTAGAAAAATAACTTTTTTTTACTATAAACAATTGTCTTATAAAATTTAATATCGGCGCATTTATTTATATAGCAAACTGACGTCATACCTACAGAGCAATCTGGCGTCCACTGCGTCCAGGGTTTTCGTCAAATTACGTGCGAAAGGAGAATACCCATGGCACTATGGACAAATGGACAAATGTACTCATTTCAAAATTTGTGTGTCTTCATAAAATACTTGATAACATGTCTTAATACTTCCTCAAAAAAATCAACACAATCTACCTAGACATTTCCGAGATATTTGCAAAAGTAAAATATACAAAATTAACTGAAAAAATCTATTTGAAAGGATCTAAATGGGTTTACGAGTGAGCCTTGTGCCTTTGAAATACATTTGTGTAAAATCTGTAGCAGTTTAGCTACACACATCAAAAAAGTTCACCAGGGATCACTTTGAAAAATCTAAATCTTTTTTGTTACGGTAGATTATATTATGATTTCTTCTTCGTTTTAGATTCTTTATTTAAAATATAGATTAAGATTATAAAACAGTTCAATTGTTTTTCCATATAAATTGGCTTTCAGACCTAGCTTACGCTCATTCAGAAAACTGATTTAGTAAATTTTAACGGATTTAAAATACTTTTTCGCGGAAAGTTGTGATTGAAAAAATGCCAAGAGGATTATCAGAAGCTTTACGAGCAAGAATAGTAACTTTGAGGGAAGATGGATACACCACGTGAGAAATAGCAGGCAGAGTTGCTATATCCCAATCCTGTGTCGTGACCACGTTGCAGAGGTACCACGGGATGGGTAATTTTGCTGACCGACCCCGCAGTGGTCGCCCAACTGTTTTGACTGCTGCCCAAAAGCGCTATATTAGATTGCTGGCAGCCCGTGACCCAACAATCAACGCTACTAAAATAAAAGCTGAAGTTCGGGCCGCCTCTGGGCTTGAAGTTAGCACTCAGACTATTCGGAATTGCTTGCACCAGGCTGGATTACGAGCACGGAAGTCTTGGCAAGCTCCTCTGAATTCCCGGCAACGACAACGACGGAGATTGCAGTGGGTTAGGCTTCGGCAAAATGAAGAAGACAACATTTGGCTGTCTCGTCGTTGACGAATCGCAAATCAGTACTCATCCAGATAACCGACGTGTCCGTGTCTGGAGAAGACCAGGAAACCGTGAAAGGCAAAGAACTGCCACTGGAATAGTTCAGTAAGGCGGGAAATTGGTGTCCTTTTGGGGTGGTATTATGATTGCAGCTAGAACGCCTTTGATCCCGTATCGAGGCTTCATGACAGCAGACATGTATAGAGCAGTTGCTATTGATGTAATTGTCAGACCATTCCGAGTAAACTATGGGCAGCAATTTGTACTGGTCGATGATAATGCGCCCGCCCATCGAGCTCAACGAGTCAATGCTGCTCTCCGAGAATACGACATCACAAGGTTAGACTGGCCTGCCGGCTCGCCTGACTTAAACCCAACCAGAGCACGCGTGGGATGCTCTTAAGCGAACTATTTGAAACCGCCAGCCACGTCCCCAGACAGTGTCAGAGCTCAGGAAAGCCGCTATTCAAGAATGGGACAGGTTACCCCAGGAAATGCTGGATAACTTGATTCTCAGCATACCCAGGAGGATCACCGCATGTGTTCGAACCAGGGGAGGAGTTATATCATGTTTAATATAAACCTTTTCTTAATAAATTGTTGTTTAAGTTTGGTTAAACAGTCTTTTTCTTTCTATCAAATTTATGTTACAATAATGTAATTGTAACTTGAATGATTAATAACTATTTTTTTTTATAAAAAATAAAAAATAGTTTTATTTTTCAATTTCAAAACAGGGTGTTTCTATTTAAAGAAAACACACAATAAAGTTTTTTTCTTGATAAAGTTCAATTTAAAAATTTATGTCAGCTTATGCTTTTGATCACAAACTTTTTTTGATGTGTGTATGTTAGGTGGCCTGTTACCGGTGACGACCACACCAAGTCTAAGTGTTTTAGATTTTGAGTATCTTTGTGCCTCAAAATCTTAGTCCCGCGTTTCATTAAAACGCAAAGCATGGAAGCAAACATTATATTATAATATATAACATAACATCACACCTGTATTCCCCGAAAAGTTAGGCAGAGGTGTACCAATGTGTAGTGCCTATTGCCATCAAGCGGGCATAAATCCAGGCTGCTAATGAGCAATTTCAGATGGAAAAACCCAACAAAACTTTGCCCGACCTGGGAATCGAACCCAGGACCTCATGCTCACTGGTCCACTAGACCGACGAGACAGTTAATATTATATTACTTTTTATTATATTATATAAAAATAAAAGTAATAGTATATTACTTGATAGCCGATTGGCTTAGTGTTATATCTAGATCCTACTGAAATCATTGATTGTCAAATTGTTATATTTAGTAATATGCAACACACACAATAGCAGCGGCGAAGGAAGTTATATTATTTTCAATGGGTTAGCAGCAGTAGCCGTGGAACTAAAAGATCAAAGACTACAATTGTATACTTAAAAGATCAAACTCGCCACACAACGTACCAAAACCAGCAGAAAACACATTCTGGTTGACATGACATAATATTGCAAAAGTATGACAGACAATAAGTATAATGTCAAATAGGGTTCTACCCGTGTTAATAAACCACAGGAGTAATGAAAAAACTTATTTCATTACTCCGTGTTCTATGGTTTCGTCCGTCGCATAATTGAGTGAAAATAAAGTAATCCTAATATTTATTTCTGTGGGATATTAAAAACTGATGTATTTATTTTATCTCGCTAATCAATACAGAATCGATATAATTTATGGGCGATATCATATAATCAATATCAAATAGGTGGGTACATTAAACGCAATAGAAAAATGGACATCCGTAATTCCATAATATTGACGACTGACAGAGGATTGTAAAAAATGGCGTACTTTACAGTCGGAAACATAAAAATACTAATTATTGTTCAAAAAACTATCCCAATATAAATATAATTTAAGTCCTATTCAAAATTTATTTTTTTATTTTTGATAAAGTCTGGCAAATGAAAGTAGACACTCGAATTATTTGCAAACTTTTCATATGGCAATGTTTTATTTATGTCAATCTTAATTTGTCAAAACACGATGGCGTGTTGTTTTTGATTTATTGTGAACTTTTTACAGCATTTTTCCAACTTAAACATGAATAAAACGATTAAAAGTGGAGTGCGGGAAACGTTGTTTCGCATGATTTCGAAGTTTGAAGAAAAACAACAGGAGAAAGACGCCCAGTTCAATCAGAAACAAGGTTGTTTACGTGTGGTGTTGGATTTCATAAGTTAGTATGACGCTTTGATGTTGATACTCTGTTTATATTCATAATAATTATTTATGATTTTACAAAAACTATTTCTGTGTTTGGTTCACATAGTTTAAATAACGTTAAACACCAACATAATAATGCATTATGGTTATCTAATATACCATTTAGGAATTATAAATAACCTTAATGCATTATTAGGCATTGTTGTGCCTAAGCATTGTGTTGCATTGTAATTTTAAGACAAATTGTTTTATTTTACAGAAAATCTGGAGAATGTAGCAGAGGTTGATGATATAGTGAAAACTATTGAAAAACTTACTGATTTAGAGCAGAAAGACAGAATAAGAACCCAGAACCAGTATCTGGATGAAATAGCTTCAATCACAGGCAAGTTTTTAAATGCATACATTAGTTTTACAATGATATAATTTACTACATGATTTGCTTTTAAAAATGCAGCACCTAATCATTCTGTTTCATCATGCTTTACAGAAGTGAGTGTTACAACATTAAAAAGAATAAAAAAGGAAGGTGTGGTAAATGAAGGCGTCTGGAATACCCCAGGGAAAAAACGGCCACATAAACCCACAGTGTCTAACCTAGATAGTTTCGATATAGATGCTATTCGTAACAAAATTAACGAATTTTACATTGTTAGAAAACAAGTTCCTACGTTGAGAACTCTGTTAGTGGAATTAAGAGAAAGCATTGGATTTAATGGATGCCGGGAAACTCTTCGCCACTTATTATTATCCAATGGCTATGAATTTAAAAGAAATAAAAATGAGCATTCATTGTTAATTGAACGTTATGACATATCTGCCTGGAGACATTGGTTTTTAAGAACCATGGCTTTGAAACGTAGCGAAGGAAAGTCAATCATTTATTTAGATGAGACCTATATTCATAAAAACTACAGGCCCAACAAGTCTTGGCAAGGTCCATCTACAAGTGGTGCTATTGAAAATGTTTCAACAGGGAAAAGGTATATAATTGTACATGCTGGATCGGAAAAAGGCCCTGTGCCTAACTCATTATTAGTATTTAGCACTAAATCTAAAATGGCAGACTACCACCACGACATGAATGCCGTTAACTTTAATAAATGGCTAAGGGAAAAGCTCATACCCAATTTAAATTAACCGAGTGTATTAGTTATGGATAATGCCAGTTATCATTCAATAATCATAAATAAAGCTCCTACATCACAAAGTCGCAAAAATGAGATAAGAGAATGGCTTACTTTGAATGATATTCCATTTGAACAGTATCACACAAAAGCAGAGCTGCTATGTCTTGTGAAACGAAACACACCAGAACCAGTATATGAAGCTGATGAGCTTCTGAAGCAGAATGGGCATGAGGTATTGCGACTTCCCCCGTACCACTGCGATCTAAATGCCATTGAGCTGGTATGGAGTTTGGCTAAACGTAAAGTGGCAAGTAAAAATATTACCCTGCCTGCTGTGGAGTTAGAGAAACTTATTGTAGAGACTTTTGAAAGCATATCTCCACAGGAATGGAAGAAAATGACTGATCATGTAATTCACATTGAAAATAAATATAAAGAAAGGGATAGAATAACAGAAGATAATTTAGAAAGTTTTATTATTCATGTTGGAGATAGTGATTCCAGTGGGTCAAATGAATCTTTCCACATGGAAATCCTAGATTCAGATTTTGATTATGATAGTGAATAAACCAAAATTATTATAGAATATTGTTGTTGTTTTTATTCAGATAATATGACATATTACCTAGTCGTATTTTTATTCCAATGAAGTAAACTGATTTCTAAATGTCACGCACGAAATGTTTCTTTGGTTTGGATCATAATGGGTAGACATAATTTTACATCTCGAAACTTCAGTTTGCTTCATCTGATTAAAAATACGACTTTACATAAAACAAGTACTGTAGGTGCCCATTTTTGGACCTGTCCACATGCTGTCAAGCAGTATTGTACAAATATTTTTTTACACAAAAAACAAATAACTCTAAAGTATCAAATCAGGTTATTCCAGGTACTTCATACAAAATTTGGGGTTACTAGACTGAGAATTTTTAAATTTGCCGCGCTTTTCCAGTCCCTACTTTCGTTTGCCAGACTCTATTTCATACCGTTCAACTTTTTGAGACACGAGACATTTTTGAAGAGTACTGTCCATGGGCATTCTCCTTTGAAAATGTAAAATTTAAATGCATTTTTATGGCACTAATCAATTAAATTAAAACAAAATGTTTTTTTTGTGGTTTATTAGCACTCTAGAATCTAATTAAGACACTTTCAAAAATGAGTCTAACACCCTATTGCTAGGTGACGTGGGAACGATTCTGATGTCGAAAATTTAGTTTTTTGAATTTTTATTCGTTTGTCTGTTTGTCTGGATGCATCTTCCGGATTGACATTAAAACTACTGTGAAGATTTTGTTCAAAATCACACAAATTTCCCTTACGTGTTTGATCAACGTATAAGCTATATATTATCACGCTATTTGCTATGGGGGATTAGCAATATTGCATTAAGTATGTTCGTATTTTCCAACAGTTTACCGCGAGACTGTAAAAATGTTATAATATTTAACTTCAACTATATCCAACGACCCTGGTTACTTTTGGTGACCGTTCGTAAATATGATTATGTCGTTCCGAACCTGCCTAGAGTGGGGATCGATGTTAGATCAATTGATTTATTGATATCTGAAGCTTTTTTGGGATATTATAGTATTTATATATAAGAGGAGGATTTGTGTAAGGTTTGTGACCTAGAAGAAGAATTAATTAATGCAAGTGTTCGGATTAATAAGTGACAGTAGCAAAAAGAATGTACTCAGGTTAAGGAAACCAACAACTTATATCATGAACTATTTTAAACGAACTGTAACACCCTTATTAAGGAATGAGGGTAATAGTTCGTTTTTAAATAAGAATAAGAATCTTCAGTTAGGTCTATTGTTACTAAGGAGTAGCAATAAACCTAACTGATGATTCTACATTGAAACAATAATAGAAGCTATAAAGTAAGTCAAAATAAAATGAAAAAATATGCAAAACTAAATAAAATCATAAATAGATGCAATAAATTCAGGAAACAACAAAAACACAGTCCCAATAATATAAAACTAAGGAAAGAACGTGTTTTTCTAGTAAGTACATAAAAAAACTATGAAAAGAAATTAGAAGATACTAAAAACATTTATCAATTTGAAACTCAAAGATTACAGTCTGAAATTGAGGTACTTGAATAGTCACTGCATTCACTTTATATTAAGTATGTGAGCTCTCAAAAACAAATAAATGAACACATCCTTGCTGCAAATGAGTTAGTGCAAATGTGTAAGGATGACCCAGATAGAGTGGACCCAATGACTCTGGGCTCTACTCTGTGTTCTTGTCAAAGGGAATCCAACCTTGAGACTCTCCAACCTGTGGCAACGGAGGACCCGTCCCAGTCTGAAGGGGCTCAAGACTGCTTTACCGTTCAAGATACACCACAGGTTACGACAAGTTCCTGCTCCCGTTCGTCTCAAGTAGCACAGACACAGACTTGTGGCCTCGCTTGTTCTAGTAAAGTTTTTTATTGTTCTATTATGTTTTTTGATAGTTTAGGGAGAGGGTTAGGTAAATTATTGAGGAATAACCTGAGGCAATCTGCTGTTAATTATTGTGTGCCAGACAAATCCTACAATGAGATAATGTCATCAATACTTGGGAATGAATATGATCCAAAAGCTATTATTTCTGTATTAGTAGGTAATAGTACTAATGTCAAACAAGATGACATCACTAATAGTGTCACTAAAATCTTGAAGATTAATTGTCAGAAAATAATATTGTGCACTTTTTCGTACTTTGAGCTCTTGTCAAGTAGGCAGAATCATAATATACATATGCTAAATAACCAAATGCATTTATTAGCTAATTGCTATAGTGACAAACTTATGTTTTTTGACACGAAAAGAAATTAAAATCGACTAGGGATACTGCGTATCTGCCTATTAGTTCTAGACGTCAAATAGCATGGCTATTAGCTTTCAATATAAACTCAGACATAAGTAGTATGTCGAAGTCTACTGTAATTAGCACCACACAAATGTGTAATGATACTAATATTAAGGTGCTTAGCGATACTAATTTAAACTAGTCAGTAAAACAACAGAAGGTACCAGTAATCATGTTTTTAATCTCCCCATCAACAAAGTATCTTCTAGCTTTCAATTACTTAACTGTAAAAAAGGGGCTAAGCAGAATTCCTTGAAATTGTTTCATCAAAACATTCAAGGGTTTTCTTCCAAACAATTGGAAATTGAATTGTTTTTAGAAAAAACAATGTTTGATATTATTTTTATAACTGAACATGGTTTGAAAGATTATGAAATGTAATTTAATTATGAGAACTATAGTGTGGGCAGTTGTTTTAACCAGAAAACCATGGTTCGTGGAGGTTCACTAATCTTAATTAAAAATTGTATAAAATCTAAGACTCGTACAGATATAGTTAAACTCTCAATGGAACATAGCATTGAACTGTCCTGTGTTGAGCTAGATAAACATTGTATAGTGTGCGTTTACAAACCTCCTAATTTTCAAAACTTATCTATATTTGAGTCAGTAATGGAAGATCTTTTGGCGAAACTTGCAACTGATAATAAATCAGTAACTATTTGTGGGGGCTTTAATATTAATATTTTGGAAAATAATTCAAATAGTAGCAGATTGTTAAGCCTACTGACTTAAAGGTAATTCAATCTTTCAAATGTGTTTTTGGAACCAAGGCGAATAACTACGGCTACTGCTACAATATGTTGATAATATTTTTGACTGCCACTATTTAGATAAAGTAAATTGTAAATTATCTCGCTTCTGATCACAGCGGTCAAACCGTTACTTTTGAGTCCAACACACCAATTCAAGAAGTACAGATACCAACTAGACCAATAACATCGGGTAATTTAAATAAGTTTAATAGCACTTCAATTAGCAAGTTAAGTGTTCAGGGCCTAAATGTGAATAATGGTAATATTTTGTATAAAGGATTATTTTAAATAGTACTCGTACAAACAGAGTACAATCATTTTTTAAAGCAGAAATCCAAAACCTTTTGCCCTAAATTATTATTCAGTGACTGGGGAACTAAAGGCATCAGGAAAAGTAGAGAAAAATTATTCGAACTGTATGACCTTAAGCCGTATATTAATATAGAAACTTTTGCTAAGTATGTTACTACCTACTTACTCTAAAACTTTTAAAAATTTCTGGAAAGTAGCTAAAGCTTTAACTATTATATAATCAGCAGATAATGAGATTAAGGCAGTTTGGAAAATTATTAACAATGAAACGGACAGAAGCAAAATACATAATACTGATTACACACTGGACACTTCCCGCGGTCTCATTAGCGATAACATCAACATGTTGCTCAGGAATTTGCAAGTTTCTTTACCAATATTCCTACTAACATTAAATTCTTCGCCCGCACTTGCTATTGATTTATTAAGAGCGGACTTCAGCCTATCTTGTGGAATTTAAATTTAATTATATAAACCCTGTGGTCGTTGTAAAGGCATTTAAGTAACTTAAGATCAAAATTACCGAAGAACTGTGTGGCATGTCTACTAAAGTTTGTCAATCCATTGTTAAGACAATTGCACCAGTTTTTTTTTTTTTTTTTTTTTCTGGGTGGGAAATCATCAAATAACTTCTCCCGCTCTGGGTGGAGCGGGAGGGCATGTCAGACTTTTACTGACTAAAACCCACCCGTGTTCCCTCAGTTGCCTGTGTGCCAGGGGCGGCGGTATCTCTTTCGAACAACCCGCACCCCCGGCAGGCACCGGCCCTTGCGGGCCCCTCTGTTGCTGCTGACATCTCTTTGAGGCGCGCGTGGAACACAACGCGCCGTCGACCCGGGCTTGGTCCTTACCGGACAGCGAGGTACCCATTACTCGCCGTCCGCAAGCCCGTGCCTACGGTGGCCGGGAATCAGCCTGGGATTCCCGACGCCCAGGGCGTCTCCTGCGAAGGCCACGGCTGTGAGGGTGCATGTACTGCATCTCCCTCACGTGCGCCGCCTCCCTCTTTGCGAGCATAACTGCTTCGCTGAAGGAGGCGACTGCCAGCCATGCCCTCTCGCTCCGTACCATGGCCTGGACCAGGGTCGGACGCGAGAGATCGCCGCCGCCGATCACCTCCACGAGGACACGGCGTTGCTCCGCCCAAGCTGGGCAGACCTCCACCGCATGCTCCACCGTGTCCTCTGGGCGATCTTCGCAATGGAAACACCCGGGCGTTTCCTCCCGCCCTATCCGAAACAGGAACCTCCCGAAACAGCCATGTCTGGTGAGGACCTGTGTCAGGCGGAAGGTGAGGACGCCATGCCGCCTCTCAAGCCACTCCTCAAAGAGGGGACTTACCGCCGCAATCGATTGCACCATAGTTGGCTTCAATATTTAATTTGTGTGTAGATCAAGGGGTATTCCCGGATTTAATGAAGTACAGTAAAGTTATTCCACTCTTCAAATCTGGCGACAGCAAAGATACCAATAATTATAGACCCGTCTCAATATTGCCGGTTTTCAGCAAGGTGTTTGAAAAAGTTATGTTAAATGAAATGCTCAATCATTTTAATCGTAATTACATCCTACACGATCAACAGTATGGTTTCACCAGAGGACGTTGCACACCCGACGCCGGTGTCACCTTATTAAAACACATCTTTGCCGCATGGGAAGAGGCCCAAGATGCAATAGGTGTCTTTTGCGACCTATCCAAGGCGTTTGATTGCGTGAATCACGAAACACTTCTCTTGAAACTTGGGCATTACGGACTGGTGCTTAGCTTGGTAAAATCGTACTTGAATGATAGACTGCAGCAAGTTCAAATAAACGGTGTGAATTCCTTGGGCTTAAAAGTCAAAATGGGTGTATCGCAGAGCCCAATATTGGATCCGTTCCTCTTTTTAGTATACATGAATGAATACCTCATTTACTGAAATACCGACCGCAAATGGTGTTATTTGAAGTCACTGATTTTTAAAGTTAAGAGACATTCACAGGAGCTTGACGATGTAAATAATCCTATAGTTAAGGTCTATAATTGGTTTTCTGTAAATAATTTGGTATTAAATGGAAATAAAACTAAATGCATAAGATTCGCGTTACCGAATGTTAGAAGTAGTGAATGTCACGTTGTATTGTTTATGGAGATACTAGAATTCATCGCACAGATGGTTATCCTGGGGATCACGCTTGACTCAAAGCTACAGTGGAGTCCTCACTTAACACCACTTGCAGGGCGGTTAAGTTCTGCCGCTTGCGCTGTTTGGAAGATCCGCCAATTAAAAGACGTGGATACCCGCGCGACTGGTCTATTTTAGTTATTTTCCATGGCATCATGTCTTACGGTATTTTGCTATGGGGACGGACTGCGGATATTGAGTTGATCTTTATTCTGCAAAAGAGGGCTGTCAGAGCCATCTACAACCTCCGCAGACGCAAATCTTTTAAGGAACTGTTCAAAACAATTAACATCGTGACGGTGCCTAGTCAATATATTTATGAAAACATTATGTATGTTCGTAAAAATCTACATCTTTTTAGTAAGATAAGTGACAGACACAATTTTAACACTAAAAATAGGAACAAATTAGATCAACCACTTTTCAGATTATCTAAAGTACACACTTCTTTTGTGGGGTACAGTGTAAAATGTTATAATAAAATACCAGTCGATATTCTTGAACTAAATGAAAAGAAATTTAAATCATGCATTAAACGCACACTATGGAGACAAGCATAATATAAGTTAGATGATTATATCGTAGATAAAAATGCTTGGCTTAATGCTGGTCCTGCTCCACAGCTACCTGGGCGTACTAGTTAAAATTTTAATATTTGGAAGACATGCTTCCCTTTTTTATTTTTTCTGAACCAAGTGTTTGATTTTGATTGAAATATTCAATATATATATATATTTTGTTACTTTCTTTTACGAAATCAAATTTTATTAATATCTCAAATATATTTCAACTATAGTTTTGTATAATTTAGAAGCATTTTGTTTAAATTTTGTACATGTAAGTACCATGCATCCGTTTACTGTGTTGTTTTGATGTACGTTGACTTGAAAAAGCATGGCAGTTGAGAGTGTGTCATGCTCAATAAAATGACTCACTGGTGGTCGCGCGTGTGTTGGATCATTCGGTTCCCTACAAAATGGTTGAGCTGGATGGTGCTGACCCACGCGTCTAGTTCGTCAACGGGCGCTGTCGGTTGAGACTAGTCATCTCCTAACTTCCAGGGTTTATTTTTAATCTTATATTTAGAATTCTTTAGATTTTTTTTTACATTGTTCTCACGTATAGAATCATCAAGAATAATGTTCCCAAGATTTTGTGAAATATCCAACTTGATTTAAAAGAGTGTCCGAGGAGTTTCTTTCCCGTTCTTTTCCATAGAGATCAACGTTTTGGAATGGGCAAATAGCTCCAACTTTCCAACTGATCGACTTTTTTGGCAATTCAAGTGCCTGTGAATGGTTCAATTGAAATAAATGCTTTGAGTTTGAGTTTATCTCGTAAATGCAATTTTTTACACTTACGAGATGAAGACTGGCAGGATAACCTCTTGGTTATCCTGCCAATACATCACCGAAAGGATTTCCGTGGGAAGCTTCACCGTTTTTTGACAAACAACCGACAAATGATACGATCTTGTCAACTATGTAAGGCTACAATTATGTTTAATCTTCAAAAAAAAAAAAAGTGTTAATTTGATTAAATAAATTTGCCTAGAATTGATTAATGAAGTGTTATCACATCTATCTTAAAATTACAGATCGGGGTTTTTTGCTTTTATAAGGTCATTAATATTAGCTCATTAATCAATAGAATTAATGAAGTATTTTCCTTCTTCATCCGTTTGGTCTTCCTGTGTAATGACAAGGTCAATGACAAGGTCGACCTACAAAAGGTCAAATCGTGGTCAAATTATATTAAACTAATTACATACCTACACATCACGCCTTGTTTCTCCGTAGATTTGTGCAGAGATGTACACCCATATTTTGCCAGTTATGTTTAAGGTGAACCTAGTCGACATGTTACAAACTTCGGGAGTGTATTACTCCCTGTTTGACAATGTATATAAAAAATTAAACATGGTATGGTTTTGTCTCATTATTAATACGGAAACAGAATACTAAAATAAAAAGCCATTAAAAATTTAGGAGCCAACAAAGATTAGTTTTTCTTGTAAATTTAACCTAACTTTGGGCGTGTTACCGCGCACGTTACCAAGTCAGTACTGACAAAGCTCAAATATCGAAAAGTTCAATAAACTTTATTGGTCATTTATTTATGATTTGATTCATTAGCAATAAACTAGTATCATACGAGAATACAGCCAAGTATCTCGGTATGATCCTTGACGCGAAGTTAAGCTGGAAAGCCCACATCAAGAAGAAAAAAGATGAACTAGACCTCCGATTCAAAAGAGTGTATTGGTTGCTTGGAAAAATCTCCATGCTGTCCGTGCAAAACAAATAATTGCTATACAGACAAGTCCTGATGCCAGTTTGGACTTATGGTATTCAGCTGTGGGGGCTGCACCAAACAGACCAACATATTAATTATACAACGAATCCAGAACAAAGTGCTAAGGGAAATTGTAAATGCACCTTGGTACATACGAAATGATGACCTCCACCGGGACCTACAAGTTGAGTTCATCAAAACAGTGATCCAGAAATTTGCAAAAGCTCACGAAAAGAGACTTCATCAGCATATGAACGTCGAGACAATCCAGCTTCTCGACCACACAAACATCATAAGAAGACTAAAAAGAACAAAACCGTTCGAGTTAGTGTTTAGTGTTAGTGAATAGTGTAAAGTACAAAAGTGCCAAACAAACACAAGAACGAAGTGTATTCGACTTAATAGAGACAATAAGAAAAGTGCTATTGGACACATTCTTAGTAATAACAATTTAATAGTTTAGGTTATAATTGAATTACTTATTAGTCTATCTATAGGGCTAGATTGTAATAAGATTAGGGTCCATCCTATTGATGAACTCAAGGACAAGGGAAAAATAAAATATCTAAGCAGTGGTGTTTTCATAAAACCCGATCTTATGAAGGACTTTTGTTAATTTTTTACGCGCCTGTTTTAGTATCCTGCATCTCACTCCATAACGTTGTACGTGTAGACTAGCGTCTAACTGTTCATCACAGATACTACCTCTGCCGGACACGATGCACCAGGCATGGAGACAGCGTACTTTTTAGCCAGGCCCGCCAGTGAGTTCGAGCCCGCGACTAGATTCTCCGTAAGACCCATGTATTAAAGGCATTTAGACGGGGAACCTAATGTCACCAACCGGTCAAAAGACGTATTCGTAACCCTGTTTTTATGAACATCAAAACAGGGTTTGGCGATGCATTTGCAAGCTACAAAACTTTGAATGAAATGCTTTGTTGTGTCCTTAATTTCAGCGGCACATATGCTTCGCCAGCTACAGCTTCGCACAGGTTCAATGCTGACATGTCAGAAACGTCGAGATTCCCGTGTTATATCTAAGTTAAATATTAATATAATATACATATACTAAACTTCAGAAATAAACGTTCCAAATGATGGAGAAAGCCGCATCAAAATGAATTAATTGTGCAGTTCGGACGATCTAACAAAGTATTCGCATATCGCATATATAGACAGACACAGAAAAGCGATTTAGTTTTATAATAATGTATGTACCTACATATTACACATTGACAACTAGGGAATGTGCATCTGATTCAAATAAGGATGAAATTTTTATTTTAATAAACTATTTTACATCATCTGCCTGCCTTGCCCCAACTATGTTGAAGTCGGCTTCCAGCCTAACTGAATGCAGCTGAGTAGCGACTGCCTGTCTGACCTCCACAACCCAGATACCGGGTAATACGATACCCCTTGGTAAGACTAGATGTCAGAGTTTCGGGTACCTACACATTTGCTTCAAAAACACAAATTAATTAAGTAACTCAAATCAAAACAAAATCTCGAATCAAAGGCCATTAACACAATTTGGCGTATAATAAAAGCCATTAAAGACACACCTATTTCGTAGCAAAAAAAACAAAAAGCTTTTAAGCACGTCACAATTATGGCTGGCAATGGCATCTTTTCTCCTTATCTACATCAAGAGCTGTCCGGTTGATTACATGTGATGACGTCATTGGCGAACGACCACTCTGGTGAACCGGTTTTGATATTATAAAGAAGGCTATATTATATAGATTTAGGTGTGACAGTTTGTTTGTTTGCGGTTATTTTGCCGGATAAGCTTGCAGTATGTTACAAAAGTTGAGCGATAATAGTCTCTCTATTGATTATTGTCATTCATTCATTATTAGCATTATAATTGTAATAAGGATCTTACCTTATATATTTTGGTGATAGTTTAGTAGATGTAGTCTAAGTAATTTAATTGCTTAACTAGTAATAAATTACTCTCACTTAATCAGAAATACCACTCTCTGCCTCGGAAAGCTCGTTAAGAAACGTGCTTTCCGAACGTATACGAAATTTTGTCGTTTTCGCTTACTTACACGATTTTTAAGACGTAGTTTTACAGTTTAAATACTACATTTCCATTGGTTTTAATGCACACTACGAAAGATCTTTTAATTATTATATAATAAATGAGCTCATTTTTTGTTTTTGTCGAAAATTATAACGCGAGATTCGGGCTGTTTTGAAGGATTATTTACTGCCAATTCTGTTTAATGTTTGCAATTTATTTTTCGGGAAATGCGTTGATCTTAAAGTGAAGTTTATTTCTGTAGTTTTTTTTAACACGTGTTCTGAGTAGCCAAAATCAAAACCAATTCATTGCCCATTTTCTCAAAAATTTGACTATGTTTAATATTTTTTAACTATGTTTTTTTAAAATGAACGTGGTAAAAATAATACATACATTGTATACAAGACTCACAACAATACACTGTAATTTCTTCATACCATGTAGACGTTAATACGATTCGTAAAAATGTGATATTCTAAACCTCTTACAGCAAAATTCTCAAAACAGGCGCCGGTTTGAGGTCGATAAATTAAAATCAAATAATAAACATAAAATAGCAGCTGATACATAATTATGACATTATTGATATAATATTGCATGTGGTGCATTGAAACTCATAGACATAAAGTATTTTAACTGTAAAATCGCTATGAAATCCGGAAAATCAGTGAAATCGGAAACATTTCAGATACAGCCTCTTATGCCGTTGGTAACGGTTGTCATTCGTAGATCTGGCAGTCTTACCAAGGGGTATCGTGTTACCTAGTAACTGAGTTTTGCGGGTCAGATAGGCAGTCACTACATGTGAAATTTTGGTATTCAGCTATTTCCGGTGAGACTGGAAGCCGACCCCAACATAGTTAGGAAAAGGCTCGACTGATTGTCTCTAAATGACCTATCTCAGAAGATCTTTACTGCTGCCTAAGGTTTAGGGGCATCATATGATCACACAAGGCTTTAAAACCGGACTCAGTAGTGACGGACCGTGTAAACACACCATATTAAAATAATTTAACAACCTAATGACTTTAATCGCGCATTTTTTTAATTAATTGAACCTGATTTGGTATGAATGACCGATAATATTATAAGGTCATGTACGGTTTCAATGAGCTTACAGTGTGTTCCGTATATTTAATATACAGTGTACGTTTAAAAAAAAATGGTTATTCTGCTTAACCAAGACGCACATTACAAAAAAAGACTCACACTAACACCAGCTCGCCTCGTATTCAAGATTCACCACATCATCACCTGCCGAGCCTTGTCCTCACTATGTTGAGGTAGGTAGTAGGCTTCCAGTGAAACCGGATATAACTGAATACAAGTAGTCCACATTCAACACATTAAAAGTCAAAGTAATGACAATGTTGTGCTACATATTGATTGATGTCATGGCACTAGGCAGCTCACAACTTAATGGTCACACCATGACTAATAATGTGCGCTGTTATAGTATCTGTTTATTACTGATACTATACTTACGCTTCTTTTTCATTCATCCATATCATCTTTCTTTTATTATCCTTTTACGACTTTCTTACATTATTATATTTCGCTCTTTGTTTTCTGT
Organism: Polymixis lichenea; assembly: GCA_949091785.1. Lineage (NCBI taxonomy): Eukaryota > Metazoa > Arthropoda > Insecta > Lepidoptera > Noctuidae > Polymixis > Polymixis lichenea. The sequence continues at coordinate 560,078 of OX420944.1, forward strand.
GCTAACACTCTGCGAATCGGTCTTAAACGATTCGTCTATATAGAATTACCTGATTTTACATTAGAATTTTCCATCTTTTTACATAATAATATTCTTGTTATGACATTTAAGTCAAACGTGTCAAACTGATGTCTACTTATTCTTTTAATTATCTATGCAGTCTATTTAAAGGAAGGTTGCATTATGATTGTACCTACTTGCTAAAAATCATGTTATATCGTTTTTGATAGCCTAAATTTGGTTTTTCTATCTAACTACGTTGTCAACTAAATAACAAAATTCTAAATTATAATTATAAGATTCTTAAACGCACTCTCGGTTTGTATGAAGGAGGTTTTATATGGAATTTGGAACGTCAAAAAAAGAATTTCTTCTGCTGAACGAAACTAAAGCACTGCTAGCAATTACTGAGTCAATGTCTAGAGCCGCAGAGCTACCATAGACGCTTATACGTCGCCACATCTCTCGACGCCTACACATCGCCACATCCCTGGACGCCTACACGTCGCCACATGCCTGACGTCATATCAAGTGATCCCCTCTGTCGCGAATATTTTAGCAATTCGAACCTACTACACATATCTGTAGTAGGTAAGTAGCAATTTTTAGGACGCAGTTGTCTGATTCAGTAGGTATAACTAGTGCCAAAAAGAATGTAGGATGAAATCATTTTTGAGGTAGAAATCTTTCAAAAGGTGCCCGAATGCATTTAGGGACATTGCTAGATTTTCACACCCTAAGCTACCTCGGTGGCCATTTTTCAAAAGAGCTACATGATCTTCAGTGAAACACACAGGTGCCTCTTATAGTTTCTGTTTTTTGTCCAAGTCTGAAAGACGTCAATCACAAACCTGCCTTTAAGCCTGTAATGAGTAAATAAGTAGGTAGATAACTACATTGTTTTTGGGCAAGTACTTACCTACAGCTAGAAATATTTGTCAATCATCATGATATTGTAATAAATAAGTAGGTAATAGTTTTTACACTAACCTAGACAGGCCAAGTATAACTGAAATATGTTATTATCAAAAACTAAATAGGAAACCTCGAAACATAAAATTACACCTAAATATGTACACGGACTTTTTCTTTACATTTCAGAATTTAATTAAAAAAATATTGTGCCATCCATTCACCATCTGTTACTGGTAGCCTGTATCATCCATTCACCATCTGTTACTGGTAGCCTGTATCATCCATTCACCATCTGTTACTGGTAGCCTGTATCATCCATTCACCTTCTGTTACTGGTAGCCTGTATCATCCGTTCACCATCTGTTACTGGTAGCCTGTACCATCCCACTGCTGGACAAAGGCCTCTCCTCATGACTTCTGGTGCTGGCGGTCCAGTGCTTATGTGGACCACTGTTCGTTTATTCCATCTTCTACGACGTCTGCCACTACGCCTCCTAGCTGTCCCAGGGCTCCATATGGTAGTTATTTTCGCCCACAGCTTATTCTGCTTGGAGCTCTTATACATCCACAGTATCATCTGCCTAGCCTTTACCCAACTATGTTAGGGTTGGCTTCCAGTCTAACCGGATGCAGCTGAATACCAGTATTTACATAGAGCGACTGCCTATCTGACCTCCACAACCCAGTTACTGGGTAATACGTTACTTCTTGTTAAGACTGGTTGTCAGACTTTCGGCCTTCTGACGACGCGTACCGATTGTTAAAGATCTACGAATGACAGCCGGGACTAACGACTTTCCGTGCTTTCTGAGGCACGGAGGGGTCTTGGTATGTAAAGATGCTTAACCTGATCGATCGACCAGTACGGCTCGCAGTAATAATAAATAAAACATCAAAAAGTAACCGCGGTTCTGTGTACGTACCTGCTGGAAAGACATGGATACCGGTGTAGTTGAGCTAGTACGGGCTCATGAGATATAATAGATTTGTCTTTTTTTTTCAAATCTCAAATCTTTATTGCATTCCATAATGTATACAGGTGGTGGATATTAACATATGTGGAAACAATTATGGACCCTGTAGGGCACAGCAACATTTTAAATTCTAATTAGAATAGAGGAAGAGCGCTTTAATTATTTTCTTATAAATTCTTAATATTGGTCTGTATTTTGAACACTAATATATTAAATTGTATATTATTATTGTTAGTTACGTATTTATTTACATATTTCTTATTGTAATTCGTATATTTAGTTTCTATATTTTAATAAGAATTTTATTTTCATTTTAGTCATGTTTATATTATTTAATTATTATTTATTATTACTATTAATTAATTTATTATTGACATTATTATGCTATATTATATTATACCTAATTATTATATGTCATGTGTGTGTGTATTATTATTGAATTTATCAGATAGATATTCGTCTATTGTGTAATAGCATTTATTTATTAAGAATTTTTTTAACTTATTCAAGAATATATTTATTTTGTTTTCTTGTTTTATACTTTCTGGTAATTTATTATATATTTTTACAGACATAGAATATGGACTAGAAGAATGCAATTTAAGGCGGGAAGGAGGCAAATTAAGTCTGTTTTTATGGCGCAGCGAATATTTAGTTTGTGTTTCTTCCCGTGTTTTGTAAGAATCTGGGTGTTTGCGGACAAGTTTACATAATTCCACAATATAAATACTCACTAGGGTTAGAATTTTGTGTTTCTGGAAGTACGGTTTGCAACTATCTGTTTGTTCTATATTAGTTATTATTCGTATAAGCTTTTTTTGTAGAGTAAATAGTGAGGGTGCGTCAGTACTGTTGCCCCATAAAATGATACCATAGCTAAACCAAGCGTGGGCATACGCATAATATGTGGTTAGAGCGGTTTCCTGATTGGTGGTCTTTTTGATTTCACGGAGGGCGTATGAGAATTTTGATATTTTTGTTTTAACTTTCTGTATGTGCGCTTTCCAGTTTATATGTGTGTCTATTGTTAATCCAAGAAGAGAGAAATTGTTAACTGTTTCTAATGTGTGCTGTTTAAATGTGAAGTGTATATCTAATTGTTTTTTTGCCGAGGGTGAAAAGTCATTAATTTTGTTTTATTAAAGTTAATTTCAAGATTATGTTTGCTCAACCAGTTACTTGTCTTATCTAGAATAGTGTCCAGTGTTTCACTCAAATAAACCGGTGTCTGACATGAGGTGAGTAGAGAAATATCGTCTGCAAAAACTACACATGGGCCGTCTATGATTTTGGGGAGGTCGTTTATGTATACAAGGAATAAGAAACAACCTACGACACTACCTTGGGGAATTGAAGCATATATTGGTCTGACGTCTGATCTTACCAGTTGTGTTTCTTTTGTTAATTGATTGTAATATTCAATCTCAACCAATTGCTCCCTATCTTTTAAATATGATGCAAACCAGTCATAAGCGTTCCCACGAATTCCAATTCCATGTAGTTTATTTAAAAGTATTTTAAATTGGACCTTGTCGTACGCCTTTGTCATATCGAGTAAAATTCCTATTGCATACTGTTTGTTGTTGATTATATTCAGGGCTTCTTGAATGTACTTATACACTGCTAACGTCGTCGATCTATTTTTACGAAATCCATTTTGGCAGTCGTCGAATATCTTATATTTTTCACAGAAGGAAATTACGCGATCGCACATTGCTTTTTCGAATACTTTTGATGCTGTGGGTAGAAGGGCAATTGGTCTATAATTATTTGCATCTGTTTTAGCGTTCTTTGGAAAGGCAATGGATGGTCCATAGCTATAAGCTCATAATAATAAAATAAAAATATTGTGTCTAACGGACACTGAGGGTAGGCTTCGGCCCCTTATACGTCTTGCAAAGGTCTGAGACCTCAAGGTCCCGAGATATGTCAATATTATAAAAGCGAAAGTAACTCTGTCTGTTCGTACGCTTTGACGCCTAAACCGCAGAACCGATCAGAAACATAGCCTGGGATATGGAGGACATGCTACGTTTTTACGCGATAGCGACATCCACACGGACGAACCCGCAGAAAAAAGCTAGTAATAAAATATAGCGACTGCGATTTTTTTTGCAGTTAGGATTAAGTTTCGCAGACACAGAACCCTAAACTATTTTTTAAGTTAATTGTCGATGACTAAAAAAACAATGGTTTCTAAGAATTTATTTTATTTATTTTGCAAGGATGTGGTGCCCTTGTATGCACCTATGACATACGAGGACATCGGTAAATATTTGATGATCATATTACCGGATGGTTCATACAAAACATTACCCTGTCTTTGTTTAGATTAGCTAAACTAGTATTGTAAGAATGAAAGAACTCTATGATGACATGAATTAGAATATACCTTATTTTTAATTTAGCATTTAACTATAAAAATAAAATAAAATTGTACCGGTTTCCGTCGGTCCAAATTAATTTGATTTTATATTAGCTAATTGTTGATGGAATGAGTTGTTGCTCTGAACATTATAGAAGGCACAAAATATTTTAATGCGAGTCTTTGCTAAAAAAGAATTGTAAGGAGTTTCGCTAAACACCTTTTTCTTTTTCTTCTTTGTTTTCTAAGTTACCGTATTCCTGTCTGTTATTTGTATGATGTACATATTAAAGGATAATATCGGGAACGTAGTTATCCGGAAAATATCTGGAGTTACTGATTAAGCTTGTCGAGTAAGCATGCTGAAATGGCATTGGGCTGGCCATGTTTGTCGAAGGACCACTGGCCGGTGGAGTAGACAGCGAGCAGAGTCTAGGAGTGGAGACCACGTATCGGCGTATGCGTAGAGTGGGAGGCCCCCAGCTAGATAGACCGACGACCTTAAGAAGGTGGCAGGGACAGACTGGGTGCGGAAGGCGGAGGTCAGGGTGTTGTGGCGCTACATGGGAGAGGCCTGTGTCCAGCAGTGGACTGCGATAGGCTGAGTGGATTGATTGACACAATAAGCAGTATTCTATGTTTCTAAATGTTGCATAGAAACACATCCCACAGCCTAAATGCTAAACAGAAAGTCAGTGTTTACTAATAGCCGTCTGCTTACAAAACTCGGGCGAGAATTAAAAACAGTGGTCTATTTGGATGACCGACGGCCTGTTGCGAAATGAATTAACATCACAAAACAATGACAGACACTTTCAATGTAGACTAATTACATAACAATGTGTTATCTAATTCTATTGACTGCTGTATTGATTAGTGAGCAGATGAATTAATTAATTAATGAAACAATGGAGACTGCTAAATGTCCACCGCTGAATATGGTCGCTAAAGAACGATCAGATGGGAAATTCGTGCAACTCTTTTGATACATGGAAAACTCAAACCTGCCTACTTAGTCTTTTCCCAGCTATGTTGCAGTTAGCTACCGGTCTAACCGAATGCAGCTGAATACCTACCAGTATTTTATATGGAGCGACTGCCTATCAGACCCCCAACCCGGTTACCAGGAAACACGATAACCCTTGTTAAGACTACCCGTAACGACTGTCAAAGATTTGAATGACAGCCGGGCCAACGGCGTAATGTGATTTCCGAATCACGGAGGGTTCTCGATATAATGGATGATCATGCATCGACGAACCAACCGCGGCAAGAGTAGCTTACCCTGTGATCTACCTGTGCGGCTGTAATTATTCAGCCACGAGTCCTTGAATACACGGAATATACGCGCAAGCTAATGCCTTGGGTACCCAAAGGTACTACCTACCTGATATTTTTTTTACTTCATAATTAGTGCCAATAGAAATCCGTTTGACCCCACGTTTTATCCCTCACCAAGTCACCATCATGGATATTTTCAGCCCGTATTAGATTATAATCGGTACACACTAATCTCTCCTATGTAAGAAAGAAAGAAAGAAAGAAAGAAAAATAGATTTATTTGTCACAGAAACACGTGCATATAAAAGATGATGATGTGATTGCTGATCTGCAGAGCTTTCTTATGATATTGTCGTGTTTCGAAATCATAATATATTTCCTTTAAATTCTACGTTTTTGCCCATGGTTCTATTGTAGAAGCATATTAGTAATATGTAGTTAACAGGTAATATGGGCTGGTGTCCACGACTCCACGTCAAAGCGCGTATTTTGCGTAAGGGTGCGAAAATCGGTTATTTGTTCCACCCCAACACCCCCAGGAAGGCCAGCAACGCCTCGGTATCACTGACGATCTCACGGAGGTTGCCTTTGTTACCGAATAACACCAGCATAACTATTCACAAGCTTTCCACGGGCTTTCGTATCGAAAATGTCTCAATAACTTGATTTGTCTTACGGTCGTCTATTTGATTTTAAATGGCAAAATTCTCTGGTTTTGGATTTTGTAGTGAACATCGTTTATCTCCTACAATAACATTGATTTTCGATTCGGTACGGAAGCATGTCGAATGGTTGTGAACAGCTATGCTGATCCCTGTACGTGGCGACTGACGACCAGTGGGCAGTTAAGACGCAGATGAGTTGCTGTCACGTCGTTCTCCATGCGCCCTGCATGGAGAACGACGTGACAGCAACTCATCTGCATTTGATTTTAGTTAGTAATTTAATAAACACCTCTTTGTCATAGGAGTCACAGACAGTCCACTGTGCAGAGGGCCTGCACAGTGGACTGTCTGTGACTCCTATGTCAAAGAGGTGTTTATTAAATGACTAACTAAAATCATAGTAATGCTGAAACGTAGATGAACCTTGCGAACTGAAAATTATGAATTTCCATTTTCCAAGTAGGTTTTCGAGCTACATTTTGCTCCAATAAATTATGTTCTAAACAATTGCATCAGTTTACAAAAAAAGATTTCTTTACTGTTTTGTTTTATTGTTGACTAGCAGCGCTCCGCAGTTTCACCCGCGTAGTTCCCGTTCCCGTACGAATACGGAAATAAAATATAGCCTATGTTACTCAGTGATAATGTACCTTTCTAACGGCAAAAAAAAAAATTAAATCGGCATAGAAGTTTTTATTTTTATTCGTTACATACAAAAATGCGCAGCGCAGCCGTGAGGCACACTTTGACGCACTTTACACTTTTTGTTGGTTTTTTTTTTTATTATTTTGCTGTATACTTATTGTGTGCCTTTTAGTCTGTGCTAAATAAAATGTATTTTCTTCTTCTTCTTCTTCTTCTACCTATATTATAGCACCAGTCAACAGTTTTCCTAATTGACAAGAGAGTCACTTGAGTCTCGTGTATTATCGTGAAAAGAAAAATATCCTATCTTCAAGACGATCGGAGACGGATAATAAACGTTGAAAACCAATTTTTATTTCATTTGTATTTTGATGTTTTTATTCATCTTATTGTCTCACATTAGTTTTAATTTATTATTTTGTTATACTTAGTTAGTTCTTAATTGTATGGTAGACGTACATATAGTGCTTGTGCACGATAATTACGTTTCAGGAGCATGCGATGATATAGGTAAAATATTATCTTCAAATTGAAACGGTGTAAACAATTGTTGGTTGGCTATTTAAGGAAAAATATAACAACAGCCTGTAACAGGTAACAGCAATGGCTTTTAGATAGAACAAAAAAAAACTAAAATAATGATGGGCTAAAAAAACAAAATATGCTAGTCCACGATTAACAAAGATTTGTCAAACAATCAAATCATTTTGAAAGGCAGATGTGAGTGGAAACACCGGCAAGGGACGCCCTCGGAGGACATATAGTGACCTTATTGGTGATGTTCTACAGAATGGTCAGGTGCGTAGTACTCACAGCCGGCGTGCGTGTGTGACCTGAGACCTTAGTGTGAGTGTCATTTTACTATTTCGGTCAAACGCATCGAGTGCGTTTGTCGCTTCGATTGGCCCTGAATTGATGACGGACCAATCGGAGCGCCGCGCCGAACGCTCTCGATGCGTTTGACCGAAATAGTAAAATGAAACTCACACTAGGGCCACTGATGTATGAACTTAAACGAGGCAAAAGGAGTATGTACGGATCGTAGCAGCTGGCATTTTGTAGTTTCTGTGTATCCTCATGGGAAGAAGGCATGAGTTTATTTAAGTATGTATGTCCAATTTTTTTTTGACGAGTGACGGTAGTGATTTGACCCGAAGCCATTGGCATTGCCAACAATCTACTCCCAGGAAAGCCCAAGGAATCGTACATAACAAAAAAAACAAAACAAAAATATTTATTTGACACTTAAAAATACATGTTACAAGCCAGTCATAATAAAAAAGCCTACGAATGTATTGCCACAAATATGATCCTAACCCCCAAACTAGGCCTGGACCTGTATTTTAGGGGTCAGCGTTCAGCCATGGGTTCTATTAATAATATACAAAGTTGACAGCCAAGGTAAGCCGCGATGCCTCCCATTCGACATCGTGGCCCGCCTCAGTTGCGATGCACCTCACCGCAACCTACTTTTTGGCCGCTACGTCGTCGGCTTGGAGGCAAAAGCCCTGACGAGCGGCCCCACCTTGGGGTTCCTCTTCGCTTCACCGTGGGAGGGTGACCACAGTTACTGAGCCCCCCCGCAACGACAATGCGGGAACCCCACTGGGGGGGAGGGTAAATGAAAGGTAAAGGTACAAGAAAGCCTACGACGATTTTTAAAAATGGAAAATACAAAGGGCGTCAAGTCTGTATCTGAATGTGCTTTTAGTCTACTTCCAACATTTATCATGTACAAAGAAGCCAAGTAGCCTATGGTGCATCTATACGATGCTCAGGTCAACAATAAGCATTAAAATAATATAAAAATTAATACATACACCAAATTTCTGGCATTTTTAAAAAGGAAATCAGAACATCGTCCTAAGAAATCCAAAGTTTTTACAGCTCAAAATGTGCAAACGTTTCTAAATGAAGTCCCTCACCACAGCTTTCTTACCACAAAATTAAGTACCTACCTATTGATTCAATTTTTAGTAACTAAAATAGCTACATACTTACTATATAGGTAAGTATAAGTACTAACTACCCGCTCATCGAATCGATCCCTTGTGTGCAATCTACTGATGTGATGTTTCGACTCTAAGTTATTTAATAATTATTATTGTAAACCTGCATGAGGTTTATGTGTTATCATTAAAAATAATAAACTTTCTTAGATTTAACTGACACACACATGAGTGTGTCACTCAAATCTAAGAAAGTTTATAACATGTAATACATAAAAATTAATACATTACGTAAGTTACCTTCCTACTTAAATACTAACCTACCTACCTATTTTTGTTACAGGTGGCATTGATTATTGGAGTGAATGGCGCTTGTCGTGGAAATGAACTCGTAAACATTAAAAACGAAGATATCGAAAAACATTCAGATTTGTTGCTGGTAAATTTTCGAGATACAAAATCAAAGAAAGAACGGTAATTCGTAGTCCGTGGAGAATACGTAAGAATTGTCGAAAATTACCAAGCTCTACGCCCGTCTAGTATAAACACTAACAGATTTTTTGTAGCTTATAATATTGGCAAGTGCACCAAGCAAGTCACTGGAAAAATAAGATCAGCAGCAAGCCGAAAGAAATTGCGGAATACCTGCTGGCTTAGTATGACGTTTTCTATTTCTACTAAGAATAGACAGTGCTTTTTCAATACAAAGTGACATTTCGTTTCTCCATTTTTTACTTCGCACAGTAGATATCCTTCTACCATCTGTCATTTTGTCTTTCGTTTCTAACGATCTTTGTCTAGGTCCTTTTATATGTTGACTATTTCAGAAGAATATTTCTTCCCAAACTGACCACAAACTTTCTACTCGACTGCCACAAAGTATATACGATTATCTTAAAAATCATGATGCGTTTAAAACGCATAACAGTGATAATTAATAGAGAAACTTAGCTAACTTCTCCTATTGTACATTATTTAGTTAATAATCATGTCTATTGTTCCGTCGACAACTCGGTTCTCGTGCTAAGCCTGCTGAAATTGACAAATGTTGAGCTCTACACGGGCCATTGTTTCAGGAGAACATCGGCTATTCTATTGGCGGATTCAGGAGCAGAAATGACCCAGATTAAAAGACACGGTGGCTAGAAATCTGATGCAGTAGCAGAGGGCTACAATGAAAATTCTATACAAAATAAGGATAAAATAAGCTGCCGCATTGGTGACAACATCAAACTAAAAACACCGTTGATAACTGATCCTTGGACACTTTTGTCACCACAACCTTCCACATCAAAACACTATTCATCTAGCCCGCTACCTCAAGCACCACCTTCACCAACTTTCACGATCCAAAATGGTACTCAGCAGACCCAAATTTCTGAAACTTTACTTAACAGTAATACTCAAATAAACTCTACCTCAACTTCAATAAATGTACCGAATAAAAACATAACTTTGTCATTCCACAACTGGTCTAATGTATCAAACATTACCTTTAACATTTAATTGTTTTAAATAGGTCTACTAACTGTGATTGTAATTTTAATAAATACTTTGATTCTAATACTATTGCTTTTTATCGTCCTGTAGATGGTGTGAAAAGTGAGTATTCTCCTCGGGAATAAAGGTGCCTTCGTCTTGGGCGACCTTGAATCCCACGCTGCACTCGAGATTCTTGTCCTCGCTTTGCTCGGGAGTTAACTCTAAACTCCCTCTCCTCGGGAGTTAACGCTAGAATCCTTCGTTTTGCTCGGGATTCAATACAGCGCCCTCTACATAAGACACTATACTTTATCCCCTTAGTGCATAATCTACTATCAAAGTGCAAGCGATACCCCTATCGTGGTCATTGGTACAGCCCTTACCTTGGCCACTTAGATATTGATATGGTATTATTTAGTAGCATCCCGGAGCCTGGTTTTGTGCCCGGTTGATGGCAGTAGGCTCGTCCCCTATCCCTTAATTAATTGTTTTGACCTGTCATTGCTTTTTTTACCTTTTACCTATTGTGTTATAGTAATTTTACTCTAGGTGCATCTTCTTCACATAAAATTATATTATTAATGTACGTATACTAAATATTGCTATACATTTTGAAACAGTAACGATTGCCCATTCTTTCCTATATGAAACTACCTTTTGGAAGGGGCAAGTAGAATCATTTGTAACGTTCAATAGTGCCTTACATGTGCTTATTTTAAATAAATGATTTGACTTTGACCCTGTTACATGGGACTTAATCATAAGTGTGGTTGCACTATAGGTGCCATAGAATATTTCTATGATAAACACACGTCATGTTATGACTATAATGTTGACTTAGATATTGTTTTTAGTGACCTTGGTGTTCTAAAGTCTTCTAGACATTCGGAAACCGAGGTCTTAATTACTAGACCAATATGACCTTCTGAACGGACACGCAATAGGCCAGGTAAACGCTTGGGTCAAGAAGATTGCATTCAACTAGACTATTTTCTTTATTAAGGTCTTCCGTTGGCGTGTAAGAATAATTCATTTATCTCTGGGATAGATCGCCATTATGAACAATTTACTCCCATTTATAAATTTAGCTGTTCATCTCGGGGTGATACAGAAAGTAGCTGATTTGGTCTTGTTTTAATTTTCGGAATCCAGAAGGGTTATGTGTTTCTAGGTACAGAATAGGACCGCTATCTGTCGTTCGTGTGTTTACGGTCACTTCTTATTTATGCCAATGGCCTAACAGTTAGGAGACAGTTGGTAGTTTGGCAGATATTGTTGGGCAAAAACCTCGCCAAATCCACGGCGTCGTTGGTGGTCGTCATTCACGACTAACCCGCATGTTATCCGTGATGATGGTATTATTTCCTCCACCTCTGACAACTGATCACCACGCTAATTGCGTAACACTCTATCAATCTCAATCTGAATCATTTTGAAGGATATTAATAACCCATTGCTAGATATATTCGAAAAAACTATCTGCCCAACAACGTAAATAATGTAATGAATGTTGTTGAACTGTCAAAATGTAAGCCATTGCTAATTGTTATTGATAGTGTGGTACGCAATTTTTTTTTTTTTTTTTTTTAAACGTTGCCCCACACTAGGAATTACTCCTGTTTTGTGGGTGCGTTTACAAACATTTAAATTCACATACACAAACAGCCAGACCCGGAACAACTATTTGTAGGTCATACCAATATTAATCGCTTAACCACTGCGCCAACCAATTACCCTGCAATACCGCGACCGCGGTCTGCGAGTACTGGAAAGATTTATTTTTCCTCCACTATAAGATCTGTCTCCTTTCTCCACGAAAATGTAAACATCAAATAATATTTGATGTCAAGAGTTTTATACCTAATGGCCCTGTTAAACATTGTCATCCCTCTCACAGATAAAAAGCCTGGGTCCCAGCAGTGGTACCATTGTAGGCTTATAATGCTGCCCTGTTCAACAGTAACTCAAAAACCAATGTATCCTCAATTTGATACACTTCAACTGTTCCTTGCTGGAACCAGTTAACGCCTCCAGGTATTCGGGACCACGTTTTTGTATTCCTATTTTTGTCTGATAAGTGATTATGACACAAACAAGTCCGTTTAAAGAGATGGTTATCTTCGCAAGGTCCGCCTGTCCAAGTGTCTGTCTACCCACGCTTGCGTAATTTAGTGGTTCTAAATTACGCGCACAGTACGTTTTTCAGTGTTGAACGACTACGGGACTATGTCAAAAGGGTGGTGAGCAGTCGTTTCTATAGTGCACCAGCATGATTATCAGCCGTGATGATGTCATTATTCCTTCTGCTATTACCTAACAAAGCAATGGTTTGTGACTGCTTTAGATCTCTCTCTATACCGCTGTAAGGAATGGGCGCAAATGTAAACTTTTTTTTTGTTTTATCAAATGTTGCATAAGCATTATCAGCCTGATGTTCCACTACTGGCATACAGACCTCTTCTCCGTGAGAGGAAGTGGGCTGTTATTCACCAGGCGGGCCCAGTGCGGGTTGGTGGAAATCACATGTCTTCGATTTCAATAATGTAAATCGTGCAATAAATAATTTATAAATATGACTTAAAACCAAATATATGAATACTTACTTACTACCATAAAAACAAATGATAACATTTTAATGATACTATTTCAATAATACTATTTTAATGATACTATTTCAATAATACTATTTTAATGATACTATTTTAATGATACTAGTTTTATTATACTATTTTATTTATTTTTTTCTTAACAAAAAGCGCCTTCATCCTCTCTCCTATTAAAAATTAACTTTGCTGTGCCCGAAGAGGTCCATAATTGATTCGATGTTTTAACATACCAACTGTTATATGTACACATTATGGAATGCAATAAAGTATTTGAGTATTGAGCACTGAGTATTTTTTTTTTTGTAATGTTTAGTTTAAATAAATAATAATGACACTAAAGCTATCTCCAGTTTGACACAAGTGCCCAATGCTAGACATAGGTAACGCCTTCAGGTATTATTCTGGACCACGTTCTCCTTTTTCTAGATTTGAAGAGCTGATGGTTATCTGGGCAGGGTACGTCTATTCAAGTGTCTAGTCTATCCACACTTTGTAGCACTTCCTTTATTTTACGTTGCGTGTTAACGAGATATTTTTGTACCAGATATAAGCATTGCTCGGCATTTCCCTCATTCAACTGTGTATGATGATCTCGCGAGATGATAAACAGCTGACTCATACTTTTATATTTGAATTAATATAAAAATTAGGTAAGAGTTATGTCATGTTCAAATTTATTAAAACTACTCAAATTCATGTTTTTTTAAACATTTAAAAATTTACTGTTTAACTCGCTTATCTCTGAGCATTTAGCTCCTACATGGACTCACATAAATGTGGTATAACAACTTACAGATTCTTACTAAGTTTTTTATTCCTTGACCTCGACCATTTCATATTGATTTTATTCTCCACCACCTAACCGCATAACTTACTTTGCCTTCTTTATCGTTTGCCTTTTTTTGTAATTGCATAGATTTCTATGTCTTTGTACCACCTCATAACTTACTTAGTCTTCTTCTGTTCTTCGCACTGCATCTCATTATTTTCTTTCTCTGCAACTGCATAGTTTTTTTCGCTTCTCTGCGACTAAATAGATTTCTTAGTCTTTCCACAACTGCATAGCTTTAGTTTGCCTGCCTCTATTCTTTGCGACAGCATTTTATTCCTTGCCTTTTTTGTATCATTGCATTGATTTCTTGCCATTTTAACTACTGCATAGGTTTATTTGTCGTTCCATCACATCATAGCTTCCTTTGTATTCCTAACCTCCGCATGATATTCTTTACCTTCTCTCTGCAAATGCTTAGACCTTTTTGTCGCTCTACCATCTCATAGCTTGCTTTATCATCTTCTGTTTTTAACTGTATCTGATTGTTTTTTTTTTCGCTGAAACTGCATAGTCTTTTTTCCTTCTCTGCAACTGCTCAGATGCTTTTGTCTGTCCACCCTATCTGTCTGTCTTTTTCGGGCCATAACCACTGCTTCGTATTATTTGCTTTCTCTGAAACTGTTATTTTGCCACCTCTTCGTTTATTGTTGCTCTTTTCCACTTTCCCCAAAGAAAAGATAACTGTGAACATACCAAATGATTTGAACTATGATACTTGAATGATTTGGCACAAAACAGGGTCATAGACCAGCTTCAAACGTGGTTATGAAACGGGTTAATCAAATTTCCTGTTTATGAAACAATCAATGTCATAGCTGGAAGTACCTCGTTTTATTAGGTATATGGTATTACATTATGTTCATCTAATCTTGTGACGTAAAAGTTCGATTTGATTTTTACATACTATTCTACGAGTAGAGTGCGAGTATGTGTGTACCTACCTGGTATATGTATATGCCTGGGTAGGTACTTCAGACATGTTCCTAATTGGATTTACCTACCAGTAATACGTACCTATTAATATGTGAAAGGTATAGTCGGTCCAATGGGTTTGTTTGTATGTTGTTTGTTTTAAGATTGAATCAAACTCAGCTCACCAAAAGATTATTGGAATAATTACTATACCTACTTGCCATATATCGTGAAAAGTAAAATATTTGTAGGTACTATAAGTCACAGGAATCACTTGGGCATCATACAATATTCATCTATTTTTCTTTAAATTTTAGTAATAAAATTGACAGTTGTTGGTCTTAAATCACAATACTTTGGCAAGAAAATTACAAATGACGACAACCCTGCTAAAAAAAACTGAATTCAAAATTTATCTATAGTCCATATTTCTGGGAGCAGATTCCCATTACAAAAGTTATGATGAGGTAAAAATAAAAAAAATATTTACATGATACACACAGACCGAACTATTCTTGCGTGCAAACATTCGCGTTACTGTCTGCAGAGAAAAAGTCAAGGACGTCGATGTTGGCAAAAAGAAGCTACGGGATGCCAACTTCAAATAACGTAGCCCTACCAACAAACCACATGTGAATCTTATCGCATCAAGATAAAGTTGAAATTGGAACAGAAATATCGTTATCAACGGCAAATCGATTGGCTTTAACAATTATATCATGACAACAAACTTTAGTAGTGCGCGCGACGCGAGTGTATGAACACGGGTGCTCTGTTATTTTAATTAAAATGAACGTGATATCGTTAGCTATATGGACGTTAGAGAAAAATTGTTTTATTGTTTATAGTGGACTGATAGTTTGTTTTATTGCATTTACTTTGTATCATAAGAATAAGTTAGAAGTGTATTACAGTGAGGCGTCGAAAAAAGAAAAGTTGGCGCGAACAGGAACTGGCGGGAAAGGTGACAATGACAGTTATCCGTTTTTTTGCTTTTTTCTTTGCGTTTTGAGGCAAACATAGGCATAAAGTCATGGACGATTTATAAAGTATAGCTACAGATTCAATGTAAAAAACGTAATTCACAAATAACGAGTTGTTTGCTACATTTAAAGTTTATTTATATTGAAACATTACTGCAGGATAAGGAATAGCATATTTCTGCACAAATTAACCGCTTACAACGCTATAATTTTAGGTGGTAAATTGCGTATGGTTGAGTATGGAACCTTAAAAGGTTGAAAGAAAATAATAAAAAGGTTTTAAAACAAGTTTATGTCCGCTGACTGCGGTTAAGGACATACTAAAAATTCTTCGTGATATGGGCAACATGTTATTTTTCAATTATTTTTATGTTTAGTAAAATACAAAGCGGTTTTAACTAATGCACTGAACCAATATTATAAAGTAAACATACTTAGTTTCAGCTCTACAGGATAAGTTTTTATCCAGTGCGCAAACTGTAACCATAAACTCAGCATATCATTCTAGACCCCTAGCACAGAAATTTTTCGTCGTTAATACAAAAAAAAAACAGCTGTTCCATACATTTTGCCCGCGTAGGTATTGCATTTTTCTATGAAACAGCTGATTTATTTTTAATAAAACCGACGTAAAATTTTTACGCTAGGTATCTAAAATGATATGCTGAATTCATGGTTACATTTTGCGCACTGGATAAAAACTTATCCTGTATAACCCCATCACGGAACTAAAAAAAAAATATGACAGATGATCAGTAATCAAAGTAGGTAGTTACCTACTCAGATTTCTGAAAGTACTGTTGCACACTCGAAAATTCAGAAGATTTTTAGAAAGAAGTTCCTTATCGCTAGGCTTGCCATAATATTTTATAGTGAAATCCGGGCGAGAAGTTGGAGTAGTTTTGGCATTTTAATTCAAACGTCAGACATTGGAAAGCTGGCAGTTAATAAAACTACTGTAGATATAGACATTGTTGAGTGTACAGCAGGCTTAGCACGAGAACCGTAGACAAGCGTTTTGTCGTTGGAAGAGTAGACAAAAATGACGTTACTGTATAGACAGTTGACAGTTTTTCACCGAAAAATGTAGACAAGCCTTTTCTATTCTATACTAGAGAAGAAATAGAAAGCGTCATGATAAGCCTGCAGGACAGGAGAAAGAGTCTACAGTCTCAGAGCAATTAGGATGGATATTAGTAAATAAAAAAACTCAAACTCAACATTAATATAATTTCTGTAATACTAATGTATTTATCAAAATAAAATAAAAAAAACATACAATACTTATTACGCTTTTTTTTGGCTGGGAAATCATCAAATAACTTCTCCCGCTTTGGGTGGAGGAGAGAGGGCATGTCAGACTTTTACTGACTAAAACCCGCCCATGTTCCTTCAATTGCCTGTGTGCCAGGGGCCGCGGTATCTCTTTCGAAAAACCCGCACCCCTGGCAGGCATCGGCCCTTGCGGACCCCATCAGTTGGTGTTGATATCTCTTTGAGACGCGCGTGAAACGCAGCGCACCGTCGACCCAGGCTTGGTTCTTACCTGACAGCGAGCTACCCATTACTCGCCGTCCGCAAGCCCGTGCCTACGGTGGCCGGGAATCAGCCTGGGATTCCCGACAGCCAGGGCGTCTCCTGCGGCGGCTAGGACCGTGAGGGGGCATATACTGCCTCTCCCTCGCGTGCGCCGCCTCCCTCTTCGCGAGCTTTACTGCTTCGCAGAAGTAGATGACGGCTACCCATGCACTCTCGCTCCGTACGGCCTGGACCAGGGCCGGACACGAGAGAGCGCCGCCGGCGATCGCCTCCACGAGGACACGGCGGTGCTACACCCAAGCCGGGCAGACCTCCACCGTATGCTCCACCGTGTCCTCCGGACGATCTACGCAGTGGAAACACCCGGGCGTTTCTTCCCACCTTATGCGAAACAGGAACCTCCCGAAACAGCCGTGTCCGGTGAAGACCTGCGTCAGGCGGAAAGTGAGGACGTTGCCGCCGTGGCGCCTCTCAATCCACTCCTCAAAGAGGGGGCTTATCGCCGCTATCGTGGCATGCCTAATACTTATTATACTTACAATGCATAAATTATGCACTTGAAGCGAAAACTTTGTACCCCTTTTACGTAAATTACGCAGATGGACGAGTATGAAATTTGGCACAGTTAATGTTTATATGGAGAAGGAGTGCAGTGCAGCTAATATTTTCAGGCATTAGAAATACATTAAGTTTTAAATTAATTATGGTCGAATGTCGACCACAGGGCGACCACTAGTTATCAGTAATCTTCTTTATCTATCTATATAGGTTATGTATAATACATTTTTAATACGTTTTTTTTTTGGTCGGAAATCATCAAATGATGTGTCCCGCTCTGGGTGGAGCAGGAGGGCGGGCATGTCAGACTTTTACTGACTAAAACCCACCCGTGTTCCCTCAGTTGCCTGTGTGCCAGGGGCCGCGGTATCTCTTTCGAACAACTCGCACCGTTGCCCTACACTAGGAATTTCTCCTGTATCGTGGGTGCGTTTACAAACATTTAAAACTCACATACACAAACAGCCAGACCCGGAACAACTACTTTTAGGTCATACCAATATTTGTTCCGTACGGGAATCGAACCCGCGACATGCAGCGCAGCAGGCACCAGTAACCACTGCGCCAACCGTGCCGTCATAATAATCTACAGAATACTTGAAGGGTTGTTGTACATTCGCCACAAAGTAAATTCATCACGAAAAAAGAATGTGTTAACTCGCCACAGCTCTATTTTCATGAAGTAAATTAGCCATATTGTTTATTTCCGTACAGACAGCAGAAAAATCAAACAATAAGTAGAATAAAACGTTATTTATTTATTTTTCATAATCACAGAAATTCACATAAAAAGCAGTTTTACTTACAACTAAAATATAAGTACGCTAATATTGTCGGGTTTTGTTCGTTTTTAAGGCCACGTGGTAAAGGACAGTGTGACCTGCGTGACACGCCTAATCCTTATAAACATGTATTTTAAGTGGCTGATTTGCTTACAACATTACAATTATAAGAAAAAAATTTAAATCACAGTAATAATCACGTTTTTTTAATGTTAATTTACGTCCACATAAAAAAAAACCACAGTTTTACTTAATAGGCTGATTTGCCTGCAACATTACAATTATAACAAAAACAATAGAAACGTAATTAAATCATAGTAATAATCACGTGTTTGTTAATGTTAATTTACATCTACATAAAAAAATCACAGTTTACGCTTACAACTAAATATATTTTTATTGCAATAGGCTGATTTGCCTGTAACATAACGAA
The DNA here is from genome assembly GCA_949091785.1 of Polymixis lichenea. Classification (NCBI taxonomy): domain Eukaryota; kingdom Metazoa; phylum Arthropoda; class Insecta; order Lepidoptera; family Noctuidae; genus Polymixis; species Polymixis lichenea. Next base: position 578,999 of record OX420944.1, read on the forward strand.
AGATAAATAAGTTTAATATTACAATTTAAATACTTCACATCTAATAAATAAAAAAAATAAGCTATCTACTAAGTATATCTCTAGTCTAATAACCAAAGTAATTGTTTGAAAAGATTCAACATGCCACTGATTCAAACAAATCAAATCAAAATATTTTATTTCACATAAACCTGCAACGGCACTTATGAAACGTCAGAAGCTAGGTGCACGGTTCCAATTTGTCGCCGACTTAAATGTAATCATAGAATAAGACCGCGTATGTTACAAGTCTTTAAAATGCTGCATAAAAGAAAGTTTTTTTGAGAACTTCAACCATTCAACAAAACCATTTGGCTGCGGGAAAACAACCATTAAAACTTCTCGGTGTTTATAAACAAAAAACATAAATACTCGTCCCAAGCCTATTTTAAATTCACAAAATTTAATTGATGTTTTTTTCTATGTTCAAACTCCGAATAAAACAATAATAATAAGATATACTCTTTATAAAAACAATACTGCGTTAAATAAGAATATACTTACATCATGTCCACCCGAGCTTGTGCCCGGCTGATTATGATCGTTTTTTTCAGAGATGCACCAATCTAACTAACTACCATCGATATAATATATTATGGTAACTACAACATTAAGCAGACCCCCTTTCAACAAAACACCTGAGAACACCACACGCGCGTCGACAAGTTCACTCGCTTGAACTTGTCGACGCGCACTGGATGATTGGACTGATGAATATCGATGCATTGCCCTGTACGGCAAGAAAGAGACAGATACAGCGAGCGAGCGAGCGTGTGATAGCATGTGCAGGAGCGCAGGAGAAAAGAAAGATAATATGGTTACTGTTAGTCCTTAGTCATTATATTTCCTAGGTCGGTCTCGGTCCCACGTCGCCATGAGATCCTGCCGGAGCTCTGTCCGCCGTGCCGCGATTTCCCGCGGCAGTGGAGTTAAGCCCCGGCGTTTGGCCTCCTCGCGCCACTCTCAAGTGTCCGCGAGGACCTTTGCCTCCAGATCCCATGGCGACATTTCGTTAGTTTATGTTAATCTAAATATTTCTAGCGCTTCCTAATTTTATCGATATCACTTGTCCACTGACCCGTTTGTGTCAGTTGGTAAAATATGTACCTATAATAAGTTATCTGTAAATTATCAAATAAATTTGTAAAATCTTTGTTGTAAAATAAGATCAAAGTTTTGTTAAATAATAGCAATAATAAATGTTATGAAATGATTATAAAAGTATTTAATTTTTCAATTCTTTATAAATATTACTAAAACAAAATAGAAAAATACTTTACGTGACGAAAAGCACATTTTGCGATCAGGATTCGAACCTCCAATCTTATGCACAAGCGGTCTTGTAACCTCCGGTCTAATTAGACGTTGAATGATTCTTCGTAAATGTTAACCATATTCAAAAAAACAATACAGCTATTAAAGTAAAATGTTTTTACTAAATACAAAAAGTAACTTGAGCCTAACACGAATTTGAATGCACATGCCTTTTGGAGGGGTTACCACTTAACGGAGCTGTCAGTAACTACACCATCTAAGCGACACACTATTGTTGTCCGACTTGCACGCGAACGAAGTTGCGGGCACAGCTAGATAAAAATATAACTACTGACTACTCGGTCCTTCTCCATCCCTAGCTTCATCTCCACATCTTCGTTTGTCTTCTCATTGTCTCAGCCCAGCGCGTTCCACTGACGCCAGGGAAGAAAATGGGGTGTAATGTAATTGATTTGTGCGAAAAACCCAGGATGAAGGTCCTGACATGGTTACCAAATAGGGATAACCCGGCTTAAATCCTTACATATGGCAAGCCTACTTATCGCACAATACTCTGCACACGAACGAGAGTGAGACCGAAAAACGTATAACATTTTGACCGTCACGTTTAGTTACTCACAAATGTTGTTATTTTTTATTGTGCCTGTTAATTAATACATAACATACAGCAAAACGAAATTTGTTCCAACTGCGGGTACCTATCCCACTACACATTTCCCCTTTTTTGTTCCCTTTATGAACTAGGTACATAATAATATTATGTATTTGTTTTGCTATTATTACCGTACAAATATGACCTAGAAACCTCATAAACACGCACATAAATCCTTCAAACAGAATAAATAGCCCGCATAGCGTGAAAGTAAATAAATAAAGATAAAATAACATAACATACTATATATTGCATTGTGTCAGCTGACCTCAGTTGCAGTACTTATCACCAGGCGTGGGGAATGAGGGAAGTGGGTTATCAATACTAGGTCGAGAGCACCTCGACCCTTCGCCATGTCGATTGGTGGAAATGTTCAATATTCAGTTTGTGACTAAGTATGTGCTCAGTTTACCAATGATAGTTTATGTAAAATAAAACTTCTCGCATGGATGTGTTGAAGTGTATCTATACTAATAAATGCTTAAGTTAAAGTCAAAGTCAAAACATTTATACCTTTAGAGGCACTTTTGAATTCTCAAAAAGTCGGTCGATTAGTCAGAAAGTTGAAGCCAGTTGCACATTCCAAAACGTAGATCTTTATGCAGAAGAATGGGTAAGAAACTCCAAAGACACTCTTGTAAATCAAGATATTACAATATCCTGGGTACACTGTTCTTGTTGCTCCTATATGTGAGAATATTGCAAAAAAAGACGTATCAATTCCAAACATGAGGTTAAAAATAAGGCCTGGAAATTAGGAGATGACCAGTCTCAACCGACGGCGCCCGATCAATAAAAGAGTCAACAGTCCCATAAAATAGGGGGCGAACCTAATGTACAAATAGGGGGCGAGCCTAATGTACAAATAGGGGGCGAACCTAATGTACAAATAGGGGGCGAGCCTAATGTACAAATAGGGGGCGAGCCTAATGTACAAATAGGGGGCGAGCCTAATGTACAAATAGGGGGCGAGCCTAATGTACAAATAGGGGGCGAGCCTAATGTACAAATAGGGGGCGAGCCTAATGTACAAATAGGGGGCGAGCCTAATGTACAAATAGGGGGCGAGCCTAATGTACAAATAGGGGGCGAGCCTAATGTACAAATAGGGGGCGAGCCTAATGTACAAATAGGGGGCGAGCCTAATGTACAAATAGGGGGCGAGCCTAATGTACAAATAGGGGGCGAGCCTAATGTACAAATAGGGGGCGAGCCTAATGTACAAATAGGGGGCGAGCCTAATGTACAAATAAGGGGCGAGCCTAATGTACAAATAGGGGGCGAGCCTAATGTACAAATAGAGGGCGAGCCTAATGTACAAATAGGGGGCGAACCTAATGTACAAATAGGGGGCGAGCCTAATGTACAAATAGGGGGCGAGCCTAATGTACAGGCTGCTACTGAGAAAATCTAAAAACCTTATAAATATCACATGCCCGACCTAGGAATTGAATCTAGGACGGTGTATTAACTTATCATCACTGCCAAAGTCAAATTCAAAACATTTATTTAATATAATATTTCGCATAAAAGGCACTTTTGAACGTCAGCATTTAAATTAAAACAGAATTGATTCTATTTTAATTTAATTACACGTGGACGAATCCACCGACTCTTTTCCCTCCCTCGTGTTTTATTCCAAAGCTTCTTAAACTCGTCCTCACTGCTTGTGATAACCTACATATCTAATACATAACAATAACAACCATGTTTTTCTCACCATAACATGTCAAGGTAATATACTATGTAAATATTTTTCTATAATTATTTGATTAGCTATTCCGGTTACAGGGAAAACTCACTATAAGAATCACTTTACAGCGGTCAATGAACGCACTATAATAAAGTATAATTACTAAGTTTCGTATATGAGGCGAAATATGGTTGATTAACCTTTTTTTAAGCTTTATTTATTTACAGGGTTTTTTCTTTATAGAATATGTCACCCCGGTTATCGAATACAATAAGTATAATAAAACTAGCCTACCCGCAACCGCATACCCATAATAATAATATGATAAACTGTTCTGGCCTCATCCGACAATGGTGAGGCCAGAACGCTATTAAAAAAACCTACACTAAAATGATTGTAAAACGCTTGACGTCTTTGGACTCCAATACGACCACACTCAGTCAAGATGTGATGCACATCTTCTATGACTGTACAGACAGAACAATTGGGTGACTCAACTTTACGCATCATACATCCAAAACTATTGACAGGAACGTATCCGGATCGGAGTCTCAAAGCCATCACAACTTCTTGTCTATTCATCCTGCCCTCGCTGAACACGTGGGAGAGATGGTTGAATCGTCCTGTACCAAATGCCCTTCTTTAAGGATCTTTTATCAAAATATTCTGACCAAGATTGAATACATCTGTCTCTTACTAGGGGTAAAACCTCAGTATGCCATGGAGGACAAGTATAAAATTCTCCATCAGATGCAGCTTCATTGGCCAAACGGTCAACCATCTCATTACCATCCAGTCCAACGTGAGAAGGAATCCATTGCAATACAACTATTTTATGTTTGGCATCAAGTTCAGTGATGATTCTTAAGTTATTATACGCCAGTGGAAGTCCCCTGAACGGTGAAGTGCTCGTACATCTCATCATATGAAGGAGGGCACTTTTCGAGTCAGTGAAAATGACAAACCGATCACCGTCCAAAGATTTAATGTAGGCCAAAGCTTCATCGATAGCGATTAACTCCAAGTGCATAATTGAAACCTTTGATGAAATACGGAATTTTAAAAAATGTACCAACTTACGAGTCAAAAAAGGCTGCGCCACAATTGTTCTCAAGTCTAGAACCGTCCGTATACATACCTACAGTAAAAGCCTGATATGGTGCATTAAAAGATTTACAACATATTGATCTTAAATTATTGCACAGAATAACAATGCTTAGGTTTATCAACCAAATCTACACTAGGTTTTATAATACGTGATAAGTCCATATTGTTGACCAAAGTATCCATGGAGAACATGCCAATTGCAATGCTGCAGTACATTTGTTCTTGCTTTAAAACGTCGTGAGACATAACTAACAGTGTTTTTTGTTCTTATTTCTTCAATAAAGATTATCACTGCAAAGGCCATGCAGATTGTCCAATAATCCGACTAAAGGAAAATCGTAACACTTAGATTTTAGGTAAAATTTACCAGCTAAATATCGGCGGCGAATAAAAAGAGGAGGCAATGTAAATTCGGATTCCATGACGGGAATCGGAGTGCTTTTGATAAAGCCCCCTATTAGCCGCAGGCAAATGTTTTGTAATCTATCCAGTTTGGTTAAATGTGTGTCGGCGCTATTGTCCAGTAAAAAGCTACCAAAGTTGATGCGACTACGAATAAGAGAAATATATAACCGTCTTAAGTGGTTGGGATGAACACCACATCCGGGTCCCACTAAAACCTTAAAAATATTGATCAGTTTAAGTACTCGCTCACGAACCTCATTTATATGTTTCTTCCATCGGAGATCCCTATCCAACCATAATCCTAAATATTTCACATGGTCTACTAAATCCAACAAAGTACCGCTTAAACGGACATCTATAACTGGTCTACGAAAACCTCTATTAAACAGACAAATTTTACTTTTAGCGGGAGAAACTTTTAAACTTACGTGCGTTAACATGCTGTTGATTAGATCAAGAGCAGACTGGATCTTGTATTCGCCCTCACTAACAGAAGAACACTGCGTATATATAGCGAAATCATCCGCATACTGGGATATGCAAATATTGTTCTGCAAACGTTTACAAATATCCGACGTTATTACATTAAATAAAAGCGGCGATAACGGATCACCCTGGGCTAAACCATTACCCGAATATCTGCTAATAAAATCATTACCAGCTCGCAGTTTGAGCACTCTTCTATGAAGAAAATTCCATAAATATCGACAGATGCGTGACCCCACTTGAAAGCTATCCATAACATTTATTAAAACCGTATTATTAACATTATTATACGCACTATTTATATCCAAGAAACAACCCATAGTAGAACAACCCTCGAAAAAACCAGTTTGAATTGTGGCAATTAAACAACTTAGGCCATCTAAACACGACCTACCTCTCCGGAAGCCTACTGTGTTCGCAGGAAATGTGTTACTTTTTTCAAAAAACCATTCCAATCTTCGAAATATAACGTAATGGAAAATTTTGCATAAGCACGACAACGGGGATATAGGTCGGAATGAAGAAACGTTACTAGGGTCACGACCAGGTTTTGGAATAGGTACGATATTGATTAACCTTAACACATAATCACGTAAAATGTTACTATGTAAGGTAACTTTTTTGTGTGATTGTTATACGCTTACCGCGGTCGGTTCGTGGATGGGTGACCATCCATTACATATTGAGACCCTTTCGTGCCTCAGAAAGTAGGTTAAGCAGTTGGTCCCGGCTGTCATTTATAGATATTTGACAGTCATTACGAGTCGTCAGAAACCCGAAAGTTTCACCACAGTGACCACCAATCTTACCAAGGGGTCATGTTACCCAGAGACTGGGTTCCGTATCAAATAGGCAGTCGCTCCATGTAAAATACTAGCATTCAGTTGCATCCAGTTAGTTTGGAAGCCGACATAGTTGGGAAAAGGCTAGGCAGACAATGAACATGCTTTTGAACAATGAACATGCTGAATTTTTTTTTGCATTTATGGTGTGTACAAATCCGTTCAGCTGTTTCTGCGTGATTGAGCAACAAACATACAAACTTTCACATTTATAATATTAGTAGGATAGTAGGATTAGTAGGAGTAGGATAGTAAGCTTAATAGGTATATAGTATGCATTCATGAATGTATGAAATATAGAGTTGATTGTTATTTGATAGGCATTCAAATTATTTAATTAAATTATGTTAATATTGTTATCACCAATCCGTTTGGCAAACTTGGTGATTGCTGTAACAACATAACATGAAAGAAATAATATTACGCCTGTAATCCCCGAAAGGTTATGCAGATGTTTACTAATTACTCCCACTTTTTGTAATAGGAGCCGAGCCTATTGCCGTATCGTGAAATACCGTGACGTCATAATAGTTTATCAGCATTTAACGATTTCATTCAAAATATTTAAATAAAATACAGTAGGTAGTTAGTAGGTTTTCTAGTATTGTATTCAATATATTTGGTCCGAACACAGTTAATTGTTAAAAGGTACATTCATTTAGGACAATTCAATAATAAATTGACCTACTTAATGACGTTAATAAAATTAAGCAAATTACATTAATTGCTTTTGTATTCGACTTACTTGAACTATTTTCGCAAACCAGGTTAAGGTTTCAATTTCTTTACGTTTTTTTTTAAATACAGGTTTTATGTTGATCTTAATATGATTCGTGGCCGTAACAAATATTTATTTATAGAATTATAATGACAAAAATCAAACTGTCGTTCTTAACACCCTATTGAAAGACTATGTCATGAATTCATGACAATTGGGCCAATTCTAACTTAAGGAGTTGTGTTGCTGATTCGTATGATGATACTTCATTAAAGCCATATTTGTTACGGTCGCGAATTATATTTTATTGATTGCAAAAAACCGTATGTAAATTTGAACTGCGCGGCCTACCATAGCGCATCAATATGTAGCTGGCGACGTATGGGCTGCGATCTGATCCTGCCTGCTACCTGCTGCCCTGCCCCAGCGACACTCTAAGTCTAGGTCCATAACCCACAAAAGATGCCCTTAGCATTGTAGTCGATTAGTTTGTACATTGTATGCCCTAGCTAGAAGCCTTAATTTATTAAGGCATCCGATTAAGTAGCCGACTAACTCCTAGGTTGACCTGCGAGATGCATTTCATATACAAAAAAAATGAATTTGGGTGTTCTATAGCTACACCTCTGACTAACCCTTCTAGGTAAACATGCGTGATGACCTAGAGTACTTGTATTTATTTAAGTATGTTTGTTTTTTATTTCTTAGGTCTCTGGCAAGAAAATGAGGACAAGAGTATTTTAATTTAAAAATATTTACATATTTTTAGCGTTATCAGGTAAAAACACAATGTAACCATTATTGTATAAATGTATTTTTTGCTAGCATTTAGATTTATAGATAAAAAAATATTAAATCTCTCTACTCCTTGTATAAACTAAAAAAAAACCCGGCAAGTGCGAGTCGAACTTGTGCGCCGAGGGTTCCATACCTACTAATTATACCGCCATAATAAAAAGATATGGGCAAATTTAGATTTTCGCGAAAACTTGTAAATACCAAAATTTACCTTAATAAAAAAAAAAAAAAGTTTCGAAGATTTCTTTTATTTGTGCTGTAAGACCTTGCTTTTTGCCAAATGTCGTGATTCTAGGTCAGCGGGAACTACCTTAAAGGTTTTCGACCCAAAACCTTTAGGGTACCTACTTCCGGTTGACCTAGAATTGTCAATTTTGGTTAAAAGCAAGGTCTTATAGCACCAGTAAAGGGAAAATTCCGAAAAATAAAAAGTTGAAAATTAAGGTAAATTTTGGTACTTTTAAGTTTTTGCGAAAATCTAAATTTGATCCATATCTTTTTATCGTGTTGAATCAGGACCTTGATTTTTATACACCTAAATGGGACTATAACCTACAGTATCTGGTATAATCAACTTGCTAGATACCTAGCAAGTTGATTACACCCATACACCCATTCCTGAGAAAATCGGTGGTGACACACGGACAAACAGACAGACGGACAAGAGAGTGATCGTATAAGGGTTCCTTTTTACCTTTTGTGCTACGGAATTCTAAAAATAAAGCTATCTTAGTACATCCTTTAAGTAACAAAAATTTCAAGTTGGAGCATTGAAATGTGCATTAAAGTGTTTTCTTCTCATTAAACGCTACTGAACTGGTATGAACAGCGGGGTTGTCTCGTCAACAAGACGTTACTGCTTTGTGCGGCCGATTCACGGTAGCGGAAGCAGGTGGCGCCAGGTGTTATTGAACTGCTCCCTGTCGACGCCTCTCGCAGTCCATGGCGAGCATTCCCACTGCTGTGGTTTTATTCAGTGGTCAAAATTTGATAAACAAACTTAAAAGACACGCGCTTGTACGGGTAGAAATAGGCACCGCACTGCGCCACCCCACGCCGGCGCCGGCGACGACTGGCTACCGGAAATCTGATCGGCATCGGACGTTTCCGCGGCCTGTTGACCTGGCTTGGCGCGTTCTGGCCTGTGAGAAAGCGGGCCATGGAAACGTCGAATAACGCAATCAGCACACTCAACCAGACGCGCAGTCGATTTATTGAGTACGGGTGCACAGATATTAGAAAATGAGCCTCGACCAGGCGCCTTGATTTATATTTATTCTCAAAGATCTAAGTGAGACTTCGTCGCATTAACATTATAAACCCTTAAGACGCAGTGACTTTTTTCGAAAGCTGTGGTAGGTTCTTACCAGGCTAGATCGGAAGATTCTTCCTTATTAATGGAGGAGTGGTACCTACACCATCTAAGAGAAACATTATCGTTTTAGACATTCACGCTAACGAAGTCTATATTATTAGTAGGAAGTAGGATAGGATGTCATATTGGGTTATACTAACTGTGAGATACATCCGAACGTTCGAAGTCCGTGCCGGCAACCAAACCGAAATAATTTATCCAAAGTCCGTAAATCTAAATCCAAGTTCATAGCATAGGCCAATAGCGTCAGAAATATTACAATACAATTTAGAAAACAAATTAATATATACGCATCGCACTGTATCGTAATCATCTTACTGCCAACAAACAACTTCGAAGTCTCGCTCCCGAACCAACCCCGGTCAACATGCACGTTGCGCTAGTGTTAGTGCCTGTCCGAGCGATACACACTTACAGTGAGCAGCACGATCACACACACATTGACAATTGCTTGACGTGATAGCACTACTAGCTACTAAAATTTTTAATGAATTTGGATGAGTTCTGGAATTCCAAAAAATGATGATTGAAAACATTTTAATATTTTTTTCGATAGCTTACAACTTGATAATATGAGCTATGGTTATAGGATAAGAATTACAGATAGATATTGTTGATTATAATACCAAAAAAACATGGCATTTACGCTGTAAAAATGTGCGAAATGCAATTCGCTTAAACTTCATTTTAGGTAACTATTTCAGAAAAAAAAACTACTACAAACCTAGATAAATACTGTCTGAATCCGAATATCACCATAATGTAGTGGAAATATGCTCGAATTGCTAATGATTTAACTATTACGTTTGTATGGACAATTCATCCTACGTCGGCCCCTTAAGCGCCTGCCGACACGGAGGACACCGTAAAACGCTCCGTTTTTTTTTTTGCACAGTTATTATTGGTACAAATTACAAGCCAGATATTTTTTTTTGTGTTTTGTCAAAATGAAACGTTGAAAGATATGTAAAGGGAATTCAATCAACTAAAATTGTTATTTTATATTTATTTAAAACTGCAAATTACTTGTACCTACCTACTGTCAACTGTGAAGCTACCTTGTATAAAATAAATATACTCTGATGGTCATTCGATTCAAGTAACATCAAACGCATTGCTGTTTTAAAGCTCAGGGGTAGTTGCGTACTACACCATCAGTAGTAATCGCTTTCATGTTGACAGTGCCACAACATTCATGGCGTTGTGTATAATGCTAAGCAGATCCTTTTTTCGAACTTATGAAAGAATGGATTAGCAATACCTTCAACATGATTCAGATTCTGATTTATAGTGTGTTACCTACGCAATTAAGGTGCCTATTTGTTGGCGCGAGGAGCTATTGTTAAATACCTAAAACTTGCTCCTTACCGCGCCTTAATCGTCTATCCAAATTCACATTACTCACTAACAGACTAATTCTATCACAATTACCTAATAATAAATAATGTCTACTTTATCTTACAGGCGATAACAACATTACCTATTTTGTTTCACGATAGCGGTACATTCACGTAATAATCTAATTAATGACTAAACAAGGTACGTCCTGTTGTCTGTCATAGTTATATTGCTGCAACAGCACTATGTTCGTAATATCTTTTTTCAAATATTTTTGCTACTGTTTATAATAATATATCTCGACTAGATCACGGCCCTGTTATGACAAAACACTGCAACCCGGGTTACATTGTTTTATGGTAATACATCATAAAATAATCTGCGTGATGCAAGCTTGGTACGGGTACTTAGCATAATTTGATAAGTGAGGTATCGTTGGAATAATCGTCTATGTCGTCCGCTATAGGACCTACTCAAACAAAACAATACATTTTAACAGTAGTAAGCGATCAAAGTGGCACAAACCACGGCTTTCAGATGAGAATGTAACTTATCTTGTTTCATACCTTCTTTATAGACCGTGATTTTTCGGTTGTCGGGTTTCAGTCTCTGAACCTTTGTTTTTGTTATTACACAGCCTTCGCAAAGAAGGCTGTCTTTTCACCAAATAAACAATAAAAAAGGAAACAAATTACCGACATCAAAGTACCTACAAACAAAACGTTTTCTTGACTCAAAACCACACAAATAATGGAATTGAACAAAAACCGACTTAATTATGTAGTTACAGTAATAGTTCCAAGCATATACAGTCATCTGAGATCAAGGACCCAGTATCTACCTACGTCAGATATTCATAAAAACCAGTCAAATGCGAATCTAATTACACTTGGTCTGTATTAACACGAAGTGGGGAGCAAATGGAATGCTCATACGCACGCATGCATTGCGATTTCTGCATTGAATCTCACTCAATGAGTTAGTGCGCGGGAGTGAAAAATCTTTCCTTTATCACAAACGATCGATTGTCCATGTTTACGTGATTAATACACAATTTTACGCAAAATGATCGACTGCATAATGCAATTGAAACAATTGACAATGTTACTACAATTGCAATTGATCGGGGACTCTTAAGGTGAACCTAGTCCACATTTTTCCCATACAAACTTCGGGAGTGTATTACTACACTGTTCGACAATGTACATCAAAAATTAAACATGGTATGGTTTTGTCTCATTATTAATATTGTCTGTACGGAAACAGAATACTAAAATGAAAAGCTATTTCCCTTTCCAAGGCTGTGATTAGTGTCTAGCTGTAGTGGGGAAAGTGCAAAAATTTTGGAGCAACTAAATTTAAATTACTGTAGTTCCGTTACACGAAGAAGAAGAAAGGCTGTTATTGTTGTTATCAGCAACATTAAACCAAGAGTATATATGATTAACTAGCTTCTGCCCGCGACTTCGTTCGCGTCAAATTTCTTGCTCCCCGACTCCCCACCCCGTCGCTCGCCTCGCCTGCCCGTGCGAGTACTTGGTATTCGTGACTTTTTCTCTTTGCTCGGTTCCTAAGGGTCTTAGATAGTAGTGATGTTATATAGACTATAGCCTTCCTCGATAAATGGACTATCTAAAAAGAAATTTTCAAATCGGACCAGTAGTTCCTGAGATTAGCGCGTTCAAGCAAACAAACAAACAAACTCTTCAGCTTTATTATTAGTATAGATATAATAGATGATAATGTCGATCAGTCATCATCTTCCTGCCCCTATCCCCTAAGCCCCTTTTTAATTTACTTGGGGTACGATGTTTAATTTGAGGTACCTAATGATGATCAGTAGATATTTTGTTTCAAAGGCTGAAAGAAGCTGGCCATTGATTAAAAACAATGGGAATGCAGCGACACGTAAAGAAGACACACATACCACTAGTATCAGTAGTATCATAACAGAGCAATTGTAACGAAGTTAAAACTGCATTTTTTTTGCGTAATTTCTACTCGGTGTGGTTTTTTTAATGTCCATACATTTCACGTACAGACGGTACGTTACGTTTGTCTGGATGTTTGTAAGGTCCAGATTGGCGCAAAAACGACTCAACGGATTTGAATTAAATTTGGCACACAGAACTTTACAACCTTTTTGGGGGTAATTGCGTAACAGACTAACAGTAGGAATGGCTTTCATTTTAACAGTTCAATAACATTAATTGTGTTATTCACGTTGTGAATAACACAATTTTTCGAGCATATGAATCAATGGATTAGCAATATTCTTCAAAATGATTCAGATTCTGATTAGTAGTGTTTTACGCAATGCCGTATTAACACATAGGTTACTTTTAATACCGGTAGTACCTACGTGCCCGCGGGATATTTTCTGACATGCGCGGGGAAAGCTGCGGGGAAAAGCTAGTTATATCATAAAATGTTTAAAAATTATTGTTAATAGCATAGATTTCTTTAAAATAATGCAATGATTTTGCCAAATAATCAGTTACCATATCACGAGACACAATATGATCTAAATTTTATCTTATCGGTTCTCGGTTTCATATCTACAACAATACACCTAAGTTTATTCCATACTCACAATTCCTAATTTTATGGAGACGACAATGGCGTGTTATAAAAATCGATCGCCATAAATTATATAAGAAGCAGTGGGACTTTTCCGAGGTTATTGCGAGGTTAAGTGGCATGGTGAATCGATTTACATAGAATATGACCTTTTATAAATTAAGTTCTAGATTTTAAAATAGGAATGAAGAAGTACAAGGTTAAAGAAAAAAATAAGAAGAGAAGCAAGAAAAATAAAATTCCACTTTGCCCCACCGAGCCGCCCCACTGATGGGGCAAATTGGAATGCCTTAAATTTTGCAGTGGAATCTGCCCCACTAATTCGATTTGGTAGGGCAAATTCCACTACTCTAAAATCTTGTCAGATTCTGCCCCTAGGGTTGGCACCTTAGAATAAAAATATTTTTTTTTGCAAATGTTTATTTCCTGTTTGTTTCTGGAAGGAAATGCGTTATAAATCAGATTAATAAGAAGATTTGTTATAAACAAAATATAACTACACTAAAATTTGAAAATCACTGCTATACGATTTTTTCTTACTGGTTCAATAAAGCTTTTCATACTAAGCTTAAAATCACAAACTGAGTACGATTAGTTCCCGTAAATTGAAAAAGAAATGCTATTTATTCTAACTACATAAACTATTTAAAATCACATATTAATCATCATTTGGCATGGCATGACACAGTCTTATGATTACGTTATAAATAAGAAACAACTATACTCCAACAGCCGCCACTAAACAACATTACTTTTATTCCAGTCAGTAAAGTAGTTTAGTGGCCGTTTGTATATGTATAGTTTTTTTTTTTGGGTGAGAAATCTACAAATAACTTCTCCCGCTCTGGGTGGAGCAGGAGGGCGTGTCAGACTTTTACTGACTAATACCCACCCGTGTTCTCTCAGTTGCCTGTTTGCCAGGGGCCGCGGTATCTCTTCCGAGCAACCCGCACCCCTGGCAGGCATCGGCCCTTGCGGGCCCCATCAGTTGGTGCTGACATCTCTTTGAGGCGCGCGTGGAACACAACGCGCCGTCGACCTGGACTTGGTCCTTATCGGACAGCGAGCTACCCATTACTCGCCGTTCGCAAGCCCGCGCCTACGGTGGCCGGGAATCAGCCTGAGTTTCTCGACGCCCAGGGCGTCTCCTGCGGCGACTAAGGCCGTGAGGGCGCATATACTGCCTCTCCCTCACGTGCGCCGCCTCCCTCTTTGCGAGTATTACTGCTTCGCAGAAGGAGGTGAGTGCTACCCATGCACTCTCGCTCCGTACCATGGAATGGGCCAGGGCCGGACGCGGCCGATCGCCTCCACGAGGACACGGTGGTGCTCCGCCCAAGCCGGGTAGACCTCCACCGTGTCCTCAGGGCGATCTTCGCAATGGAAACACCCAGGCGTTTCCTCCCGCTTTATGCGAAATAGGAACCTCCCGAAACAGCCGTGTCCGGTGAGGACCTGTGTCAGGCGGAAGATGATGAGGACGACCTATACAGGGTCAAATTAAATTAGCTGGCAATACTTTACCCACGTGTTGGGTATCGATATCGAAACCTAATGTAACCTAATGCTTCACATACAAGTTATCGGGCTGTTGTAAAATCAGCCCTTTTCTGCCTATTGCTAATAGGTCTGCCTATTGCAATCGAACGTGATTGACCTATTGTGAGTAGGTACCGTGTACTTACGGAAAAGAATATTATAATAAAGTATCTAATTTAAAACATCATTCTATTCTAAATAGGAAGTACATATCGAGGTCCGTGAGCATCCTTAAATGAGTCGCTGGCTGATACCTTATCAATAGTGTAATCAGTACAAGGTCAGTATCAGTGAGGTCTGTGAGTAACATAGATAGCTACACTAGTTCTTCTTATTCTAAACACTTGTTTAAAGTACGTAGTCAGTTGAACTTATTTAGAAGAAATATTTTTTAAACCCTGAAGTTATTTCAATATAGTTAATGCCCAGGGAGCAGCAGTGAGCCAGTGGTGTCGGCTCTCATTTACAAGTTGTAGGTCGTGAGTTCGAGCTCAGGCAGGCATTTCACTTTACTTTGTATGTTCAAGTTTGTCAGCACTACAGGCTTAGCATGACGCTTTTTATTTCTACTCTATTGTAGAATAGAAATCGCTTGTCTACATTACTTGGTGAAAACCTGTCAACTGTCTATACGGAAAGGTCCTTTTTGTCTACTCTTCCGACGACAAAACGCTTGTCTACGGTTCTCGTGCTAAAACATGCTGCTCTCAAAACGGTGAAGGAAAACATCGTGAGGAAACCGGCATGTCTTAGAACCAACAGTTCGAAGACATGTGACAGCTACCAACCTGCACTGCGCCTGCGTGGTGGTGGATTTATAGCCCACTCTCTCTCACAGAGAGGAAGTTTGTGTCCCAGCTGTGGGAACATAATAGGCTAATTATTATGACTGATGAGCCTTATAACAGCACAATTACAATCTTGTTATTAATAATTTTGTATCCCAATTTCATCTTGATACTTATTATTATTATTTTTTATTTTTTTTATCCTACGTTTATCCCAGTTCTGTCTAATTTTATTCAATTGTATCTAATGTTATCTAATTGTACATAATGTTATCTACGTATACCTTATTTTGACTAATTTTGTTCTATCGTTTAATTACTTTTATTTTGTCTAATTTTATATGTAACCTTGTTCTATGTTTCTATAATTGTATGTGTAATAACTTGTATTGACCGATAACTTGATTGAGTGGTGCAAACTGTTAATGTAAGTTGGTTATAAATAAATAAATAAAAAAATGACTAGCTGGTATCTTAGCCAAAGAATAGATTGCATTACAATAAATATTGTACGCCTGTTAGCAACGCAGACTTTGTATGTAATCGCCTATATAATTACACACACAGCTGGTGAACATATAATAATTTATGTCGTTTATTATTACTATCAACGTCACGATATATTTCAAGGGAAATTACTGTGAATTATTATGTTTCAAATGAACGGCAGACGGGAAATAATATCACAAAATACATATGCTGATAGTACGTAATTAGACCAAACATTTCTGCATTTATGTAACATGTAGGTACCTAATAATAAAGCTGGAGTTTGTTTGAACGCGCTAATCTCTGGAATTACCAGTCTGTTAAAAAAAATGTTTTTGCCATTGATTGCCCAATTCTTGTGAAAAGCCTTTAAAAGCCAATAAACACGCGACGAAATCCCGGGCAGGAGCTATAAGTACGTTATAATATTGTATTTTTGTTGTGTGTTTATACAGAAATACAGACTTTTTCATTGTACTGCGACATAATAGTTTTAATAAAAAGTTATGCTGAAATGCAGTCACCTTGTGACAGTTAATAAAAATGTTATTATGTTTATTACTTACACAATATTGTTTGTAATTGTGGAGGTAAGTACCATTTGGGATCGCTTGCAAGGTCGGGAAATGTGTTATTCCGAGTTGCTGCATGTGTGTTGTGCATTTTTCAGCTGCTGAATAGCCTGAAATCTAGACGTAGATCTAGAATGTAACCGATGACTCGATGAATAGCAAATATGCTCGCCCGCAAATATTTATGCAGAAGAAATTGACATTCATATTCTGAACTCAAAGCACAGCGAGCTAGTGACGGGTAACGTAGGGGTGGCTTTCATTTTGACAGGTCATCAACATTAATTCCGTTATTTACGTTGAGCAGAGTATGTCATGCTGGCCTGCGCGAAACTATAATTTTCTAACAACATAATGTAGCATCACGCCTTGTTTCCCCGAGGGGTTGGGCAGAAGTGTACTTATAGTACACCCACATTTCGCCAGTTATGGTTAAGTCCAGTAAGTAATAGAGGGCGAGCCTATTGAGCCTATTGCCATCAACCGGGCACAAATCCAGACTTCGGGATGCTACTGAGTAAATTCAGATAGAAAAACCCAATAGGTAACAGTCTGCCCGACCTGAGAATTAAACCTAGGGCCTCATGCTTAGCAGTAGCGCTTACGACCACTAAACCAACGAGGCAGACAAACAAACTAATCGGCTTGTAATTGTGTTCCCGTGTTTTTGATAAGCATTATTTAATGCAAATAGAATTTAACTAAAGGAATCCGAATTGAAGCCCACCATATCTGGAAATGTTCAGGGATACAAGTACAGGTCGTGTGAGTCACAACGAACCATTTATAAATCACGCTTAAATGTAAGCAAAAGCTACTGAAATCATGTATACCTAAATATAATATCTTTATCATGGACAATGTACAAAGGTCACGCGATGTCTACGGGACTTTGTGCCTAAATGCAACGTGATAGTTACAAAATCATGACCTCCGTGGTTGTTATTAATTAACGTATTAATTAGTTTAATTAAGTTCATAACAAACAATTATGATGTGGTGCGATGAAAGGTTAATGAACTCGTTCTTTTCAGCTTCTCAAGTTGATGGGTGTACCACAAAATCGAAATCATGTTTATTTAATTTTCGGTGGGTGTAACATTAACGTGAGCTTGATATTTGTAGCAGCCTGAGGCCCTAGTGTGAGTTTCATTTAACCATCCTCACCAAACGCAGTGATCGCGTTCGGCGTTCCGATTGGCCCTGGATTGGTGACGGACCAATTGGAGCGCCAAACGCGCTCACTGCGTTTGGTGTAGA
This sequence comes from Polymixis lichenea, assembly GCA_949091785.1. Lineage (NCBI taxonomy): Eukaryota > Metazoa > Arthropoda > Insecta > Lepidoptera > Noctuidae > Polymixis > Polymixis lichenea. Next base: position 596,934 of record OX420944.1, read on the forward strand.
TGGTTAAATGAAACTCACACTAGGGCCTCTGTTTATTCTGTCAAACGCGAAAACTTCGGTGAAGGGAGATTGGAGTGAGCAGTCAATAGTGTCAATCTTGGAGTGAGCAGTCAGTAGTGTCAATCTTGGTGTGAGCAATCAATAGTGTCGATCTTGGAGTGAACAGTAAATAGTGTCAATCTTGGAGTGAGCAGTCAGTAGCGTCAATCTTGGAGTGAGCAATCAATAGTGTCGATCTTGGAGTGAACAGTCAATAGTGTCAATCTTGGAGTGAGCAGTCAGTAGTGTCAATCTTGGAGTGAGCAGTCAATAGTGTCAATCTTGGAGTGAGCAATCAATAGTGTCAATCTTGGAGTGAGCAGTCAGTAGTGTCAATCTTGGAGTGAGCAGTCAATAGTGTCGATCTATAGCATCACGGGGGAATTGCTCAACACACTAACAATAAGAATGGCTTTCATTTTGACAGTTCAACAACATTCTTTGCTGTATTCACGTTATTGAGCAGACAGACACATTTTTAGAACCTAAGAAGAAAACCACCTTTCATTTTGACAGGCCATTGTGGAAATTGTTTGAAAACAACCTGTTTTCTTCTTCCATAACTTACACAGAGGTGTACATACATGGACATAAAGAAGTACTAAATTAATTTAGACTTCCTGAAGCAGAAAGTGTATGCATGGGCGAACCGTATTCGTAGGTAGCGGCGAGTGGACCGATACACTCAGAACCGCACCTTCCAGAGTGATGAAAGGTGGGTATATAGAGCTTGGGAGCGACCGGGCCATGGTTATAGGATACATACGATTTTATCATTTAATACGTAGATAAATACACTGCCGTTTAACAAAATAGGTACTTACTGGAAATAATCTATCCTGTGTTATAATATGAAGACTTCAAATATCACAATAAAATGGTTCACCAACCTATAAGGTATGTTTACACATATTTACCAGAAGTCCGGTTGAACAGCAGACGGCACTTTCTCAGAAACTCCGTGCCTTTAACGCAACTGGTGTTATTTTTATAACAGTTTATAAAGAACTAGTACCAAGTTAATTGCACATAACTATGTAAGTACCGCTTAGTACCAAGAAAGGTACTCTATGCAATATTGGATATACAGGGGGAGGTAAGTGCACTAAGTTCTTCTAAGTACCTGTTTGTAATAAAACATTGTACCTAAAGACAGGGCACAATCAGAACTGCCTTGTTGTCGTAGTGGTCGCAAACGCTACTGCTGAGTACGAAGTCCTAGGTTCGATTCCAGCTCGGGCAAAGTGTTATTGGGTTTTTCAACCTGGAATTTTTCAGTTGCAGCCTAGAGTTTGGATTTGCACCCGGTTCAAAATCAAAATCAAAAGTCATTTATTCCAATTAGGCTGAGAGTCAGCTCTTTTTGAACGTCAAAATTACAAAAGACAGTCCCCCCAAAACTACCCACACCCAAGTCCCCCCACAAAACCCTTCACCACTTCCTAGTGCTTTAGCTAGGAAGAAGAAGTGGCGCAACAAAGTTCATAGCAGTAGTCTGGCCCCTATTCCATCTAATACCTTTAAACGAGCAATTCTTGTTTATTTGTGTATACCTATATAATCTGAATCTCGGAAACGGCTCCAATAATTTTCATGAAATTTAGTATGTTTTGGTAGCATTCATTTTTAGGAAACGTCAACCCGAAATAAACCGAGCTTAGCTCGGTCATCCAGATATTGGGACTTAAGTAAACATAACAAGCGAAATGTGGCTGTATTATAGGCACACCTCTGCGCAGCCCTTCGAGGAAACAAGCCGTGATGTCATTTGTCAGAATATGGTACATTCTCAAATTATAAAACAAAGGCAGACCGCGCGGAACACCAAGAGTGAGGCCATCAAACCAAATACTGTTTCAAAACTGAATACATTGTCGAGTTAGTACGCCACGAACCCAAGTACCACATAAGCAAGATAACAGTACACATTTAGAACATTTTACAGCTCAAAGATGAATATAGTTTGTCTAAGAGCTTTGGGAATAGCCAAATGCTGAATTAAGTTCAAACCCTTAAAATTCTTAACGCTTAATAAATTCTGTATTTCTGTCCTTCCCTTCTTTACGCTTAGTAACCAATCACCGTAAGATTATTGTACAGACGTTATTTAGCATTACGCATTCCAGGTGGCCTAAAGCTGAAAAACAGCCCCCTCGGTAGCATTTATCTGAATAACCATAATCTGTATTGCTATTATTAAAGCAGTACTAAGCTAGTAGCGTTTGAAACAGCTAATTGCTGAATAAAGTATCGCCTTCTGAATAATATTGTTACATAATTCTATTATACAGCTTGACACTGAATATTTGTTTTTTTTTATTTTATCTTTAAACTGGATCAGATTCTATGTTTTACTAATTATTCAGCTGCTGAATAAACAATATTATTTATGTTTTTATTAAGCTTTGTTCAGTATAATAGAGAGTTTCAAACTTGAATAAGTTTATTCAAATTAAATACCATATTTGTATTGTTATAGCGCCCATAGCTTAATACCAGCTTTATTAAAATATTATTGTACGTATTTATTTTTGCGTTATGTATCGAAAGTCGTGAAAAAAACGTAAGAGAACCGGTTACATAAAAAAAATGTTAAAAGAATATTTAAATATCAGCAGTAGTAATTGTCTAAGTGTTTCTGGTTATCAAAGGATTTGTGAAAATAGTTTGAACAAAACTAAACCCGGTTCCACCCAGCATGCGTGGTTGCCGTGCAATGAAGAGGGTTCCGTCCTCCAAAAAAGTCAAACAGCATTGCGATTCACGCAAGAAGAGTGTGCATCTGATGGCAGCTGTACAAATATCGAAGAAGAACTATGTACCGAACACATGAAAATTTTGATTTTCCGAGAAAAAATTAGAAAGTAAGCTATCGAAAAATCATCACACAAGTACCACTAAAAGATTTGGCTAAAGATTTTCTTTAATGCATTTTCATCTATATTGCTAAAGCATTAAGTTCAAGGTTGATTGGGAAAATTTGACAGTTTCGGGTGGCGGATACTGGCGTTTGTATATAAAACAAATAAAAAAACATGTGTGAGAATAAACTACGGCCCAGGGCACACCACACACACGAAATCTGCAAATTTTTTTAAACGGAAATCAGATTTTTTTCACGAGAAAAGTTCAAACAAAGACGCTATGATTTTAAATGTAATCAATATAGCGAAAGCCGGGCGGGAAAATTCCACTTTATAAAAGGTTTTTATTCATTCGATTAGAGAACCCTTAAACTCTGAGTAATGTAGAAATGTGATCAACTTTAGACTTGTTATTCAGAAGTTACTGTAATGAGATTACTCTTTTTCAAGTTATAGCTTATTAACAAGACATGTGTACAGTTTTATTTAGCATTATAAAGCAAAACAATAGATTGCCATTAAATATCTTTGTAATTTATACCTAAAACGAATTTACGAGATCACCAAAATGGTTAATCTTACAACTACAACATTTTCAACTCGATTCATGTTATTTTGTTGGATTAAAATTGCTAGTACTAGCTATTTCGTCACAAGCACTAAATGCTATTTACTAAATGTTTTCTTGACCATTCACGCGGCCTGTCATACGTAATGAAAAAAGAAACACACTATTCACGACAAAATTACTTGCGCACTAACAATTAACATATAGCAGACCTATAACTTGTAGATTAAAATTTACTTATTACCGATTTCTTAATTCAACATGTCAAATCAACATTTACATTATTGACATCGACATTAAAATATTTAATCCAATTGAATTCTTTTCACAATTTGTAAGAATATTGTTTGCAAAACTGTGAACATTAATTTAAATGCTTAGTAAATTCTGAATACAATAACCAATTCGACTAAGCTGAATTACTCAGTTGTAAGAGCTTAATAAAAACAATGTGAGCTGTTATTCAAAAGTTATTAAGCTAATTGAAACGTTATTAAGCTTCTACTCAGACGTTGCTCAGATGTTATTCAGCGTTAAGCATTTAAAGATGGGGCCCTTTTTGCTTGAATAACAGCTGAATAGACGGTACTCAGACGTTATTCAGCTTAGTATTCAGCATATGGTCTTCATGATAGCTCTTACTCAATCTTTATTCAGCACGTCTGTGTTACTTGGGAAGCGTCGCATTATATGTACGTCACTGATAGCTTCAATATATTTTGAGAATAAGGCCGTCTTGTGTTTTTAAACATTGCAAAAACAGTTCCCAAAACTAAAAGAAAGTAGATAGATTATCTTTTCATAAGTCAATATTCCGTTATTCCCTGTGGTGCCGGACGTAAAAGAATAGCACCATCCTATTTCTACCCGTGGGTGTCGTAGAAGGCGACTAAGGGACTTACTACAGAATGGGCAGCAGCGTTCTCTATGCATTTGACCACCATACTGCGATCGCCAACCCGCCTGCCAAGCGTGGCGATTATGGTAAATCACCCCTTTTGGGGGAGGCTTATGTCCAGCAGTGGACGTCTTTCGGCTGATATGATGATGATGATGAAGTAAATATTGATTATATGACATGTGTATTTGGATGTTATTTTACGTAATTATTATTCGTGACATCTTGAAACATAAAACTTTGATAAAAAACATTCGGTGTTGCCAGTTTATATTAAAACATTTACCCCTGAGTTAAGGAAATAAGTTTAGGATGCAGGCATATCGTATTACAAAATCAAAATTTCGATGATAGTGTTTTATTTATGTCGTTTTTTGGTTGGTGTGTTTGTATGTACAGTAGCGGTCGGAAGTGGATTACTAATGTCAAAAAGAAATAGACTGACACTTCGGTTTAACTTACGACCTTCTTATAATAAGTCATTTCTATACTATAGACACACACACTCGCATACCACAAGTGATTGTGTTTCATAAATTAAACCGTTGAAGTAAATGGCATGATAGCTTAGTGGTTACCGTAGTTGGGTTAGCGTTTTTGTGCGTAGCGAGTCGCGGGTTCGAATCCCACGCGCAGTTAATAGTCTTTATTGTTTTAAAATTCGCTTTTGACCACAGTTTCTTGCTTTGTTTGTCTTGTTAACTAAACAAGTAAAACTTTATGATAATACCCACAGAAACCTAAATAAATTTAAATGATATTAAGGTGCAGTAGTTAACTTACGACTCATTCACCGCCAGTAAATAGAACGGTATTGGTTGATATTGTGTGCTAGTGAAGTGTGTTAAATCTATTAGCGGTTTTCTAGTTCATTTTAAAATGTAAGAAAATTTAAATATAGAAATGAAAACAAATATTATTGCGCTGCTTAACGCGGACTTAATGATTATATCAAAATTACCTAACTGATGAAACCGGACTGAGTGTGAGTATTAGGATTTAATTATTTTATTAAACATTTATCTAATTAAAGTATAACTGCTGATCCTTGTAGTCATTTTTTGAAATGTTTTATAAATATCACAACGTCTATATAGAAGAAAAATATAACATTTCAAAGTAAATTTATTTCCTAGATTTATAATAGCTTATAATATTTATGTGAAATTTCTATTTTAAATAATTTTGTTTCTAAATAGATACATATTAGGATGTATTTTGCTTAGTAGCCTAACAGTACCCCTTTCTTGTTTTAGTGAAATACTGAGTGAGTTGGTGGGTGAAAAGATATTATGAGGAAGAGGGTTTACCTTGCCCGTCGAAAGCAAAGTGAAAGACCCCAGGTCATGAAAGAGGCGCAGTGACAGCGCATGTTCAATGAATAAGAAAGAAGTGTTTTCTTAACGACAAGACATTTTGCCGAATTAGTCCACACGTCTTTACGAACCGTGTGCCGTGCACTCCACGCAGAAGGTTTGCATCATCGAAAACCAGCTCAAAAACCATATTTAACGGAAAAAACATTAACATTTAATTATAAATTAAAAATATTTATTGATTTTATTAATATTCAAACAATATTGTGTCATATCCGTAATATGGATTATTTTGAGGTTTAGTTTCAATCTTCTTTTCATAATGAAAATTAATACTTAAGCTATAACCTCAATAAGTCTTATTAAATACAATTTGTTAACTTTGAGGTTTGAATAAAAGTAGTATTACTGGGTCATTTAATTGTATTATGGCAAAGCGTCTGCATTTGTCATATCTAAGTGGGTTTCTTTAGAGTACCCACACACAGTAGTAATTACAGCACAATATTATTATATTACTAAGATACAATATTTTAAGCCTGATTATCATAGTTCACCAATTAGCTACTTTACTTCAATAAAATATTCTTTATGAGAAAATAAACTGTTTTAACAAGAAGTTATTACTAGTTACGTTTATAATTCATAAAATTATATCGAATAAATATTTTGTAATCACATATGAAACATTTTATTCTTAATCCTTTATTTAAATAACAATATAAATATAAGAAAATAATAATTACATTATTATTCTCGTTTATTAATTTATTGAATAATAAAAAAACAGATGAAGATTATTGTTGAAAAAAAAAATCAAAGTCTCATCGCGAGATTTGAATCCAGACACCTATGAGTTTCTTAATTCAAGACGATACGTTACGAGCTATCGGAACTCGATTTGAGAACGTGAATTTTAGCAATGGTATGAACCGACCAAGGTCACACGTAATTACGTACTCTGTGCGACGGTATGTTTTTTGTTGCATTCGACGCCACGAGTTCTGAGGCGTACGTTCTGTGTTGATACATCTCTAATACACACAGCTGTAGGTACGGCCTGGACCGCGAGTGTGTAGCAATATAACCCTTAGTATGGTAATGGACTTATGATTCTTTACTGTACATATGTAAATAAGTATGTATGTGAATATGTGTGTCCGTTTTTATGTGTTGGATGACTCTAATAATAATGATGTTCACACATCAGTCGATTTCTCATAATTACCATGAGTATCATGGGCTATATGACGTCACCATAAAGTAAATATAGCTACCAAAAACATAATTACGACCCTTCACGACTTTTCCAAATGGCTGCTCGTGAAGGCCCAATCCACAAAATATTCCTATTTATGCAGATTCCGAACTAATCCTGTTCTACAAAATGATCGGGTCTCTATCATACGTGAAAGCAGACGAGATAACGATTAGCTTCCATCACAATTTTGTGTTGTCTGTTCATCGCATTACAAAGAGGAAGGTGTTTACTTCACCGAAAAAGACCGACTATAAAAAAAATCGAATACAATAAATTATTTATTTATGGTAGTGAAATGTGGGTAATTTTTTCACTAGCCTGGCAACCGTACATGCACAGAGAGGAACGTGTATTTACAGTGCTGTCACGCACACATGTCATGTCTACAACCGTGCCTCACAATAATGTTCCGCGCGGTCTATCTGCCTTTATTCTATAATCTGAGGGTACTTATAATGGTCTAAAGATTAGTCAAAGGATTTTTCAATATTTTTTTAAAGAGTAAACGTTGAGTTTTTTGCCGGCTATAGGAAACGGCAAATTTGAACCGTGACCCTCTGACGTATGGGCACGCCGCGATTGCGGCGGTAAGTCCCCTCTTTGAGGAGTGGCTTGAGAGGCGGCATGGCGTCCTCACCTTCCGCCTGACACAGGTCCTCACCGGACATGGCTGTTTCGGGAGGTTCCTGTTTCGGATAGGGCGGGAGGAAACGCCCGGGTGTTTCCATTGCGAAGATCGCCCAGAGGACACGGTGGAGCATACGGTAGAGGACTGCCCAGCTTGGGCGGAGCAACGCCGTGTCCTCGTGGAGGTGATCGGCGGCGGCGATCTCTCGCGTCCGACCCTGGTCCAGGCCATGGTACGGAGCGAGAGGGCATGGCTGGCAGTCGCCTCCTTCAGCGAAGCAGTTATGCTCGCAAAGAGGGAGGCGGCGCACGTGAGGGAGATGCAGTACATGCGCCCTCACAGCCGTGGCCTTCGCAGGAGACGCCCTGGGCGTCGGGAATCCCAGGCTGATTCCCGGCCACCGTAGGCACGGGCTTGCGGACGGCGAGTAATGGGTACCTCGCTGTCCGGTAAGGACCAAGCCCGGGTCGACGGCGCGTTGTGTTCCACGCGCGCCTCAAAGAGATGTCAGCAGCAACAGAGGGGCCCGCAAGGGCCGATGCCTGCCGGGGGTGCGGGTTGTTCGAAAGAGATACCGCCGCCCCTGGCACACAGGCAACTGAGGGAACACGGGTGGGTTTTAGTCAGTAAAAGTCTGACACGCCCTCCCGCTCCACCCAGAGCGGGAGAAGTTATTTGATGATTGCCCACCCAGAAAAAAAAAAAAAAAAAAAAAAACCCTCTGACGTAGGTACCTACCAAGGGTGCGGCTTGTTCGAAAGATACCGTGGCCCCTGGTACACAGGCAACTGAAGGAACACAGGTGGGTTTTAGTCAGTAATATTCTGACACGCCCTCCTGCTCCACCCAGAGCTGGAGAAGAGAAGAAAAAAAAAGTTGTTTTCAATTGTATAATTATTTTTAGCAGTAGTATTTGTTCGAAAAACTTTTTCAAAAAAAAAAAAACAATAGACTTCCGGAAAAAACACTACAAAGTGAAAAATAACTTTAGTTTCGGAAATCGGTGACTTTGGAGAATTATTTTCATTTTTTGTAACTGCTTTCCAAAATTATCGTTATTTTTCAATTTGTAGTGTTTTTTCCGGAAGACGGTTGTTATCTTTTTTTTTTTATGTTTTTTTTTTTTCACTTTTCAGTTATAGTACCTATCCTACACCAATTTCGATCATCTTTGGGGTTAAAACAATGCATATTACTGCGATAGCAATAATCGCGGTTGAATTGTTTTTTGTTCCGTTGTCTGTCTCCGAAACGCACCATCAGATCTGTATGAAATTTAAATGAGACTGTTTCGGAATAAAACTCTTTCAAACGAAAAAACTATTTTGCAAATCCGTCTATATATGACGGAGTTATGCCCGAACATATATTTAAAAAAATATTTTTATAAACATGTCGAATTGATAACCTACTTCTTTTTGAAGACGGTTAAAAACCGTTGTGAACAAGTAGTTAGGGTATTTATAAAGTCTGCTTTAAAAAAAATAAGAGTCCTTGTGATTTTATATCAAAATATACGTACACATTTTTTGATGTTACTAAAACAAAAAAAATTATGTTAAATTTCAGGGTTTTTTTATAAATGTTTAAACTTTAAATTGTGTATAGGTATGCAGATGTTAAACATAAATTACTTCAAGCAACGTTTTTATAGAAACCCTTTATTCTATCTATACATACATACCCTTACAAATATATAATATATAAGTGTCTGTTTGTAATATCAAAAAACATCTTGTTACTACCTAAATGCATAATTTTGAAAGTATATACCCATACGGTACCAACACATAAAAAAGAATCATTTTTTTAAATGTTTGCCTATTTGTTTCGGGTAAAATCAAAATCAAAAGTCATTTATTCAAATTAGGCTGAGAATCAACACTTTTCGAACGTCTTAATACATAAGACAGTCCCCCTAAAACGCCCACCCTTCACCACTTCCTAGTGCTTTAACTGGGAAGAAGAAGTGGCGCAACAAACTCCCCATGTCTGTTTAGTCGAAAAGACTTGATTCTATACATACATAGAATAATAGGTAATCTCCGAACGACAAGACCGATTTTAACGGGACTTTCACTGATGTTTTAACGAGTTACATAGGCTTACTTTTTATCCCGGTAGCACGATCCCATGGGGAAACCGACATTCGAACGACTAGCGTGTAATGTAAGAGTCGTGCTACAGCAGGAGTTATTATAGGTTACTATGAAAGAATCACAAGATAAGTACCGATGTTTGAAGCTAACACGTTCGATGACTTAAACTTACCTACAAACCAGTTCCTGCCTACCTAGGTCTTTGAATATTCGATAATTATTCATACTAAGTGCGTCATAACTCGCTTAGCGTATAAGTAATACGAGCTCTTATTTACCAACCTCTCATCTGTTAGAACCTGATATTTATAATTTATCTATTCGAAGCAAATTCGAAGTAAACATATCGAGAAGGCTTAAAACCTGCTTGGTTTTTGTTCTAAGATCTATGACGTCATTATAGCACTACAAGGTTCTTTTAGCGCGTGGTTAAAATTGGGACTAATGTCGCCATCTTGTTTTTTCAATAATTTTTTACAAAACAGTAGCGAAGGCAACTGTCAAATGGCGCCACTGTAGCTAGTTCCCAACACAAGCTAGCAATAATACAAGACGCAAGACGTGAGGTGAATTTATTTTATTTTTGCAAATTGTATGACCGTTTTTAGTACCTACATACATGTAAGTATATGCTTATATGCTACGATCCAATACTCCACACATCTGGTCACACACGCACGCGCCGGTCGCTAGTACTACGCAGCTGACCGTTCTGAAGAACATCTCTTTTGTTAGTTAATGTTTATTGTACTAGAAATAAGGACAAACTACGTGCTCCCTTTCACCGGCTTCATAAAGTTCATAACTCATTTGCTGGGCTTGGTATAACCTTTTATAACAAGCTTCCCTCTTCTTTGCTAGATTTACATTTTAGTGCGTTTAAAGCGAAAGTAATATCATATCTTTGTTCGAAGGCATAATATTCTATCAACGACTACTTAAACGATAAGAATTGTTGGTCGCTGTGATTAACTCAAGACAACGTTTGTGTTCTTTCACTAGAAATCGCTTAACTACTGACAGGTCATATGAATTACTTTGGGAACCGATCACTTTTCCGATTTTTTTTTGTTCGAATACCATTTTACCGAAAACTATTGACCGACGTCTCTTTTGCTACATGCATTGTTTGACATATTTTTAGATCATCGAAGTATCATGTGTCATAGGTATTATTTTACCGAACTTTGTTTCGCCGATTTACAAAATAACTTTTTGCTATTGGACGAAGCCTCTTTTGAACTTTTTTCATTTGCCAAATGATTTATTTGCCACATTTTCACCACACCGAAACAACATTTTACGGAATATTATTTGGTCAAAAATATGTAGCCGGTTACTTGGTAGCATTTAAAATATTAAATTAAAATATTGTCAGAAAAAATCAATATGTGCTACAAAATTTAGTGAGAAACGAATCGCTGCAAAACCGGCTTCACGCAGTCTTGTCTTCCCTACCCCTAGAGTGTAATTTAAGCCGGCGTAGGAGCGGAGCGGTAGGACGGCTTGCGAGCTGAGGAGCAGGTGGTTTGAAGGCCCGTCGCCGCGGCTGAGGCTGGCCGACTAAGCCGGCCAGCAAGCCGAAGCTGCGGTGGTGAGCGTTAAAATCATGTGCAACGATAAGCTCGCGTGGGGCCGCCCAAACCCCGCAGTGTCGGAGCCGTGACGGAAACAATGCTTGCTGCATGTTGCATGTCTGCTTGCATGTTGCATACTTGTTTGCACGCTGCATGCTTCCTTGTATGCTGCATGCCTGCTTGGATCCTGCATGCTTGAAGCAAGCATCCTTGTTTGCATGCTTCTTACTGGGACCACTTAAAACCAGTTTTGTTCCTAATCAACTGTTTTATTAAGTGCCACCTACATTTAAATAATGAATTAAACAAAACAGTGATATAATTAATGTTCGGAAACATAATAATTCGAACAAATGTAATTTCCGCTAAGTGTAACGTTGGTAAAAAGTTTTTCGACCAAGTGAAACGTCGGAGTAACGAAACAAATCGAATTGATAATAGGTCAACTGATACAGTGGCAGACGTGATTTCGATGAAGTAAAAAAAAACGAAACGATAATAGTTGAAAAGTTTTAGATGAAATGAAATTCGGTCGAATATTTTTCGAACTTATGATAGGTAACCGAATTACTTCATATCATTGTTTATTTTACTTGACTGCATAAACCATTTTTTTTTTTTGTTAATTAAATTTTTATTTATTGTTGAATGTTAATTATATGCTATTTATTATTGTATAGAATCAAGTTCTTTCAACTTAACAGACAGTTGTGCTGCTGGGGAGTTTGTTGCGCCACTTCTTCTTCCCAGCTAAAGCACTAGGAAGTGGTGAAGGGCGGGCGTTTTGGGGGACTGCCTTATGTAATTGTGACGTTCAAAAAGTACTTAATACTCTGAAATTAAAATCTACCATTTTAAGAAATATTTTATTTGATTTATTGAAATTATAAAGTTTGTGGCTTACACCAGTTACACCTATTTATTGAGTTTTTTTTTTGTGTCGGAAAAATGTTGAAGAAAGTCATTACGAAGAAATATTTTAGGTTAAAATTCAGACGTTTTCCATAACAAATACTTCATTTAAAATTTTGAAATCACCGAAATTAACGAAATGGAAACCAAAATTATGAATGAACACGAACACGAAGTAGAATTATTGTAGGCCGTAGGGACCCAGCTATGTTCACGCCATCTACAATTAGCCCAACTATCGCCATTGCGAAAATGTTTACCAACAGCGCCCCATTCGAGGTCCATAATCCTTCTAGTAGTGCATAAGTAACACTTTTTTATCTATTCTAAAATAGATTTTATCTCTTTCCAGCTCGAGACTTCCCAGACGATGCCGATGATGACCCAGACCTCCTGGTGCCAGCAATTCCAGAAGACACTCCTCAAGTCCCCTACAAACCTCGGAGAAGGTCGAATGACGAGGTCCTGGAAAGGTCCCGGGAGTATTACGAGCTGATGGCTGAGAGGAGAACCGTCAGGTCTTTCAGCCCGGAGCCGATACCTCAAGAAGTATTGGATAATCTTATAAAGACTGCTGGTAAGAATACAATATTTTTATTGTTCCTGTATGTAGTTTTCGCGGAAAACCGTTCTCGTGCAGGCCAGGGAAGCATGGCACAAGAGGGAGGAGACCTGTACTTAGCAGGGGGTGGAAAAAGGCTGCCAATGATGAAGATGATGAGGTAGCCTTTCGACGTTGCAAGCATGACGTAGTAAATTGGAATAATTGTAAGATGCGATGAATTTCTCAGTATCAGCCCGGTCGCGGTGTATTTTTTACGCTCCATTCCTTCGTTCATTTGTGGTTTCAGAAGACCAACATTCTGACAAATTATATTACCAAGCAGTATCGTACTACCCAGTAACTGGGTTGTGGAGGACAGATAGGCAGTCGCTCTATGTAAAATACTGATATTCATATGCATTAGGTTTGACTGGAAACTGACTTGAACATAGTTGGGAAGAGGCTATAGGCAGGTTGTTTTTTAATGGCAATAGGCTACAACAACATACGGCTCTGAAACTGAAATGTGGGAGTACTTTTTGTCCTCTGTCGAACTCTTGGGAGAATAAATAGGCCTGGTGTTATATTATAAGAAGCGTTTTAAAGGATAAGTGCTTGACTCAGGTACATAGGATGGTCGTTCCAAGGACTCCGCAGACGAATTGGCATAGCTTGACTAACAGCCTTTCCTCTAGTGAGGACATAACTTGAGGTGCACACACATTTATAAATGCGTGCCAAACACATTTCAATAAGGAAGCTACTGCAACCACGGTGTGCATCTTAATACCGTGGCATTTGGCGTGAACTTGGTAGCGACTTACGCGGTGAAAGTCCCTGTGTGCATACGAACCGATAAATAGCAATGTCACAGTTAAATCATTAACCACAAGGCCTTTTCCAAGTCTCTTTAACCTGGTGAAACAATCATGAATTCAAATACTTGAATCGAAAGGGATGTCTTTTTACAGTTAGACTACATACTAGAAGGTAATACTAGAAGTTACTATTTTATCAAAGGTTGTTAACTTCAAGCCCTAGAATACTAGAAGTACCAGTTTCCCTCTTTCGTTTTGCTCAGGAAATCCTGTCATTTCAAGTTTAGCTTAGAAAGTTGGAAAATATTTATAACTTCTATAACCAGCCTTACGTACTTTAATTAAATGGTAATAATAAATGTGTGTTTCCTATAAGACTTAGGTATCAATTAAGCAGCTATGTGCTGTAAGAACGCATTGATTCAGTCAAAGGAATGTTGCCTCTAGAGATAAACACAATGCAAGCTCGATTTATACAGGGTTATTTGTAAAACACCGGTAACCTCTCAGGACTATATTACTAACATCATAAACAACAACTTTTGTTCTACGACTTTTTACAAAACATAATACATTTACCAAAAACAAACCTTAAATATTTCGTTGTCCTATGTAACACATTTCAACTCTGTATTTTGCTGTACCTACATACATTGCCGCGCACTGTCCTCGTAGTAATACTTTTGGGTTAGTAACTCGCTACCCTTTTTGCGCAAAAGCCAAATTATACCTACAATCGAACATTTGACATGGAAATAACCTTGATATTTCACGGTACCTATGCACTAAACACCGTAATGAAAACAAACTAACAATGACATCTCACATTTTCTGTAAAGTTACAACGGTATAGCACTTGATAAAAGTATTTTGTATACGTACGTTTGGGAATCGTATGGCGTATTGGCGACACGCTTCCGAAACATTGTCATCACACCTAGCTAGCATTCGCACCATTTCCGTGTACTCGACATTGGAATATTGATACGCCATCATGTAAAGATAATTACGTATACGTCTGCACTGCCGAATTTCACTACAAGGACCCGTAATGACGCGACGCAAGCGCATCAAAGCAAACGAATGACTGAAGGCCGCCCGTAAATAGGTCAAGTTCAAGCGCCCCCGCCGCCCCCTACCCCGCTCCCCTCGCTATTGTCGGTACTACCTATCGCTTTCTTTTGCTTCGCATAGACTTCGTAACATTTAGAGCGTTGAATTTAAATATTTTTATTTTTGTATGTAAATCTGATGAATTAAAATATGATGAATTTTTAAAAGTCATAGAACAAAAGTTGTTGATTATGATGTTAGTAACGTAGTCCTGAGAGGTTACCGGTGTTTTACAAATAACCCTGTATAAAAGAAACTCGTTTATAATGTCTATTAAGAACGCATTGATTCAGTCAAAGGAATGTTGCCTCTAGAGATAAACACAATGCAAGCTCGATTTATATAAAAGAAACTCGTTTATAATGTCTATTAAGGTGTATAATAAATTACCAAACGCCTTTAAAGAACTACCTTTGCTTATGTTTAAAAAAAGCTGATTCAGTGGCTTAAAGAAAAATGTTTTTACACTGTTAAAGAATTTGTGTCACATGTCGAAGAAAGAAAGTAATGTCAATAAATTTGGTATACATAGATTTTATTTGTTGTTCAATTTGACATTTACTTATTATTATTATTTTTATTTTGACATTAGAACAATTTTCATGGACATTAACATTTCAATTAATATCTACATAAAATCTGAAATTTTATAACAATCATATTGATTTCTGATGTAATGTATTGTGAAATTAAATATTCGCAATTAATTTATTTTTGTAACGATTATAGTGATAACTGAAGGAATATTATAACATTTTTAATAATTTAATGTATTCTGTAATTATAAATATTTGCACACCACATGTAATGGTAGAATGTAAATGGCCACATTCATAATAACATCATACTACTTTATACACCAACATTTTGGCAAATAAAGTATTATTTTTATTATTATTACTATTAAAGACAATTAAAACTATAAAACTGAAACAGAACAAAAGGAAATAAAATAACATAACATCACACCTTGTTTCCCCTTACAGTTGGGCAGAGGTCTACATATACTACACCCACATTTCGCCAGTTATGCTTAAGTACCATGTAATAGAGGGCGAGCCTATTGCCATCAACCGGGCACAAGAAGAACTTCCACTAAGAACGTTCTACTAAGAAATTCCGGATTGAAAAACCCAATAATACTTTGCCCGACCTGTAAATCGAACCCAGAACCTACTGTACAGCAGCAGCGCTTTTGACCACTAGACTAACGAGGCAGTAAAATAAGAGATGAAATAATCTCCAAATAAGCCAGTGGTTGTGGCTTCTCCAAAATCTTTCATAATTAAATTTTATCAGAACCTAAAACACCGTTTTTGGGAAGGTTAAAGATTATACCAACACTACAACAAGCGTCGCGCGGCCCTCCACTACCATACATGGTGCTGTTGGTCAACATTTGTGCAATTTGTTTTGTACAATCATCATCTGCCTGCCATTTCCCGACTATGATGAGAACGACTTCCAGTCCTACCGGATGCAGCTGATTACCAGTATTTTACATAGAGCGACTGCCTAACTGACCTCCATAACACAGTTACTGGGTTGGTAAACCCTTGGTAAAATTGGTCGCAGAGTTTCTGGCCCCGTAACGACTGGCAAAGATCTACGAATGGCAGTCGGGACCAATGGCTTAATGTGGTTTCTGAGGCACGGAGGGGTCTTGGTATGTAAAGATGGTCATTCATCCACGGATCAACCACGGCAAGCGTAGTTTTACTTGATTAATCAACCCGTGCTGCCGTTATAACTTAGCCATAAGCTCCTTTGTTTTGTGGAATGTCACTTGAAATATAATTTAAAAACAAGATGGCGACATTCGTTCCAATTTTAGCGTTATTTCTGATTTTGCCGATTTTAGCGTTAGTTCCGATTTTGCTGTTACAAAAATTCGTAATTTAGCTGACATAGAGACAACCCGCTTAGTGTACTTTAGCTATTTTCATAGAGTAATGTCGTATGGTGTTCTGTTGTGGGGAAATGCCGCCGACATTCAGACTATCTTTGTCTTGCAGAAAAGAGCTGTTCGATCAATTTATAAATTAAGTCCAATACACTCTCTCAGAGAGAAATTTAAGGAGATTAATGTGCCTGATGACTGTGCCTTCATAGATTTTTTTTTAAATCTTTTATCTGCCCAAAAAAATAATGAATCAATCAATTCAGGTAAACAATCGCAAGAGAGAAAGAGAATGAAACGTAATAATGTCAATCTGTAGGTAAGGCAAAGGACACGTGACGTGTACAGCCTTTTTTTTTTTTTGGGAGGGAAATCATCAAATAACTTCTCCCGCTCTTCGTGTCAGACTTTTACTGACTAAAACCCACCCGTGTTCCCTCAGTTGCCTGTGTGGCAGGGGCGGTGGATTCTCTTTCGAACAACCCGCACCCCTGGCAGGAACACGTGTACAGCCTACGATACGTTTTCTATTTTTTGAACATAATTTGATTTTAATAAAATATTGATATGCATGCATTATTTTAATTAAATTTACGATATAAGTAGGTCCAATTATATTAAAATAATGAAAACTGTGCTGTAATTCTATAAAATAGTTCGCTAAGGATTATTTGTCGATTCCTGTTTGGCTGAATGTCGATTACTCGTGTTAAATAAACACTGACCTCCAATAAAAAAAAGAATTAATTAGACGGATATCAAGTTAAATATTTTAATGATCCTTATATTTTCACCGTAGGTATACAAACTTGAGAATTATTTAATTATATATATTTTTTTCTAAATTGAATGAAGGATTATACCATTACAGGGATTTTTTGGGTATTCACCTTTAAATCATTCATTAAACATAAGTTGTGCCTGAAAGCCTTTTATACCGTTAAAGATTATATTGAGGACAAATAACTGTTAAAAAAAACTTTTGCCAAAAAAAACATTATTTTTCACTTTTTAGTTACAGTACCTACCCCACTAATTCGAAATTTCATCATCCTTGGGGTCAAAACAATGCATATTTATGCGATAGCAGCAATCACGGTTCATTTACTGTTATTTTTTGAAGAGTTCCGTTGTCTGTCTCCGAAACGCATCATCAGATCTATATGAAGATCTAATTGAAATGGGACCACAAGGAAATCATCAAAATCGGTTTACCCAGTCGAAAGTTATGAGGTAACAAACATAAAAAAACATACAGTCGAATTGACAACCTCCTCCTTTTTTTGAAGTCAGTTAAAAAGCTTGGGATTGACCTGCTCCAACTTTTGCATAAATCAAATCAAATCAAATCAAATCATTTATTTCTTTGCAAACATGGTTAAAGTACATAGATGTTTTATAATAAAGTTCTCCATATTTTACCGTCAGGGCATGCAAAGGTGGTTGACATTACTTAATTAAAATTCAAAAATAAACATTGGAATTACAAATTAAAAAAGAAAAAAAGAAACGTGCAAATCAAAAATGTCAGCGTGGTCACAGCAATAAAAAAATACGACTTTATAATAGAATGTCAAACAGAAAATAAAAACCAGGATCAAAATAATAATGTCAGTCAGAGTAACCGTATGTCAGTCAGTTAGTGAATCATCATTCAGAAAATCGTTAATCGCGTAATAGGTTTTCTTAATTAAAATTTCTTTTAGCGTCCTTTTAAATTTTACTGTAGTCATATTTTTTATAATATTAGGTACTTTATTATATATAAGTGGGGCAATACCAAAAAAACTTTTTTGCATTAGTGCGGTTTTACATTTTACTTGACATAACTGATTAATGTATTGAGCCCGTATTGGATTTTTCCTGATCTCTGATAATTGTTTAAATAGATGTGGGTTAGACTTCACAAACAAAGCAGTTTCCATTATATATAAACATGGCAAAGTTAGAATTACTTATTAGCATACTGAATGTTGTTTTATTTTTTTTTGCAAAATAATAGGTACTCTTTGACATTTGATGGTTATTATATACACTTTGACATGAATATTTACTTTGAGAAGTATAATATAATTATTGTGACTGGGAGAGCTATGTGGGTCATGTGATTTTTTTTATTTCCTTTTTGTTTTTACTCTCTCTCTCTCTCTCTCTCTCTCTCACAGTTAGTTTTTAATGATAATCTGGCAGTTTGAGTACTTTATGCGGCCTACCAAGATGTCCTTTCATTGGTTCGTTTCATTCGTCGAATCGTTGTGCTCCTTATGTTCTAAGTTGACCTGCATGATTACTGACAAATGCGTGCGCTGACAGGACAGGTCCTCTCAATCTGTGTGGTTCTTTACTCAAAAGACCATATCAAACACCAATCTACATGGTCCTCAAATGATCTAACCACGATTATTTTAGTATTTTTTGTTTATATATATAGACATTGACGTTATAAATTTTATTATTAATATTATTCAGATAGGAAACGCCGACCTCATCTAGTTTTAAAAATATGATTGACGTATAAAAGTGTTTGTACAAACCTACTTACAGAAATAAAATCATTTATTATTTATCATTTATCATTTGCCATTAGTCCCTATATTGGCGTTAGTTCCGATACATAAAATTCTAATAATATAATGTTAGTACTTTAAAAGAGACCATGACCTCTGAGTTTGTTTCGGTATTTCTTTTCAGGGATCAGTCAGCTAGGAAATGCCGGAGCCATCTAGTTTTTTGGCCATTAGCGAAATTAACATTATAGAACCTATATCTACGATTATTTATGACAATCATAATGAAAACTCTGGGACCATAGTCGGTCCACAGCGGCCCATAGTGTCAAGCACAGAGTACCTTAGATTAAGTACCTATAGATGTAACCATTAAAATGACCTTCCTTGATAGAGCGAGATCGTTAATTGTCAGACCCATGCAAAGAAACAGGACACAATATATATTTTTTGTCTTTGTCAACATGGCCGGTTTTGTTGTTTGGCAAGATCTGAGTTTGACAGATTGTGACAAACAAGCTTGGCGTCTTTTGGATATTTCTGTGATTGTGTGAATTTACAGTGTTTAATGCGTATAAAAATTGGATAATAAAGAATATTTAGTGTAAGTGCGATGGTGGGTTGCAGTGTTTTGGGCTGTAAAAGCCGGAGTGAGCGAAAAATTGAAGGAATAACATTTCACACGTAAGTAGGCGAAATTATCATTTCTTTCGTTAATACAACGCCAGATGAACATCGATTATGATGTTTTGTAATGAATTCAGTGATGTGAGCCAAGAATATTG
Source organism: Polymixis lichenea (assembly GCA_949091785.1). NCBI lineage: Eukaryota > Metazoa > Arthropoda > Insecta > Lepidoptera > Noctuidae > Polymixis > Polymixis lichenea. Next base: position 616,763 of record OX420944.1, read on the forward strand.
AGTTGTGAAACGTGTTTTCAATATCTTAAAATAAAATAACCTAAAACTATGAACGGTTCAGGGTTGCCATAATGGCTACTTGAATTTACCCAAATAAATCATATTTCTTTTTTGTCAGTACATACATACGATTGTTGGGTTGGCTTATCATGGTAGGTACTCAAATCCTACCTACTTATATTATAAATTCGAGGGTTTGTGTGTTTGGATGTTTGTTTGTTACTCAATCACGCAATAACGTCTGGATGGATTTCAATGATATTTTGCACACGAGTAGTTTATTACCTGGATAGCATAAAGGATACTTTTCACGCGGATGAAGTCGCGGGTAAAAGCTAGTAGTATAATATTTTTATTGAGAGGAAATTAATTCTTCTGTACGTAAATTTTATATTTACTTACATGTATTTAAGTACTATAATGTAGTTTGTTTAACTTATTACTCAATAAAGATAAACTTTCGTAGCAAGTGAATAAAATGTTCTTTAAATTTCAGGTTTCCATCAAATCTTGATAAAAAGAAATGGCTGGATGCCACTGGACGAGAAAATTGGCTGCCAACAAAGTATTCAAAAATTTGTTCCATTCATTTTGATGATGATTCATTACTATATAAAAATAAACGAGTACAATTAAAACTTCACTCTGTACCAACAAAATATATACATGTAAGTATTTAGTATATGTATTTACTTTCAGACCAAAACACGGGACATGAATCGTATGTTGAGGTGACAAACATAGTGTTTGTACCAAAAATAATAGAAAAATTCTGTGAATTTTATTACACATGTTACTTACTAGCTTTTACTCGCAGCTCCGCTCGCGTGAATGGCAAACCCTCACGAACAATGCGTTTTTTTGGTATGAAAGGTAGGTACCTTATGTCCTTCAAAGAATGAGTGTGCAAAATTTCAAGATGAGTGGTTCAATAGATGGAGCGTGAAGAGGTAACAACCAAACAAACAAATGAACAAACTCACTTTGGATTTATAATATTAGTTAGGATATATTTTTTCTCAATCAAAGTTTTACTTGCTAGTTTAAGCTCGCGGTTTAAGGCTCGCGGTTTGAAACATGAACTACATACAGCAGACAGCTTTTGGGGACTTTGCTTTATAATATGTATAGATTTTATTATGAATTGTTGCAGATTAATCGTAACCAAGATCAGTCCAGTAATCAGGACGATGTGCCGTTGATACATCCCTCAACAAGCATATCTGACCACACTATGGTTCATTCTAATAATGCAATATTATTTTTAAATGTTACAGAGTCCAGCCTCAACAAATCTGTGTTCACAACAGGAAAATACTCCATTACCATCTACGAGCCAGGAGAGCAAAGAGAATTTTAATACATCTTTATCACCTCCTAATAAACGAAGGAAGGTGGTTATTTTACGAGAAGTGCAAAATATTCAACCAAAGAAGTCAACTGTGGTAAGCATACCTGCGCAAAAAGAAACAATATTTACCTGACGTACCGATTCTCTGTAAAACTATTGTCAATGTAAAAATTAATTTAAAAAAATCTTACGTTTGGAAATAAGAGTTACCATATAATTATTACGAGACGGACTCCCATGCAAAGGGTTCCGAACGAATCTCATTTTTTTTACATGTTACTTTCAAACTACTTCATATAGGTTTCCTGTAATCTATAGGCAAAGAACTATTATCTGTATTTTTTTCAAAATTGTTGGCTCCGAAGTTCCGGAGATAATAAGGGTGGGGTAATGGTCAATTTTCGTCTATTTTATTGAATAACTTGGAAACCATTTATTCTAAAATTACAAAAAAAAAACATTTAAGATTCCTTCAACAAGCCCTTTCATTTGATATGTCACACGGTGCAGGTTGTAATGAACCCTAAAAAATATAAAAAACTTACAAATATTTAAAAGAAGAACTATAAAATAAACTACTTAATTTCATTTTAGGCAGGCCCCAGCTATGAAGATGATGTAGAACCTCTTGTCCAGCCAGCGACTCTTAAGAAGGAAAAACGACTAGAAAATCTGCTGCAGAAAGAGAAGACAAAATCTAATAATCGTCGCAAAAAATTGCGTGCTGTACGTGAATCTAAACGACGATTAGTTAAAAAGACAGCACATTTACAAGATATTATAACAGAATTAAAATGCAAACTACAAATGCAATCTGAAGAATTAGATTTACTGTCAAATGTTGAATCTGAAAATGCAGATTTTCTTAAAAAATACCTCGATAAAACAAACTGTCCGCGAAAATATTCGCCATCCTTACGAAAATTTGCATTGTGTTTGCATTTTTTAAGCCCTAAGGCCTATGCATTTGTGAGAAAGCAATTTAACACATGCTTGCCCCATCCTAAAACATTATATAGGTGGTATAAATGTGTGGATTGTGAACCAGGATTCACAAGTGAAGCTTTTGAAGCTATCAAATTATTAGTTAGTAAGTCTAATGAAAAAATATTATGCTGCCTTAGTCTTGACGAAATGTCAATCCGACAACACCTACAGTGGGATGGCAAACGCACCGTCGGATACGTGAATGTAGGACATAATCTAGACACCGATAGTATGCCGCTAGCTAAGGATGCTTTGGTCTTTATGGTTACGGCGTTAAACTCCAGTTGGAAAATACCAGTTGGGTACTTCCTGACAAATGGTGTCAACGGAGACCAACGTAGTGAACTATTAAAAAATTGTGTACATTTGTTAATAGAATGTGGGGTACAAATAGTATCGGTGACATTTGACGGATGTCCTGCAAATTTCGCCATGACAAAAAATCTAGGCGCTCAGTTTAATGATATTAACAATATAAATCCAACAATAACTATTGAAGGTCAAATCATAGTAATAATACCAGATGCATGTCACATGTTAAAACTTGTTAGAAATACACTAGCCGACAAAAAAGAGATTTTGAATGCTAATGGCGAAATAATATCCTGGAATTATATTGAAAAATTGCATAATTTACAAAAACAGGACGAACTGCATTTAGGGAATAAGCTCAGAGCTGCTCATATTAATTACAAGAAACAAATCATGAAAGTTAGACTCGCTGCGCAAACTTTCAGCAAATCTGTCGCCGAGGCTCTTATATTATGCAAGGGTTATCTAGCCATAGAAGACTTTGTACATTCAGGTGCTACTATTGAATTTATCACAAACTTCAATGATTTGTTTGATATTCTAAATAGCCGAAGTTTATATTCATATGGTTTTAAAAAACCTATCAGTAAAGAAAATATGATGAATGCAAAATTAGAAGAGTTAGAAACATATCTCAAAACGCTCAGGTTCATAGAAGGTGATTTAGTCATTAATTCGGGAAGAAAAACAGGGTTTCTAGGGTTTTTAATTTCTATTAAGGCGCTAAGAATTATTTTTTACAAGTACATACATATTGAAAATGCTCCTCTTCGATATTTATGTACTTATAAAATGAGCCAAGACCATTTGGAGGTTTTCTTTAGTGCCATTCGCTCTAAAGGTGGGTTTAACAATAACCCTACTGCTCTGCAATTCGTATCGGCGTATAAGCGACTGCTGGTCCATGGTGAATTAAAAAATATTACCACAGGTAATTGCATACCATTAGATAATATTAATATTTTGACGTGCAATTCAAATTCGATTTGTCGTAAAATAAAAAGTAGAAGAGAAAGAATATTGGCTATGAATGACGAAAGTCTCGATGAAGATTCAATTGTTGATTTGCCCGAGGGTCATGACTATATAGGAAACTTTGAATTATCAGAATTTTCAAAGGAAGCCATAACTTACATTGCTGGATATTTAGTGCGCAATTTGAAAAAAATAATAAAATGTGATGAATGTTTAGGAGCAATATTTGCAATTGAAAAGTTTCCGGGTTTTATTGCTCAAAAGGATGTTGGCGGATTACATTATCCATCACAAGATGTTATCAAAATTTGTGTGTTTGCCGAAAAAATTCTAAGACAAACCACATCATTACACGGGAATTCATATTTTTCACAAAAAGGCACTTTAGCAAAAATTACTTGCAGTGTTTTGAAAAAATTTATTGGTACAGAAGTCTTTGCAGAAATAAAGAATCATATTAATGAACAAAGTCCTTTTGAAAATCATTTTGCATTATTAATTAAAGCTATCGCTTTTAGATATTTTGAAGTCAGGATTCATTATATAATGACGTCATTATCTCAACGAGATGAAAGAATCAGAAATATGCATACTAAGTTAATATTGTTTAAGGGTCAATAATTATCGCGGGAGACGCCCCGGGCGTCGGGGGCCACCACGTGGCCCCCGGCCACCGTAGGCGCGGGCCTGTGGACGGTGGGCTATGGGCTAGCTCGCCGTCCGTCCGTCTCATGACGACAGACCGTGTCGACGGCGCGTTCGTGTTCCACGCGCGCCTCAAAGAGAGTCAGCAAAAAGGAAGGGGTCCGTAAGGGCCGATACCTGCCGGGGTTGCGGGACTGTTCGAAAGAGATACCGTAGCCCCGGAACACAAAGGGCGATGAAGGAACATGGATGGGTTTTAGTCAGTAAAAGTCTGACACTCCCTCCTGCTCCGCCCAGAGCGGGAGAAGTCATTTGATGATTTCCCATCCGAAAAAAAAAAAAAAGGGTCAATAATTAAGCATAGGTATTTATTTAGGTATTTCCATAAGGTTTGTAATAAATATGTTTATGATAAAGACTGGTTTTATTTCACCACTAGCTGACCCACGCAACTTCGTCTGCGTCACATAAAAGAAATAAAAAAAATACCCCGTTTTTGCAATATTTTTCATTTATGCTCGACTCCTATCGGTCGAAGCGTAATGTTACATAGCCTATAGCCTTCCTCGATAAATGAACTACCCAACACTGAAAGAATCATTCAAATAGGAGCAGTAGTTCCAGAGATTAGCGCGTTCAAACAAACACTGCAGCTTTATAATATTAGTATAGATTGAACGTGTCGTGTGTGTTTTAAGTCGTGTCGGTCGATGGATATCCATACGATTCTCTTACCCCCCCCCCCTTGTAAAAACGAAATATTAGACCAAGGAGGTTTTATAAAAGTACCTATTTCGTACGACTACGACATAAGAGTTACATTATTGAAGCTAGCATTTAAAATGTGCTAATTCAGAATTTTTAGTTTGCGAAGTACTTACAGGTACTTATAATGTCTGTTCGCGATCAAGTAGAATTCATAATATATTTTACCTAATATGTGGGAATTGCCAACTTATTAGGCAACACCACAAAAATCTATTTCTGTTTCAAGTGTGGTCACGCCATGGTTACATCTATAGGTATATAATCTAAGCAGAGTACTTTTTTCAAGTGTTAACTTGGGAAGTCAAAGGCATGTCAAGGGAAATTTACCAAAAGGTGATCAAAAATAATCAAAAACGCATTGAGCTTTTCCTTGCAAAAATGTGAACATATTAAACAAAGAAAATTCTCAGCATCTGTTATGTTTTATTTATTTATGGTGCAGAAATCATGAAGTTGGTTCGAATTAATATTTTAATTCACATCTACAGTTTTTTAATGATCATAATCATTTATGCGATAGTAAGTACAGTGTATAATCAAGTACAATTCGTCAAACAGAAACGGAAAAGTGAAGTGGACTTGGGCGGAAGTTCTAGAAATACAATTCTTTTGGAACATTCTAAAACAATAAATACAGAGAAACAGACACAAAAAAATATTAGTTATAACACTAAAGACATAAAGGCACGTATCAAACTTATAAACCTAAGCCAGACGATTTACAATTTGTTTTTGGGGCCGGTGGACCGGTTCGGAAACGTTATAGTGATACAAGTCCATTCAGATGTGTTCTACTTTAGTCAACTTTTGGAATCTATGAAGAATGCCCACGGTATCACTAATTCGCTGCTTATCTTCTCCCATGATTACTGGGATGAAGAAATCAACAAACTTGTCAGAACTATCCGCTTTGCCAAATATATACAAATCTTCTACCCGTATTCATTACAGTTATACCCGAATGTATTTCCCGGAGAAGACTCTGAATTGGGCAGCGTTTGTAAAAACTTAACATTAAGAGATCCTAAAGCTTCTCAAGCAAAACTGCACTGGTGGTGGCTCGCCAACCAAGTTTTCGACAACATGCCCATTATAAGTAATTACGAGAATGACATCTTATTTCTTGAAGAAAGCAACTATGTTACAACCGATCTCTTACACATATACGCATCGCTTCGAGATGCTAAAACATTATACTGTCCGTATTGTGAACTGATAAGTTTGGCTGCACACAAGCGTCTGGGCACCTACCAGTATTGCAGGACACAAGACACAGTAGTGGTTGAAGTTTGGACTGATGCTATGCCCAAAACTGGGTTAGCCTTCAATAGGGAACTTTGGAAGGCCTTTAAGTCTTGGAGTAAGGATTTTTGTTATTATAATGACTCTCGTTGGGATAGATCTTTGAAGAATCTGAAAAATAGAAAATGGAATGGAAATATGTATGTGATGTCTATTCAAGGTCCTAGAGTTTTTATTTTGGATGAATGTGACGAATCTTTTGGCTGCAATACGCTGATTGAATTGCATAAGTTTATACAAGCAATATCTAAAGACCTGTTTCCTAGGAGTCTCACTGTAGCCTTAAGGAAAGAAAGGAAGATAAATAACGCTGAGCCATTAGGCGACTGGCTTGACATCAGAGATCAAGAGCTCTGCATGCACTTTACTAAACGTAGCCTTTGGTTTTAAATTGTATTGCTTTCAATTATTTGAATTGGTGGGTAGTTCTAGTTGATGAATTGAATAAAGGACCTTTAAATGTATTTTTGTTTCGTATTTGGTTTCAATTTGGCATTTTATTTCATATAGTCTGATTCTTATCTTGAACTACCTAAGTAGTCATAAATTCAGTTGACGATTAAAAGGATTTTGTCATGTTTGAATAATTTAATAATGGTAAAGGAAATGCTTTTAAAAACATAGAACATAAAAATGATAAAGCTATGAATTGTGTCGTAAGCTACTAAAAGGCTACTTACTTTTCGGATTTTAACCCACAAACAAATAAGTAGTTAGCTTTTTTTCATGTTATCTGTTTGTTGTCTATTCCATCAGTCATTGGCACATTTTTCCAAGTGTTTTCATTAAGTAGCTTTCAATGGCATTGAGTCAAAACATGTTTTCTTTTATAATTCAGTGAATTTAATTTTACAAAGAATTTAATTCCTAAATTCATGTTGCATAAATTTGAACCATGAATCTAAATCCAGAGCATTTAGCCCGTGTTTACATCCTAATTTTTATTCTTGTTATTTCTTCAGTAGTTTATGCAGTTTACCAACAAGTCATGTTTGTAAGGAAACAGAGGAGAGACCTTCTTCAGAACTACCAAGAAGATTCTGAAAATAACACTATCACGGATTACTTGGATATACAGTTTAGAAACAAGGTACAAGACATCCAACAGATAATCAAGATTAAAGATAAAATTAAAAAGATAAACATGGATCAGACAGTGTACAATACAAAGTTTGGGCCCATCACCAACGACACGCACATCGTGGTAATACAGGTCCACTCGAATGTGTTTTATCTACAGCAACTGTTGATGTCTCTTAGTGCTGCCAATGGCATTAATAAGGCTTTGCTTATATTCTCCCACGATTACTTCGGCTACGAAATGAACGAACTCATCAAAAGAGTAAATTTTGCCAAATACATGCAAATTTTTTATCCATACTCAATACAGTTGCACCCCAATGTATTCCCTGGGAAAGATGATCAGTTCTGTTCTGAAGGATATGTCTGCAAAAATTCAAAACGTAGAAACCCCGAGGCAGCTCAAGCAAAGCATCACTGGTGGTGGGGAGCCAACCAGGTTTTCGACAATATGAAAATTACGCAGCTGCAGCAGTTCAACAATACCATTTTATTTCTGGAGGAAGGCGATATTGTGACGATAGATTTCCTATACGTATACAAATTGCTTAGATACAGTAGATTGCAACATTGTCCATTTTGTGAGTTGTTGAGTTTAGGAGCACACACACCTAAACTATCTAAGTACGACAAAAAGACTGTTATATCGATAGAAACTTGGACAGATAAAATCCCTAGATCAGGCATAGCTTTTAACAGGAACATTTGGAACGCTTTGAAGTCAAACGGCGACGTGTTCTGTTACTACAACGACTTTAACTGGGACGGCTCCTTTAGGTACGTGGGCGAGCAGAAATGGGAAGGGAACGTTTTTATGACCGCTGTTGCTGGCCCCAGAGTATTGCGTCTTGGGCAGTGTAGCGACTTTGATGATGTTTGCAGGGATCGCCAAATATCAAAAGTGACATCATTCGCTAAGCAAGTTTCCGACAATTTATTTCCATGGGGTATTATTATGGTTGTTTTCAATGAAGTGAACTTCGATTTAAAACCTGCTGGGTCGTTCGAAGACGTAAGAGATCACGAGTTATGTATGCATTTCACTAAAAACAGCGTTTGGTTTTAACGTTTTTGATGATTTTTGTATTGTTTTTAATGTTTTGAACTTAAAAAATAAAGTCGAATAATAATGTTATGTTCACTACTGTTTTTTTAAATCATCTGGAGATCCTTTAAAGTCCTCCTTACCATATCCGGCGTCAGCGACCCAGACTACTTTTCTCTCCTTTTGTGAACTCTCTGATGGCTAGCAAAACCAAATTTGGGATAAAATTGTCGTTTGCAAACACAAATCTTAAGAATGCCCTAAGTCTAGGTGTAGCGTCAAGCTTTGTAGGGTGGCTAAAAACAGCTGGATCAGAGTAAGCCGAAGATCTAGTTAGATAGCGTGCGATTAGAGATGCCTACGTTCAACAGTTGACTGCTATTACGCTGATGATGAAGCAATTGAGTAGATTTGAGTAGAAGTTGTTATCAATTGTGATTACGTATGTAAAAAATTATACTACTATGTATAAAACGAAAGTATAGCAACTTTTTATAAGCAGTTTTATAAATTAAAGCAACATGATAAAAATGATTGATCTGGTATCCAGCGCTGGACAAGAATCGAGCGAGCTCTTGCCGATGGCTGATCCACTACCGAAACACACGATTAAAATACTGGATCAATGTTTAGAAGAACCTCCGATCGGACGGGTGTCGTATCTGGTGGGCAACTGCCCGACGATTGATTTTTTTTTTGGGTATGGCATCTCGCAGTTGACCTTAAGAGGCTCTGACTGCTTAACCGGGACCCGACGATTGAAGTCGGGATATTGTATATATGCTAGACGCGCGGTAAACTCTGCTTGCGCGATGCAGGATTTCTCGTAACATCAGTTTGATGCGTGATCTGATCGTAATCCCCTTTTAATTCTTCTAATGAGACAGAAAATTCTGAACGCCGCAGGTCCAGATTAACTGTTTGTTATGACCTTTACCAACGAAGAATATGGTGCTGGGACTGTATCATAAATAGGTAAACCCAAGAGAAAAAACAATTAATTAATTACGAAATTTAATCATCGTGACGAAACATTTAGTTTATGAACCAGACACTTTCATTAGCAAAGCGCATGCAAAGCTCTTGGTCTCGAACATCGCTCCAATTTCCTGACTCGGTTGAGTTCCAATCTTCATCAACCGTAACTTTAACTCTGAGACTCAAAGGAAACATGTATTTAGTAATCAAATTTGTAAAGTTATTCAATGCTTTCACTGCATCGCGCTCTTTGCAACCAACATCCTTGACGTCGCACTCGTCAATACGGAACACTCTAGGACCTTCTATAGCCATCAAATAAATATTTCCTTCCATTTTAGCTGCACCAAGGTATTTCAAAGTATTGTCCCACTTTGCATCATTGTGGAAACAGAAAAGTTCCTTCCAGGATTTGATATTGTTCCAAATCTTTCTGTCGAATGCGATAGCTGTACTAGGCATAGTGTCCTTCCAGGCTCCTATTGTAACAATACTTTTTCTTTTTTTATATTTCGATAACTCAGGGTCGTGTGCCGCCAAACTTATCATTTCGCAAAAAGGGCAGTGAACATTCCTTGCGTTTACAAGCAACCTGTATACAAATAAAACATCAAGAATCACATAGTTGTTTGCTTCAAGAAATAGAATCGGTTCAGAGAATTGTTCCAAGGCCTTTAAATGGTCAAAGATTTGGTTGGCTTGCCACCACCAGTGGTGCTTCGACTGTGCCGCTTCTGGGTTCCTGGACATCGACTTCAAGCAGGGGACACCTTCGATGCAGGACAAATGTTCGACCCCAGGAAACACTTCTGGGTGTAACTGTATTGAATATGGATAAAAAATTTGCATGTATTTCGCAAAGTTAATATGTTGAATGAGTTTATTCATTTTATCACTGTAGTAATCGTGAGAGAAGATTAGTAACGCTGAATTGATGAAATAGGCTTTTTTTAAGGAATTCAAAAGCCTCTCTACGTGATACACATTTGAATGGCATTGTATGACGATAACAAATGTTTGACGATTAATGGCTCCCATGTGTGCGTTGTGGATCACTTGCTTTGTATTAATTCGTTTTATTTTTGGTCGAATGTTATTCATCGTTCTCGTGTACATCCGCTGACTGATCAATTTTCTTCCTTTCTCACCACCAATTTCATCACTGTAATAGTTTTGGATAAAATCTCTTCGTTCCTTCTTTACGTACAAGACGTAAATCGTGGCTGTAGTTAGTAAGACCAATAAGAGGTAGACACGGCGCGAATTCATTACGCATCTCATGTTTATGTTTAAAATACATTTAGCAAAATATAATTTTCTAACTCTGTCACAAATACATATATAATTCAGAAAAACCCAAAAATAGTAGTGTTAGGTTCAAATCATAACATGGAAATGTCAAAAGTGACATGAAAATAGATTTTGACCCATTTTTGACCATTTTAAACCCGTGGATTTAGTAAGAACTTTATACGATTATAACTTGTGATTATAGCGTAGACAAAAATGAAAAAAACATAGAAACGTCCAAGACGAGTACGTCGAAATCTTAGACAATTTTCAATACAATCTTGTAGGTTCACTAAAAATAATGATTTTTACACCAGCCTCATTCCCTTTCAACGATGCTAACAAATATGTAATCATTCCAGGTTCCTCACCATCGGGGGCACACACAGAACCTTGGACTTTTGTCGTGGTTCAGGACCAAGAAATGAAAGCAGCCATAAGAGAGATCGTGGAAGAAGAAGAAGAGTTGAATTACAACAAGAGAATGTCAAGGCAGTGGGTGACGGACTTGAAGCCGTTTGCCACGAAGCCAGTGAAGCCGTATCTATCTGATGCCCCAGCATTGGTGCTGGTGTTCAGACAGACACATTCCTGGAGAGATGATGGGAAGAAAAGGATGCATTACTACAGCGAGATCAGTACGGCGATCGCTGCTGGAGTTTTGCTGGCGGCTATCCATGTAAGTTACATGATGTGGTTTTGGAGTCCCTGAAATGTTAATCAGCTGGATAGTTGCGTAACACCAAGTATTATTGTTTGCGTACCGCACTCATTTGTGACATGCCTTTCATTTTGACAGTTCAGCAACATTCATTGCGTTATTTATGTTGCTGAGGAGACTCATTTTTCAAACTTGTACTATCCTATAATATTATAAATGTGCAAGTTTGTACGTTTAAAGTTGTAGCAAGATGCAAGAATATGCTTTAACTGGCATGTGAACTGCCAGGGGTGCGGGTTGTTCAAAAGAGATACCGCGGCCCCTGGCACACAGGCAACTGAGGGAACACGGGTGGGTTTTAGTCAGTAAAAGTCTGACACGCCCTCCTGCTCCACCCAGAGCGGGGGAAGTTATTTGATGATTTCCCCCCAAAAAAAGAAAAAAAAACTGGCATGTGAAACATAATACTTTCCGGGTAAAATCTTTGTAATAAGCGTAATATTTTCTATAATTTAATTATTTAGACATTATAGGATAGTATTAGGCTGGTTAAAATAAAACTACACGTTTTTATTTCTTAATTTCACTTTATTCAGAGTCATAAACTGTAAAAAATATTGTCTAACAACTGGGCAGGCGGTGCAACATTATTTTCATGTCTGGCACAGCTTAAATACCAAATAATAGTCATAACGTGACGTGAGCATAGCAACCCACCCATCTTCGGCCGACAAGGCAATTGAGGAGCAGTCCATTTCCGGATTATTGATAATAACTTCAATAAGCTGCAACGTGTGTCTTCTGCGTTGCATTACGTCAACGCCACAATTATCACATCGCATTGGTTCCTCATTCTCACTCGAAGTACCTACGTCTAGCAGAGGAGTCCTAGTTCGTGCCGTGACTTGTCATTTATAGCCGTCATATTTATCGAGATCCATAATGGCACCAGGTTCACGTGAGGTGGAGATTCAACATCTGAGTAGGGCCAGATCATCATGAAGAGCGGTATCGGAGTCCATGATAAGAAAAACAAACGTTCAAAGCAGCGAGTAGAAAATAACATCCACAGTGCACGAAATACAGAGCATAATATTGTACTGGCAGGAAATGTTCTGTGGGCAGGAAAGCAAAGCGAATAGTTTTTCAGTGTTGTCAGATGTTATTTGACTTGACGTTAGGGATGTTCAATATGTAACGATACTCAAGTCGTTACAACGGAATTTGATTGATTTTTACATCGATTCAACAATATACTATCCACTAATATAAATTGATAAAGGCAGTGAGGATCGGATAAAAAAATCGTATTATTGTAAAATCGTACGGTAAAATCGTAGTGGTCAGTTATTTGTACATGTGTATAAAATGAGAAAAAATTAAAATCTCAAGAAAAATACTATTAAGGTGAATCTTGTCGACATTTTTTCCATACATATTTCGGAGTGTATTACAGGAACAGTGGACTGTTCGACAATGAACATCCAAAATTAAACATGGTATAGTTTTGTCTCATTATTAATATTGTCTGTACGGGAACAAAATACTAAAATAATAAGCCATTAAAAAGTTAGGAGCCAACAAAGATTGGTTTTTCTTGCTAATTTGACCAACTTTGGGCGTGTTTAAGTCATAAAAGAAGTATGAAATCTCCAAAACCAAGTCGGTATCGACAAAGCTCAAATATCGACCCGATCTTCCGAAGAACTTTTCTTAATTTTTTACGCGCCTGCTTTACTATATCTGATCCTGCATCTCACTCAATAACGTTGTGCGTGTAGAACTAGCATCTAACTACGCATCACGGGTACTACCTCTGTCGGACACGATGCCTGGTGAAACAGCGTGCTTTTAGCCAGGCCCACTAGCGAGTTTGAGCCCACGAGTAGTGCCCCCTTAAGGCTGTTATTTTCCATAAACACGCTTCTTAATCATTTGCACATTGGCAGAATTGTTCGGGCAAAACCGGGACTCTGTTTTCAAAAGAAATCAAATCAAATTAAATCTCTTTATTGCATCCATGTGTACATTTAGTTGTTTTACAATATAAGTAAGTTCTAACATGAAACCCGGTTAGGGCACAGCAACGTAATAATAATTTTAACATAATAAAAATAAACAAATGTGTTTTTTTGTGTATTATTACATGACTGTAATTATAGTAGTCTGTAATTATTAATTTATCTAGCTACTTATGTTATTCACTAATTTGTTTTTCTATGTATTGTGCGACCGAGTAAAAGTATTTTTGTGTTAGATATTCTTTTAATTTTCTGTTACATTTAATGAATATCGGTTCTTCTTATAATTGTTCCGGTATTTTTTTTTTAATTACAAAATTTTACATTTATTATTATTTTGTTTGTCATAGTAAGAAATAGAATTGAATCAAAGGCATTCAAAATGATTAATTAAAAGCGATTTTATATAGATTAAAGCGATACTCGGATCGAAATCATCCATTTACATTACAGACTGAAATTGATTTTATATTTCCGCGCTGGTAACACTGCGTCAAACAAATGGCTATGCTTTTTAACCAAAGAGTATAATAATATTGATGGGAGTTTTTAACTGGTGAATCCAGTTTCTATACTCTTTATTTCGACTTTTTGTAAGTGTACCACTACGTAAGTGTAGCTACTATGTGATGTGCAAAAATATTTCTTTCAGAATTAATAATATTGTGAGTAAAAATAATTATTACCGGGTGTTTTTTTTTTGAGGGTGGGAAATCTTCAGATAACTTCTCCCACTCTGGGTGGGGCAGAAGGATGTGTCAGACTTTTACTTACTAAAACCCACCCGTGTTCATCAGTTGCCTGTATGCTTGGGGCCACGGTTTATCTATCGAAAAACCCGCACCCCTGGCAGGTATCGGTCCTTGCAGACCTCACCAATTGGTGCTGACATCTCTTTGAGGCGCGCGTGGAGCACAAAGCGCCGTCGACCCGGGATTGGTCCTTACCGGACAGCGAGCTATCCATTACTCGCCGTCCGCAAGCCCGCGCCTACGGTTGCCGGGAATCAGCCTGGCATTCCCGACGGCCGGGGCGTCTCCTGTGGAGGCTAGGGCCGTGGGGGCACATATACTGCCTCTCCCGCACGAGCGCCGTCACCCTCTTTGCGAGTAGGTATTACTGGTTGGTAGAAGGAGGTGACGGCTACCCATGCACTCTCGCTCCGTATCATGGCCTGGACCAGGGCCAGACGCGAGAGATCGCTGCCGCCGATCGCCTCCACGAGGACACGGCGGTGCTCAGCCCAAACCGGGCAGACCTCCATTGTGTGCTCCACCGTGTCCTCAGGGCGATCTATGCAGTATAATTACCGGGTAAATTGGTGATTCCCGTTGGCACTCAGATGGTTTGTAACCTGGAATAACACATAGGATACATTTTTTCCCGATAGTACGCTCCCGTGGGATAGAATCCGACCTCCACGCGGGCGAAGCCGCTGGCAAAAGCTAGTAGTCAATATTTAAATTCATTCATTCATAATCAGCTTATAATGTTCCCACTGCTGGGACACAGGTCTTCCCTCTATGAGAGAAGGAGTGGGCCGTAATCCACCACGCGGGCACGGTGCGGGTTGGTAGATGTCACATGTGTTCAAATTGTTGGTTCTAGGACACACCGGTTTCCTGACGATGTTTTCCTTTACCGTTTTGAGAGCAGTGCTGATAATTTACATAAAGTAAAGTGCTTGCTTGTGTTCGAACACACGACCTACGACTAGTCGCAGCCGTTACCACTGGCACTGGGCCACCACATGATAACATTTCACAATGTGAGCTTAGGTGGTAGCCTTTAAAAAGACATGACCATTGTGGAGGGTCACACAATAGGAGATTGATGAAGCAGTGGATGCATATTAGCAAGATTGTCAAACACTTTCGAATTACAATAATTGAAAGTGTGCTACGCAATTAGAGTGCTGATTTATTGAAGAACAAACACAGCAATCAAAATTAACATTAATGTAATTGATCATGACCATGAGCATAACAAGGTATATATGGGCGTCAAATCTTTACTTGATTTTAGTTTTATGATTGTTTGATTATTTTGTACCCACTTTGACTTTCATGTTATTTAATAAATGAATACTTACTTGTATTTCCGGTTAAGTCTATAAATAAGTTTTTATTTTGATGTAAGTACCTATTTAAAATGATGGTTTCCGGTTTAATTTTTTACTAAATGTATATTTAGTTACTTACTTCCTTTTGACTTGTTTAAAATATTGTAGTTTTCGGTTGAATTGAAAAGTTTTTATTCTGATACTTCCTTTTGATTTATTTATAATATTGTGCGTTTCCGGATGAGTTTATATTAAGATTCTATGTAATATGTATTTATTTTGACACATCCGCTTGATTTATATATCCTGCGACTTCGTCCGCGCGGAAAAGTTCATTTATTTTTTATATTATATTATATAATATTAACAAAAATAAATAAAATTTCTAAAATAGAAGTAGCCTAAGTTACTCCTTATTACATCAGCTATCTGCCAATGATAGTCCCGTCAATATCGGTCCAGCCGTGTCAGAGATTAGCCGGAACAAACAGACAGACAGACATTTTTTTTAATATTAATTAATAAGTTTAATAGCAGACACTCCAATTTTATTTATCTGTTTATATTCTACTTGGCGGCAAAGTTTCGCGTAATGTTTGGCGGGTAAACTTTGGCGGTAATTTTTTAAAACCATTGTGATGAATTATCATTATTTGTTCGTCGCTCGTGGAATAAACACCTTGGGTTGGAGTAATGTATTTTCTTTGTACTCTCTTAAACATTTTACTGCCAATTTCTATTACTGTGTGTGTGTGTAATATATTGGTGCAAAGCAATATATCTGACTCCAACAACGACGGCTATGAAGCGCTGACATATTCAATACATTTTGGGATCTCGTCTGGATCCCACCATATAGTATTTCTTCTTCCGTTGCTTTATTTCTTTTACATTACCCAGGATTACCCCATAAACTTAGTTGTGTTTTCTTTGGGCTCATTCATTGTAAACATGAAATCAACTGCAGATCAAAGCATTTATTTCTGGCGGTTGATTGCCTAGTATTCATCATTAATAACCTTGACTAGGCATATAAAGTTCAACCCAGAAAAATAATTTATTTCTTTGCTTTTGCGTAAAGGCCTTGTTATTTTGGCTTAGCTTTGTGTCAATGATAATTTAGTGCAACAGCATCTTTTTGGAGGTCCCTTGATCCAAATTCTTCAAAAGAGGTTTCTAAGACCTTAACTTCTGATAATAAATGGTCTTATTTACCAAGGTCGGATTGGTAATCGCAGGTTTATGTTGTTGCATGAGAAAAAAATCTATAAATATATTATTGAGATAGCTTAGGCAAAAAGCAGTCGGGAAATGTTAGTTTTAGCTAGTCAAGAAAATCTCCGTTCTCTGTTCTTGTTCTGGTTCCTCGTTTTAAACCCACCCTTAGAATAATACTTCTACCTACATATGTGTATACTTATTCAAATAAACATTTTATAATCACGATTAATTTAAATTCCAGTACTGTGGCCTGGTAGCCCTGACCTCAACACCCCTCAACTGCAACGCACGTCTCCGGGACCTGTTATCCAGGCCGCTGAACGAAAGACTGGAACTACTCCTGCCTGTTGGGAGACCACACGAGGATGCCACGGTACCAGACCTCCAGCGGAAGAGTTTGGAAGATATCATGGTTAAGATCTGAAAGGCTGATTTGTGATCATTTGTACATATTTAGAAAGCTATCTTGGATTTTTGGGTGGGTTATTGAAGTTTTAATGGATGTAAGAGTTCCCAGGTTTGAAAATAGTAGTCGTAACTTACTATGCAAATTGTTATTATTGATCTTATTGCCCATGTCCAGTTACATGTTTAAAGCCTTTTATGATTGATGTTGATCGATATAGCTAAGACTAAGATTGTTTTAATAAAAGTGGATTGGAGAAAATTTTGAATTGTTTAAAAACCATTAAAAAATCGAAATAAATTCAGTAACAGATCTTTGCATATTGGATACAAGTTTCCTTGTCTTGATGAAAATGTAAATAAAATAATTGTCTAATTATTCCTAAGATTATTTAAAAAACCTAACAGTAATTATTTCCTGAACCCCAGTTTTACCTCAAATAAAGACTTTAGTACTATTGCAATACGTTCGGTTATTTAATTTTTTTTTGTGACATTCTTTAAAGTTATGTAAAATTCTAGTAAAACACTTCTCCTGACCGAATTTTGGTTACTATGGGAATTATGGTGTATCTAACGCAATATCTCGGAAATGGTGAATTTACCAAAGTCAGATATCTTTTATCTGTAGAATAAAATTTACGTCTGACAATTTTACTATGAAAATCTGTCAAAAATTCAAAATTTATTCACATGATAAAACTTATTCTAGATATTAACACTTTCACTGTCCATGCATTACATGTAATGCACTGATGAGTTAGCTCCGTACGTCCGCGCATGACATACAATACACTATTAACCACCAAGAATAGTGTTGTTCACGAGAAACTTGCAAAATCAATCAAATAAAAAAAATCAGATAATTCTTTCAACATGCCAAGTACGTAATCTGGCTCCCTAGGTTGCCATATCTAATATGTAAAAAAAAAAAAGTAAAACTTGGTATATTATATTTCAATCAAACAAAAATAAAAATGTTTTTTCTTACTAAAATTCAACTTAAATAAAACTTTTTTTTTATTTCTTTGGGGGGCTACGCTAATAAACTTTTCTTGAGACATAATAAGTCACCTCCATAGTCGATACAATATACTGCATTAAGTGCCACACAATTACCTTTGTATCGTGGCACTATGTCACCTAAATCGTCAATGGCAACAAATGTATTTTTACAATCCTCACATTTGCCTGAAAACATTAATCCCTCGTCGTTTAAGTACACCATTGTGTGTTTTGGTAGAAATTTAAAAAATAGTTTTGTCCATATAATTCTTGGTAGACCCAGATTGATTAAGTCACATTTTAGATCATGTACCTGAATCAAAAAAAATACTTGATCAACTTGGTAAGCTATATTATAGCTACTCGTAAATAAACACAAAAGTCTTAAATGCCTTACATTGACCATGTTTGTTACCTATACATCGATCGTGTTTCGACGTACTTGGACAACACTATTGGTCGGCGGTTGAAGTTCATACGTCCATGCATTGTATATAACGCACTATTGGACGTGCAATAATAATTGTATTGATAATCTTAGGACAGTGAAAGTGTTAAAGTTTGGTGAAAGTCGCCCTTAGAGAAATAAGTATACAGACAATTTTGATCTAGAATTTTTTTTGATAAAAACTTACCGTTTACAAGAAAAATCCCAAAAACGCAACATTTAGACCCTTGACCTTGAATAACTTTTTAACAGACATGGGATCGATGGGGACGTTTAGTAATTTATTTGTAATGCTGTAGCGAAGGTCCTACCAAAATTCAGTTCTTTGGGATTTTTTGTAATTTGAAGTGTCTATTTTGACCAGACTAAAGGGACGACAATCCAACAAGACCAGGGACCCAATTAGACGCAGAACCATATTGACGTGTTCCAAGAGGTATTAATTCCATGCCTCCTACTACTGTGCTAGACAGCTACTGAGAAATTAAAAAAAAATAAAAGACAACTGTGCAATACGGCCAATATGGGTCCGCAAAATTTTAATGTCGTAGGTAGACTAGGTAGGACCGTATTCGGTCACAGCTTGGTCGAAGCCAAATGGGTGTGTATAAAGGCCCTGTATTCGCTAGGAGACAAATGTCTTGGTACACGTGTTGCGGGACATTTGTGGCTTAGTGAATACGAGGTTTCTTATCTTTGATGGTGAAAAAGATCGTAGCAGGTGAAGACTAGTTTCTGCAACACTGGTAGTACTACTTGCTACCACCATGGGAAAAGAGGAGAGTTTAGGCAAAGTCTGTAGTTTTCGGTAACACAATGTCACCAAGGAAATTACTCAATGCCAAGTGCCAGGCTTGTTTAGCAGAGTAGCCCTAGTAGGACATTGCTGAGTAGGTGTTTAGGCAAAACAAAAACGACTTTCACATACATTTTATTAGAAAAAGTCTGAACACAAACATTACATCGAATTTAACTGGCACAGGCCTGACGGGCTCGGGCGCGGTTTAGCAGCAGCAGCGGCGGCGTTTGGGTTTGCAGCAAGGAGGGCGGCGCTTGCGGCGGCAACTGCGCTTGCGCCGGCGTCGGCTGCAGCTGCGGCGCCGGCGCTTGCGGCAGCTACGCCGACGCTTTTTGGGACACTGACAATTATTTATATTAAGTATTGTGATATTTACAATGCTTTTGGTCGAAATTAAGTCGCCTGATTATCGTCAGGTGTGTCGTCACTACACTTGTGTTGTGCTTCTAGCGTAAACGATGGCGTCACAAAGTGTGTGGGTCCAGTGACAGCGCGCGGTGTTCCTACATTCCTCCTACAATCCTATGCTACAAGAATATTTTGGCGCCTGAATGACATTGACATGGAGGCGTTAACATTTGTGAAACTGTCACAGGAATTGTACTTAGTGACAAAACGACATTAGTTCGGATTTTGGTCACGCGTCAAAAGAACCGTGCACCGTTGTGTGTATATCCACACCAGTGCACTTTCATGTTCATCTTGCGTTTTCGTCTGACGCATGTATGAAGTGCCATATCGCATGCAAATGGTTCTTTTTATTTTATTTTCCACAGTACTTCATAATATCTACGATAATCTTCGATAAATTCCAATGCTTTAACTTTATCTTCCGCCATTTTGTCATGTAAAACGCTAGGAATGTTGCACGTGAAAGATCCGG
Organism: Polymixis lichenea; assembly: GCA_949091785.1. Classification (NCBI taxonomy): domain Eukaryota; kingdom Metazoa; phylum Arthropoda; class Insecta; order Lepidoptera; family Noctuidae; genus Polymixis; species Polymixis lichenea. The sequence continues at coordinate 637,001 of OX420944.1, forward strand.
TGAAAGATCAGCGTGCGCTACGGGCATGCGCTGTCATTGAACTAGTTTTAGCGCATGCGCTATGGGGCTTCATGCATGCGTCAGACAAAAACGTATGATGAACATGAAGGCGCACTGGTGCTGACATACCTTATGGGATCCTAGTGGTACACAAATATTCGTGTCGGCATGATTCGGCACAAGCTGGGCGGGATAATCTAATTTACGAGTAGATTATTTTGACGCCCGGCTGTGCCGAATCCCGACCGACTCGACAAAGCCACATGCTCAGGCTCAGTGGCATGCACCGTATTGAGGCACCTATTCATAGTCTGGTAGTTTATTCAGGGTATATTTACACAAGAGCGGCGGCGGCGTGGCGGACAGCATTTCTTCTTCTTGCGGCGCCGGGGGCAGCACTGGTCCTCGGGATCCTCGCCCGTGCCGGAGCGGGACAGCGAGTTGGTGCGATGCTTGTCGCCCCCGCGTCTGCTGGGGATGAAAATATACATCACACAACAACGACCTGATGTCCGGTTCACTCGAGAGCGAATTTTATGTTTTGTTTCATTCCAAGTTCAAACGACACCGAACAAAATTCTATAGGGTAGTTCATCTATTCCTCTCATTTTATTTTTCGATCATTAGGTAAGCCGATGTTGATAGTTTGGAATATAAAACTGATGCGAATATACATAAATTTGTGGCAGAAGCAACAGGGATATCAGAACGTAGTGTAAGGAGAGTGATTACTGAAAATAAAACTTCCTTGCAAAATACGGGGGAAGCAAAATGTATAAGGAGAAAAATAAACCAATTTTATACGGTTGAGAAAAAAAATCCAAGTCTTCGAAAACTAGGTATTAAAAGAAGATAACATTTTACATTGCGGATTAACTTTTTAAGAGAACTTTTGCATAAACTGGGATATTCAATTAAAAATGTAAATCAAAGAGATCCATTTTAATACAGAGAGCAAAGATTGTTGAATGGCGAGTGAAATACTTGAGAGCCATAAGAAAATACAGAGCCGACAACGGAAATATATTCTTTGTGGACGAAACCTACGTCAAACAAAGTCACAGTGTTAAAAAATGTTGGCCATCTTCATTCGAGCCTGGAATATATACCAATATAGGCAAAGAAGGCGTTTAATAATAGTTCACGCTGGTAGTCGGAACAGGTTAGTCGATGATGCTTTGCTGGTTTTTAAATCCGATTAAAAAACGGGGATTATCACGGTGATATGAACTGAATGGTGATATGATATGAACTGGTTGCGAAATCATAACGTGCTATTTTCTCCCACAATGATCAAACCAGAACTCTTGATTAATACGACTCAGAGAAAATATACACAATTGATGAACTTCTTAAAGCTGCAGGTCATACTGTTCTAATGCTACCTCCATACCATCCAGACCCAAACCCGATCGAGCTTGTGTGGGCAAATATATAAAATTGCCTGGCCAGAGATCACATTAATGCAACTTTGGACGAAAAAATTACAATACTAACCTAATAAGGTTATTTTCTGAATTCTCCGAAAAATAGCAGAATTGTGATGACAAAGTACAAGAAAAATTAACAAGAATACTGGAATCATTATATTAGACTTGATGCGAAATCATTATAAACTTACAAGATGATTCAGACTCAAATTCAAAAAGTCCAGAATCAAGTGATTTAGAGGATATGTCAGAATAATTTCATATATTTGTTTTTGGTTTATTTTAAATTAATAAATAATTACAATAAAAACTTCTAAAAGTTTAAGTGTTTTTTAATCATTCACTTCTATTGTTCACTTACTAGGCATGGTTCATCTGTTTTCTATTTTATTAAGTGTGATATCTCGTGATTAGTCATCACTGTCTATAATCTCATGTGCGTTGTGAACACTAGGCAACCCGCCGCCTCACCCTGTCGGACCTAAGGCGCAGCCAACTATGTAGTTCCGCTCGGACTTTAATTAACATTTTTTCCCCTTTTGGATTCAATTTGTTTTGGTTCGAGTGGATGTTAGCTTAATCGACATAGATTGGACGAGGCTATGACGCAGCATGATCACTTCACAATTTTCAGACGACATACTTCGCTGAACGACTAGTAGGTGGCTTAGTTATGATACCAACCAAAGCCAGCATAGAGTTGGGCAGTTGGCTTTGGTTGATGTCATAATTTCACATGTACTTTAAATATTATACTGGGTAATCCCATCGACGCGCAAACTGCTACCATTGACTCAGCACATAATAGTCTCATAGCCACTCCCAGCGTAGAAGTATTACGTCTTGCTTTTATTTTAACGACGGAAGTCGACCGTTTAGAATCACGTAGGTACCTACTGAATTTATGGTCACGTCACAGCTTACACTACTGCGAAAAAATACGAGTAGACTGTCAAGTAGTTACCTTCTGCTCATGCGATCTTCTTCATTAGCAGGGTGTTCTCTGGAAAAAGAAGTTGGATCAATTCCAGAGATCTGCAAATATTAACTTGCCTGTACGCACAGGTGGAAATTGTTTAAGATGTGGTGGAATTTAGAAAAGCAAGTTTTACATTTCACCACACCTAAGCAATTTATCTGCCGGATACTCAAGCAGCTGATCAATATTACAGTGAAGTGTCATGCTGTGTCGGGCGCTTCTGTATTACGCGTGGCGCATCTGTTAATGCCTCACTTAATAATGAAAAATATACTGACTGATTCTCCGCGGTCTTGTCCTTGACGTCACCATCGTTTTTCTTCCTGGTTGCGGAGTTTGGTATCTTATCATGGTGTCCACCGGAGTGGCGACGCGCAGCTGCTGCTCGGCGACGCCTGATTCAATTGTAATAGCAAAGTTTAGGCAACGCAACAAAGTGTCTACAAAGCACTGGCAGGCGTATATTTTTAAACATCTTTTTGTAGGCTTTTTTTTAACCGACTTAAAAAAAGGAGAAGGTTATCAATTCGACTGTATGTTTTTTTTATGTTTGTTACTTCATAAATTTCGACTGGGTGAACCGATTTTGATGATTCTTTTTTTATTTAAAAGCTCGTGCTTCCCGTGTGGTTCATTTCATATAGATCTGATGACGCGTTTCGGAGACAGACAACGGAACTCTTAAAAAATAACAGTAAATAAACCGCGATTGCTGCTATCGCATAAATATGCATTGTTTTGACCCCAAGGATGATGAAATTTCGAATTAGTGGGTACCTACCCCACCCACGGTAACAAAAAGTGAAAAACTACCTAGCATCCAATTAATTTGAACTTCGGACTATTGTCTTTAAACTCTGATCTGTCATTGTCATTATCGGTACTATCATTATAATCAGATTTACCATCAGAATCAGAATCTTGATCAGCGGAGATATTTTTAGAAACGAGAACAAACTTTACTAGTAGGTAGACGGTTCACACATTTCGTAATCAGTAGAAGCGTGAATATTTTTTACAGAACCCGCACTTATATTATTTGATCGTTCTTCATCCGTGGTTACAGTCAATGTAGATGTTGGTTATTTCAATCGTGTATACATTTTACTAGCTTTTGTCAGCGACTTCGCCCGCGTGGCGGTCGGAGAGTATCCCACGAAAACATACCTACTACCGGGATAAAAACTATCTAAACGATCTGCGTGCCAGATTGCCAAACATAAAAACTTTCACATTTAAAATATTAGTTTGATTAAGTATGATTAGACCACTTTCATTACGTTTGTAGTGTATAATTATAAATAATGAGGACACGGTGGAGCATACCGTGGAGGTCTGCCCGGCTTGGGCGGAGCACCGCCGTGTCCTCGTAGAGACGATCGGCGGAGGTAATTGCTCGGATTGGGCCAGGCCACGGTACGGAGCGAGAGTGCATCATGGGTAGCCGTCGCCTCCTTCTTCGAAACAGTAATGCTCGCGAAGAGGGAGGCGACGCACGTGAGGGAGAGGCAGTATATACGCCCTCACGTCCCTAGCCTCCACAGGAGTCGCCCTGGGCATCGGGAATCCCAGGCTGATTCCCGGCCACCGTAGGCGCTGGCTTGCGGACGGCGAGTAATGGGTAGCTCGCTGTCCGGTAAGGGCCAAGCCTGGGTCGACGGCGCGTTGTGTTCCACACGCGCCTCAAAGAGATGTCAGCACCAATTGATGAGGCCCGCAAGAGCCGATGCCTGCCAAGGGTGCGGGTTGTTCGAAAGAGATACCGTGACCCCCGGCACACAGGCAAACTGAGGGAACGCGGGTGGGTTTTAGTCAATAATTTCGTAATATCTTTTGAATGGAATGTCCGCAACAGGTATTGATACATTCTTGAATACGAAATAATTTATTTGTATAAGAATTAATACAAAGGTATGGATAACATGGTCTGATTTTGTTCGGCATTTCTATCAACTTTTAAAATGTACAAGTAGTTATAGTAACATAACTACCATAGTTGGACATATGGTATTGCAAAGATTTTTGTAGATATTGATATGTTCTATAATATTGTAGAACATTTTTTTGTTCTATCAACAATACCGCAGCGCATGCGATGAAAGACATTTTATGGCAAATTTTTTACACCCTGGGTTAGTTTTAGTAGGGATTTGTAAGGATCTCTAATTTTTTCTAGTAATAAATGTAGCCTATGTCACTCAATAACAATATTTTCTAACAGTAATATATTTTTTGAAATCGGTCCAGTAGTTTTTATGTTAATTCGTTACATACAAAAATACAAATCTTTCCTCTCTGTAATATTATATTATTATAGTGTAGATGTGTAGATTTACTTTCCGTCGGTAACCTCCAGTTCTATTATTTTTTTTCCACCGATTATAGTCCATTTTCTCAAAATTAAGAAATACGGTTATCGTTATGACAAAATGGCGTTTACAATGCTGTAAAAGATCTTATTGAACTTTCATACCACTATTACACTGTATGATGGCCAACAAATAATGTTTAGAACACCTTTAGGGCTGTAATAGATCAATTTAAATTGTTTTCTCAACTTCAATAGTTAGGTCGAATGAAAGCCTTGCAGTAAGCTATCATATGACATTAACGGCCAGTTTCTTCATCAACAACTAAAGTAATCAGTAAAACCATTGACTTTTACTTGACCTTTACCGATACTACGGCGAATGTGTTTCTTCATTCAAGTAACAGCTATAATAAAAGTCAAAATAGTTGCCATTACACAAACGTCGTAATTCCCACAAAAACTCGTGGGGAGCTTTTTTTACACATGGCAGTGCCAGCCACAATTTAACTATCAAATGGTGCCGGCCGGATGACAAAGTGAAAGTTCTCGAAATATCGTGCTATAAAAGCTACTCTTACGACGAATTAGTAATTCAAATGCTTTCAAAGAGCTTTTATAAGACTCACGATTGCATGAACGCGATCAAGAGATATCTTTATATAATTATCGTGTAAATGCGATATGAATTCGCCGAGTCCGCGTTTACTCGACATGGTTATAGAGCCAAAAGCGATGAGTGCTAAATAATCTAGAAAGCTGCTTTAATACGGCTTTTTGAAATAATAGGATCTTTCATACGAGTGTTTTTCGATCCCTAGTCGTGAGAGTAATTGCTTATACGATCTTTTTGCTAGTTGGGTACTAACTACAATACATTAACGGTTTTAGTTTCTGTATTGAGTCCAATAAATGGCTTACACTCATACCAGTGCAGTAGCAGTGTCTTTACTCTCTATTTATGCGCCCAAGTGTTAGAGGTAGGTAAACCGCGGAGAGTAGTGGTGGATCACTTTTCACCCTTATGCCTCTAAGCAAGAAGGTTGGAAAACGGTCAACCACCGCTGTCCGGGATGGTACATACCAAGCTTGTCACTCTTACAAGTGGAAGAGCTCTTATCAATCCTTGATAGGTACTTATATCAGTCCTTGATAGGTACAGACTACTAAAACTCACTTCTGTTGGAAGTCGACGTAGGTCTTCAATCTAGCGGTGTATCGCGGCGCCTCGGTCTCGCTGCGCTTGCGCATGAACACCACCACGTCATCGTTAATCTTCTTCTTTTTCTCGTCTTCAGGCTCCATGGGGCCACGCGACATCCAGTTCAGTGGTCACCTGCCGAGACAAACATCAGGGGGCTTGTATAACAGAACTGGCATTGCGTCAAACAATAAACTATAATATTTTTGGTCTTTGATTGGCGATCTGTGCGCGCGTTACCAAGACCGAAAAGCCGACTTTGTGAAAGACGGATAAAAAATGGTCTGACCAATAAAGGTTGTTATTTTAGTAAGTTTGGAAGCCTTAAAAAATACAAAATTTGACACGTTTTCTCTACAGGTGCTGTTTAACAAAGCACAAAACTATAAAAAAATTAGAACATTGCCAAAAGATTCTTAGAAGCAATATTGGTTACAAAAAGAGATCCGATTGACCTACAATAAGTACCTACCGAAAGTTATTTTAGGCATTTTCATTTTCGGTTCGATTCCCGGCAGATGCATTTGCTTATCAAAAACCTTTGAATGCAATATACATTTATTTTACTTAAACAAAACAAAAAAGAAAGAATACAATTGTTTATTCTGTAAATAGGATATATCGCAATCACTTTTACACGTCAATCTAAAAAAATAAGTCAGATGGAGTCGACGCTTCCTCTATCTATCTCGACCCTTGAAAACATGGTGAAACCAACATTTAACCATTCTCTTTTTCGGTTAGATGTTACTGTGGCTCGTCTTTTATACAGCGCCCAATTATTTGATTAAATAACTACTGTCAGAAACAAAAAACTTCAACTTTGATAAAAATGACCTTAACTTTTGTACTTTTTGGTCAGTGGGTCGGTTTTTTACGTAATTTTGACAAATAAAACGTGCGGAAGTTTTAAAATTTAAAATGCGCATCCTGCACCACCTGTATGAGCCCTACAATTTCTTCTTGGAAAAAAAAATAGAACATGAAGAAACTGCAGTTGACGGATTGCTTGCAAACAAATATTGTAACTTGTGTTTTTGTTCGTTTTAATAAAGCTTATGCTAAGTAGATTATGTTTTTGAAAGATAATTATTAAAATGAGTTAATTTTGTTAGGATTTTTGTTTTAAATAACTACTTATGTTTTAAATATTATCAAAAGGAATGTTGTGTAAACGATTCATTTCTATTGTTTGGGAATGTCAACCCTTGATTTAATATTGATTGGAGGAATTAATGGCTCAACGATTGGACCACGACACTGGTATCGGCCGATATTGTCGGCCAATTGGAGAGTGGGAATTGCCGCAAGGAACTGTGTGGTTTTTTGGGCTAGGGCCGGGTGCGCAGGTGGCATTCGCTCCCGGGTCGTCGCTTGCGACATGCGATTAGAATTAGTTCTGAACAGTGTTAAAAGTATAACATAGAAGTTTTGTTATTAACCTACATATTAAAATTAAGTTAACAGTTTGAGTTTGACTTTATACTCATACTGTCTTCCCAGCTAAAACATAGTTTCCCTTTGAGAGTTGTGACCGCTGAGGCTACGAGTTTTATACTTCAGAAGTGGCAAGTGCACCCAAAACGCAATGTCAAAGTCACCGGGTCAACGAAGGCTGGTGACTCCGGGTCGCGGAGAGCCCCTCTCTGCCACATGGAGTCGGAAGTCGCCTACGAAGTCAGAGCCCCGAGCCGGACATCAAGTTAGAGAATGAAGTACGGCGGGAGCGCAATCGTGTGCGCACCGTCGAAGACCTTCACCACGCATCGCGTCGCAGCGATGAGCCGCAAGCGGACAGCCGTGTCCGCAGCACCTCCACGTCGGCACGGCGCCGGTACGCTGAGCCACAGCAGAGCAACGTACGGAGCCGGGACCACGACAGCACGATCGCACAGAAAGGATTCAAAGGTCACGTAGCCATTCATTTTCGAAAAGTGATTTATTTGATATAATTAGGAACTTGAGGGATGGTCTCGCATTACCACCTGTAAACCAAGGCATATCATAAACATTGCCAAACTTTGATCCCTCATCCAAAAACCAGCGAATGGACGTGTGTCTTAGCTGAATGAGTGCGCTTCGGTATACGGTTGGGTTGAAAGAACCACCATTCATTTCGCTATGTAAAAGTTGCGAGGCGAAAGTTTAAATACTGTACTGTTTACTTGGCAAGAACGGCAAGATAAATTATTGAACGCGTTTCCGTGCGAACAGAACTACGGTTATACCTTGGAAGACATGATTAAAAGGAAAAGCAAATATAACGAATCCATATACGTGTTTTATTAAGAAAAATTAAGTCTTGTAAATCAATACGATATAGTAGACAGCGGAATGCATAATACATGGCATTACATACAAAACACTAAAACCCGGAGCTTCAGCATTACGTTACGTTGTACTCACCGCGATCAATTATTACAATATTTGCTTAAGGGACTACAATCAACCTGGTCCAGACCGTTTTCATGCTAGGAATAGTAGTAATGTTTATAATACTCACGCCCCAATAATACGGCGAACGATAGACCTTATACCAGACCGAACCGCGTCATCGGATGTTATAATTGCAAGGAAAAGGGTCATAATTTCTTGCAATGCACTAAGCTGTTGGTGAAGTGCACACGTTGTAATAGGATCGGTCACACTACGGAAACGTGTTATAGTAAGTTAGATGACAAAGTAGCACACACTAGTGGTGCAGCGCAGAAAACTATGCGAATTGATTTTATAAACAATGAAGAAGCGCATATAGGTATAGTTGTGTACTTAGAGCTTTTATAGATTTCGGGAGTGACATTACTCTGATTAGGGAATCCGTTGCCAGGAAACTAGGTGTATCTCACGATAATGTCCCCACAATAATCAAAGGATTTGGCAATAACATACTCCAGTCGCTAGGAAATCTGACTCTTGACATGACTGTCGATGAGGTAGAGGCTAGAGTTGCTTGCAAAGTCGTGGCTGACCATTCCCTGTGCTTATGGGCCCAATCGTTCACGGAGCAATCACTCAGTCTAAAAAGATAGGAAAAAATTGCAATTCTATAACATTGGGAATTAATTGCCTTTTTCTGAACTTTCTAATGACAGTGATACCTTGTTGAAGTTTTCGACACCTAGTACAATCGATATTTATGGTCCTGCATCAGTTAGAGTAGAGACTCAGCATGCGTTCGATGGAGACGTTCTTTTAAAAATAGCGTAGCGGGAAAGCCTAATGATCAGTAGTTCATCGTTGGAGGACTTCATCGTTCGAACAATGGACATATTTATTAACGTATTGGTTGTACCCTGTTTAGGTTTGCCGAATTTCATCAAAGCTAAACTTTTCTCGTGCTGAGAGAGTTGACATTGTGAATCGAGTTGTTAATGAGCCGTCAATTAAGTCAAAAGGTGGGCAGCGATTCAATAAAAGTCAGGTGCGTGTAGATGAAGGAGTATCTGAAAATGTAAGACAAACTCTTATAAGGATGCTTGACAAATATCAGCATTGTTTCGCCTCCTCTTTGAAGGACTTAGGTTGTACCAGCGTCACCGAGATGAGCATAGTAACTTAACAGTCAGCGTCCAGTCGTTTATCGCTCATACAGGTTGTCGCACCACGAAAGGTGTGCTGTATGGTCGGAGATATGTTAGATGCTGGCGTGATATGAGAATCTGTTTCCGAGTATGCTAGCCCTAATCTACTCGTACGTAAAAAGGATGGTTCCTCAAGATTGTGCGTAGATTATCGCATGCTGAATTCAGTGACTATCAAAGAACGGTATCCAATGCCTATCATCGAGGACGAAATAGCACGTCTCTTCGGACAATCGTGTTTCGTAATCCTTGATCTTGCATCTGACTATTATCAGGTTCCTATCTTGGAGCGGAGCATGCATTTGACCTCTTTTATTACACCAGACGGCCAGTACGAGTAAAATCGTATGCCATTCGGCCTAGCGAATGCACCTGCCCTATTTCAACGCATGATCAACATAATACTAGGTTCAGCTCGATTTAGTAAGGCAACAGTGTGCATCGATGACGTTGAAATTTTTGGAAAGGATGCTATACAGTGCTTAGAATGCCTTGAGGAAGTGCTGCAGATGTTAGAGAGGACGAATCTTACTTTTAACTTGTGAAAATGTGAGTTCTTACTTCAAACGGGTAGGTCGAGCGGTACAACCGCACTATTCTAAATAAATCCTTGAAAGCGTTAAGCACTAGACATGGTAAAAAGAGTTGGGATAGCCATTTGGGTAATATTCAATGGGGGCTCAAAAACACCATTAAAAAAACCATAGGAAGGATACCTTCGGAGGCAATGTTCGGAACCTGTATGAGCAATGAAATTAATCCCATGCTTAATTTTGTCACAGTAGCCACTCGTAATGAAGATGATATATCGGACATACGCGACGAACTTAAGTCTAAAATAGATAGAGAGCAGGCCAAACAAAAGGATAGGTGTGCCAGAAGTAGGAAACTCGCACGCACCTACAGTGAAGGTGAGCTCGTAAAAATAACAAAGAATTGTTTTAGTAACAATGGACAGAGCAAAAAACCTGTGCCTTCTTTCATAGAACCATACCGTGTTAGCAAGGTCCTAGGTATGGACCGTTACGCTGTAGCACCGATACCGGGATTAGTCGATACAGAAAGCAGATGCCCAACAACTGTCGCTACGGACCGCATGAAGCCGCGGATCCATGTGACTGCTCTAGAGATCGACGGAAATGAGGTTGATGATATTATTTATTTTATTATTTATGTACACACAGTCAAATACATACAAGATACGGCATAATTAAACAATTGAGTACAAAGGTACTGCTTATTTCTTTAGAAATTTCTTCCAGCAGACCTGCGAAAGGAGAAATGAAAACAAATGTAGACAATAGTGTAGTGTGTGTGGCGGTAGTGACGACAATAAGGGACAATAATACTGGCAATAATTCGAATTAGAATACGAGCACCTTTTTACGTTGTGTTTAATTTCAGAATATTACTTACAGAATATTTATTATTCGTTGTTACAGAGATCAAGTACGCGAGAACTGATAGGCTCGTGAGAGACTTGATGTAAAAGTGCAAAAGTCCTTTCGGGCCCCATCCGGTGCTGCTGATATCTCTTTGAGGCGCGCGTGGAACACAACGCGCCGTCGACCCGGGCCTGGTCCTTACCGGACAGCGAGCTACCCATTACTCGCCGTCCGCAAGCCCGTGCCTACGGTGGCCGGAATCAGCCTGGGATTCCCGACGCCCAGGGCGCCTCCTGCGAAGGCCACGGCTGTGAGGGCGCATGTACTACGTCTTCCATACGTGCGCCGCCTCCCTTTTTGCGAGCATAACTGCTTCGCTGAAGGAGGCGACTGCTAGCCATGCACTCTCGCTCCGTACCATGGCCTGGACCAGGGTCGGACGCGAGAGATCGCCGCCGCCGATCACCTCGACGAGGACACGGCGGTGCTCCGCCCAAGCCGGGCAGACCTCCACCGTATGCTCCACCGTGTCCTCTGGGTGATTTTCGCAATGGAAACACCCGTGCGTTTCCTCCCTCCCTATCCGAAACAGGAACCTCCCGAAACAGCCATGTCCGGTGAGGACCTGTGTCAGGCGAAAGGTGAGGACGCCATGCCGCCTCTCAAGCCACTCCTCAAAGAGGGGACTAACCGCCGCAATCGTGGCGTGCCCAGCACTGGGTTGCGACAATCGTACTTTTCACGTCGCCATGAGATCCTGCCGGAGCTCTGTCCGCCGTGCCGCGATTTCCCGCGGCAGCGGAGCTACGCCCCGGCATTTGGCCTCCTCGCGCCACTCCCAATTGTGCGCGAGGACCTTTGCCTCCAGATCCCATGGCGGCAATCCGGCAAGGAGGCCCGCCGCCTCACCGGAGATCGTGCGATATCCCCGGATCATCCGGATGGCCATGACCCTATGGGCCGCCTTCAACCGGCGTGCAGGTTGGCGCCTCAATGTAGGCGCCCACACCGGCGCCCCGTATAGGGCCATGGCCCACACGACCCCCGCGTAGAGCCTCCGGCAGGAGGAGTTTGGCCCCCCTAGGTTGGGCAGGAGCCGCTTTAAGGCAGCCCCGGCCCGCTCCAGTCTGGGAGTCAAACGTCGGAAATGTTCCGCGAAGTTCCGCCGGCTGTCGAAGACGAGTCCTAGGTACTTCATCGTCGACTCGACACCGATGGGAACCCCTTCCTCCGTTATCTAGGAACCCGTCAGTGGCGCATTCTGAGGACCATGAAACCGCATGGCCTCGGACTTGTGCAAGGCCACCTCGAGTCCCAGTTGCCGGATCCTATCCACGATTGTGGCAACCCCGTCTGCCGCTAAGTCGGCCGCCGCCTGGTACGACCTCCCCTGCGCCAGGACCAGCGTGTCGTCAGCGTAGCAAAATACGCTGACGCCGCTAGGGAGGTTGGCGCGCAGCACCCAGTCGTATCCGATGTCCCACAGATGCGGCCCCAGGACCGATCCCTGTGGGACACCGCACGACATCTCTCGCCGGTTCCATTCTCCTAGGTGACCGGAGTAGATCACGGCCCTGTCCGTCAAATAGGCCTCGACCACACGACAGAATTGTTAGTTCATTAGATTAATTAATTTATGTAATAAGTTAGTAATTTGTAAGGTTGTAGTACCTAGTTGTTAGTTATTATTGTAATAAGTTAAAACAACTGGTCAAAAATCCGGTTGACCGATTGTTAGGTTTCCACCTGGAGCCGTGTGACGGATGATTGTTAGGTTGTGTTCGTTTTAATGAAACTTATGCTAAGTAGATTATGTTTTTGAAACGTTAAAATGAGTTAATTTTGCTAGGATTTTTGTTTTATATAAATAATTATGTTTTAAATATTGTCAAAAGGAATGTTGTATAAACGATTCATTTCTATTGTTTGGGAATGTCAACCCTTGATTTAATATTGATTGGAGGAATTAATGGCTCAACGATTGGACCACGACACTGGTATCGGCCGATATTTTCGGCCAATTGGAGAGCGGGAATTGCCGCAGGGAAGTGAGGGGATTTTTGGGCTAGGACCGGGTGCGCAGGTGGCATTCACTCCCAGGTCGTCGTTTGCGACATTCGATTAGAATTAGTTCTGAACAGTGTTAAAAGTATAACATGTTTGTCTTTATACTATCTTCCCAGCTTAAACATAGTTTCCCTTTGAGAGTTGTGACCGCTGAGGCTACGAGATTTTATACTTGCAAGTCCAAGTAGTAATCGCTGCAGCCGCCAAGCGTGCAGATCTATACGCCTGGTCAGCTATGCAAGTTGCGGACTTTGGTCAACTTTGTGGTTTGAGGCATTGAGGTAATATGTAACGTACTAGAGAAGACACCACACATCACTACTGTGTTCCGTTCAAGTGCGGCCGGCAGGCCGAACGGAACTGCGGATTTTGATGCGGGTTTTTTTTAATAGATAGTGATTCAAGAGGAAGGTTTATATGTATAATACAACGACCTCCACGCGGGCGAAGCCGCTCGCAAAAGCTAGTTATAGATAAAAAAATGAGAAGATAAGAAAAATAGATAAAATTTGTCCAAAACAACCGCAGTGAAGAGACCTGCACTAATTGCGTAACACTTGATCAATCATAATCGGTTTCATTTTGACAGTTCAACTCAAATATTAATTGCGTTATTTTCTTTGCTGAGCAGACAAATTAGTCGAACATATGAAGCAATTGGTGAGCAATCTGTTAATAAATGATTTAGATTATGATTAATCGTGCGTTACGCAATTAGAGTGCTGGTTTCCATCCAATCATACTTATGCATGTTCGTTGCATTTTCGCGAAGAGGATAAATGCTGCTGGACCTTGTGTAGATGTAAGTAATAATAATGGAAATAAGTAATACTGTTTCAAGTCGAGTAACAAAATATTATTTCAAAATTATTATTAAGTGTAATAAATATTACAACAAAACCAAAAGTTTGTTTTATTTTACTAAGGTTAATTCAATTAATAATAAATTATGAAACAAAAGTGCGAATGAAGCTTGTTAGTATAAAGCTATGTCACTTCTGTTCTGTAGTCAGTCAACAGTTTAGTCTATATGAGCGAAAAGTTGCTGCAGACCGTTGAACGAAACGCGTAAGCGCCGTGAAAATCCTGGCGATTCCGACCTTTTGGTCGCGAGAAAACTACACCATAGAAGCGTTCTAGCGCTGCGTGTTTATACTGTTTTGTTAGGCCACTAATTATTATTTCAGCGCTGCAGCGAACCTTAGTTTAAACTCTTGTCAAATGCAACATGGTCGTTTACTTAGGATAGCTCCTCTAGTACGTTAGTACATATTACCTCAATGATTTGAGGTTAGCACTAGCATCGTAAAGTTACCATGGCTTTTAACCATAGGCTTTTCCCCATGCTATATTAATTTGTTTGCATTGCTTGAAATGGACACTAAGAAATACCTTTATCACTGGATGTGACCTCGGCACAGTTCCTTAAGTCACGATCTAATACGTCTTCCAAAATGTTTGACGATAATGAGCACCTTATCATTATATTCTGACTCTTGTGTGACGTTCACAACGAGCAGCTCATCCTCAGAGCCTGATGAATGCGTTGCAAACCTTCATTTTGAATCCGGTCCAGAAAACTTTCAAATACATACCCTTTATGTCGCTCGCCGCCAGAACATTATTGTCAGAACGTTAAATAAAAATTTTGACTAAAGATTAAACCGAAATAAAAATATGTTCTCAAAAATTATAAAATATGTGTTGACATGACAGAAAATTTCTTTGTTTGAACACTATTGTTCTTTTTGTAAAAATCTGTCCAGACTTTTGAAAAATAATAATCCTGCCAGTTTTTTTGACATATTTTATGATTATGAACTTCTTTTTTGGTATTTTTACCTTCATGGAAGCAATAAGGAAGGAAATTTATATAACCTTGTCAGTGAGTAATTTATTCTGGTTCTATACTGGGGTATAATATACGTTCTATGATTTCAGTAGTCTCTCCAGTTCTGGAGCCATAGCGCTAGATGGCGCGGTTCTGCTCCGGCTTTTGGTATCTTGGTTTACTCGTTCAAAGCGATGGCAAAGTAGATCGGACTATAAAGCATACAATTAACACTGGATGGATGAAATGGCGGTAGGTCACGGGAACAATCTGCGACTCCCGTATTCCCATTACACTTAAGAAGAAAGCGCTCGAGTGACCCGCAAAATTCTTACGTTTTTTTGGAATTTGTAGGTCAGTGCCGGGATGTACATATTATGTTGATTAAAATATGATTCGCGACCGTAACAAACGTTTCTTTACATGATAATAATCATTAAAATCATCAACACAACCGAAAGGGTTGCTAAAAGTTAATAACCTCATTTATACGAGGAGAGTTTCTCAATCTATCATCATCATTTCAGCCGAAAGACGTCCACTACTGGACATAGGCCTCCCCCAAGCTTCGCAACTTTGACCGGTTCTGTGCTTCCAGCATACAGCGGACTCCTGCGGCCCTCACAAGGTCATCGGTCCACCTTGCGGGAGGCCTTCCAACTTTACGTTTTCCGGTACGTTGTCGCCACTCCAGAACTTTTCGGCCCCATCAGCCATCTGTTGTGCGAGCAATGTGCCCTGCCCACTGCCACTTAAGTTTGGCAATTCTTCGGGCTATGTCGGTTACCTTGGTTCTCCTGCGGATCTCTTCATTCCTGATTCGATCACGTAGGGAAACTCCAAGCATAGCCATTGCCCTTTGGGTGACTTGCCTTCTTATGAGGCTCATTGTGAGCGACCACGTTTCGGTATCATATGTAGTACTGGCAACACGCACTGGTCAAAAACTTTCGTCTTGAGATACTGCGGTGTATGGGACGAGACGAGAAGATCCTTTAAGTTCCTCAACCTCATAAGTTCATTTAATCCCATTGAAAAACTTAAGATAATTTGAAGTTCGCGGGATACTTTAGCACATCTTCCTTAAGGACAAGATTTTAAAACCAGGGTAAGACCTACTATCCTGTATGGATCAGAATATTGGGCCACAAAAGAGATTTAATACAGGCATTGCATGCAGCTAAAATGAGAATGACAAGGTAAAAAAAAAAAAAAAAGGTTCCGACGAATTGAGAACCTCCTCCTTTTGGAAGTCGGTTAATAAATAGAATAAGAAAGGAGTACATAAGAAGACGTTTGAAAGCAAAAAGATGTAATGTGTAGATAGCAAAAAGATGTAGTGTGTAGACAGCAAAAAGATATAGTGTGTAGATAGCAAAAAGATATAGTGTGTAGATAACAAAAAGACGTAGTGTGTAGATGGCAAAAAGACGTAGTGTGTAGATGGCAAAAAGATATAGTGTGTAGATAGCAAAAAGACGTAGTGTGTAGATGGCAAAAAGACGTAGTGTGTAGATGGCAAAAAGATATAGTGTGTAGATAGCAAAAAGACGTAGTGTGTAGATGGCAAAAAGATATAGTGTGTAGATAGCAAAAAGATATAGTGTGTAGATAGCAAAAAGACGTAGTGTGTAGATGGCAAAAAGACGTAGTGTGTAGATGGCAAAAAGATATAGTGTGTAGATAGCAAAAAGATATAGTGTGTAGATAGCAAAAAGACGTAGTGTGTAGATGGCAAAAAGATATAGTGTGTAGATAGCAAAAAGATATAGTGTGTAGATAACAAAAAGACGTAGTGTGTAGATGGCAAAAAGATATAGTGTGTAGATAGCAAAAAGATAAAGTGTGTAGATAGCAAAAAGATATAGTGTGTAGATAGCAAAAAGATATAGTGTGTAGATAGCAAAAAGATATAGTGTGTAGATAACAAAAAGACGTAGTGTGTAGATGGCAAAAAGATATAGTGTGTAGATAGCAAAAAGATGTAGTGTGTAGATAGCAAAAAGATATAGTGTGTAGATAGCAAAAAGATATAGTGTGTAGATAGCAAAAAGATATAGTGTGTAGATAGCAAAAAGATATAGTGTGTAGATAACAAAAAGACGTAGTGTGTAGATGGCAAAAAGATGTAGTGTGTAGATAGCAAAAAGATGTAGTGTGTAGATAGCAAAAAGATATAGTGTGTAGATAGCAAAAAGATATAGTGTGTAGATAGCAAAAAGATATAGTGTGTAGATAACAAAAAGAAGTAGTGTGTAGATGGCAAAAAGATATAGTGTGTAGATAGCAAAAAGACGTAGTGTGTAGATGGCAAAAAGATATAGTGTGTAGATAGCAAAAAGATATAGTGTGTAGATAGCAAAAAGATATAGTGTGTAGATAACAAAAAGACGTAGTGTGTAGATGGCAAAAAGATATAGTGTGTAGATAGCAAAAAGATATAGTGTGTAGATAGCAAAAAGACGTAGTGTGTAGATGGCAAAAAGATATAGTGTGTAGATAACAAAAAGACGTAGTGTGTAGATGGCAAAAAGATATAGTGTGTAGATAGCAAAAAGATATAGTGTGTAGATAGCAAAAAGACGTAGTGTGTAGATGGCAAAAAGATATAGTGTGTAGATAGCAAAAAGATATAGTGTGTAGATAACAAAAAGACGTAGTGTGTAGATGGCAAAAAGATATAGTGTGTAGATAGCAAAAAGATGTAGTGTGTAGATGGCAAAAAGATATAGTGTGTAGATAGCAAAAAGATATAGTGTGTAGATAGCAAAAAGATATAGTGTGTAGATAGCAAAAAGATATAGTGTGTAGATAACAAAAAGAAGTAGTGTGTAGATGGCAAAAAGATATAGTGTGTAGATAGCAAAAAGACGTAGTGTGTAGATGGCAAAAAGATATAGTGTGTAGATAGCAAAAAGATATAGTGTGTAGATAGCAAAAAGATATAGTGTGTAGATAACAAAAAGACGTAGTGTGTAGATGGCAAAAAGATATAGTGTGTAGATAGCAAAAAGATATAGTGTGTAGATAGCAAAAAGACGTAGTGTGTAGATGGCAAAAAGATATAGTGTGTAGATAGCAAAAAGATATAGTGTGTAGATAGCAAAAAGACGTAGTGTGTAGATGTCAAAAAGATATAGTGTGTAGATAGCAAAAAGATGTAGTGTGTAGATAGCAAAAAGATATAGTGTGTAGATAACAAAAAGATATAGTGTGTAGATAGCAAAAAGATGTAGTGTGTAGATAGCAAAAAGATATAGTGTGTAGATAACAAAAAGATATAGTGTGTAGATAGCAAAAAGATGTAGTGTGTAGATAGCAAAAAGATATAGTGTGTAGATAGCAAAAAGATGTAGTGTGTAGATAGCAAAAAGATATAGTGTGTAGATAGCAAAAAGATGAAGTGTGTAGATAGCAAAAAAAAAAAAAAAAAGGTTCCGACGAATTGAGAACCTCCTCCTTTTGGAAGTCGGTTAAAAAGATATAGTGTGTAGATAACAAAAAGATGTAGTGTGTAAATAACAAAAAGTGTATACTGAAATCATTGATCAATGTCGAGAGAATTAACAAATTGCTTCAATAGCCCTCATTTTTAACCGACTTCCAAAAGGAGGAGGTTCTCAATTCGTCTGAACCTTTTTTTTTTTTTTTTTTATGTATGTTCCCCGATTACTCGAAGATGGCTGGACCGATTTGGATAAATTTTTTTTTTGTTTGAAAGGGTATACTTCCCAGGTGGTCCCATGATCATCAAGTCAGGATCTGATGATGGGATCCTGGAGAAATAGAGAGAACTCTTCAAGTTTTATAGGCACACTTGAAGCAATTTGTGTAGTTTTTGGAAGAGTACTTTCTCGGAGTGGTTCCATTTCAATTTGGTGAAGATCTGATGAAGAACTTCGGAGATAGGCAACGGAACTCCTCAATAAATGATAGCAAATGGACAGGGATTGCTGAAATCTCATGTCTGTCAATTGTTTACACCAGTTAATAACATAACATCACGCCGGTACGCTGTGAAGGGGTAAGCACATGTGAACCACTAAAAAGTGAAAAATAAAAAACTTTTTTTCAAAAAAATAAACAACCGACTTCCAAAAAAACACTAAAAAGTGAAAAAGAACTTTAATTTCGGAAGGCGGTGACAAAAAATTAAAATACATATCGAAAGTCACCGACTTCCGAAATTAAAGTTATTTTTCACTCTTTAGTGTTTTTTTAGAAGTCAGTTGTTTATTTTTTTGAAAAAAAGTTTTTTTATATGCAATGGCGGGAGAATGATTTTTTCTCTTGAAACTAAGGGTTCATTTATAACATTTCTTTCGAGGATACCGAAGTAATAAAATACAGATGATTTACAGTGCTTGTAATCGATTTACGCTGATCTTTCAGTATAATACATATTCACCACAAAAATAACAAAATATATCAAGCTCGTTAACACGACATCTGCATGTACTAGCCATTATTAAAATAAATCAATTTATTTATAGGTTTTAATGTAATAAGGACAGACTAAGAACAAAACTTAAAAAAAAAAACAAAATGAGGGTAGTAGGTAAACTAGAGCTGATGACTTAAAATTACTTATGTCTTATACTGTATAATGTTTAAATTTTATCAGCCATAGAAACAAACAGAGCTGCACCATTTTTTTTTGTAGGCCTTTTTAATTTAAGTAGGTACATAATCTGTTCGTAATACTAAGATAAAAGCTGTTTGATTTATTTTTAACGTTTTCACAACGTTTACATATTTACACAAGAAATGTACTTGAAACGTCAGGCATTTAAAAATCAGCTGCTAAATCGCGTACAAGACAAGAAAACGAGATTTTTAGTCCCTTTTTCATAAATGGGTTAATGGGCTTGCGGCTCGGAAGCAGCGTGTTAGCATTCAGAATGTATTATTACAACAAAATTACATTTTACATAACAATTAAACCTTAACACGTCGCAATAAAGAACATTTTTCTACGCCTACAATGTAAGGAATGTTAAAGTTAAAAATACGTGTTCGGAAACTTTCGTGTGTTTCCGCCGGCAATCGACAAAGTTCGGCAGTCCGCGGCCGCCCGCCCGCCGTACGTGCGCATACGTGTTGGGCGGCGCTAACGATCAATTAAATATTAACAGTTTTTAATGATATTAATATATATAATTGATTAAAAATATTACCAATACATAAAACAATAAAGTAATACTTAATTTTGTTAGTTAAATCTTAAAAGTAATAAAGTATGTATACAGCTTTAAAATAGTTTAACTGAAGTGTGTAAGTGAAATTGTGTAGTGATATGAACGCAAAATATAAAGTGTAATGTGATAATCCTATTTATGCCCAAATAATTGAAGACATATTATTAAAACAATGTTTCAATAGAAATCATGATTGTATCAAAATGCATTCCGTTATAAGTTGTCGTGCCGCGCCACCGGACGATGCACGTGTTTTTATTTTCATTTATAAATAGTCCAGACACAAACCGACACTCTGCGGCTGCACCATGACGTCACTCAAAGAAAGCAGTGACGTCACTGACGTCGGTCACGCAGAAGATGAGAAGAATAGCAAAATTGAACGAAAAGAGCCGAAAGACTTGGCTGAGCTACCGCCGAGTGGTACATCTCTACACAAGAGACGTCGGGGAGAGCCCCCTGTTACTTTATCCGTCAAGTCTCCCCAAACTCCTTCTGATGCTGAAGGTTCCTCCCCTTGCACGGCAGGCCCGTCCCCCCCTGAGGAGTATTGGTCTCTCAATGATGGAGAACTAACAGATCCCGGATCAATATGCGAATCCATGCTACAAAGGCTACGAGACCAGAATGATGCCATTTCCAAGCGAGGAAAAGCAGCGGCTCAAAACACGAAAGACACGGTCGAGGCTCTGGATCAGTTGGAAAAATTACTGGAACTATTAGACCAGTTTGTGACCTTAAAAGAACATAACACACGTCTTTTGAAAAGGTTAAAAGACGTCAATCATTTGAAGAGACTCCACAGTGCCCATAAGAGGATAGACAATGAAAATGAGAGATTGAAATCGGAAACTAAAGAGTTGGAACAGATAAACGAGGCTTTGGACGCGGAGTTCGAGTGTGAATATGGACAAATACTCTTTGATTCCGTGATGATGGGCAACCGAGGTATGAAGAGGTCAGGGTCAAAGTGGAAAGGTCATGCGAGGTTCGGAGGGTCGCTGCTAAGGAAACAAAGGTCGAGATCTGCGGGAGGGGATGACAGTGATGCGGCCCCTGGCACCCCTTTGAGAAGAAGATCTGAGGGCATTTTCATGAAAGAAGTTGAGAAGTCGAAAGTTTCAAAGTGGACAAGAGTTAAAGCTGCATTTAGGTAAATATTTGCAATATTTCAAATTGACAGTAATTTTATATTATCCTGTAGATGTAAGCAGAGATGACGATGATTTATTAAAACGATGAGCAGCGACAGTCTATTGCAATGCTTTCACATGTTGCATTTAGAATTGTTCCCCATCGTTAGCTTAAGCTAGTAAATATCCCGGAGGACACGGTGGAGCATACGGTGGAGGTCTGCCTGACTTGGGCGGAGCACCGCCGTGTCCTCATGGAGGTGATCGGCGGCGGTGAACTCTCGCGTCCGGCCCTGGCCCAGGCCATGGTACGGAGCGAGAGTGCATGGGAAGCGGTCATCTCCTTCTGCAAAGCAGTAATGCTCGCAAAGAGGGAGGTGGTGCACGTGAGGGAGAAGCAATCGATGCGCCTCACGGCCCTTGTCGCAGCAGGAGCGGCCTGGGCGTCGGGAATCCCAAGCCGACTCCCGGCCACCGTAGGCGCTGGCTTGCGAATGGCAAGTAATGGGTAGCTCGCCGCCCGGTAAGCACCAATCCTGGGTCGACGGCGCGTTGTGTTCCACGCGCGCCTCAAAGAGATGTCAGCACCAACTAGTGGGGTCCGTAAGGGCCGATGCCTGCCAGGGGTGCGGGTTGTTCGATAGAGATACCGTGGCCCCTGGCACACAGGCATCTGAAGGATCATGGGTGCGTTTTAGTCAGTAAAAGTTGACACGCCCTCCCGCTCCGCCCAAAGCGAGAGTTATTTGATGATTGCACATCTAAATGTAATATACCTATGCAATTTCAATTTCCAAGTCTTACATAATAATATGCATACATACTAGCGACCTGCCCCTGCTATGCACGGTTTTTACCGTTACAATTTGACAAAACATAGAGATATGAGACATTTTAATATTAATGTATTATAAACACGTAAACTTTCCGGATTCAATTCTACAAGTACCTATTAGTAGATACCGCACCAAATTCCGTTGCGGAGCTATGGAAAAACAACGCGATCACATAGACAGACACAAAAAGCGGGTTTAATTTAAAATATGCATAGATATACATTGTATTGTAACAAATTTTAGACTTAATAACTAACATTATCACGCCTTGTTTCTTCGAAGGACTGGACAGAGGTGTACCTTAAGTACACCCACCTTCCGCCAGTTCTGTTTCCGGGGACGAGCCTATTGCCATCAACCAGACACAAACCTGACTCTAGGCTGCTACTGAGAAATTCCAGATTATCAAACCCATGAACACTTTGCCCGACCCAGGACCTCATGCTCAACAGTAGCGCTTGCCCGACCCAGGACCTCATGCTCAACAGTAGCGCTTGCGACCAACAGACCAACGAGAAAGTCAACGTTATATCTCTAAAGAATTATATCAATTCATTTTGTCGGGAAGTATTATTGAATTAGGTATACCGCCAGTAATGTAACTGTAGCAGCAGTGTCCAGTGTCTGGTTTACTATAATTATAGTTGATGGTAGAATGTTCACTTTACAGTTTTTGTGTTCATTAATACGATTAAAATTTGGGAGATAATTAGATCAATTGAAAGGTGGGATAATCACAGCCTAGTACATTCCCTACGGCTGTAAAATAAGCCTTTTCCACGTTGCGCCACAATCCTCGATTCTCCGCTTTCTGCATCCATTCAGCCGATATTTTAAAGTCGTTGTTCTACTAAGGGGCGTCCAATGCTATGCTAGCCAATTTATTTCATCTCAAGGACTTGTCCTTGACACATGAAACATCAGAGCCTTCCGCCTACTCACCCGTTATCGTGGCCGATTTGGAAATCTCCAACTAGACTTCAAACCCAAGTCGGCCGGAGCAAAGACAATCTCCACCACTGGGGATTCACATACGGCTCAGATCTCATGTGCGTACCTATGCGACACCTCCCCACAGACAATGGCTCACTTTCCAACCAGCGCCACATGGCCCTGAGCAGAGGACTGAGTGGAGTTCGTGCAACGAAATTTTAGGGCTCTTTGCCCTAAAATTTCGTAGTTTCGTGTTTGAACTTTTTGCCAACGCACTAAGGGGTATTTTAGCAATTTAGGTAGCCATAAACCGATTTCTTAAAACTTGTCTCAGGTAGAAAAAAAGTGCTTTCTGATGCAGGGTTCTCACGAGGCGATTTTAGTTGATCAACTTTTAACTGACCAAGAAATATCGACACGAATTGCGTTCTCACGCTCGCACCGATAATCGGACCGAACGGGCAGTTGCTTCAAAATGGCGTCAAACAAATTCGTGCGAACATGTATGCGCGAAATTAGAAATATTTTAACTGACGAACTGAAACTTATTTTGCTCCTCCTGCTGCTGGTAAGTCCAGAAACTTCGTTGTCGTAGCAGCACTCCACTTTACCTGCCAGGGGTGCGGGTTGTTCGAAAGAGATACCGCGGCCTCTGGCACACAAGCAACTGAGGGAACACGGGTTTGTTTTAGTCAGTAAAAGTCTGACACGCCCTCCCGCTCCACCAAGAGCGGGAGAAGACATTTGATGATTTCCCACCCAAAAAAAAAATCACTCCACTTTATAACCTTTTTTGTAGTCATTTTGTTTTTGTAGTCAACAATACTGCCACCACAGATAAAAATCGTTTTTAACTTGAACGGATCGTTCTCACGTACGACAAGTTGTTGCTTGCACGGTGACGTCATCAAAATGAACCGACTCGCACACCAAAAGTTGAGAATCAACTTTTTGTTGTTCAATAAATGTTGATCAACATTTATTCAATGTTCTCATTAACCGATTGTCATTCAATTCGCGAACCGATTTAAGTTGATCAACTAAAATCGCCTCGTGAGAACCCCGCTTGGTAATATTGAAAAGACACAGAACAATAGCCAACCCTTCCCGATACCCATTTGTATGCGCACAAGCGGCGTCTCAGTCGGAATTCGATCGCTTTACCAAGTACACTCATCTGTTTCGGCAAATTGCGAAAAACAGTTATTTAAAAAGTGAATATTTTTTGTTCTGGAGTTGTTTTTATAATGGATTCAAACACACCAGGTAAGAGCACATTAGAATATATTCGTTTAATGTAAATCTTTCGAATAACTCATAATACTTTTGAGGTTTGAAACAGTACCTACTCAAAATTATTGTCAAATTACCCCTTTTTAAGAAAAGGTTTTTGTTGTAGTTCAGGGAAGCCCAGCTGTTTAGCAGATTGCAAATGAAAGAAGAGGGCTTGTACTCTGTTATGCAAGCAACTCTGGCCGTGATCTCCCGTGAAGTAGACATTTTTGGGGGTTCAAAGAACGCATTAAAAAAACCAAGTGATTTTACTTTTTATTTAAGTTGAATTTAAACGGTTTTTTGTTTTATTTCAGAATCAGAGGGCAACTCAGGGGCCCGAGCAATAACGTGTAGATTTATTTTTGACAAAATGCAGTAGCATAAGTTGCCAAATTTCGACGGAAGTTATATCGAGAGATATATTTTATCGCAAGATGAATATTGTAAAGAGGAAGTAAAGGAAGTTACGCATAATTTGTCCTATTTAAGGTCCCAGTTAAAAAAAAAGTGGAAAGTAGCGTACAAGAAAGATAAACTTTTCCTTAAAACAAAACGCAAAATGGTTAGAAGAAACATTTGAAATACCAATGATAAAACGGCGTTCTTCTGGTCGACCAACAAAATCATTTCAAGAGTCAAGTGAAAGGAACAAACGCAAAACAAAGACAATGCTAAAACCAGAACTTCTTCAGAAGAATCTGCGGAGGAAACGACTAATGAAGAGATTTGTTAATAATTTGTGGTTTTTCAAAATATATTTTTTTATTTTAACAATAAATGCTGTTTATAATTTAAAATAGTTTTTTTTTAATCCATGTACTCCTGTAAGCTTACATAACTATGTAAAAAAAAAACAAATTAAACACATGAAAAGAAAAAAATACATTTTGGCCACCTAAATAGGCAAAATACCAACGTGAAACCGAAATACGTTACGCTAAGAAGGAAAAGGAATTGTCAAAAATGATTGGTACAGGAATTCATAACTGGAGCAGTTGCGTAGGTAGTGTATATTAATCTAGGTAGATTTACCAAAGTCATTGACCATTCATTTGTTTATGATTAATGGATAGTGCTTTTTTGAAAGAATGAGTGAAAGTGATAAATGATGCGGATTTTTCTCAAGCGTAAAATTATTAAATTAGCTATGTGGCGGAAATATGTAATTTATCTAAGATCAATGTAGACACTTTTTATTTTGGATGGGAAATCATCAAATAACTTCTCCCGTAGGTTTTGTCAGACTTTTTCTGACAAAACCTACCCGAGTTCCCTCAGTTGCCTGTGTGCCAGGGGCCGCGTTATCTCTTTCGACCAACCTGCACCCCTGGCAGGCATCGGCCCTTGCGGACCCCACCAGTTGGTGCTGACATCTCTTTAAGGCGCACGTAGAACACAACGCGCCGTCCGCCAGCCCGCGCCTACGGTGGCCGCAAATCAGCCTGGGATCCCCGGCGCCCAGGGCGTCTCCTGCGGCGACTAAGGTCGTGAGAGCGCATGTACTCACCTCTCCCTCACGTGCGCCGCCTCCCTCTTTGCGAACATTACTGCTTCGCAGAAGAAGGTGACGGCTGCCCATGCACTCTCGCTCCGTACCGACCTCCACCGTATGCTCCACCGTGTCCTCAAGGCGATCTTCGCAGTAGAAACACCCGGGCGTTTCCTCCCTCCTTATCCGAAACAGGAACTTCCCGAAACACCCGTGTCCGGTGAGGACCTGCGGCAAGCGGAAGGTGAGGACGCCGTGCTGCCTCTCAAGCCACTCCTCAAAGAGGGGACTTACCGCCGGAATTGTTGCGTGCCCAATCAATGTAGACCCTTTAAGTGTGGGTTAGTAGCTGGTGTAGCTAGTATCATAGAAAAGAAAATACAACAACATCCAATCAAAGCGCTAGTTGCTATATTATGCAATCACCACGATACGGGAATAATATAAAACAGATTCGTGATAAGAATTTAGCTGTTGGGCCACAGGCCTCCTCTTGGTGAGAGGCAGTGGATTTGGTAGATGTTATATTCGAATTTTTGGTTCTACAACGTTTCCTCGTGATGTTTCCCTTCACCATTTTGAGGGCTATGGTGTTGAAATAATCCACACAAAGTCAAGCACCTGTCTGTGTTCGTCTTCATCGTTCATTCGTTCCATCTTCCTTCCTTTATATCCAATTTATTTGAGGTTGGCGCAGCAGTTCGTCTTCTTCCATACTATTCATGAGCTGTAATGTTCGATGTCAGCTCCTTTCTTGCAGGTACACTTGTGTTCTTTCACACAATCCTTCCGTTATTGCTTTGATCTTCCCAACTCATGTAGCCATCCAAATTCATACTCGAAACCTTCCTCACTGTCGCTTTCATCGTTGATTAGTAAGAATACATTATTTATTTACCAATTTCGATGATATTTGGTATGGGGATAATTTCAACCTTAGGGAAGGACATAGGCTTTTATCGACAGTCCTGCGAAGCTGCGGGTGGAAGCTAGTTTATTATAAAACGATTGATCATTTATACAGACTAGTGGTCGCCCAGTGGCCCATAATTCGTTTAAAACGTAACGTATTTGTAATGCATTGTTGTATAAAAATATTCGCTTTCTGGGCTCTTTCTCACAAAGGCACAAA
Source organism: Polymixis lichenea (assembly GCA_949091785.1). NCBI lineage: Eukaryota > Metazoa > Arthropoda > Insecta > Lepidoptera > Noctuidae > Polymixis > Polymixis lichenea. Next base: position 663,779 of record OX420944.1, read on the forward strand.
TTTTTTTGCTTCACGTAGGTAATAATATATTGATTATTTTATAGACCAATAAAAAGCCTCTTAAAATACCTATGCTATAAAGTACTATAGGTACAATTACTAAAACATTCACTTTATAGTATTTGTACTAATAATTTTATGTGCAAATTGAGGTGTGAACAAATTTATAGCATTGGTAGTCATTTGTTTAGAATAAATGATTTTATTTCGTTATGAGTCATTCTACGGCATTTTAAGAAAGTAAAAATGTTATTTGGTACAAAACTGGAAAATGGTGCACGCAATAGAATTTTGACAGAAATGCAATAAATTTTAAAGTGCATTGTAATAAAGGCTATTTTCATTAAAATTTGGCTTTATAATAATGTCAGCAAGATTATCTATTTAATAAAAATCTTATATCTATTCATTGACTGACAACGCATAGCCTTAAGTCTTGGTAGGGGAGGCCAGAGGGTTTTTGAGCAAACATATGTAGGGCACATAGTTGGTGGCTCCTATCTGAAACTATTCAAATATAGGTATTTCGGTGTTCTCTCGTGCTACCTACTCGGCTATCAAACTTTTTGCCCTGCTTAAACATGCTCAAAAACTCTCTGGGATCCTCCCACCATGGATTTAGAAGCATGAAATTTTGAACAAGACTTCCAAATGTAAACAAAGCAAGCATTTAGTTATGAAAAGTTTTTGAAAATGCATCCATTATTGCGTGGAAATTCGTCATCCTTGCCGATGGCAAGCCCCATCGGTAATAATGGCTTGTAACATTAAATTATTTTATTGCATGAAACTATTATGTTTTTATAATAATTTTGTTTTAAATCTACAAAAATGTTAACATCTCGATTGGATTGCTATTTTTAGTGTTTGAGTTTCTTTGAGGGTTTTGGCGCTAATAGCAGAAATACTGGCTTCACGTAGTTCGGCTACCAACACAACAACAACAACAAACAAACAAATTGCAACAAATTTGTAACAAGAAAAAATTGCCTGTAATAAGTAGTGTAGGAAGTATGATTGTAAACAATTATTGAAATGATCCCATTTTATATTATCATGTAATATAAATAAAATGATCATAATATCTTGAAGGTAAAACCTAAAATATTTTACAGATATCTAATTTTAATGCTGGGATAACACTAATTTATTGATTTTGATTTTGTTATCTAATACTTTTAAACGAGCAATTCTTGTATATATAAAAATACTAGCAGCGCTCCGCGGTTTCACCCGCGTAGTTCCCGTTCCCGTAGGAATACGGGAATAAAATATAACCTATGTTACTCGGTAAAGACGTAGCTTTCTAACGGTGAAAGAATTTTTAAAATCGGTCTAGTAGTTTTTAAGTTTATTCGTTACATACAAAAATACAAATCATTCCTCTTTACTCGTATAATATTAGTGTATTAGTGTAGATATTTACAAGAATTGCTCGAAATCGAAATTTCATAAAAATCTTTGGAGACGTTTTCGAATCTCGGAAACGTCTCCAACGATTTTCATGAAATTAGGTATGCAGGGGGTTTCGGGGGCAATAAATCGATCTAGCTAGGTTTCATTTTTACTAAAACGAAAAAAAACAAAAAATACCGAGCGAAGCTCGGTCATCCAGATATTTATTTTAAACTATGTATATTGAAAAATGCAAATAAAACAATGTTAGTATCACACTAGTTATAATCTAGTCTTATTATAGCTCTCGCTAATGGTTCTGAAAATCCCTGAGATGGCTAGCACAGGTGCTATAAGATACCTAACCTAGACCTATATGACAGTTTTATATGGCCGTAGGGTAATTACATGTCGAAGATGCTTGCGATCGCGGTCGCTATCTCGAGACCTCGATGTCGGTACTCGTTATTTCTACATGGAAGGAAGTGCGAAAATGTTGGTTCAGTCGCACCTGAAATATCACTTTCCCAGTCCAGTGTTTGTGCTGTACTTTATAATGACGCCATTTCACGAGAGATGACCTGCACCCATATTTTGTTATCAATTAATTAACACACAAGCTTTCGGTGTGGACTGCGATGCCATGCGTCGCGCGTTCAAACCCGCCGTCGGCGTCGTCAAGATTGTCTTTTTGTTTCTATCATTATTTTAAACGATCATTAATTCTCACTAAGGAATAGTTATAAGGTGACCCCGAGTTTGAAGGACGCATAGCAGCGCAAGGACTAGTTTGAGATAAACGTGTATCGCTTGAGTGCGAAAATTCTCATTATATCTACCGCCATTTCAGAATCTTTTTGATTTGTAAATGTCTTAAACGGGTGTAGTGTAGTGTACGTTGTTTTATGGCTAATAGTTTTATAGAATTAAATTTCACATACATTTATCTCATATTTTCATTTCAGATAGTACGCAGAATACTTACTTCGGAGATTTTTAAATCATTGATTTTTGTTTCACTTAATGTTAGAATAATCATTTCATAGATTAACAAATGAAATATTCTTTATCCTTAAATTGTTTATTTATTATTATACTAGTAGGATATTATTGGGCATCCTACTCCACCTTCGTTCCTTCGGCTCACTCCGTTCGCCTCGTCACTCTCGGTGGATAGAATGCCCAATAATATAAATGAAATGTTATGGTTCAACGTCTTTTCCACTATTTTAGTTCTAAAACTCAATATTACCTTTTCCTTATTTTACCATAACACTCACTATTTTATATTGAAGGACGTCCATGGCCAGGTTGCTCGTACATTCATTCCAGTTAGCGATTATGAGTTATAAAGGTTAATGTAAAACAACAATTGACTCATTATTCATTTAACCGTTTCAAGCAGTCATCATGAAATTTAGTAGGATATTATTGGGCATCCTACTCCACCTTCGTTCCTTCGGCTCACTCCGTTCGCCTCGTCACTCTCGGTGGATAGAATGCCCAATAATATAAATGAAATGTTATGGTTCAACGTCTTTTCCACTATTTTAGTTCTAAAACTCAATATTACCTTTTCCTTATTTTACCATAACACTCACTATTTTATATTGAAGGACGTCCATGGCCAGGTTGCTCGTACATTCATTCCAGTTAGCGATTATGAGTTATAAAGGTTAATGTAAAACAACAATTGACTCATTATTAATTTAACCGTTTCAAGCAGTCATCATGAAATTTGTAAAACAACCACAATCGTTACATGTAAACAAACTTTATGCTAATTCTCAGGAGACTGGTTTTCGTCATGGAGAATTATTACCTAAATCGGTACGATGTATTATTTGTGGGCCATCAAATTGCGGAAAAACTAATTTATTAATTGGTCTTCTTATACATGAGAATGGTTTAAGATTTCAAAATGTTTATGTTTATTCTAAAACCTTGCAACAACCTAAGTACGTGTTTTTAGAAAAAGTCTTGCAACGTGTACCAGGCATTTCATTTCAGAAATATCATGAAAATGAACAAGTTCTGAGTGTTCAGACCGCAAAACCAAATTCTGTAATCGTATTTGATGATGTTGCTTGTGAAAATCAAAATAGTATGCGTGATTATTTTGCTATGGGAAGACACAAGTTCATCGATTGTTTTTATCTAAATCAGACGTATAGTAAAATCCCTAAGCAGTTAGTAAGAGACAACGCAAATCTAATCGTACTTTTTAAACAAGATGAAAGAAATATGAGACATGTGTATGAAGAACACGTCAACACTGACATGACATGGATTGAATTTCGGGAAATGTGTTCAAAAATATGGAGTATACCTTTCAATTATGTTGTAATTAATAAAGATTGTTCCAAAAACAAAGGATGTTATAGAAGTAAATTTGACACGTTTGTAGTCTTTGATTAAGAACATGACTTTATACCTATATAAGGCTATAACCTGTCTGACAGTATTATTCACCGTACGACGCTTAATCAATTACAACCTGTTTTACCAATATGGAAAAAACATTGAAACGTCAAATTGTTGATGCAGCAGAAGCAGTAAAGATAAAAGTACGAAAAATGAGAGATACTGAGATTAACAATAAACAAGCACTGGAATCTGTTTTCAAACCTGTAACAGAACCTCTCAACATAATTGCTAATGCTAGTAAGCAAAGTCCTCTCCTGCGTGTTAGTGATGATTTTGCTGATGTTCCGTTTGTTAACGAAAAATTGCAGAAACAAAGAACTGATAGCGCAGGAAGTAATGATAATAATGACGGTGAAGATAAATATGAATCCGATATCAACAGTGACTCTTCTTATGAATCAGTAGTTGAAAGTAACCAAGATTATGATACGTCATCCTGGTCAGTGTCTTCAGAAGCGTTGGTAGATATTCCATTTGGAGTTAGAGCAGACCGTGGGAAACTACTTTTAGGTTCTGCTTGCATAACGATCAACGATCAATACATCACCGTGGCTGGACGTAAATACCGAAATACACCTGGATTAAAACAGTTGTTGCTTAAGAAAGATGTAGACTTAAGCTTGGTTACAGATAGTGATATGCAAAATTATAAGTTAATGCTACTTGATACAAATGCACATCGTCGAGACTTTGAGCCCAGTAAGCCAATAAAAAGTAATAAAGGACAAAAATATTTACAAGTTATTAAACCTCTTTTTAAACTGAAGAATGCAGTTCAGGGAAAGGGTCTACCGTTACTAAAAAAGTGGAGAAAAGACGTAGATTTAGTGTACTGGGATAATCCTAATGAACTAGTGGAAAGGTTGAAATTATTAATTGCATCTAGAGATGCTGGCAACACAGGATTAGATAATGAAATTATATCTATCATTGAAGAATTGCGTGAATGTAAGATTATAAATAAATAAATGTTTAAAAATATGTTTATTTTGTCATCAGCCTCTCGATAAAATACACCTTAAACATGAACGTAGATAAATTCGGACACTACATTCACAAAAGAATGCGTTTATCAGAGTTATTTGATTTTAATGAAAATGCATTGTTAAAATCAGAAAACGGAGATTTTGATTTAAAAACATCAAGACTGACAGGAATTACATCTCCAATAGAAGCAAACGATGCTGTTAACAAGGATTATGTAGATCGAATGAATGCTAACACGTTAAAAGAATTAAATAATCTGGCTGTGAATAAGGATTATGTAGATCGGTTGAATGCTAATATGTTTAAAGAATTTAATAATCTGATTGCTACATTGCGTACTCAAATTATAAAAGATGCAAAGGGTACAGTTCAAGCTACTTTAAAAGCAAGGTTACCTGAGGTTTCAACTCATTTGCAAGATAAGTTTTATACTAAAGCAGAGGTAGATAAATTACTTCAGAAAACTCCATAATGGTAAAACAGCAAATTGTAAATGAAATACACAAAGCAACACGAAGAAATTTCCCTCGTCGTTCTGTTATTCTGAAAGGAATCCATGACTTATGGCAAGCAGACTTGATGGACATGCAAAACCTGAGGAAATATAACAAAGGTTATAATTTCATCCTTGTGGTGATTGACTGCTTCTCAAAGTATGCCTGGGCTGAACCGTTAAAATCGAAAAATAAATTTGATGTTACTCGTGCATTCGAACATATACTGCTTAGTAGTTGTAATGATCCTGTTAATTTACAGACTGATATGGGAACCGAATTTTATAACATCACTTTTCAAACGCTTATGAAAAAGCACAACATTAACCATTACTCATCGTTTTCTACTAAAAAAGCATCAATTGTAGAGAGACTGATAAGAACTTTAAAAAATAAATTATATAAATATTTTAGTCTCAATGGAAACTATAAGTGGCTAGGTCTACCATTGGAAGATACATTGAAGAGATATAACAACACCAAACATCGTACTATTCAATTTAAACCGGTTGATGTGAATAAATGTAATGAACAAGTTATCAAAGAAAATATAGAAAAAATAAACAAACATGATTTGGTTCAGTGGAAGCCTAAATTCAAAGTTGGTGATTGTGTTCGTATAAGTAAATACAAACATAATTTTGAGAAAGGTTACACTCCTAATTGGTCAACTGAATTATTTATTATAAAAAAGATAAATAAAACCTTACCAGTGACATATCACATAGAAGATCAACGAAACCAAAACATATTAGGAGCTTTTTACGAACAAGAACTGCAAAGATCTAATTATCCTGATGTGTATTTGATAGAAAAGGTTTTGAAAAAGAAAGGAAATAAATTGTATGTTAAATGGTTAGGCCTAAGCAGTGCAGAAAACAGTTGGATTGAAAAAGCTGCATTAATGAACTAACTATTATAAAACCATTTTCATTCGAAATCATATCATTCTAATTTGAGTAATGCAAGGGGGTGGACTAGTTAACAACATAATTAATAATCTACCATTCGAAGTGCATTTGCCAGGATACAATTATTGTGGACCAGGAACCAAACTTCTTAAACGCTTGGCGCGAGGTGATCGAGGTGTAAATAAGCTAGACGAAGCTTGCTTGCAACACGACATTGCGTATACAAACCATACAGACGTACCAAATCGTTACAAAGCTGATTTACAACTACTTGATATGGCTAAACAAAGACTTAAATCAAAAGATGCAGGGAAAGGTGAAAAATTAAGCTCTTGGTTGGTGAGCAAAGTTATGAAAGCGAAACTAAAGTCTGGATCAGGCATTAAAACATTTAAAAGCTTAGTTTCGAAAATAAAATCAAAAATTAAGAAACTCAAACACAAAGATAATAAGACTTTAATAAAAGCTGCTTACTTAACCGCAAAAAAGTTATTTCCAAACATTCACCATCGAATTCGAGTACCCCGAGTAATACCCATACCAAAGACTGGAGGAGTTCTACCTTTAATTCCAATTTTCGCTGGTTTATCGGCTTTAGGAACTTTAGCTGGTGGTGCAGCTGGCATTGCAAAAACCGTTAATGATTACAAAGCAAGCAAACAAAATTTGCAAGAAACAGAACGACATAATAAAGCTATGGAGGCTTTAGTGTTGGGTAAGGGTTTATACATTAGACCGTATAAAAGTGGTAAAGGATTGTTTGTAACATCTTCAAAAAACTGAAAAATATGCTACCCAATCGCCCTCTAACTGATGTAGACATCCGAAAGTATTCAAGACACATTCCATATTTTCGGGGGGTCTACATGAAAGATCGACTACCTTCGAAGCCGAAAGACATTGAATGTGGTATCGTTAACTTAGACGATTCTAAGAACGAAGGAACGCATTGGGTAGCTTATGCTAAAGTATACAATCACTGTGAATACTTTGATAGCTATGGAAATTTAAAACCTCCAATGGAATTGATGCAATATTTCAAAAATTGTGATGTGTTATATAACTACACAGGATATCAAAAATTAAACGCAGTCAATTGTGGTCATTTATGTTTAAATTATTTGTTGACTTTTTGGAATAAATATGTATTATAAAATAAATGCTTTTCTTTTATATCAATCATTTGCAAGATGTCACTCACTTTGTCGATAACTGGAGACTCGTCAGTGTTAACTACATACTATCCTAATACTTTACTACTAGACGGAGAGTATGAGTGTGCTTTATTGCACTTTTCAACATTTAATTCTATTCCAAACATTGACAAAAGTAATAATAAGTTCTATTATGGCATTAATGAAGTTATTGAAGTACCGGAAGGCACTTATGAATTACAAGATATTAGCGATTATATAAAATCTGAAATAAAAGATGCAGCGATCAAACTACGGTGTAATAATAATACTTTAAAAACTACAATATTCTGTACAAAAGACATTAATTTTATCAAAGGAGACTCTTTTAGAAGACTATTGGGGTTTAACAAACAAATTTTAACAGCAAATAAATGGCATGTGTCACAGTCTCCAGTCAACATTCTACCTACAACCGTAGTCAGGATTGAATGTGATATTGTAAGCGGTTCATTTGTGAACGGTGAACCAAGTCATATTATTCACGAATTTGCACTTAATGTGCCGCCAGGATACAGGATCATAGAAATCCCGAAGAACGCAATATACTTTCCAATCAATCAAAACAACATAAGCTGCATACATATCAGACTGTTAGATATAAACAAACGATTAATCAATTTACGTGGTGAAGAAGTGCAGGTATATCTGCATCTTAGAAGAAAAAGATGATTGACTACAATAAAAATGTGTTTCACCAAGTAAAGAATATCAGTTCTGCCCGAGCTACCTATCGAAGAAGACCTTTCTCTAAGAAGATAATAAAATTAACTAAAGACAATAAAGCGTTCCTTAGAGCGATCGGATTGTTAAAATGAATATCTTAGACGTTTTATCCGCTCCAACTTACGATAATACTATAGAAGGAATCGAATTTCATTCCTACAAGCCGTACGTAACGAGTTTCAACAGGAACGATGAAATCCGCATTCCCATCAACCAACAGGATTTGTACATACTTCCTTCAGCTAGCACACTCTATTTAGAAGGCACTGTTATCGTAAACAAAAAAGATACGAAAGACAAAGCTACTAGTATCAATTTCACAAACAATGGTCTACTGTACTTGTTTCAAGATATTAGGTATGAGTTAAATGGAGTGGAGATTGATAAAATAAAAAATGCAGGTATAACTACAACCATGAAATCATTAATATCAATGAATGAAAGTGAATCAAAAATGTCTAATGCTTGGGGCTGGAATATCGATGGTATAAAAAATATTAATGGTGGAAAATTTTCTGTTTCTATTCCACTACGTAACATCCTCGGGTTTGCTGAAGATTATAAAAAAGTTGTGATAAACAGCAGACATGAACTGATATTGTTACGAAGTAATACTAATTTGAACGCTGTAAAACTTAACACCGGCGAAATAGTGGACGACGTTCAGATCAACAAAATTATATGGCGCGTACCGCATGTTAAAGTATCAGACAAAGAAAAAATAACTTTGTTAAAACTATTAGAAAAAGATAGATCACTTCAAATGGTATACAGAAATTGGGATCTGTACGAATATCCAGCTTTGCCTAAAACTACAAAACATACCTGGTCAATCAAAACTTCATCTCAAATAGAAAAACCAAGGTACATTATTATCGGGTTACAGACAAATAGGAAAAGCAATGCAAGTTCGGACATGTCTCAATTCGATCACTGTCATGTTCGAGACGTTAGAGTATATCTCAATTCAACTTATTTTCCGTATGAAAACCTAAATACGAGTTTTGCTAATAACAGAATCGCTTTATTATACGAGCAATACACCAGATTTCAACAGTCGTATTACGGACGTCGACCGGAACCCATATTAAGCGAAAAACAGTTTAGAGATTTAGCACCGCTGTTTGTCATTGATTGCTCTAGACAAGCGGATAATCTAAAGACAGGGCCAGTTGTGGACGTGAGAGTAGAAATTGAAAGTGATTCGGAGATACCAGATCAAACTTCAGCATATTGTCTCATTCTGAACGATTGCATTGTTGAATACAAACCATTAAGTAACATTGTTAAGAAGATATCATGAAGTCGGACACCCTTATAGTGGAACTCCAAGGATTTAAAGATTCTTTAAATCATTTTATTGTCAAAGAATTGGCCATTGCGAGTCATGATCATACACAGACGTTCTTGGTGAAACCACCATATTCATTCCATTACCTAACACTAGAAGAAAAAAAGCAGGTGAGATGGTTAGAAAGAAATCGAGGAATTTACTGGAGTGAAGGCTACATAGACTACAAAGAGTTTAAACGTGTTATTTTACCATATTTAGAAAATAAAAAAATTATGACAAAGGGTTTGGAAAAGATTACGTGGATTAAAGAGTTATGTGCAAACTGTGAAGTGATTGACATAGGTGAGAAGGGATGTCCTAATTTTGCGACATTAAAAAAAAAGTTCTGCAAAAATAAAACTGATTTTAATTGTGTGAACCATAAATTGAATTGTGCATTGAATAATGCTGTGTGTATTAGAAAATGGTATTTTGATAATAATATGTCTGTATTTAATTTATTTATTTAATAATTATTGTGTTGAACAGTTAATTAAAAATGTCTATGTACTCAAGAGTGTTTTATTTAATATGATCAGACCCATATAACAAACTTTAAATTAGCTGCAGCAAAATGATAATCCTAATAAATTTTATTTCAAATATAGGTACTTACTGTATTCTAAACGAATTATTCTAATAAACATTCTGAAAGCAAATAACCTATATTTATATCATTACACTAGAGCTAATTTAAAGTTCGAGTATTTATAAGTAATACAAAATAAAACATAATTTAAACTACAAAATATTTTTATTTACTTTTTACATTATTTACAATTATTACAAATTAATTTTAACTACCTACACAATAATAATAATAATAGCTGTTCCCACATAGTTTATTTAATGTTACCTTACATACTTAAGTTAAAAAACTTGTGATGACTGAACAGTAGCTCAACTAGATTCATCAAAGAAATCTACATTAAGTACATATTTTTCATTTTATATTTATTTACTTTTTACATTATTTACAATTATTACAAACTACTTATAACTACCTACCCAATAATAATAATAATAGCTGTCCCCACATAGTTTATTTAATGTTACCTACATACTTAAAAAACTTGTGATGATTGAACAGTAGTCCAACTAGATTAATCAAAGAAATCTACATTACATATTTTTTCTTTTTATATTTATTTAACTTTATTATATTTTTTTAGACTAGGTATGTACAGGATAAAATACAAAAGTTAATTAAAATAAAACTTACATATTTGTTATTTTAAAAATGTATACATTCAAAACTTACACACCATAAAAACCACAAATGTTTAAACACTAAACAATAAGAAAGCAAATAAATGTTATATATACCTAATAATAATATAGTCTGATAACTATAATATTACTTACATAATTTATTATTGCTTATTACTATAAAACTTAAACAATATAGTAGATACTTACAAAATAATGACACCAGTTAATAGTTCATCAGTAATAACAACTGTCCCCACAAAGTTTTTTTGATATTTTATTAATTAACGATTGCGTCTCCTCCATTACATGGTCCACCGATTCAGTCACTATATACTGCGCACTTAAAATTACCACATCATCATTGTCACTTGCAGATTCTTCTTGTTCACTGATGTCCAACACTTGTACCTGGATCAGTCGTAATCCTTTTTTCTTCTCATTGTTTATGACGAATGATTGACAGGTAGGCAGAGCTGACTTCTGTTTTACACACTCCCGTCTTGTTCTAGGCTTCTTGTTGACAGGTCCGCAGTCTTGTCTTGCTCTAGGCTCCTTGTGAACAGGTCTTTGTTGTTCTGGGATATGCCAGCTTAAACTCGGGGTCGGAAAACCTTGCGCGTATTGCGAGAAGTCGATAATATCTGGTGAATCACACATTATCAATGATCTGAAACAACCGAAATAATAATTAATTATAATTACATAAAAACATGATGAATTAACGTTATAAATATATGGGTAGTTCTACAATACTTACAATTCGTTTCGTTCTTATTCGACGTGATATGACCGCTCCGGCTAACTGTCTAATAATGAATGTTCTACACAATAATACGACTGTGGAACGTGGATAATGTGTAATGAGACTCCATAAAGCCTTAAAGCGCTGTGATTCAATTTCAAGTTTCAACACGTTCGAGCTCGTGCACGAGCACCTGTTCGGTGTCATATTCTACACCGCGCGTGTGAACTTCGAGCCATGAGTGCTATGTCATCAAAAATGAACATTGCATGTTTTATCCAGTTGGAACCTGTATCCTCGTGCACAACATGGTGTAAGCCCTGTATGCTTTGTCATCAATAAGGAATGGAAATGAAACAGAGATAAAATCATAAAATATTATTTATTTAAGTATATATTTAGTAGGTACATACAGATAAAAACAACAATTACAAGGGACACCAAGAATACACACATTTTAGAATTACATAGATATAATACCAGCTATAATATTATAGCTGGGTTCAAAAGTAACTTCAGACGATACTATTTGAATTAAATTACAGGACAATATTATATTTCATATTTAAAGATTAACAAACTTTTTAAATTAGTAAGTAAGATAGTAGGTACGTTATAAAATTATCTGACTTTCCATTTAGGATGTTTTACAATCAATAAAATACTTGATAGAAATGTCACTATTGTAGGTTCCTAATTACATTTTTAAGTATGGTAATACATTACATAAATATATTTGCATTACCCCAAGCTAAAGTAGATACTTTATCAAATGATAGCAACCGTTTATCATCATTGCTTGAAAGTGCTATTTTATTTACGTTCTGAGTGAATATTTCATGTTTTATTGACCTAAACATTACATTTTTTTTACGAATGACATTGCAATTGTACAAAACATTTTTATAATCAATCATGTTTAAATGTTTCGTTACACATTTTTTTATACCTTTGGCTTTTTTAATTGTTTTTTTAAGGTTTTAATACAATAAAGCTTTGAGCGCAGTCCTACGAATTCTTTAATAACTTTACCACCCATTTCGTCCTTAAACAGTCCTGGGATCTTCTTATTATTAATGGGCAAGTGATATTCATTGTTTATGTCATAATTAGAGGTATCAAAATATTTTAAAAAATTGAGCTTGAAATCTTTATAAACGTTATTAGTCTGTACATCATAAATTAAGCTATCTGTGTTAGTATAGCACAATTCAATTCGCTTACCATAAAAAGGTTTCATGACAGAGTAGTGAAAATCGTACATATGGGTCTTAGATAATTCTAACACTGTGAACCCTATATATATTGGTTTATTAAGTATAACACGCGAAGGCTTCATTTGTATTGCTACTAGATCATCAGAAAACACAGAAGCGCTATGAAAATATGGACTGGCTATCAATTTCTCAGCACAAATAGTCATTTTCGTTTTATTGTTTGAATCGCACCATTTGTTAACTAATTTTACATCTACTCTTTGTTCAACATTTTCCAGAGTCTTCCCAAAAATACTATTATTTAATAATTTGAAAAAATCTTGTTCAAACGTTGATTCTGCTTTTTGTCGTAGTTGAGTGTTAAGATCGATGTACTGTTTTAAAAAACAGCTTTGCTTAAAAACAATTACACGATGAATCCTTCGTAACACCAATCCATGTTGTAAACATTTTTTTAAATGAACGTAATGAATAACAAAGTGGTATTTGTCATACAAATTCGGTATTAATTTTTTATTCTTACCACCCGGTGCAACAAATTTTTCTGGACAAAATGGAAAGTCGTTATGTTCATCGTGCAATGTTTTAGGATATAATAAATCAACTTCAAGAATATACCCGTTTTCCGCGGTATCGCTTATATCTGTTAAGCTCAATTGCAAATCATCTATTTCCTGTCTACTCATGAATCTAAAATCCGAATAAGGCAAATATTGACACATGCTATGACCATATAAATTGTTGCAATCTAAATAAATAATAAATGAATTCGGCAGAGACGAGTCGTAAGAATCCAAGTATTTATGATTGGCTTTGGCATGTCTTTTGGAACACATACAAACACCTCCACGAATACCTTCTTGTATCATTCTAAAAATTTGAACATCACTTATCAATTCTAATTTAATTCTAGTTTTCAAAAGCATTGCATCGAATGATAGACTTGGTGCTGTAAGATAAAACGCGGGATCGAGATTATAGTATTGTTTACAAGTTTTTCGAAAACTTTCAAACACGTCTGTTAGCAAAAGAACGTCGGTTTTAAGATATAAATCTGTGTACATACCCATATTTTGAATATTAAATACTGACCAAATGGTTTGAGCGTGTTTATAGTCTTCATCGCTAATTGATTCATTAGTCAAGGAGTTATGAAAATGATTTTTAGATGGTAAACATATATCTTCGTAATGTTTCCATTGAGACATGTAATCGTATGGGTACACTCCTTTACGGGTAAGTAGATCAAATTGTGTTTTTTCAGGAAAATAAGATTTTAATTGCTTGAAGTCTTGTTTTTTCATTGTTCTTGCTAACTTTTCTAAGCTAGTTCCTAAAAACTTGAATGAATCTACAAATCGTACCTGTATGCTTTCATTATCGGAAATCGGAATATACTTCGTGAAAGAAATATAATTTTCTTTTGTTTTAGGTATGACTTTAATAGATCCCGGAGCGTTACCTAATTCTTTTATGAAAAGATGGCAATCATAACCCGATAAGTTATGAAAAAATACAGGTAGAAATTTAGGCATTTTATATTGCAGGTTACAGTAACTACAGTAACTGTGAGCTGCGCCACGATATTTACCAGTCAAATGACAATGATCGCGTACCCTATCACCTAACAAGAAATTCTCACAAATATGACATGTATCAGAGTTTTCAAAGTCGAGGGCATTCTCATTCGTGTAAATCATGGGAATGGTATTATTTAAAATTCTATAAACTTTTTTGGTATTTTTATAGATAGACTTCACAAATTTTGAAACACAATCCGAACCACGATACGAGACATAACGATTATAGGTTTCATCTAGAGTGCACGTAATATGATAAGCGAAAGCGATGGGCACATGTCGCTGTCTCGTAACGGTGCTCGCCTGAGTTGGGTCAGGGTCGCAGGAGTCGTACCGCTCTAGCATTGTTTCAAAATCGGCGTATATAACAAATGGTACAAATTGCTTTCTGCCATAATTTTCAAACTGAATGAAAGAGCCTTTTGGCGGTAGTTCAGTAGCAACTCCTCCACAACTGTGTGAAGTAAGATTATCACAACTATCAAAGAACATTAAACAAACATCACAAAAGTATAATTTACTGTGGTGCTTTGTTATTTGATTTTTAACAAGACGCGGTAAATCCGCAATGAGACAATAATGTGATAAATCATCTTTTTCTAAGTAAAGTAAATGGATCACTTTTTCCTTCAAAAATTTTGGTTTATAAAGCGGTCCAGTCACGGTATTATTTTTTAAGCCATAAATATATATACAAATATCAGGATTATTTAATTCGAATCGAGCAATATCTGAGAAACTCAATGGAAATTGAATGTCTTTTATGTTTAACACACTTTGAAAATTGGGGTAAGACGATACTCTTTCAGGATGAGTTTTTGCTGGATATAAAGCAGCAACAACTGACCATAAAAAGCAATAATTATCTTTATTGCGAATATTAATACATGCTTTTTTTGATTTAACTACGGTTGGCAACTCGATAAAGCTTGAGCCGCGTAAAGGTTGATATTTGTTAACATTAACTTCCAAATGCGAACTACTTATAAATGTCCAGCCACTGTCACGATCTTGAAATTCTTCTAATTTTTTTTTCAACGTGTTTCTAACCTGAGATGTCAATAAATCATATTCATAATTCTGATGTACCACATAATTCTTTGTAGCAAATGATTTCATCTCCTGACTATCATTTTTAACCATCAAAAACAAAGCAAAATATTCAAAATTAATTTTTAGACATACATGATCTTTCAGAGATTTGTTGATTAATGTTTTGATTTTTTCTTGATTATTACTCAAAAACGAATCTAAAGAATAATTTTCACTAGTGTCAATAATTCTATAAGAAGCTATACGATTTCGGAATGCAGAATTAATTAATTCAACACCTTCGCAAACGTATGAAATATTTTTATTTTTATGATTGGTACTGCGTAGATGACCTGTCCAGTGACTGCGCTCAACAGATGTGTTACAAACAGTGCAGAAAGGCATTCTAGCGTAATTAATTACCGGCTAAGTTAAAAATAAAGATTTATTTAGGATGTCCTAAATATTAATTTTAAATTAATTACCTAAATACATTTAAAATGTATCTTAGCATTATAATATACAGCCTCTGAGTCTTTGATCAACTCCTAAGCCTTGAACAAGAATTTAAGACATTCTACCCACTAAGTTTAAAAAAAAACATTAATTTTAGGTGTCCCAATTTAAATTTTAAGTGATTACCTAACTAGATTTAAAATTTATCTTATCACTATAATATACAGGCTCTGAGTCATTGAACAACTCATGAGCCTTATGCATGAATTTTTGTAGTGAGTTCCACTGTGAGCTACCTTTCTCCAGTTGAAGTTTCAAGGCAACTTCTGCCTTCTTCCAACGCTCCTCAGGAGCAATGGAGATGATATTTTCTTTATGGAATACCTTCAGTTCCACAAAAAAGGCACCGCTTAGATCTGCTGTCCGTCGTACCTTCCCGTTGGCTACGCGGGACAGCAAGGATGATCCTAAGTCCGACTTCGGAGGAAGGCCATCAAAGTCAAACCGAAAAGGTCGGTGCTCCTCGGTTTCTGGTCACTGTAAACAATTAAAATTTTATTTTAATAATCTAGAAGAAACACTTTTCTAGATTCAAACTATGTTGCATGATAAAATAAGTAAGTATATATTTATTTAAAATTATTGTTACAAATAAAAGTTCTCTATTGAGATCTATGTTATAATATAATAAGTGAGACTAATGAAAAGGGATAAGTCAGATAAAGAGTATTGATAAACTACCTTGATCCTGATTCTATGACCGACGAAGCTTTGCGCTTTGTAGTTTTTTTCGCAGGCAGGGTCCTTCTCGACACGACCTTTGTATCAGTTGCCGGGCTCTTTATGTAGTCAGACATACGGGAAACGTCGGAGTCAGACCTAATGTACAACAAAAAAAGTCATGTTTAATATAACAAAACAAAAACCTACAAGGTCTTTTTTGAAATACAATAAATAAGAAATCTATCAATTTATGACAGGTCGTTAACAGTTACATCAGCCGGCAGGCAGAAGCCAGGTACGTAGCTGAGTAGCAGTCACGATGGATAAATAGGACATGATAATTACAACAGCCGGCAGGCAAAAACCAGGTCCGTAGCTGAGCATTATAACTTCAAATTTAAAATTAATAAGTACTCACTTACATGTTAGAAAGTCGATATTAAAGTACCACTAGTACTACTTGTCACTTTGAAGATTCCGGAGCGAATGTAATTTATTGATTGAAATTAATTCGTTTATATACACAAAAAATACAATTTCAGCACAAAATAGATAATTTCAATTTTAAACTCTAAGTACAAGTCTTACAGTTGTATATAAAAAATGACGTTTACGTCATATTTAACCGTATTGATTGCATATCAATTTTGCTAAATTGTAATTTGTTAATTGACACAGAATAAAAAATTACAGTAGTTTAACTTCATAGAAAACGGTCGAGATGACGCGCTTCGAAATTTCAGTGTGCACAATACACAACAGCCTCGGAGGGTGATAGTTACGCACATACGCGGAGGGTGCAACATTTAGTTACTTGAAATTTGACACGAAATTATCAATTGTATTATTCAATGTTGTGTGTTTGAATTCATCAATATTGAAACCAGAAATATCATTTATTACATTATCAACTCAGTCGGCATTTCGACGTATTCCACATTAGGCATTCGCTTAAATGGCACCTGAATGCATTTCTTTCAATGTCACTGCCGAGACATACTTCTGCTTCTTTTATTTTTACTGTGTCATAAGTATTGAGAATTGAAAAATAAAGCCGACAAAGTGAACCCGATCCCAAGTAATTTTAAGTTGCAGTTAAACTCGGAAATTGTTATCATCATATAAAAACTAGTGCAGAGTAAGTTAGTTTACTCACTAATAACATTTTCATTCGTATTATTAAATAATCACTTACACTTGCAATGAAAGAAACCAAGAAACTGTAGGTATCGTGTAGGAATCGGAAGTACGTGACTGAGTTATGGTTTTATAGTTGTCCAATTTATCTATAATAACATTAACTCTAGGATTTCAATGCTTCTCCAATGTATTTATTCATTTATTCTTTACTCTTATTATCCCTAATAACCTCAGTGTTCTCTTTTTTCAAGGTCTCTTAATTAATTTTAAATCACACTCAATAACAAGTGGTAGATGGTTCGACCAATAATTCGTATCGTACTTGATACAAAATATATCATTCATATAAATAAAAATATATAATCTTAATACGTAGAAGAATGAAACACGTTAAAACTAGAAGCGATTACAAACTTTAAAAATTTACGAAAATAATATGTAGGAAGTTCTATAAAAGACTAATTTAGTGTTTACAACATGATGGTCACATTACTTAACAATATAAATGCATGGAATGCAATTTATGTGAACGTGGGAAGCGTGCATTCCATTGTCATTGAAATGTGCCGATTCGAACTAATAAAGCAGACTTATACATAAAGCTGATTATATACATAAAACTGACAACCACCGGGTACGGTTACCGTCTACGGAACAGACTACAACAGCGGATCCACACACAGTTTGTACACCAGATTGAATAATGTGAGATATCGACGGTTATGAATCAATAGTGTTACGTAAAAACTGATATAAGCACTAATGATTGTTAACCGTCGATGCGTTTCTGATCCGGCTGCCGTTGTCAAGTGTATCAGCACCTTAGCTTTATGCATACTGGACAAGGATCGACTATCCGTGGGACCGCGCTTGCCACTTGATTTTTACGTGTTGATGTAACAGGATGTATCGTCTGTAATGTGTTAAACTAAATTTAGATGTCCTCGAGCCAATCTGGTCACAGAATAAATGTGTACAAACCTAAGGGTGCGCGCTATTTTACTTTTGTGGAGAGACATGAGACAATCTGTCCTAAATTTAGTTTAATGTATGCGGTATCCTAAAGTTCAGATGTCCTCGAGCCAATCTGGTCACGAAAACGGGTATGTGTGTTACTAAACGACAATGCACCATCCCCAAGTATGTGGAGAGACATGAGACAATCTGTCCTGAATTTTAGATTACTGATTCGTTCAGATATAGACCTGATTATGTTAACGTGTAAAGTTTTAAAGCAGATGGGTGTATTGATGTAAAAGTATGTATCGTCTGTAATGTGTTAAACTAAATTTAGATGTCCTCGAGCCAATCTGGTCACAGAATAAATGTGTACAAACCTAAGGGTGCGCGCTATTTTACTTTTGTGGAGAGACATGAGACAATCTGTCCTAAATTTAGTTTAATGTATGCGGTATCCTAAAGTTCAGATGTCCTCGAGCCAATCTGGTCACGAAAACGGGTATGTGTGTTACTAAACGACAATGCACCATCCCCAAGTATGAGGAGAGACATGAGACAATCTGTCCTGAATTTTAGATAACTGGTTCGTTCAAATATAGACCTGATTATGTTAACGTGTAAAGTTTTAAAGCAGGTGGGTAGGTGTTTTTAAGCTGGTGAGTATATTGAAATGAATCCGTCAGTTGAATTTGAGGTAAGACATCTATATCAGAAATATTATTGAACATTCTACTCCACCTTCAGTTCCATCGACTCACGAGGTCAGCCATCGATATCAGAAATATTAATATTATTGGGCATTCTATCCACCGAGAGTGACGAGGCGAACGGAGTGAGCCGAAGGAACGAAGGTGGAGTAGGATGCCCAATAATATCCTACTTATACTCATTACCAAGAATAACATTTTATCAAGTGACAGTTTCTAAACGTTTCAATTCAAGCATGCAACATGCAGCGCACAAGCAAGCATGCAGCATGTAAGCGACCATGCAAGATGCAGCAGGCATGGTTCTTGGCACGGCATCGGCACTGCGAGGCTCACGCGGATTTAAATTACACTTTAGGGGTAGGGCAGACAAGACTACGTGTAGTCGGTTTTGCAGCGATTCGTTTCTGTCACTAACATATTAAAATACCGTGGAAAAATACACCGAACAAACAATATTCGTTAAAAAAGAATTCTACTGTTTGATACGTTTGATAAACAAAAAAATGTGATAAAAAATTCATTGAATTGTGTTTCTGTGAAATATGGTTCATTCAAGTAAATAGTCTTTGAAACAATAATGTTCGAAATAAAAATACAAGGACCAAATATTATATGAAACAATTTCTGGAAAACGAAATTCTATGAGTTTTTTGTCTGCGAAACAAGGGGACACCGTCTTAAACAATAAAGGGGTGAGTTGCATGGTGTTATGTACCGTTTGTGTACTGACCCAGTCGAGAATATAATTTGATTTTACAAATTGTGGTCAATTGTTCCAGCCTACCGTCACGCCCTTAGATTGTTGAGGAATTCAATGGAAATTTCGCAAGTGCATATGCAAAACCGTATGTAATGCCGGTCACTGACATTCACACTAAAACACGAAGCCACAAGTATAGGACGACATTTGCAAATGATTTTGCTCAGTTTTCGCTGCATCCGTGGTTTTCCAAACTGTGTCGGTTTTTTGACGCACATCAAAGTTCACGAACCTCGAACATTCGCGTAGACTCCTAGATATTCGTGCGACCAGTTGTGCACAAGATTGCGAAGTTAACGGACGTTTCGCTATTTTCAGAGTTCGTGGCGTCTACTGTATAGCGTCTTTATACTATTACTTAATTTGATCATGGATTGGAACTAAACCAAAGTGTTTGAGTTCATTTAACTCTCGCAGAATTAACCTACTATATTGGGATCCTAAAAAGAAATCCCATAGAAACAGATTGACCGTTATGACGCCTAGTACTTTTTCTTCAAGGTTCTTTTGACAAATTAAAAAAAGAAGAGAAATTCTATAAAGGCTGCGTACATGGATTCGTAAACAAGTGTAAGAGGAAGCTCAAATGTGTTCGCATATTCAGTATGCGAAACTCAAACTCAAACTCAAAGCATTTATTTCAATTAAACCATTTACAGGCACTTCTGAATTGTCAAAAAGTCGATCAGTTGGAAAGTTGAAGCTAGTTGCCCATCCCAAAACGTAGATCTCTATGGAGAAGAACGGGCAAGAAACTCCAGGGACACTCTTTTAAAATCAAGTTGAAATATTACAAAATCTTGGGAACATTATTCTTGTTGCTTCTGTATGTGAGAACAATGTAAAAAGTGTAATTATAAACAATTGTAAATACAAGATAAAATTAAGCCCAGGAAGTTAGGAGATGACCAGTCTCAACCGACAGCGCCCGTTCACGAACTTGACGCGTGGATCAGCACCATCCAACTCAACCATTTTGTAGGGAACCGAATGAAAAACCAAACAAAACCATTTGCAAAGCAAATTCAATCAATCAAATTAAATCAATCAAGCAAGTTTGCGAAGTATTGCAATTCATTTGCAAAGCAAATGGTTTGCAATACTTCGCAAACTCAGCGGCAATCCGCTGAGTTTGCGAATGAATGTCTGCCGGCCCTTCAAATGCGTGCAAACATTCGTACAATGTACGAACGATTGCGCGCATGTTAGTGACCGGGTTAAACCTATATTTGTTTAATTATTATCTGTTACCTATATTGTTCATAACTACTGTGGCGAAGACTCACGCCAGCCGGCAGTAGCGAGGACTGGAGGGGTGACATGCACCTACCTTCACTACTTAAAACCCTCCTGGCGCCCTTCTTTATTAGTAATTAAGTTAGTTATATTTAGGTTCAGTTTTAGTACCAGGCCGTTATTGCTTATTAGGCGGCCTTATTCTCTTATAGCCATTTTCTTAATAAACTTGTGTTGAGATCTTATAAACATTTTCACTGTCATACCACTGCCGAATATCGGGACGTAACAACTTCACCTACTCCAGAAGAATAAGTTGAACCGATTTGAAAGGTCGCGAGCCAGATCACATCGATGCTTGCCATCGACCGCGATGTAAAATCAAAATATTTTATTGTTTTCACGTAGGGATCGAGGTGAACCCCCGAGCAGCCCGCGATGTATCGCAATGAGGTTTTCTTCGGCGTGCGAGTGTGTGTCTTTTAACATGCATTTGATTTACAAACATCTAGGTAACGAGCTATATTGCAATAGCAATCAAATTAACACCCAGTACTTAACATTTCATAAACAAAACATTCCCTGGAACTCATTTATAAACTGTTGGAGAAAAATACCCCATGTATTAATCCAGGTTACAAACTATCTGTGTGCCAAATTTCATCCAAATCCATTCACCCGTTTATGCGTGATTGATTAACAAACATCCAAACATCTAAATATCCAAACATACGAACTTTCACATTTATAATATTAGTAGGATTTTATAAACGAACAATGATTTAATGCAGGTTCAACCAATATTTAATGCAGGTTCAACCAATATTTAATGCAGGTTCAACCAATATTTAATGCAGGTTCAACCAATATTTAATGCAGGTTCAACCAATATTTAATGCAGGTTCAACCAATATTTAATGCAGGTTCAACCAATATTTACATAGTTGTGGCTTGTCTTTTAATTGTGTAACACACTTTTAGTCAGAATTTGAATCACTTTGAAGGTTAGTAGTTTATTACCCCACATTACTTATTCAATAGAATT
This sequence comes from Polymixis lichenea, assembly GCA_949091785.1. Taxonomy (NCBI): domain Eukaryota; kingdom Metazoa; phylum Arthropoda; class Insecta; order Lepidoptera; family Noctuidae; genus Polymixis; species Polymixis lichenea. The sequence continues at coordinate 686,058 of OX420944.1, forward strand.
TTCTTAAATAAGTTGATACAGTTGGCATGTTCTCTGGATTTTGTTGAGTAGACCTATCGTACAGCGCCACCATTTTAGATATCCTTATTGCTCTTGAATAACCAAAGCTATTTTCCACAGATGGGAAAAAGCCACATGGCCCCAATCAGCCATGGGTGGTGCGGCCAGCGCCGTGGCAGCGGGTGCCATGGTGGGGGCCGTGGCTTTAGCTGGCTCCTCTCCATCATCAGCGACTCTTGCCAATCCTGAGCCTCGTGACTCTGCTAGTTTGACTCCTGGCAGCGCGTTATCCCTGACTCCTAACTCTTCGTGTGAAGAGCTGAGGGCTGATTCCGGTGAGTTTTTATGAACTAGTTTTGAGGGTTCCGTACCCAGATGGTATTAACAGAACCTTACTACTAAACCTCCGCTCTTCGTCTGTCTGTCAACGTGCTGTATCTCATGAACCTTTATAGGTTTACAGTTGAAATTTTCACAGGCTGTGTAGATCTGTTGCCGCGATGACAGCGAAATATAGTACAAAATAAAAGAACATTAAATATAAAAGGGAGTGTCTACATAAGAAATGTGGTTTTTTAAAATAAAACACAACATAACATAACATCACCCCTTGGGGTACCGAAGGATAGCGCAGAGGTGTACCTACTGCACACCCACATTTGGTCAGTTATGGTTAAAACAGTCGCTCAGTCAGCTCAGTTCTGTAGTATTAAATATTACGGTGGTACGTAACCCTTCGTGTATTAGTCCAACTCGCACTTAGCCGGTTTTTAAAATACCCATTATAAGATTTTGGTATCCATGTATTGTTATTTACTTAGCCATTTTAACATCGTTTATGTTGTTAGTCTTCCACAGCCGATCACAGTCTTATAATTAGACTCCAATAACAATCAATGTTATTGTTGTTAACATCATAAGAGAACTAGAAAATTGTATAAAAAGTAACAAAATTTGAATTTCGCGGGCTAACCGGGTGCTTTCACCTTAAACAATGGTATACGACCGTTAATATAACTCAAGCCCCCTTATTACCGATACCGCACGTTCTCCGGTAAGGTGAGGCGGCGGGCCTCCTTGCCGGATTGCCGCCATGGAATCTGGAGGCAAAGATCCTCGCGCACACGTGGGAGTGGCGCGAGGAGGCCAAACGCCAGGGCGTAACTCCGCTGCCGCAAGAAATAGCGGCACTGTGGCCAGAGCTCCGGCGGGATCTCATGGCGACATGGAGAGTGCGATTGCCGCAACCCAGAGCTGGCCACGTCACGATTGCGGCGGTAAGTCCCCTGTTTGCCTGATGCAGGTTCTCAAGGGACACGGTTGTTTTGGGAGGTTTCTGTTTCGGATAAGGCGGGAGGAAACGCCCGGGTGTTTCCACTGCGAAGATCGCCCTGAGGACATGGTGGAACATACGCTGGAGGTCTGCCCGGCTTGGGCGGAGCACCGCCGTGCCCTCAATCGGCAATCGGTGGCGAAGATCTCTCGCGTTCGGCCCTGGTCCAAGCCATGGTACAGACCAAGAGTGCATGGGTAGCCGTCACCTCCTTTTGCAAAGCAGTAATGCTCGCAAAGAGGGAGGCGGCGCACGTGATGGAGAGGCAGTACATGCGCCCTCACGGACTTAGTCACCGCAGGAGACGCCCTGGGCATCGGGAATCCCAGGTTGATTCCCGACCACTGTAGGCGCGGTCTTGCGGACGGCGAGTAAAGGGTAGCTCGCTGTCCGGTAAGGACCAAGCCCGGGTCGACGGCGCGTTGTTTCACGCGCGCGTCAAAGAGATGTCAGCACCAACTGGTGGGGTCCGCAAAGTCCGATGCCTGCCAGGGGTGCGGGATGTTCGAATGAGATACCGTCGGCCCTGGCACACAGGCAACTGAGGGAACACGGGTAGGTTTTAGTCAGTAAAAGACTGACACGCCATCCTGCTCCACCCAGATCGGCCGAAGTTATTTGAAGATTTCCCACCCTCAAAAAAAAAAGCCCCCTTATTACAAAACAAGGTTTTCTTTACATTAAGTTCAAACCATCAAGCCAGTTTTTGAATTATAGAAAAGCAGAAAGCTATAAACAAAACTGACAACTTTGTAGTTGTTATTATGTATGTGTGTGTAACCACACCTTATTTAGGATTAGCCTAGTAAGCAATATATTAAGATCGTGTACACTCAATCGATGTGATCACACAATAAATCGAAAAGTTATCCAGTGCACATGTATTTCATTTAACACGACACTTCATGGCGACCCTGCTAATCAAGGTCACATCGCGAGTGCAAATTGGACAGTACAAAAAACAAAACAAAATGTGATAAAAAATTCGGACATTATAACAAAACTAGTGGGTTTGTGTTGTAAATCATGTGTCATCTACTCTAACGAAAGAAGGCTGCTGGTAATGGGGAAAATGGTACGACAACCGAGCAGGGCTACTACAGCATCAGCACGACAAATATCCTCTTCACCCTGATCACAATCGTCCTACTGGCAGCGGCATGCTATACTTAGATTGCGATCGCGACTGAGAAGATTAGAGTCGTATTGTCTTTTTTATATTTTTTTTTGTTTTTTGGGTGGTAAATCATCAAATAATTTCTCCTGCTCTGGGTGGAGCATAAGGGCGTGTCAGACTTTTACTAACTAAAACCCACCCTTGTTGCCTCAGTTGCCTGTGTGTTGGGGGCCACGGTATCTCTTTCGAACAACCCGCACCCCTGGCAGGCATCAGCCCTTGCGGACCCCATCAGTTGATGCTGACATCTCTTTGAGGCGCGCGTGGAACACTACGCGCCGTCGACCTGGGCTTGGTCGATGTGCCAATTTTGTTCGTAAACTTGGTTTGTTGTAGGAGGTTATTTAATTAGTTTTTTTTTAGAGATTGTTTTCCCAGCTGCAACGTTGAGATTGGTCCATCTTCTCTCCTTTGTTCAATTTTAATAAAGTTCTGATTTACAACTTAAGTAACACTCTTACGCATAAAAAATGAAGTGTTCTGAATCGTAAATGTAAAAGTTACACAAACCATGGAATACATAAACCTGTATGCATTCATGATATTTTTATATTGTTTATGATTCGTGAGAGTTTTAGAGAAACATTCAATGTATTAGATGTTTAGTTTGGAATATTGGTTATTTGCGGGTGTTCTGCTAGCAAAAAGGCTACAGTTAGAACTCTACTAGGAATTTAATAATCAAAAGAAATCACCTCGCTCTCTCCTCCATAACAACATATTTCTATAGTTTTACTATGCCACCACCATCAATTTCTTGCCCAACTACCATCGCAACGCAGCTGACCATAGAGCATAGAGCAGACACAGCTTCTTTAAATCAACAGCGTCCCTACCAGGTAACCCGGTCGACGCCCGTCGCAAACTCTGGCAGGATGCCTTTCCCCCACCTACGCAGTATTTACCATTAAATGAGCATCTTCCTTCAGGGTGTAACCACCTGGAACGCCCTGAACCTTCTCCGAACTCAAGTGGGAAGGTATAAGTCCAACCTCGCAATATGGGGCTATCTCGACAGAATGGCAGCAGGGTATGGATGTGGAGCTGTATCACAAACTATGCTTCGCCTCTTATCTTGCCCTCTGTGCCACAAAACATGCAGCCAAGGTGACCTCTGTGCTGCCACCGATACCGCCGTGGAAGTGGCGTAGTTTGGGGCCAACAAAAGTGTATAACTTTCGTGCCAGCGCGCAGCGACAACAAGAAGAAGATAACCATAATTGAATGTATCATTCATGATTTTAAAATCAATTTTAAGAGTTTACTTAAGCAGAAGAACAAAACAACACACAGACAACAAACAGACAACAACAGACAACAACAACAGACAGCCAACAGCCAACAACAGCTTAACAGACATGAATATCATTCCGTCCTAAAGTGTTTTTAAATGTTACATATATATATATATATTATTTTGCAAAATGTCTTTCTCTGACAAATCACATCTGTGCAAAAAAACTGTTGAAGCGCGAGTCTTTAACATGCGTCTTGGTTTCGTAACATTTTATAATTCTGCGACTTGTGTCACAACAACGCGCAATGATGCTTGTGTGCAATAATCATTATTACTCCCAGTGTTCAAAAGCTTGATCGAGGCCCTGTAAAGGCTGATGCAGACATGGGCGGGCCCCACAGCTTTGCATCAACCATCCTTTATACCTTTCGTATTGTATGAATCTCCAACTATACCATCGTCGAATCCGACTCAGCAGGGCAGTATTCGGAAAGCTACGCAATATCTTCTCGTCCCTCATACCGCAGCGTCTCAAGATGCAAGTCTTTGACCAGTGGGTGTTGCCTGTGATGACCATAGAAACGTGGTCGCTCAAAATGGGCCTCATAAGAAGGCTGAAAGTTACCCAAAGAGCAATGGAGAAGATTATGCTTGGAGCTTCCCTACGCGAGCAAATCAGAAATGAAGAGATCCAAGGTGACCCACATAGCGCGAAGAATTGGCAAACTTAAGTGTCAGTGGGCAGCGCACATTGCTGACAGAACTTCTGTTCTGTGGGCAGAAAGGTTTTGTAGTGGCGATCGTGTATATACCGGAAAACGTAGCATTTGAAGACCTCCCATAAGGTGGACCGATGACCTGGTGAAGGTCACCAGAATCCTCTGGATGCGTGACGCCAAGAACAAGTCGAAGAGGTGGTGCTTGAGAGAGGCCTATGTCCAGCAGTGGACGTTTTTCCGCTGAAATGATGATGATGATGATCGCACACACACAGGTGGGCTACACCACGCATTTTTGTATGGATGCGTGCTGCGTCACGATGCGTGTGTTGTATGCGCACAACAGCATCGTACCTGTTTTAATTAGTAGCTAAAACAAATTAACAAAAGACAATCGCATAAGCTGAGTGTGAAAAGGCTTTTTGCAAAACTGGGCGGTAAGCTTTCAGTGGACAGAGGCTTTGTAGCCATAGAGAAGCGTGCTTCGTAGCCTTAGTCACGCTGGTAGGTATACATTTTAAACACAGAGCCGTAAAAGTAAAAAAAAATGGCACAAAACCGTAAACTATAAGACGCGTGAATATTCTGTAAATGGATGACCTTATTCTGTCAACGTGAGTCACTCCATACTCGACGTCAGAACGTTCGCGCGATGTTCGCGAGAGTTTCTTTGATCGGGGTAGCGTAAACCATCGCGGGAGGCGATGAGAAACATGCCTTGGAGAGATTTTATGTTGTGGATGATAAAGTAGCTGTAAGATTCGGGTTTGTTTCCATTAAAAATCGCCTGTCTAGGAAGCGTGATAATTTACAAAAGACATTACGATACAATTGCATTTGAAAAAGGCATAAAGTAAAATAATTGAACCAGAAATTTGATATTAACGTACAAATTAGCATGACTTAATAAAAACTCGTCAAGAAAATAACATAACCTGTTTTGAAGCCAGTTAAATATAACGAACAAATGTATGAAATGTTTATTGCAGTCTCCTGAAAGTTTTTCAGATAACCTCAAGGATAGGTTTTTGAAAATCTGGCTTAGTTTTATCCGTGAACACATAACCAACGCATTGTTCCGTTTCAGAGCACTAAATCAATTTTATCTTCTTCCATGATAAACGTGTAGGATCAAACTGGAATTTAAAAATGATGTATGACGCTAAACACCTAAGAAAAATAGGTATTGCCGACCGAAAGTTCCCCGAAAACCACCGAAAACTAAAAGCCGCGAAAAATAAAAATCAAACTCATCGTACAAAATGTCAGTTATAATGTCGCGTGACAGATAGAGCAAGGTCTCAATTAACAAACTACTTCTGGAAACTACATTTTGGCACAAACTTTATCTAAACATTTGATAAATTGCACGGTACAGCGCAGACTTTTCCATTCCCCGAAAAATCAATTCATCAGACAAAGTTTCCCGGATTTCCCAGAAAGTGTCCACAATAACCGGTTGATCTGTTCCAGGTACGCGCAAGAGTGTGCGGGATGACGGCGACCACACATTCCTGCAAGCTCCGACGCAGGTCAGAATCAACATTGTAAATACCACAGTACAACTTACACTACAGCATACCCACTGACTTGCTCTTTTGAATGTTACCAAGATATGTATTTTGGTCACCGATAATAAATAGTGATAATTATTTATATATGTATATCTAGGACACTCGTTTAAAAAAAATAACATCCACTCGAGTCGATCTTCAAGGTTACGCACCGCTTGCGGAGGTCGGTCCATGGATGGGTGATCATCCATTACATACGAGGATTCCTTTGTGCCTCGAAAAGCATGCGGACCGTTGGCTGCCATTTGTAGATCGCTGACAGTCGTTACGGGTAGTCAGAAGCCCGATGTCTGATACCCCTTGTGGCGATAGCCTATTTGACCTTCACAACTGAAGGTCAAATACGCTATCGCCACATTTAAAATACTGGTGTTCAGCTGCATCTGGTTAGACTGGACGCGAACAACAATATATTTATGTTAGGCAGATGATGATGATATATCTAGATCAGATCACGAAGTAAAAAGAAGGTCAGACAGTCCCATTGCAATTACATCATAACAAGCAATTTCTGATTTTAGAGAAATAACCATTGACTTCATTATTTGGTAGGTAAATTGTTGATTAGGAATTCAATGTTAAAAGGGTCCATACGCAAATAGAAACTGAATTATGCTTTAAAATATTATTATCTAGATAATGGGGTATAGGTGTGAATATTTACACCCTGGCGGGAAACCCATTGCATTGGTAAATATTTTCGAGAAAGAAGCACAAACAACATTGTTATTAATTTTGTTGACGGCACGGTTGTCGCAGTGGTTAAGCGATTGACTGCTGCGCTGCGTGTCGCGAGTTCGATTCCTGCAAATATTTGTATGACCTGACACGTAGTTGTTCCGGGCCTGGCTGTTTGTGTATGTGAGTTTAAATGTTTGTAAACGCACCCACAATAGGTACAGGAGAAATTCCTAGTGTGGGGCAATTTAAATTTTCAAGAATATTTCCAAACAGGAAAATAAGATGATTGAAAATTAACTGTAGTGTTGCAGATTATTTTGGGAAATAACTTTTTATAGTAATGGACTGACAAACAATTGTTAATATTGTCACAATGTCAAGATTACTACCAAGTTTTATTTGTAATTAACATTCTGTCATACCTACACTGTGGTATTCCTTGAAATAGTTTTTGTAAATAGACCCATTCACCGCGACTACGTCTGCTAAACGACTGGCAAAATTATTTATAATGATTATTTGTGCTATAGTTGAACCGTGCGTAGGTTGCGCACACGCATATCTGATTAAATTATTGGAAAAATAAACTATCGATTGTTAACTTTAGATAAAATTATATTGTTTTTATTCCGTTACGCAATTATTGCATTACTTAAATGACAAGTTATGAAAAAATTGTAAGAAACAATCTGTTGAGTAAATCAAATCTAGCAAGCACCAGAATGATTTGTTTAAAGTTACTCTCGGACACAGTAATAACTTATTTGACGTTCCAATTGGTAACAATTCTGTTAGAATTTAGAACTTTATTCTTTTTACTAAGGTTAGTCAGAATTTGCTTTCTATTATGAATTTTCTTGGTGTTGAATCGAATTCGAAACGTTTTATTTAGAACACAAACAACTAACGCTATTTTTAAGCCTAAATATTTTAGAACAAAAGTTGTTTATAGATTTCTAGCCACAACAAACCACGTTTTGACGAACAAAAATAAACAAGATTCTAATAAAAATGATTACGATTGACAACCGATGGCTGAGCGATCAACATTCATCATACGTGCAAACACAGCGGGTTCGATTCCTACACGGATAATATTTGTGTGGCGAACATAGTTGCTTAGGATCTGCTTATTTGGGCATGTTTAATTTTGTGCTATAAACACACGGACGCACGGAGGAGAAATCGATGTTGTAAAATTAACTTTTTTGCCTTAGGTTTAGTTGATGCATGTTGTTAATAGTTTTGTGAATAGTTTCTACCTTTAAGTCGATGTTAAATTTCCTCCACAATCATCGCCCTAAACGTTTACACACGAATCATACCAATTAGGTATATAATACTTAAGAAATACAATAACTTCAAAAATTACATAATTTCGTTTTACAAAATACAAAGTATTTTTTAAAACGAAAGTTATTTTTAAACTTCCCTATTAGTCGTCATCTCAGTAGTTACCCCCTTTCACAATAATAAGAATAAAACATTTAAAGTTGACTTAGGGTCATCTGCGAGTTGGCTTCGGCTCCTCGTACGCCTTCAAAAGGTCCAGGAACCCAGAATATAATGAAAGAAGATAATTGTAAATGTAAATTGTGATGTAAATAATTCACCCAATCTGTCCACCTAGGACGACAGCTCCACCTCACCTTCACCAAACAAGCTCCACAAGAGTCCATGGGGCAAGATGAGGGACATCATCCAGACCCACAGAGAGTCTGTCAAGAAGAAGACCACCAACAGAGGGTCCAAGAGTTCTCCCGACGTAGTGCCAAAGAGACGGAGGTCACTCAGTGATGGAGGGGACAGCGATGCTCCACCGGCGCTGACCCTGACGATACCTTCGTCTGAGGAACTTGGTGAGTTCAGATTTTGATTCTTGAGCCTCGTTTTCATGGTAGACAAAGTGCGACAGCTGCCGGAAAGATAGTATTCATGGTAACTTTTCACCTTTCACTACTACTCTTTTTTGGCGCGTTGACGTTCAGACATTGGGTCATACACGCATGCCGCGCCGGTTACGAAATGCAGAGGGAACGCCAGGCAGTTCAAACATAAATGCATTCAATGCTTGAAAAACGGACAGTCATACCCGTCCGCTATCACATCACTGTGTAGGAGTTGTCTTGAAGGTTACACAGAATATATTGAGCATAGGAAATCTGTAAACAATTGAACATCCATATTGTTAGACTCTAGCGCCAAATAATGAAATGTTAGTGATGTTAGCCGTTCGACATTTACGAGTCTTATAACGCTATACGTTTACGATTTAGGTTAAAAATATGCTCCTCTTTTTTTTTCACTTAGTAGTTGATCAGGCAATTTTTAAGGTTTGTCGAATTTCTAGAGTGTATAAAATGTGATACACTCATTTCTCAGTAATTTTCTTAGGTCGGAGTAGGTAGACTGATTTTATATACTTGCGTCAAGATATTATAATATGGACATGCCATTTTATCCATAATGTGCGGGAAGTACCGGAAAAAGTTCCGGAATTGGAATTATGGAATAAAATAAAATAAAAAACATACAGATAGGCTAACAAAATCGTTTATATGAATGATTGATTGAATTCAATGAACAATTATTTTCACCATTAGCTAACACTGGTAGCGTAGATTGATATTATTAATACGTTTTTCACCTTAAACACAAATTCGTGCTAATTTCAAAATTCCGGAACAAATATCACAATAAATATGAAGTTCCGGTATTATGGAGGCATATCCATATTATCCTCTACGTTTGACGTCAACGACCTTAAATTAATCTACCTACTCCGACCTCTGGTAATATTGCCGCTTCTTCTTAGCGTGTCGATGACATTCTAAATCGATTCGGCGCAGAATTTGGCTACTTGTTCAGTGCCATCACTAGCGTCCAATCTGCCTTTGATTTTGCATCACTGTTGTAGTCACTCAGTCAATCTCGACAATGATGTTTATTCTTGTTGCAATAAGGTTCTTGTTTGGTTGCTTTCGGAGATAAAAGGTAGGGCAGGTAGTAAAGGACTTTAGAATGAGAACCGAAATCGTTTTGCTTTTTGAGCATAAGCTAGACATGCCTATTCATACTATATTTTGTACGTGTATGTACTTACAGACACAAAATTAAAATAGCTACGTAGCTCTGCATGTTCCAGTACTGTTTTAGTTTTTGTTGTAAACAGAGCTTATATTTGTGCCAATACAAAGTGTATCACGACTTTGTATCTGTTTATAGCACGTGCAGCAATCAAAACAATTCTGATTACATTGAAATCAATTTGCGTCAGTCCCTCATAAATCATTTACCATAAATGCTGATGGACCATCTCAAAATTATGTATTCTCCAAAATTCTGGCAAAAAAACCTGTATTTCCTCTTTAGTATTGGTGACATATTTTTCACAATGCAGAATCTGGACTTCTTTAACTAATATGACTAGACCTGCAAGATCCTCCTCTAAATAAAAATGTCTCATTTCCATTGCTAGGTATTTCATAATCCAGTGTGAAGCCTATTAGAATCCCACTGCAGGACAAAGGCCTCTTCTCATACAGAGAAGACGAGAGCATTGATCACCACGATTGTTCAAAGCAGATGGCGGTTTCAGACATAAATCACCTAACTATAATTTTAAGCGTGATCAAACGCCACGCTCAAAAACTCGAGTCTTGGCTTAAAAACAACTAAGACTTGGTACGGCTGATGACACATCTGGGAACTTTACAAGTGTTCTCTCTTCCAGAATCTGAACCCTCCCACCCTGTTCTTCGCAAGCAGCGATCCCTGGAGCTTGGCGCCAGACCCCCCCAGCAACGCCCCCCTCGAGCCTCCAAGTGGACCAAGGTCAAGAGAGCCTTTCTGACGTCAGCGTCTGCCTCAGTCCCGTCTAGCCCTAACAGGCATTCTGCGTTCTTCACTGATGCAGGTTAGTGCCTATTTTTCCTTCTTCATTAAGGGGGCGTGGTATGGCAGCAAAAAAATCAAGTTTCATCCGCGCCTCGTTCCCTGCCCCTCTCTTCATACACGACGAAAACAAAACACAATCCCTTCCCGCCAGCAGAAACTTTTCACCCGGTATTTGTTGTTTTTCTTGGTTAACCAAGAAAAACAACAAACTTCACCCCCGCTACCCTTACTTACTACCTCTCATAAGAAACTCGACGAAAACAGAACAATTCCTTCGCGCCGTGTTCGTGCTAGTAGAAACTTTTCGCCCGGCTTATATATATTTGATATTTTTAACTCCCGACGCAAAAACGACGGGGTGTTATAAGTTTGACGTGCCTGTGTGTGTGTGTGTCTCTGTCTGTCTGTGGCATCGTAGCTCCCGAACGGATGAACCGAATTCGATTTTGTTTTTTTTTGTTAGTAAGGTGAATTAGTCGGGAATGTTCTTAGACAGGTTTCAACAAAATCGGTTTAGCCGTTTGAAAATTATCAGCCCTTTTCTGGTCGCTGAAGGGATTTGACCATCTTTCACGGGTCTGATCAAGTCGAAATTTGGTATTATATTACTTCAATGATACTAGACGAACAAAGTAACCTTGAACTGATGCTGGAGCAACACCTGGAATTTCCAAGATACCCAAGTTACTCACCAACAAACAGCAGAAGCAACGTGTTTGGGCTCATTGAAAAGGTCTCAATGAATAAGTTGTGGATACATGGTGATCAGGACGAGGAATGAGGATAGATTAGTAACAAACTTCACTGTGGGAAACTAACGCAACGCTGCGCAGATTTAAGCGAGACATTAAGTTTAAAAAGCAGGAAATAAAAGTTAAATTTAAAATTAAAAAACCCCCGACCCAAAAAAAAACTCTAAAAAGTAAAAAAAAAATGATTGGTCTTTTAAGTTGTAGGTAATATTTTGATAAACGTATTGTCAAGTCGGGGGACGGTCAAAGAAAACGCCAAACAGAAGTGGCCCATTTTCATTAGCCGTCCCCCGACTTTTGTTTTTAGAGTTTCTTTTTAATCCTTCTGTCATATGAAAATAAAAAATAATCAGATAAAAAGACTATGGTCATTGAAAGTATTATATTGACCGCTGTGGACAATGTTGTTTTAGCTTTATTGCTACAAGGATTCTTAACTTAGTAAATATACAACAGACAGATAGCTGCAAACCCCATTTTATAAACCTAAATATCCTAACTCTGCCTTGTATAAACACCGTAACATTTTAGTCGTCTTACAATGGCAGCCAACTTCATGTATCCAATGACGACTAATCAGGTATTTTAAATAAAATGATATTTTTGAACATTTGCATAATTAAAAAAATTTAAATATAATTCACTACGATGCCTGACGTAGTTTGAAACACCCTGTTTTGGAGATGGAATTAATGATGGAATGTAATGGTAGGTAGGTAGGTATCATCTACCGTTTGATACGTAAACATTATTAACAGGGAGGGTGTTTCATAATTCTAAACCATTATTTATTTTTATCTTTTATTATCTTATTTAACGGTAAAAATGTTTTAATCGCGCCTAGAGGTATTTTATGACGGATATGTTGAGTGCACTATCTTTGTAAAATGTCACGGTGTATATACTTCAAATATGCAAATTCGCTTATAAACACCAAGACTTTTCCACCACACGAGAAGAAATACAAACAAGATACACACTCCGAACAAAAGTCAGAACACGACTGAACTTGCCAACATCCCGAAATAACAATAGAAAAATACATTCAACAAGTCCTCTGGTTATGTCTATAAAAATATATAATAAGTTACCAGAATCAATTACAAAAAAAAAAATCCATCTATTCACCAACAAATTAAAAAGTCTGTTAAAAAGTAAATGTTATTACAGTGTACACAAATATTTAAACGATAAATCCCTAAAACTAATTTAGAATACCCAAAAAATCCATTTGTTATTTCTTTTTTATTGTATTTAGAATAAGTTAGATTATAAGATAAACTATAGGTCCTCATCTCTACCTTCTAAATTTCTTTTGCTGTGCCCGACAAAGCAAAGCAAATAAATAGTTGCCGATGATGATTTGGTACAAGGGTCAAAAATCAAAATCAAAAGTCATTTATTCAAATTAGGCTGAGAATCAGCACTTTTCGAACGTCAAAATACATAAGACAGTCCCCCAAAACGCCCACCCTTCACCACTTCCTAGTATTTCCCAGTGCACCAGCTGGGAAGAAGTGGCGCAACAAACTCCCCAGCAGCACAGCTGTCTGTTTCGTTAGATAGATAGGTAAAACAGAATTGTCAGCTTAGCCAATAAAATAATTTAGATGCAAATAGGTGCCAAGTTATATGGAGCTTAAAGAAAGTCAAAAGGTTGATAATTCCTTGTTTTCATTTATTAAACTTTGTGTACAATAACAGTACGAAGATGGGACTTAATGCCTAAGGCATTCCCTGCCAATACCTTTTTGTCGACGAAGCCGACGCTGCTAAAAGATATGACTTGTAACTTCCTTTACTCATTCATACATACATAAACTCAGGCGCCGTTCCGTAGCTGTCTATTATAAAGCTATTTTTTTTAGGTTTCAAATTTTCCTTTAGTATTTTTTTACCTTTCAACTTAATTTTGGTTTATGGGATATGCAAAGAAATATTTCGTGTAAGGTAAAAAACTGGTGTGCTTCACCGAACTTCACACTCCGTACCCTTGGATAGTTGAGTCCACGAGTACACAAATTTGGATCCTTACATATTAACAATAAGATCTCAAATTGGCTAGTGCCCTATGTTGTAAATTATTGCCGAAAAAAAGATTTGACCGAAATGCTCAGCAAAAGTGCTAGTTGCTTTATAGTACTTATTTTCATATATTATAGTACTTATTACTACTTCCACGTATACCAGCCAACAATCTGTCAAATCAAATGTGTGTCATCTTGAGTTTATAAATATCAACAACACAATTGGTGATAAATAATATTTATAGTTTACCTTAGGCAATTATTCAGTTTTTCTATTTTTTACGTTTTTAATAAACGTTTCAGAAGTGGTTTTATTCATTTTTTCATGTTTTATATTTCACAGTGTATTTTCTACAATGTGGTAAATTAAGAAAATATTATTTACAAAAATAAATTATATCTCAGCGCTGCTGAAAAGTTATGCGCAGTCCTCTTGTCTCAACAGAGCGACGGCGACTGATTTGTGAAACAAAAATATGCTTGAAGTTCCCGTAACACCAGTGTTGCCAACCCGTACGATAATTATGGGGGTGTACAATAATTTGGACAATGGTACGATGTACGTGATTATCTACGATAACTTTGTTCTATTTTCTAAGTTCTAAGAACAAAACGTATTTATTTATTTATTTAATCATTTTAAATCAGAATTCATTAACATTCCATAACTTGTTAGTAAAAATACTTAAAACTATGTTAGTAAAATTATTAATTATTGTAAAAAACTAAGCTATTAAATTTAACATGATAAAAAATTGAGCTACTTTACATTATACAGGGCACCACCCGAGCCGTGTATTCCAGTGCTTCACAACCGGGCAATCAACCCTTTCCAATATCGTATTCAGAAGGCTGTTGGTGCTGCCCCGCACGCGGCACATCAGGGAGGCCACACTCTTACGCACGATCGCCCTAAAGCATTCCGTTTTGGCGTTAGCAAACATACCTGATGCACTGCAAAAGCGAGGCAACCCCAACAGCATCCTGAAACCATTATTGTTCAGGACCCGTAGGGCATTGCAAGATCCACGCGTATACCGGACCCACAGGCTGCAGATATAAAATGACTGGCAGAATGCCTTAAAAAGAGCAATTTTTAGGTCTCGTGAACACCGTGTAAATCACACCGCCAACGCCCTACGTTCCCGCTCTATATCCAAATCATCTGAGAGGTCCTCGATGACCCAGTGCCCCAGGTACTCTTTACACGGACAACATTCTCTCATATTGTGCCAGAGCCTTGCGATTCTTCTTAGGAGTACCTATAAAATAAATGTCTTATCCTACGTTTTTGCGAAAAACCTTTTCCAGATATGCAACTAAATCTTTGGTTTTAGATGTTGTGTTTATGTATGGTAGTACCCCGACCATCACAATTTACGGTAGTACGGTAACAATATTTACTATTCTCTCTTTTTATTGCCACAACGATTGCCAAATTCCAATTGTCGCCAATAAGTCGCTTACCCTTTATATTTGCAATCTTGTGGCAATATTATTGTTTTTTGAGATGAGTTATGGAAAATATGTTTCATTTGTAAGTCCCATTCAGAAATAAACTGAATTTATTGCAAATATTTTAGTCTAAGCCATATCTAAGCTGATGCTTTATGTTTAAGAAAAAGGAACATTTTGTACTGGCTGAGGTCTTAGGTATCAATTTATTTTATTTCCTGTATGTTTTCTTCAGATCATATCAGATCATAGTTTATTTTACTGTCAGTATGCCAGCAGGGTACTGAAGGGGCTGAAATGTTAGAAACGAAAAATATAGGAAAACACTGAAACCCAAGGTGGACCTAAAGGCCAGCTGAAATAATGCTGTTATAATAAGAACATTATTTTTATTTTATACTTATGGGAGTGCCGTGGTTTGTCCGTAGATGGGTGATTGTCTTTTCATACCAAGACCTCTCAGTGCCTCAGGTCCCGGCTGTCATTTGTGGATCTTTGACAGTTGTTACGGGTCGTCTGAAGCCCGAAAGTCTGACAACCTGGCTTACGAAGGGGTGTCGTATTACCCAATAACAGAGTTGGCGAGGTCAAATAGATAAGATATCACTCCATGTGAAGTACTGGTATTCAGCTGCATCCGGTTGGCCGGCTGGTATCCGATCCCAAAATGTTGTTAGAAGGCAGACAGATGATGAGTTGTGGGAGTGTTCATTATTTAAATTAGCATCTCGAGAGACAAAAAATGCCAAAATCTGAAAGAGTAGTTTTAGTGTTTTCTGCCAATTCAGAAAACATTAAAACTACGGCACACAGTTCCAAATACCGCACAATACATAACTACCGGCGTATTAGTAAGTTATTTTAGTAATATTACTCATACATTAGCAGATCTGTCGATATTACTGCTTGCCGATCACGTCACAACCGTCCCTGACACATATTTGTTTCACACGATTGAGTTTTTGCGGCAAATTATACGGGAATTTTGGCAAAGGGCAGCATTTGAGAGGAGTAGCTGGTCGTTAAGGGCTATATTAATAGTTCAGGTTGATGTGATTTTATGTTTGTTGAAATGCTGTTAAAAAGGACAATATGTTGCTAAATAACAGTTATTTAATTTAAGAGTGGGTGAGTGATTTCACTCACACACGAAGGAAAAATTTATGAAAAATGAAATTTGGCAAAAGAAGGAGTCCTTCGGGGGTCTTTTACCAAGTGGTAACACGATAGCCCTTGGAAGACCCCCTCCAGAAGGTCTTCAGAAAATGGATTTTCCTATTTCCGAAATTAATTTTGAGAAAAGGAGAATTTCATTTTACGAAAACTAGGTTGTGGAGATCATAACGACAGTCCATGGCAAAAATGAATATTCAGTTGCATCTGGTAAGACTGGAAGCCGGGGTCAGCTTCCAGTCTTACCAGTAAAGAAAAGGCTATCTAGGCAGATAATATTGGAAGACCTCTATCGACCAGTTATCGTCCAACAATCATTTTGTGTGATGCGAGCTTCACACGTCTTTTCAAATTAACGCCTCGGTTGTTTACGCAAAATACCTTCTATAAACAAAATAAATGTTTTGTAAATATCTCCTACGAATTTCAACGCAAGCCATAACCTTATAAACGGAAGTTAGTTTTAAATAATCCCAAATGTTCCCAGGAAATCAATGGCTAAACATTTTCTTTCATCGCAAGCCAACAAGCCCAAGTAACACAGGAAGCATTTTAACAAACAACTAGTAAACTTATGTAGAACTTAAGGTCCGTATAAACTCTTATATAAGTTCACCGAGTATCTTGACGCTTTATATTGGCATTTCAAAATCATTATGATGCTTTACACTGTATAACGGTTGGATAATGGCATATGAAAATGCTTTTGTAAAGCCTTTAGTTTTAGTGCAGCAAACCACAACGCAGCTGTACAGCTTTCAGCTGTTTTTAAGGCATTTGGATCTACAATAGCATTTTTAAGTAGTAAATAAATGTTTAATGCTGTTTAATAGCATAAACATGAACCATTATAATGACACGTAAATCCGTTATACAGCTTTCAGCTTTTTTTAGCGCCTTAGGGTCTAAAATAGCATTTTTAAGTAGTAAGATAATGCCTAATGCTGTTTAATAGCATAAACTAGTACTATTCTAATGCACCGTAAATCTGTTATACAACTTTGAGCTGGTTTTTGTGCCCTTTGTTGTGTAATAGCACTTTTAAGTGGTAAGTAAAAGCCTAGTACTGCTGAACAGCATAAACGTGAATTTATGTAATGCTTGCATTTTTATAGGTCAACTGAGTTCTGTTGTATAACTAACAGCTCTTTAATCAAATACACGTGATTTATTGTAATGCGTAATGCGTACGTAAAACCATTTGTCGACCATGGGGAAAATCACATTAGGTACATGATCAACAAAACAACAGCATTTTTTATGGTGGACGTATAGATATTATATATATTTTATTTTATTGTGCGTGTAACCTAACCGTGTGTGTATAACGATTATAATAAGCTAATAATAAAATTAAGTTGTGATTTCATTGTATGTGTAAATTAATATAGGTAAAAATAAGTGCAGCATTGTGTTTCACAAAATGTTGAAAAAATCGTTTAAAATAAGAGTAAGAACCGGGGGAATCAGGCGAAAAATATCAAAGGAACATGCAAGAATTATGATGTCTTCGAATCCGATCAATGCACAACAAAACGATTTGTGCGAAGTGAATGATAGCGATATTAACGAAGGTTCCGTAGGTCACCAAAATAAAGTAGGATCTGTCAACATTGGAAATACACACGATACGGAATCTCCGTGTTTTGAAAAATCTTTTATTGCGAATAATGAGAATATTCAACAAAATCGTGTTTATTCCTGTCCGCTTGATGCTGAAAATGTAAGACCTGAGAGCTCCGACGAAAGTGAAGATGACAGTGATATTGATAAATATGTAAAATGTTCTTCATTTCGTGGAAATATAAGAAGATGGGCTATTGAAAGGAATATTAATCAAATAGCGTTAAAAGATCTCGTGAAAATTATGAATGGATTGATTCCGGGAATATTACCTATGGATCCAAGGACCATTTTAAAAACACCTAGATTTGTCAATATAAAAAAAATTGAAGGGGGCGAATATTGGCATAACGGAATTACTAATAATTTAACTTTGCTATTGGAAAACTGGACAGATGTTCCAGAAAATATATCTTTAAATTTCAATTTTGACGGTTTACCAATTTTTAAAAGCTCATAAAAAGAATTTTGGCCAATACTCTGTAACATTTCTGAGAATCCTAACATTAAACCTTTAGTGATTGGAATTTATTATGGAATTGGAAAACCTAAAAATTTAACAGCTTATTTAGAAGATTTTGTCACCGATGTTAGTAATTTATTGGAAGAGGGAATTACACTATTGCAAAATTCTGAGAAGAAAGTTACAGTAAGGATCAGATGTTTTATTTGTGATTCACCTGCTAGAGCTTTCATAAAAGGTAATCATGTCCTTAATTGTATGTGTGTTGTTAAATTCATTCTTGATTGTGCATTATTTATCGCCGGGTACTGTACTGGTATTACAGCCAATAGGAGTATATGCATACCTGGTTTTGTAGAACTTTTTTACAATAATATTTCTTTGTATTTTTCAGGTGTTTGTAACTTTAACGGAAAACACGGCTGCATGAAGTGTGTTACTGTAGGTGAATATTCCCACAATTCACACACAGTTACTTTTCCTGATATAAATTGTTCCGAGAGAACAAATGATGGGTTCCGAAATAAACTTTATGGGGCACACCATAAGAATGATTCTCCTTTGCTTAATCTTCCAATAGATATGGTAAAGGATTTTCCAGTTGGTGATTCATTGCATTTAATTGACCTAGGAATTATGAAGAGGCTACTAGTTGGATGGCGTGATGGTAATTTCGGAAAATTTCTAACGAAATGGCGTGCTAATGATATTGAAGTAGTAACACATTTCTTAAACAAGTGCAAGTTACCATCTGAAATTCATCGAGCAGTGCGAGGTCTGGAGTATCTGGCATTTTGGAAAGGATCGGAATATAGAACTTTTTTGTTCTATCTTAGTATTATTATACTGCCAGATGTGCTCTCAAGCGCCGTTTTTTCACACTTTCTGAAGTTGTACTGTGGTATTACAATTTGTTCATCTGAATGTCATCTGCGTTTGCTGCCATTAGCTAAAGAGCTGCTAAAAGATTTTGTCAAGCACTACAAAGATTTTTATGGAGCGGACTGCGTTACTAGTAACGTACACAATTTAATTCACTTAACTGCAGAGGTTGAACGATTTGGGTCTTTACACTCTTTCAGTGCTTACCCTTTTGAGAATGAGCTATATTGTATCAAACGATTACTAAGAGATGGAAAGAATCCGCTATCACAAATAGCAAACAGAATAGTTGAAGCCACGACAGAGTTTAGTGTTAAAAATCCTGAGCTAAAAGAAAAACCTGATTATCCGTTTCTAACGGCAAGTAGGAATAATTGTAGAGTACTTCATTTACAAGGATTTAAAGTTTCCTCAAAAATAAAAAATAGATATGTATTGACAACTGCCAACGACATAATTGAAATCAATAATATACTTGAAGAACCCAATGGAATTCGTATTAATGGCTTAAAAATAAGTAACAAAGAAGATGTGTTTACGTATCCCATAAAATCTTCACATTTACACATTTATAAAGTAAAAAAGGATGATAGTAACAATTGTGATATTGTCCTTGATCCTAGAGACCTACAATGTAAATTAGTATGTTTGCATCATCATGAATACTTATATTTCATACCACTGTTGCATACGTACCAATAAAAAACGTTATTTTAAGTACTCATGTTTTTTATTTATGTAGATTTAAGGGTAATTAACAATTTAATTTGCATGTTATAATTTTTTAATGAAAATTAACCTTACAGAATCAAAATTTAAAAAATAATTTGGTTTTGACAATTATCATCATGTACCGTTATTTAGTTTTTGTTAAAGAAGTATAACGGAATCGTCATTCCAAAATGATAAGATTTATGGCAATCTTTTGTCAATCATACTTCCCTATACAAACCTGAGATAAGAAAAAATTACAAATCCAATTTCACTCTAGCTTCTTTTGATTAGGATTTTAATTATTAGACTGGGTAAACAAATCCAAAAATGCTAGTGTTTTAACCATTGTGTAAATTTTAACATTAATAAATGATTATGAAGAATTGCAAATTTGAATTGTTTATAAAAATTAACTCAATACACTTGTTTTCATACCATTGCCTTATTAAAAATAGATTCATTATACAAATTAAAATCAGATTTATTTAGCGAAGACATGTACAGGATGATTTTGTTATGTGACCATACTTGAGGGGTGCTTATGTACATCTTTGGGACCACCCCACAACAACCAACCAACGAAATGTATGAAACAACTGTTTTTTCGTTACCGTGCTTGGTCTAATGGTGAAAGTCGTTCAGTACCTACATTTCACCTCTCACTGTATAATCAGACAACAAAATCACTCTGCATGTAGGAAAGTCATTTTTATCTATATTCTAAAAACATTCTCAAAAACAAATAATATTCATACTTTTTATCATTTTTATATAAAACTTTAAAAACAAGAAACATTTTCTCAAAACTTAAAATATTATCCTAGATAGACTTAGCACATTATCTTTACAGAAGGAGGTACTTATAAGATCTTCAGGGATCGGAGTGGTTTGTACTTGGCAATAATTACTCGTATAGTAATGACAGAACCAACCGTGCAAAAATATCTGACTTAATTTAATCGACCTTACAAAAGATTTACGTTAGATATTTTTGCACAGTTTTTTCTGTCATTAGGTACTATACGAGTAGTTATTGCCAAGTGCAAACCACTCCGATCCCTGAAGATCTTGTAAGTACCTTCCATATTTTATTGCCAGTAATGTACCTAGTAATAAAGTAAAAATAAAATACCAAGATTAACACAAACCATCTTCGATATCATCATCACTCATGTCATTTAAAGGAATATTTTCTTTCTCCCTTTTTTGTTCTTGAATTTGTATGCTTTCTCCTTCAGTTATTTCTTTGAACTCATCGTTTGGTGCATATTCTTGAATTTGCATGTTTTCTCCTTCAGTTTCTTTTTTATCATTATTTGGTTGACTTTTATTTCCACTCTTTTGCTGTTTATCTAAATTATCCTTATTCTTGCGACATCTCTTAGAAGACATCCTAAGGTTTTTCATGGATTGCCGTTGCTTTGAATTTTTTGTAATAATCTTGAAAAATGTTTCGTTGTCTTGTACAGTATATGTAGGATCCCAAGATTGAATCATACCATGAAAGAATTTTAAAACGTTCTTGTAATCTTTAAACGCAATTTTCGATCTATCTCCTCTACTTCCACCTGCCCATGAACAGTTACAAAGGAAATCCCTGGTGAATAAAATATCTAGCAATTTATAAGCACAAGTTTTTCCTTCGCCCTTCGATGCTGAGCATAAGAACGACATCTGTCTTTGTAGTTTTTTTTTTTCTGCTCTATCTATCAGTAATTGGTCCAGTGATATAAGGTCTCTTTGATTTTCAATGGGTTTTAGTGTAAAACTTTCGGTATCTACAGGGTTTGCATCTTTCAACAAGGTAACGCTTGGACCCTCTTTTATCGCTGCAAGTTGTACAGATATTTCCTCTAACTGCACAGATTGCGTGGCCAATTTTTGTACGATCTTCTGCTGGTTTTCGAGAGTGATCGCTTGAATTTGGAGCATGTTGTCTATTTTTTCGCATAATATTGTTTGGTTTGCTAAAATTTGGTCGAAGTTCATAGTGTCTGTGCTAATTAGCTTAACTATGTTTTCATGATTAGTGGTGTTTTCAGTAGCTGTAACGTTATTATAATCCGTACACGGGTTTCCTTGATTTTCTTGATCGTATATCTGAAAAAATTATAATTATTGTATTATACAAGTTTATACAAAACTGATTATCCTAGTTACACTCTCGATTAGAACGACTTTTGTCGCGTCATGGGGGCCCTCCTCAAACCAAATCAACTTAGTTGTTAAGATAAATTTGGCTCAGACAGCCGGAACAAGTTTGTTTTACCACGTTAATTAAAACAAAAAAATCAGACTGTAAATAAAAAAAACAGACTTTTCGTTAGGACTAGTAACGTAGTAACCTAGTAACGTTTAATGTAACGCACTTAAAACAGTGTGCTGATGAATAGATTGAATAGTACCGAGGTCGTGAAGGTTTATAAAGTAATAATCTTATATTAAAACATGTATTTTAAAAAAAAAGTTGGAACTTTGTCCCCCAATATCTCCGTAACTAAAAGGCTCCCAGGTATGTTCTAGAACAAAAAAATGACCGCAATGACGGGGAGAACAAACCTCATCATCAAACCTACGCCATTAGCAATAGAGGTGACAAGTATTGGGCATAAGCATGGAAGGCACTGGACGTTTACCTTAGTGCTAATAACGACTTAAACACGCATAAGATCATGCACACTAGGTACATAAAAAATTAACTTACCAAGTTGTTAGCTATAACTTCAAATTCCATTACGTCTTCTTGATTTTGTTCGGTCGTCCGGGGTGCTGTGTCAGCGTCTGTATCGGAATTCTCTTCCATAATCGATAATTCTGCTTCAGCAAGCTGATAGGTCCGGATACTATGTCTTTTTAAACAACATTGCATCAACTTCCATTCCTTTACATTGGGCTTGGAATGCTCATCCTTCATTAGTTTGTATTGAAGTTTTTTAGGAGGCCACCACAAGTTCCCATTTTCCTCCCACAAAGAAGGTACAATTACAAGTATAGTCTTTCCTCTTTCAACCGTCTGAACTATTTTGTACGGCATTTTAAAAACGGTACAAAAATAACTGAAAATAAGAAAACTATAGGTATTATTAAAAAGCATCACCCATACAAAAATATTTTTGTGCGTTTTCTGAACTTTTTGACCATACTAAAGTGTACAGATATATTTAATGGCTACTGTACCTAACTACACTACACCGGGAATGAAGTTAATAACGCACGAACACAGCGTGAGTCTCTCACAACTGAACTGACTGACTGACAAAATCGGTTTCCGCTGTGTACAGAGCGCGCGCACGGCGCATGCATAGCGCTGTCTCGCTCGGACTAGGGAAACGGTCCCGCAACATCAGTGTAAGGAAAAGAAAAGGAGGAGGAAATAAGATATAAAGAATCACAATAATATGGCCTTGTCAACTGAGTGATATTCAAGTACCTACTCGAATGAAACTATCTACCTACTTTTTTTTTTTTTTTTGTTGACAGCACCATAATCATTTTAATAAGCCAGGCGCAGTTATGTAGATAATGCATTCAGAAAGCCTTTTTATCAACTCTTGGCAAACGGATTCAAATTGTATATATTCTGAAATGGGCTTTATTGTTTTGCTCAAGGATCCCCATAATTATGTTCAAATATTGGCACTATTTCAGTCTACATCAAGTCCATTGGTATACCGGTGAACCCATATAGAACTACTATACAGACAATGGCACTACGGTGGTTCATCAAAAGTCTTCTCTCTGGCCTCTAGCTTAATGATTGTTCACGTGTGAGTATTAATATTGCTGGCGGCACTAATTGGTTTTTATAAAGGTTCACCGGGCTACTGTAGACCGACACCATTTTGAAAATATTTTATCACCAAAAAATATTATTATTCGGACCTATTTATAATAGCAATAGACCTTTATTATAATGATATAACTTAATTTAATACTGCCCAACCAATACTATCACGTTAATTATGCAAAATTCGTTCTAGACTAGGAATACACAATTGTTTTGGTTATTTCATACATATCTTTATATTAAATTTTATATCAAAACTACAAAATATCAAAGGCGCGTGAAAATTTTCAATAAAACTTATATAGACATTTACAGTAAACTACATTGCGTTTGAAGGCATGAAATAACTAAAGAGTTAAAAACTTACCCAGTACTATAAATTATGTTTTGATGCAAACAAGTATGGTGGCACTCACTAAGTTTTGACGGTCTTCGTCCATATTATATTGCTGGACAAATTAGTTAAATTACAAAGTTATTGTATTATAACATTTGTGCCATGGTATTATAGATGTTTTTGCAATGATGTAGGGTTTATTTAAGTTCTGATTGTGAACACTTAAATAGTCTCAATCATTCTTTTAGAACAATCTTATGCTAGTCTAATACTTTTGTAATGCAATTAACATCTTCATTATCAATAATATTGCTGGTATAATGTTTCTGTAATGCGGTTGGCAACTTCATTGGCCGTAATAATGCTTCTTTAATGCGATTCGCAACTTATTTGGTCACACTAATGCTAATATAATGCGCCTGTAATGCAATTAAACAACTAATTGTGAACTTATTTATGATCTAAAGCCGTATAATTTGTGCCCAAATAAGCATTACAGAAGCCTTATAAACGTTTGTAATGCTATCATAGAACTAACTCAAAATGCGAAAACGATACAGAAATGCTGTAAGTCAGCCGATATACTGCTTTGATGTGTTACTTGGGAGGAAATCTTCGTGTTTAGGTCAGGAAATTGTACCTATATTATGTGAACACGTAGGTACATTAAAACATGTATATAAGACATTAAATATGATGTATATCTAACATAAATGTTCGTCATTCACAAGCCTTACAGAAATATAATTATATTAATCTGTCTAGCCCTTCCCAACTATGGTGGGGTCGGCTTTCTGTCTAACGGATGCAGCTAAATATTCGTGTTTTACATGGAGCGGCTGCCTATCTGACCACCACCACCCAGTTACTGGGTAATACCATACACTTTGGTAAAACTGGTCGTCATACATTCGGGCTTTTGACGACCTGTAACGACTGTCAAAGATCCACAAATGACAGCCGAGACGCTTCCGAGGCACCGGCCCCTCCGTGCCTCGGAAAGCCAGCGTATCTTGGTATGTAAAGATGGGCACCCATTCACGGGCCAACCGCGACAAACATAGCTTAACCTGAACGATCGACCCATGCGGCTGTTATTACTCCAAAAACTCTCGATGCCTCGAAAAGCACGTTCAGCCACAGGACCAGGCTGTCATTCATGGATCTTGTAACAGTCGTTACGGGTCGTCAGAAGCCCGAAAATCTGACAACCAGTGTTGCCAAGCGGTATCGTAGTACCCAGTAACTGTGTTGTAGGTAGAGGTCAGAGTCGCTCCATGTAAAATATGGTTAGTGGCTGCATCTGGTTAGACTGGAAGCCGGCCCAATCATAGTTGGGAAAAGGCTGGGAAAGATGATGATGACGAGGGTGAAGCTGCGAGCACAAGTTACGACTTACATAATGTGGGTCGCTATCTACGATAGGAATAAACGCATAGACAACCCACGATGATGACTCTATAAGCGCCTCTCTAAATCTTAACTTATAGTCGACATTTACGAGTTTTACAGAAAGATAAAAACTGTTCTTAATATCTTTTACAACTATTTCAGTAAATCTATCTCTCTAATATCCGGGAAACGGAAATGATAATAAATAATTATGGTTTTAAGGAAAGTAGTTAAATCGTTAATAGTCCGGTTTTAGTGGAAGGCTGAATTTCATTTCGTAAGTTTTATATTGATTTGCATCTAAAATCAAAGCAATGTCCTATTATGTAACAGGAACTTTGTCCTCTACAACTGATATTTTCTGCAAAACTGAAATCATTACAAATGGGTTTGAAATTATGTAAATGATTTTGGCATCATTTCCCACATAGATCAGAAGAAAGAGATTATAAGAGCCCTGCGGGCGGGGCAGGCCGCACTTGAGGTCAGACGATCATATGTCAATCAAAATTTGATTCACCCGTCAACAGTCGTGTTTATATTGTGACATCGTGTGAAACTCCGTGAAAAAATATATTATGCCGTGTTGCGCTATCATAACGTGTCGAAAAAGAAGCCAGATGTGTAGTGTTGCCCGGATTTATTTTCATCGATAAGTCCAAAACCCTTGAAATTCAAGAGATATTTATATTTTTTCAATAGTATTAGTTCGAGTACAAAAACGATAAAATCGCAAACCGATACGAAATTATACATTGCTTGCAATAGATGACTACTATCTTGTACCACTTACGCGACCGCACAATTTATTTCGTTCATTGCGAAAGTCGCGTATACCAATCAATCAATCAATCATTTATTTGCAACGAATGTAGGTAGGTTACATTGAAATACAGGTGGAGTAGATATGAGAGTGCCATGAAATTCAAAATATCCATGGGTATCGATAGTGTTGTACCAAGTTGTAAAAATGTCGATATTGGTTAAGTATACATAGAAATTAATGATCAGTAATATTATAATTAAATTAACTTATCTTATTAGCACTAAATAACGTTTATTGTGGGGTTTTAATTTTGTTTCTGAGTGGGTCTTTTGTCTAAATGTGATTTTAGGTTGGCAATTTATTTATAACGAAAACATAATTATTACGTACTATTACTTATTTATTTACTTATAAATGTATAATTATAATGATACATACCTTATACATATATAACTTAATAAATACTTTTCATTTCAGCATTGGAATGGTTTAAATTATTGTTCAACATTACAATATTCTTTTATTTTTACTTGTGTCATTTATTTACTTAGTTACTAGCTTCAGTCCACTATGTAAGCATGAATGACGTTTACCGTGGACACTGACAGCTCAAGTTCGCTCGGGCGTATTTTTTACCGCGCACTGGATTTTTAACTATCGGTATTGAGCCGAGCGTTGAGAATTCAACAGAGCGCATACTAGTATGTCAAGAAATTACACTGTTGGAATAATCCAACTTTATTGTACCATGTTATTTTATGAATAAATAGATATTCCTAAATAACATGGTACAATATAGTTAATACATTTTCAAGTATAATAAGTACATTCATAAAATAAAATTTCAATTAAAATTCACAGTCAATTCACTTTAAATTATATTATGTGAATACATCTAAAATTTAAATTTTGTTCAGGGTTTTTGCAAATTGTAACATTGTTTCATGTTGAATGTTATTTAAAATGCGATTTGTGCCCGTTAATAGTATAATCAGTTATCAACATGCTAAAACATGTTGATGACTGATTGTTGTTGATAATTCACATATTGTGAATTGACTGTGAATTTTAATTGAAATGTTGTTTTAGCAAAATAATGATTACGTTTGATGATTGACATGACTTTATTGATTATTTTTAGTAATTAAATTATCGTTACGGACGCAAGCAACATTGTTCAATCATGACGTAAAATGGAAATGCAATTAGCAAAAAACGAATGAAAATTTCAATTTCGCGGCTTTATCGGATATTATTATTTATGCGCAAGACGCAGTATCTTTTGCGACTTATCCAAGGCGTTTAATTGAGTGGATCACGAAACAATTTTCTTGAAACTTGGGTATTACGGACTGGGTGAACTTGCGCTTAGCTTAGTAAAATCGTACTTGAATGATATACTGCAGCAAGTTCAAATAAACGGTGTGAATGCCTTGGGCTTAAAAGTCAAAGTGGGTGTACCGCAGGGCTTAATATTGGGTCCGTTCCTCTTTTTAGTATATATAAATGATTTACCTTATTTACTAAAAAACGGACCATAAAAGGTGTTATTTTCTGATGACACATCACTGATTTTTAAAGTTAAGAGAGGTGCACAGGAGCTTGACGACGTAAATAATGCTATAGTTAATGTCCATAATTGGTTTACTGTAAATAATTTGGTATTAAATGGAAAGAAAACTAAATGCATAAGATTCACGTAACCGAATGTTAGAAGTAGTGAGAGTCATGTTGTAATGAATGAGGAGATACTAGAATTCGTCGAACAGACGGTTTTCCTGGGGATCACGCTTGACTTAAAGCTACAGTGGGGTCCTCACATAACATCACTTGCAGGGCGGCTAAGTTCTGCCGCTTACGCTGTTTGGAAGATCCGCCAATTAACAGACGTGGATACCGCGAGACACGGTATTTTGCTATGGGGACGGGCTGCGAATATTGAGTCGATCTTAATTCTGCAAAAGAAGGCTGTCAGAGCCATCTATAACCTCCGCAGACGCGAAGGGAACTGTTCAAAACAATTAACATCATGACGGTACCTTTTCAATATATCTATGAAAACAATATGTATGTTCATAATAATCTACATTTTTTTTTAAAGATAAGTGACAGGCACGATTTTAACATTAGAAATAGGAACAAATTAGATCAACCACGTTTCAGATTGTCTAAAGTACACACTTCTTTTATGGGGTACTGTGTAAAATGTTATAATGAAATACCAATCGATATTCTTGAGCTAAATGAAAATAAATTTAAATCATGCATTCAACGCACACTATGTAGACAAGAATATTATAAGTTAGATGATTATGTCGTAGATAAAAATGCTTGGCTTAATGCTGGTCCTGCTCCACAGCCACCTGGCCATACTAGTTAAAATTTTAATATTTGAAAGAGAAGCTTCCTTTTTTATTTTTTCTGACATTACGAACACTTTTGTTCTTAATATTATAATTTTTGTGACATTACGAATGTTGTATTTTCGCTGAACCAAGTGTTAGTTATTGAATACTTCAATATACATTAAATGTTTTTTCTTTCATTTGAGTACAGAACACTATAAAACTGTGTTTCTTCTTGAAAGAGCTACGCCTCTTACGTCACCGAAAAAGTATAAACCGCACGAAGCTATAGCGTATTTGCATTAACTCAATTACAACCGTTTCATTCTGAAGAAATATAACAGACATAACACCACTGATATTTCATCCTATGACAGCAATTTCATAAACAAACGTAACCACTCCGGTGTTTGAGAACATCACCCACAAGACATACATACGTAATCGAAGCACTCCAACATACGTTCACGCATTAACACTTGGAAACAAGCCAGAAAGACCAATAATTAAAAAGGCAAAGGGCATTCACCTTAACTACTGAAAAACAATTATAGCAAATAATCAAAAGTGACATATATGACATGATCAAAGGAAGTTACGTTTATGAAGTCGTTTCAGAGATTAAACGTAATTATGCGACATAATATAAAATTACGTAAGGAAACTGAAGGAATTGATCTAATTTTACAGATTACATAACTATCGTCTGACTAGTGCGTGGGTTTGTCAATCTAGAAGATGAAATACTGAAGGTCGGATACGGTCCGACCATTGGTCTCCCATTCGATACCTAACTGAGCCCAGTAAAAAAATTGTAACAATCGAAGTTACTGGCGCAACTCTTCCATGAAATACTCGATTCCAGCCTGCTTCCTGCACCTACTTATGATATTGAACTAGCTTCGTTTCAAATGAAAAAATCTTTTATCCAAACCTAAAAAGAATTGTGAATTTCTTCATACATACTCGTATACAAAGTCGTAAACACCAAGATTACATCACAGAGAATCATTGCAACCAATCGCAATGCGTGCATCCAGCTTCAACCGCAGTCGGGTAAACAAAAAGTGTAATGCGAACAGCCAACGTTGTCTTAGCGTTTCCATCGTAAACACTTGGATTTCGTAAGTAGACTATTTTTAATGTTTGGATATCGTCTGCATCGCAGATTTGGGTTAGAGATTAAAATTTTATCCGGCGAGCAACATCACAGATTTGATGTAGCACCACTTTAATGGGATAAGTTAATAAAAGAAAAGTCCGTGTAGTTACTAAACCATTTTTCATCTAAAAACCTTCAAATTTAGCAAAAACGGCTAACCTCACGTATGTCTTGTGTGTAACAAGGAGCAATATTTGATGAAAACTGAAAACAATAATACTGCCTGCAAAAGTAAAATATATCAAGTTCTTTGCCAAGAATAAAAGTATCAGGACAAACTTAAAGAAGTTCATTATTATAATTCACACCATTACCTTTACTAACCAAAAACTCATACTCAATTTATACTATTATATTTTATTAATCAGCCTTAACTTTTTTAACAATTTCATTGGCATCAACTGCTGTTAAATCCTGCTGTAACTTAGCAAGTTTATCTTTAAAAGTTGAATCAATACCCTGCACCTTACTGTCAGTCAACATTTTTCTGATCAAGTCCTTCATTTGCTTTGCATCTCCTTCTTTCTCGAGTGTTTCTGATTTCCCTTTCTCTGTTGTCTCTGTTTTTACTGAAGTATCTCCTTTCTTATTTTTCTCCTTTCTGGTTATATCAAGAACTGTTGCGTTGTTCTCTTTGATATAATCTTTTATATCTTGCATGAAAGTATTGTTGTTATATACACAGACTCTGACGTCTCCAACCAGGCTGAAGGCTTCATCTTCAATGTTTTTAATTACTTCTATGAGGCAAGCTTCGTGCATAGCTCCATGAGCCATGAGTTTAGTAAGGCTTACTACTCCGTCGATCAGCTTTGATGTCACGTCCATCATTGCAGATTTTATTATTGGTGACTGGAACAAAAAATTATATTGGAAAGGTGCCTAGAATCAATTCTGTTCTCTAAACATTCTAGTCTTTGGTCGATATTGAAGCATCAAAACACCACTCGACTGTTCCGCTCCTACAGATTCCGCGAAATCCTACCTCGGACACTTAAAATTTCTAACATTTATTTTTCTAACAAAAATGTATCAAATAAAACTATAAAATTATATCAGAATTCAGGCACTGAAAGCTTCATAGCTGAAATATTCTCGTAAAACATTCTACCGTCGCGTCTTTCTGAATATTATTCGCTCTGCGACCGGAAATGAATCATTTTCCGTGAAGTTTACGAATTTTTTGCAGTTCCGACCCGAATATGAGTTACGGTAATTGATATGGCAATATCCGTTTCCCGGTTGTTATGAACTATTAAACGGTGGATTGAATGTACTGATTTTCAACTCATGATTTCAAAAAACTTCATTTTATAACTTAATTACTCGACGTACAAGAGTTGAGAGATACATTATAGAAAAACTCTTATGTCATATGGGTCTCATCATCAGTGTGGATGTGGTCTTCAATAATAATACAATTACCCTTTGTAAGTTGCCAAAAGAATTATATCAAGGTGATAGTGCCAAACTGCTAAATGAAGATGCCAATTTTTTTTTTTTTTTAAGATTCTTACTTGTCAGTAAAGGCTCCACACACTGTGCCGGCGGCCCGGCCGGTGAGCATGCCGCCAATAAGCCCGGCGGCATACACGGTTTCTGCGGCAAGTGCCGGCTGCCTAATATCGCCTGCAGCATACCCGCAAGGCAAAAACCCGCCAGCTGTGCCACCGGCATAGTGTGTTGGAGCCGTAATGGCTAATTTATTTGCATGACATCTTAGACTGTGATCGGGCTAAAAACTAGGTATGGCAGGTATTACCATTAAATAACCGTGTGATAAATCAAAACCTATGAAAACATCTGCGGTATAATTATTATAAAATCGTTATTAACATTGCGATGATGGAGAGATTACAAGTATGTAGTATGTTTTATTTCATCTAATTATGTAGGCATGAAAATATTTAAGTACATGTACACTGCTCCCGATTAAAGGAAGATAAATCATCTACTTTGTGATTTTCGCGGCTTTTCACAATGTTGAAGCATGTTTCACCAACGATTTATCGGTAAATCTGACCACTATCAGAGTCACGAGACTAGATGCTGCGCGCTTGCCCTAATAACCCATCAAAATCAGGTCAAGTTCCAACATCGTCCTAAGCCCAACACATTAAACACTCATTATTGCTGCTCCTAAACCGCCATAGCACGCATCATTGAAACCCCACACATCGTCTAAAACTCATTAAACCACCCACCTTGGAGATGACGCACTTTATGACCTTCTTCAGAGTATCGTGGTCGTGCCCACAGACCTTCAGAAGACCGTAAACCTCGTTCTTTTGCTCGTATATCTGGAAATTTAATTTAGTGTTATGCACCTGAAATTGCCTTTGATGTTAAATGGAATTGACGTAGACTATTGATCTGTGTTCGTAGTAAAGAATTCGTTTGGGTTTTTCGCGATTGATGGCTGGTAAATACGAATAGTTTTTTTTTTTATGGGATCATTTTGCTGCTTAAGATTATGTTCCACTTTGTATATAAGAAAGATTGACGGTTTCTCAGAATGATTAGAGAGAGTGCCAGATTTTTTCCGGATGATCCAGCCTGTTCGATAATTTGGAATCCCTTTTTGCAGCTATTTCTATAGCTTCTAACAAGACTAGCATATCGCCTAGAAGCTATCAACAGCCGCCAACTCCTGACGCCAGAGAACTAGCAGACAACACCGCTGATGTTATTCCTAAATTCCCAGAAATACTGTCCAGATTCCAGTTCAAACTATTTGCGTGAAACACTGGGCGCTCGTGAACACCATCCATCAATGTTGTTTATGAATGAAGCAGAAATATTTTGTTTGCAATAAAGGCAATTCTTGCTAGGTAAATGCTAGCTTTTACAAAAAAATAAACAAAGGAAATACCACATTCCTGGCCGTGCGAGCTGAATTTTCCAAAATCAATTGGATATGTAGATAATTGGATATAAGCCAATTGGATTGCAGACAGGACGGCTGAATTGATTCTGATGTTATAGCACGGCGCTGATAGAATGTTAGTGCTATCTTTTATTTTGATTTATAAAATCTGGACGTCTTTCATGTTTTAATCATCACAGAATATGATGCGGTTGATTGATTTAAGATGAAGGAGAAGAAGAAGCAAACACACAGTTGGTTAAAGCTTTTGTTCCGTGAAAAATTAGAACATGGCACATACGAGTATTTAGACAGTCATCAGTCATAGCGTCTAAACCAAAAAGGTCGTATTACAAAACAAGGTTATTTTTTCCCCTTTTGGTACAAAAGGTTTGGTTATTTAGGTTTAAATACTTCAAACTATCGAGCCTTATTTTTAAATAAGAACCTAACAGAAATCGTAATACAGTACAGTACAGTATTTCGGTTAAGTTCTTAAAATGGATGGATCTCTATAGATCCGTCTTATTACAAAACGAGATCTGACAACTTAGCACTGGACTAAGTAGTCCAAAGCTAGGTTGTCATTTTGTATTAAGAACTTAACCAAATCGAAATAAAGTTGGAAATGCAAAAACTGGCTCAGAGCTTTGGCTAGAACTAAAGTTAGACCTCGTTTTGTAATAAGACGGGTCTCTAAAGATCCATCCACTTTAAAGATAAATCGTGTAGCCTTTTGTCATTAGAAACCCATACACACACAACACTAGTAAAGAAACTACTAGACTAGAAAAAAAACCACTCACGACATTTTTGCTCAACAACGACAACAATGCTATCCAAACGAAAGCAGACCTTAAGTAATTTTACAGTCTCACCGGCTTGATCCCCTGCTGGATCATGTCCTTAAGAGCTAGAACGCTGTGCACCGCCTGCGCAGGATCGTGGCCAATCAGCGCGTAGCCACACACCACCATCTGATGGAGAGCCTTCTCTGCTAACCCTGAAGTTTCATTCTGTTTCTGTTGTAAGCAGACTTCCAGCTAGTTGGCGAATGAGGAAACATTTTAGCAATTTTAATATACTCGTATAGAGTTTTTGTTGTGTGCGTCAAAATTTTGCCCAAAAATTTAACAATTTGCCAAATTCTTCTAAATGTTCCAAATATTTAAAGGAAATTATTAGTTGGTTGTTAGTAAGGGCATCGGCAAAATCGACCAAATTATTTACCTACGTGAACGTCTTTTGATATAATTAACAGAATTTATAACCGAATTGCATTTTATTATCAACTAAATCAAGGCAAACATTATGTAATTTTCAAAAGAACCTTGCTAAATTGGGCCTCCCACCTCTTTTTCTCCATGACTCTTGATGACGTCTATCATTTCCTGGAGCTCAACCAGTCTGTCCTGGATATGCAGCGTCCCGTTCTTGAGTAATAGCTTGATCTTCATCAGCACCATATCCACGGACCTGGCCATCATTTCATTATTTATTTAATTGAACTAACTTTTAGCTGCTTGCCAAGTAGGTACCTGTTTAAGAATGGTCTAGACCTTTGTGTAATTCGGACAGAGCTAGAGATAAGACCCTGGAGAAAATGGCAGCATAGGGTGGTGGAACACTGTTGTGCACTCCAAACGTGTTGGAGAAAACGACTTGACTTGGGTGGGGCGTGCCAACACAAGAAATATATTCCACAGATACTCTAGAACCACCTTTCGATGAGATATTTTTCTATTACTCAGCATACAGTGACCCAGGGTCTTAAAGCCAGTGGAACGTCCGATCAATGGCCACCTGAAAGTTCTTTTATTTCATAACTGGTCGCCGAAAGCTACTAAAATACCCTAGCCTAGTCTATACCATGCTTAGACCGACTTACTTCTGGAGATCAACCTGGAACTTCCTCTCGAGGCTCTGCAGCAGGTCCTCGCTCAACTTGTGCGTAATTTCATCTTCTATGACCTTGTCTACTTCTTCTTTACCGATTTCTTTTGCTGCTGTTAACTTTTTGAAAAGTATTTTTATCAACTTACAAGCTATTTCAGTACATAGAATCAGTACCTATGATTTGCAGGCAAAAATATTGCCATTAGTGAAATATTTTTGAGACGTACCTATTGTTGTGTTCAAAATGGTTAAACTTTATAGTTACTTGCCATGTCAAAATAGCCTTAAAGCAAACTAAATAAAAATTGTTGTAGCAATGAAGGTTTGACCTCAATCCATAAAGTTATTTTAAAAGGTAATGGGTGTGAAAATAAATGACAAAACCAGAAACTTTACTTTCCTATAAAGTATCAAAAATTAAACTTACCACAAAAACAGAAAAGCAAATATAAATTAAACCCATCAGATCCCTCATAATGCAATCGCCGATCAGTCTACAAAAAAATCAATCCAGAAATAGTCGGACACAAATAAATCTGTTACATTCGAATTTAATACAGTTTACAATGAAAAATCGTAAAAACTTTATTGATATCGAAGTGTGAATAGGCAATTTTTTATAAGTAAACCTACATTTAATGCATTTGTTTTACAATTTATATTTGAAAGACGTACCGTACCTACTCCAAATATTTTATTTGCATGACTTAAAAATGGCACGTATAGGTACTATGTGTTTTTGATTCGTAAAGAGGTATTCTCAAAGTCCAACATTTATTTAAACTAGTGGTCGCCCAGTGGTCGAAATTCAACCATAATTCATTTAATTTTGAATTGAGCTGCACGATTACTAATCAATGCGTGCACTGACTAGACAGGTGCACTCAGTGTGGTTCTTTCCTCTAAAGACCATTTCAAACACCCATACACGTGGTCTTCACATGATCTGACCAAGATTATGTCTGGTCCTTTGATTTGGTTTCGGCCTTTCTTCTCAGAGTAGTCAGATAAGAAATGTCAACCTCATCTAGTTTTTAAAATATGATTGACATGTAAAAGTGTTTGTACAGAAATAAAATTATTTATCACTCATCATTTATCGTGCTTTATAGTCATAGGAACAGATATCAACAATTTACAAAAAAAAAACAAATTCGAATAGCCACGCTGTTCTTACATCCAGTCACGGCTTGTATCTACAGGGCTTGTGTTTAGAACATCGGCTGCGTACCTCTATATCCTGAAAATAATTAAAATATAACTGATTTCCATAATAATATTCAGGGTGGCAGGGACATCGACGGGAAAACTGTAACCATGAATTCATCACTTGATTCTAAACACCCTAGCGTAGAAACTTATCGCCGGGTATCAAAATAAAAATATTGCTGTGTCATAGAAAAGTGAAATACCTACATAGTCAAAATATATGGCAGAGAGTTTTTTAATAACCGACGAATGATTGAACAATGTGAAGAAGTCTGAAAGTGGCACCGGTAACTGAAAAGAGTGTGAAAATCGATTGTCATGGCATGGGCATGTGATACGGAGGAATGAGCAAAATGTAGTGAGAAAAGTTTTGAGTATGAGAGAAGAGTAGAGGGAGACCTAAGTAACGATGGATAGACTGTAAGAATGATGATATGGTTAGAAAGGGGGTGACTACACTGACTACCGAGATGATGATTAATAGAGAACCCTGGAAGGAAACGCCATGTTTCGCCGAGCGTAAATAAATTGGGGGCAGGAGAATCGATGAACCGACGAATAATTTCTACGCTAGGCTGCTTAGAATCACGTGCTGAATTCATGGTTTCAGTTTGCGCGTCGATGTCCCTGCTACCCGGTATAGCATTGCATCATACTTGTATTCCCCGAAGAGGTCGATTGAGGTGTGTACTGTGTAGCACGTATTTAGTGTACAGTAAGGAGTCAGAAGTGCACTAGCATACTAAGGGTTATATTGCTATAAACACAGAGTACGTAATTAAATATGACCTTGGTCGGTTCATACCATTGCTAAAATTCACATTGTCATATCAAATTCCGATAGTTCGTAGCATATCGTCTTGGATTAAGAAAATCATAGGTCTGGATTCAAATCTCGCGATGAGACTTTTATTTTTCTTTTCAACAATAATCTTCATTTGTTCTTTTATTATTCGGCAAATTAATAAACGAAAATAATACTGTAATACTTTTTTAAAATACTTATATTGTTATTTAGACAAAGGATTAAGAATAAAAATGTTTAATAAGTGATTACAAAATATTTAATCGTTATAATTTCTTGAAGTATAAACATAACTAATAATAATTTCTTGTTAAAACAGTTTTTTTTTTCTCATAAATAACAATTTATTGAAGTAAAGTACCTAATTGGTCAACTATGATAATCAGGCTTAAAATATTGTATCTTATAGTAATATAATAATATTGTGCTGTAATGACTACTGTGTGTGGTTACTCTAAAGAAACCACAATAATCTACGCAAATCTACCCACTTAGATCTAACAAATGCAGACGCATTGTCACAGTACAATTAATTGACTCAGTAATACTACTTTTATTCTACTGCGAGTGAGTTCGTTCTATCTCAAACCTCGAAGTTAACAAATCGTATTTAATAGGACTTATTGAGGTTATAGCTTAAGTATTCATTTTCATTACGAAAAGAAGATTGAAACAAACCTCAAAATAATCCATATTACGGATATGACACAATATTATTTGAATATTACTAAAATCATAATTATAATTTATAATTTAATGTTAATCTTTTTCCTTTAAATATGGTTTTTGAGCTGGTTTTCGATGATGCAAACCTTTTGCGGGGAGTGCACGGTGCACGGCTCGTAAAGACGTGTTGAATAATTCGGCAAAATGTCTCGTTGTTATGAAACCACTTGTTTTATATTCAATGAACATGTGCTGTCGCTTCGCCTCTTTTATGAGCTGGGGTTTTCCACTTTGCATTCGACAGGCAAGGTTAACCCTCTTCACCGACTCACAGTATTTCACTAAAACAAAAAGGGAC
This sequence comes from Polymixis lichenea, assembly GCA_949091785.1. Lineage (NCBI taxonomy): Eukaryota > Metazoa > Arthropoda > Insecta > Lepidoptera > Noctuidae > Polymixis > Polymixis lichenea. The sequence continues at coordinate 723,354 of OX420944.1, forward strand.
ACTGTTAGACTACTAAGCAAAATACACACTAATATGTATTACTATTTAGAAACAAAATGATTTAAAGTAGAAATTGCATTTTGAATTGGTGCCTACGTGTGGATCCACCAAACAAAGACCTGTGTAAGCGAGCTAACCTAAACTTGATCGATAACGCACATAATCTTTCAGACCCTTGAAGATCTTCCAGACCTTTGAATGCAAATGGAAATAAATAGTTTGATTTTTTTTTGACATAAATATTATGTAAGTGTAATGTTATTTTCATCATTCAATAATCTAGGAAATAAATTTACTTTCAAATTTTATATTTTTCTTCTATTTAGACCTTATGAGATTTATAAAACGTTTCAAAAAATTACTACAAGGATATCAAGGATCAGGAGGAGTTATACTTTAATTACATAAATATTAACAAAATATTTAAATCATAATACTCACACTCAGTCCGGTTTCATAAGATATTTGTGATAAAATTATTAAGTCCGTTTTTATGCAGAGCAACGCTTACATTTCTATATTTAAATTTTCTTACATTTTAAAATGAAGTAGAACACCGCTAATAGATTAAACACACGTCACTAGCATACGATATCAACCAAAACCGTTCTATTTAGTCACGGTGACTGAGTCGTAAGTTAAATGCACCTTAACATAATTTAAATTTACTTAGGTTTCTGTGGGTATAATCATGAAGTGTTACGAGTTTAGTGAACAAGATGAACAAAATGAGAAACTTTAGTCAAAAGCGATTTTAAAACAATAAAAACGATTACCGCACGTGGGATTCGAACCCGTGGCTTACGACGCACAAACGCCCTAACCCAAGTACGGTAACCGCTAAGCTATCATGCCATTTACCATAACGATTGAATTTATGAAGTACAATCATTTGTAAACGTGTGGGAGTGTGTGTCTAAAGTATAGAAATTACTTATTATAAGAAAGTCGTAAGTTAAACCGAAGTGTCAATCTATTGCTTTTTGAGATTGGTAGTCCACTTCTGACCGCTACTGTACACATAGCCCATCTAAATTTCGATAGTTATGTCCAAGTAATTATATACCTCTACCATATTGTTTTCTAATTTAATCGTGAATTAATAAGTAATTCGATATATGATGAAGCCGCTCTGGGGAAGTACTACCACCGTACCTATGTATTTCTTCAGCCAAGCAGCAATGATGAGTATATGTTGGACGGGTAGGTAGACTTCCTTACGTAACGACTGACACATGAGACAATTCAGTCTTGTCTTTGGGAAGGCAACTCATTCGCGAAGCCTCCGGTGCAGCAGCTATCCCAAAAGGCGGTGACTACTTACCATCAGGCGGTAATCAGGTTGTTTGCCATCGAATACAAAACTAATGTTTTTCGTATTTGCCTGAATGACTTACATCACAAGTAACGGAACGACACAAGTCTCGGTTGTCCAACGAACCCAACAACCGATAGAACTGTGGACAACATTTTAGTTTTATTTAGAGGAGAAAGAAAAGGGAAGGCTCACGAAAGTGTATGAAAATATAGTTCATTCTGTGATTTTATTTATGTATGGCTTTTCTAGAGTGAGATTAATGTTACCTCAATTGGTCTAGTACTTTCAGTCTTTATTAAACGTATGTGGTCTACGGTGCTAAAGCCTTTACGGAATCCGGCTTGTTGTGGGGGCTGAATGTCGTCAAACATGCATGCGAGACGGATTGTAATGACTCAAACAGCTTGTTGACTTATGTCAGATGGGCCTATAATTCTTTAGCAAGGCAATTGCGCCTTCTTAAAGAAGAGTACCGCCGCACCTCTGTTCCATGCCTATGGCGTTTTACTTTTGAGTATGACGGAATCGAACAGTTTCTGGAGGGCCTTAAGAACAGGGTTTCGACCGGCCCTCAGGAGTTCGGCCTTAATTCCGTCATCACTCGGCGGCACCTTGTTGTTTGTAAGCTGCTTCAGAGTCATCCTAATCTCGTACAAGCTGCCGTCCGGGGTGTCTTCAGGATAGTATCGGGGCAACCTAGTTGTTGGGTCGTTTGCCAGATTCGTAACGGAGTTACTGGTTGACGTGTAGAACTGTCCATATAACCTTTAGATCTTACTCAACAGCTCGAGTTTGCCGGTTACAATTTTGCCATCATTGGTCTTCAGTGTCGCAAGGTGGCCATATCTAATAGACATATCTCTTGCAAAAACCTTGTTCCGCTCTATGGCGTCCTTAATGCGGTCCGTATTAAAGCACAAAGGTCGCTTTTCAAGGACTTCATCTATTGAGCTGCCAGTACTTAGCGCATCGTTTGAAGACTGCATTATCATCTCACGCCTCTCTTCCATGAGCTATAATGTGGGATCAGAGAGCTTCTTGTTTCCATTTGTATGACGGGTCTTGAAGGTCTTTGACCCGGCTGTATAGGAAGGTTTCACGAACCTATCCTTATAATCATCTACAGAGCTCCCTAGGCACTAGAAACAATTCTGAAGTTCGAGCTGTAACCTCTCAGGGTTTTTTATTTGTATCGGTGCTGGACAGAGCGTAGACTTCATCAGTCTAGATTGTTCACTGCTGGGACACAGGCCACCTCTCCACCACCACGCGGGCACAGTGCGGGTTGGTTAAACTTGATATTACTCTAAAAATGATTTAGATTCCTAAAGTTGGTAGTAGCTTAAAGTAAATAATTTCGAGAGCTATATAGATGATTTAAATGAATACAAAAAATAAAAGTAGTTGAAGTAAAAAAAATAATTTCGCGGGCTACATGGATTCCCCTTACACCGACAGAAAAACGTACATATGTACACCGCTCGTCAATATTTATTGGGCGTACATTAAGGATACGAAAAGCAATAAAGAAAATTCTGACATTTTTTGTGGGTTGAATTTGAGAAGTCATACCTGCAATTTGCTTTCGTACAGCGAGTTCAATAGCAAAGTTACCATTTCACCATAAGACTCTGCGAGTGCATGTCCTATACTGAAAATAATTATATTTCGTCATCAACACCGACATATAGAGATACAAAACATTCTGAGATTCCATCTGTAGAGGCCTGTTTTCGTATCAAATAGGATGAAACATTGATCTCTGGGTATACTCAGTCACACTTGATTTCAGAACGTTGCGGTTAATTTTTTTAACATTTTGTAGGATGTTGGTACGTATATCTTCAACCTACAAAATGGTATTTCAAAGTTCAAGAATAATTAGAGCAGTTAAAGTCACAGTAGTACAAGCCAGGACATAGAGCCAGGTTTTGAAAGAATATAGGCCTCCAAGACTATAATTTCATCCGTTAAAAATAATTATTCCCGCTGAATACAACATAGTCTTGAAGCTAGGGTTTCCTAAGACGGCGGTGGCACTTTAGTGCGGACGCTATGTGACGGTAACCGTCGAATGAGGTCACTGAAACGTTATGAAAAACGTTATGAGAACAAGTTTTTCTACCCCGTAACAACAAACCCTGGTGCTGTCATTTTTATGAACACCGTTACTGTGGCCGTTATGTAGCGGTGGTCACGTGTGGCAGTGGCCGTTAAGTGGCACTTACCAGTTTCGGAAGAAACCCAAACTTTAGTCTTTAGACTTCTATAATAAAGCCTAATACTTACTATAACGTCATTTTGTAAAAGTCACACAGACAGCACATGGCCGAAGTATTGTCGTCCCATTTTGACACCAGCCTTGATTTACGAGTACAATCCTGCCCACAGTGCGTGAATCTTCCTAGAGGTACGTACTGAAATAATAAAGGGATGCCTACTGTACCACCTTAAACGAACGTACAGATGAATGGGCTTCCCCAGCTCAGTCTTAATAAAGCCACAAGTGATCCATCTAACGAACTTATACACAACTTGACAGGGTTACAAACTCCAGAACGACACTTAATAACATATTATAATGTTGTCGTTTTTTCATTCATTCGCTGATAGACAATGCGCAGCCTAAACCATAAAAACAAAAATGACTAGAAACATGAAATTTAGCACAAGAGACAAAGAGCGCCTTAAATGTATTCGGAAAATTATTTTCCTACAAGGGTTGAAAGGTTGTAAATAGAGGTTGAATCTTTGTATGGAAGTTCGTTATTTTTGCCGATGGACGGCTTGTTTCTTTAATGTATTGCCATAATGTAAAACCAATAACACTTTCCTGACGTGAGGATCGAGCTCAGACCGGGGCCTCGTGCTCAACAGTCACGAGAACGAGACCGCTCATTGTACACTCATTGTTGTTAAAAAAGTTTTTTCTGAATTGAACATAAATCAGCGCAGTGCGCTTTTTTGCGTGGATGACACATCTATCTTCCCCCAACTTGTTCTTAATATGTTTGTGTGCTTTATTTTTTTACTCTATAAGTTCACGTTTAGTGTTACTAAATATATTTTTTTTTATTTCAACTTACCAATATAATTGTAGAAACACCAAGGAACAACAGCAATTTGGCTGTGCACTCCACTGGGCAGACATGTTCTGAAAATATTATTTATTGAAAACATGACAAGCATTTACCACGGGATCGCCCGCGTCTAGGTCAAGAACTAACTCATGGGAACGTTCTACCAGGATAATGTCCTAGCCAGGTCATGGTTTACTCGTGTGCCAAATTTCACCTTAATCCTTTCAGCTATTAAGTATGCTAGCTTTTTGTCCACTGTTAGCTTTCATAATTATTTCAGACCGGTATCTCTTTTCCTACTCATATCATACTCAGTATTGATAGATTTCTACAATGTGAACTTAGGTGGTACATTTACAAAGGTCTTCCATAGTGCAGGTGTTATTGCAAAAAGTGCACGACAAGAAGTAGGGCTTAGTTCGCGATCTGGCTCCACAGTCGCACTGCATCTCATCGAAGTACCTACCCCTACCTGACCAAGTTGTACCGGCAGCGACCCACCTGGCTTTTCAGTCGATTAAGAGATTTCCAGGTGAGCTATGGCAGTTGGTAGCCCGCTGGAAGTCCCTCTGCAGGCTCAACATAGTCAACTAAGGTGTCGCGTCTCAAACACCCCCCGTGTTTGAGACGCCACAGTTTCGCAGTACGCATGGCACTAGAGCTATCGTCGAGTAGTGGAATGGTCGACTTGAGATGAGACCTTCGTGAGGCCAGTGATAACACTGTCGAAGTGGCAGAACTCTGGTCGAGGCTTGTTTAAAACCAACAACTGGAATTATCGACCCGACGAAGAGAAGAGAAGGTTTACAAATACATGACATTGATATATTGTGAACCTGTACTTCTTTATACTTCCTGATTCCGTGCATCCCACATCCAGCTGTTTCCCGCGACTTTGAAGTCGTGGATTCAACCTACGTAACCAAACCTAGGCCACCATTTGCTGCTTCAATCAACTTTAATACCAAAAGCTTTTACCTCCAAATAACATTGAATTTCGTATCGTGCCCGGAAAAGGGCACGAAGGACAATGTACACTCATCGCCTTCGACCAGGGCTCAACTTTCAACCAGAATTTATCTTTCATAGCTTATTTTCAGCATGTTTATTTCATACATCCCTTTTCTTATTAACCACAATAATTTAATCAAAATCGAATAGGAGAGACAAACGCTGCAAACACTACATTTTTTAAGTCGACATAATGTCAATTCCGTCAATTCCATCATTCCTGTCAGGCTCATCACGCAACTTTTTTTAATAAATTGATTAGGAACGCTTTTTGCTAAGGAGGTTATGCAGAAAACATTGAACAGGACCGACATTGTTAAAGTAATGCGTTGTTCAGACCACGCATTCAGACCTAAGGTTCTCCGCTCCTCTCCGCACTTCTCCGGTCCATTGGACAGGCAGCCTTAGAGTCTGTTACCTGGAACTGAAACTAGCTTAGCCTGTTTCAGCACCTCTTCATAAGTGCCAGTTAACTTATCTAGTAGGTAGACCATTATATGCGTTTTTTTTTTAATTTATCACATAGGAAGGAAGGCAAGGCAAGGTTGCCTGGAAGAGATCGCAGAAAGCGATAAGGCCGTCCATTGTATGTTTTTAGTGTTAATTTTTTTTTGTCATATATTTTCTGGTGTACAAAGAAGCATATATAAATAAATAAATAAATATAGTCATATCCGGAAGCTATGCACCGAGTCCATTATAATGGGGCGAAAACAGTTGCTCTGTTTTGCCTGCTCGTCCAATTCGAAAAGGAAGGTCATCATGGCGTGTTGAAAGTGTAACGTGGCTTAATTTTTCATAAGCAATTAGGTACTGATCTAGTAGGTAGATACGTTAAAAAGAGACATCAAGCCAGTGAAATATTTTATTCTTTATTATCTTTCTTTCGTTTCTTTTTAGCAATTGGACACCCTCTAACACAAGTTAAACCTTTCTCAATACATTTTGAACAATTTCTTCTTGCGTCCAACTGTTCCTCTGGCTCATCTACTCTAGATCTCGCGCTGGTACTGCTACAGGTAGATAACTTAGACCTAATAGGAGCCAGCATCATCTCAGGCTCTATGTTTAGGGCTATTTCAGTAATCTTGCCGACTAAATCGTAAGCGTATTGCGTGACGTCGGAGACAGCTTGCGTCACGCTTGCACATTCAGCCACTGAAGTACTTTCACAAATAGTAGCTTTCTTTTTCGGAATCTGTTTTTCTTCAACGTCCGCATCGGGAACAAGTGTAAACTCTTCAATGGATTCGCTGTATATTGAAGGTCTTTTAGTGACGGAAAGCTGAAATGAAAGTAACTTTTACCATTGTATGCTGATTGTGGTTATCAAAAGTACCATAAATATATTATCCATTTACTAAAAATTAAGCTGAAGAGATTTGATTTGCGGGCAGAAACTAGTTTTCAATAAGTATGTTGATAATCCCTTTAATCAATTACAATGCCTCCCCCATTATTTGATTCTTTTTCGATACAAGCTTTACCACCACCACCATCAGCTTGATAAATAATTGTAGTGAGATAGTCTAGTGTTAGTGTTTGGGTAAATCCACCCAAAGATACTGGTACGTACGTTTACCACTGTAGCGTTAAGATCCCCTCAGCCTTTAAAGCAAATGTGATACGTTCCTTCGTCGACCTCATCCATCGCTTACCAATAAGTAAGGTCAAGGGCTTTTTGCGGTGGCAACGCTGCACTGGCGTGAAAAAACGACCGTGTAGTAAAAAAAATTAGATTTTTTTTTTGTATTTTACATCTATTGTTTATTTTGGAATCTAACTAAAAGTGTCTCACACACTGGTTGTGCCGTATTTTTGTCGTAATATTCATAATACTCGATAGGTATTTCGAAAAATCATCTACCGGCTGTCAACGTTTGAAACTTAGGATTGCAGATTTGAATTCATCGAACCAGGACAAAATTGTACAAGTTACAGTCGTTTTACATGGATCTATTGGCGCCTGGTTAACAGGGAGGCGACTGGACAACTGTTTTATGAAAAAATATTATTTTTGGTTTCGATATTGATACAAACATCCGTATACTGAACAATACTTATTGTAACAGCGGCGCACGCGCGGCTTTGAATACTGGTACACCGAGCTTTAGAAGCGCGTCGTTTCGGCCTATTTGTATGAAGACGCAATATTTTTTACTTTACACTGTGGTCTAAGTTCACATGGTCTAATCAAAATAATCAGACAATAGAAACAAACAAATACGTACACAATTACCTGAGCATGTCTTTGCCCGCTGTTGCCACTCTCATACCAGTCGTGGAACTGCAACAATTAATCTAAACTAAACACATAGGTACAACACACGTGTGTTGTACCTATGTGTTTATGTATATAGAACTTTAATATAACTGGCGAAATGTGGGTGTTACCATACACCTTTGCCCAACAAGCCAATTGACAATGGTAAGAATAACTGAATTATTACACAAAAGCCTTTTTAGCCTTTGGTCCCGACTGTCATTCATAGATCTTTGACAGTACATACGGGTCGTCAGAAGGCCAAAAGTCTTGCAATCAGTCTTACCAAGGGGTATCGTGTTACCCAATAGCTGGATTCTGGTGGTGAGACTGAGCCCAATTACGTTGGGGTGGGGCCCCAACGTAATTAGGAAAAGGCTAGGCAAATTGAGCACGAGGCATTTCGTGATTTCCGCCGATCTTTAAAGAAGACCAGCTTTTGCCCGAGCTAAAACAAACAATGAAACAGAACATAACCAATCGCTAGAAAACACAAATCTCTAAAGAACGCTAAATATCTTTAATTTAGTATCTCAAACGCTTCTGTTGGATCTATTCCAAAAAACATTAGTTTTCTAGTGCCGTGTTAAATAAAACAAAGGACAGTGGTGACACATTAGTAACGGCCGTCTCACGAGTTGTAGGTCGTGGGTTCGAACCCAGGAAGGCGCTTTGTCTTATTTATATTATTAGTACTGCTCCCAAAACGGTAAACAAAAACATCGTGAGGAAACTAGCATGTCCTAGAACCAGAACTTCGAAGGCACGTGACATCTACCAACCGCACGGGGCCCGCGTGGTGGATGACGGGCCTACTCCTGCTTACAGACCCTAGGCTTGCATCCCAACAGTGGGAACGTAGCGTAACGATCACTCACCCTGTCCGCGTAGTAGGAGAGGTGATTGGATATTGTGTCTGAAGTACTGTTGTACACTCGCGCAACTGGTCTGCGAAAGACAAAAACATTTTGGTCTTTCATTATTTTCATATTATTTTGTCATATTTTCAACTACTTTATTAGCTAATGACTCTTTTCACATCATTATTCTATTCCTATCGGTTGTGTTTACATCTTGTAGTGATCACTTCATCAACAAAAAGTTATAGTTATATAAATACTAAAAAAAAATATCGTCCAATACCAAAAATCGTAAGTTTTCTCATTTTCTTATTAACCAAGATGTATTAGCTACACATATATTTTCGATTTTCATAAATACACAATATACCTAATCTATACATCGAACACTCATTTTTCGTGTCTGTCTGTGTGATCTCTTGGTTCCTATAAATTACGCGCGGAATTTAATGCGGTTTACAGATTCTTTTAGAAATTTTATTTTGGAAGGTTAATGCGTATACTATGATTATCAAAATAGAAATCTCGATGTCCTGTCAAGTCGTAAAAACGGTGCGAAGAAAGCACAGGTCGCTAGCATCTAATATCTAGATTTTCAATCGATTTGACTTCTATATTAGACTGCAAAAGCAAGACTCGTAGATGTATCGTTAACCAGCTGACTTTTCAAAACTAAAGTAATTGATAGTATGAACAGTTGACATCACATACACGCCGTAGGTCTGGATCGGTGCGCAGAAGCAGACATCGCAGGTACAACTCATAGCCTGCATCCTAATTCCTCCGCTGTGCACGCTGTCTACGTTGGTTAGGCAACCTCGTCCACAGTCGCCGATCCATACCTGCAGAATAGTCGATGGCTGAGTTGCACATCTGAGAAATCTCAAGTATCTAGAAGGCACTTGAGAATACTCAACATGTTCATTGCATTCTATGATGCGAACTTGGTAGGTTAGGTAGGATTACAAATACATGCTCATTGTGTACCCTGTAGGGTGAAAAAGGGCTTTCTTATAAAATAAAATAAAAAATATTTAAACTTTGCCATTTAGAAACTGATTAATCGATATAATTCTAGCATTTACAAAATGGAAATTGTTTTAAATTATTTTTTAAAGTATTTATCAAAGAGAACGTCAAAATATGTAGAACATGTAGAATACGTGGTGCGTTTCTTAATAATATTTTGTGACAAAATGGTTCACTGAAGACAACATAGAGGCAGAGAATGAGCCTCATCCCGTCTCTCTATTTCTCTCTCGTTCCTTATGTTACCTGTACTTACACCCATTTCAATACCAAAGCATACCATAGTAGGGTAGCGTTTTACCGACTTACTGAGTTGTGGAGGTCAGATACAGTCGCTCCGTGCAAAATACTGGTACACAGCTGCAACCGGTTAAAGTGGGAGCCGACCCTGACACTGTTGGGAAAAGGCTGGGCAGATGATGAGATGATGATAACATCTATTTCAAAACTCGGGTAACTCTTTCTCTCTGTCTTGCTACTTTCCAAGATTCATCATCTGCTGAATACCAGTATTTTACATGAAGCGACTGCCTATCTGACTGCCACAACCCAGTAACTGGGCAATACGCTACCCCTTGGTAAGACTGGTTATCAGACTTTCGAGCGTCTGACAACTGGTAACGACTAAGATCCACGAATAACAGCCAGGACCAACGGCTTGACGTACTTTCTGATGCACGGAGAGGTCCAGGTATGTAAAAATGGACTTTCAAGACTCATAAATAGGCTAAAATTCATAAACCATTACTACTTACTGAGTTGTATATTAACCATATTATTATTGCCAAGAAAACGTAGCTGAAAAGCATTTGTGTGGTTCGTGGTTCCACCTGAAACAAAATGGTGTATCAAGAAAGGAACAAGATGCTGAGTCCAGTTCTTTAATGTGTATTTGAGAGTGTAATAGAATCCTACATTACTTATAATCATGCATTACGATGTTACTAATAAGAGCCACCAGATTCACCTGACATGGGTTTCGTCTGACCTTTTACTTCTCAGTAAATACACTATTCTCATCTTGAACAAAAATAATATCTTTTGCACTTCTAACATTATTAAGAGAATTTTATACATTTTTCGATGGACTCAAAAGGAGCAAAGAGTAGCATCAAATCAGCACACAACCAGTGTCAGGTGTGCCTGTATTACAAGATGTATGTACGTAAACGAGTCAGATGGAGTCTGTAAGGATCGCGGCAGGTGGCGTGCTGTACTCTGTTGTACTGTAGTGCTGAAGAAGGAGATAGTTTATGTTTAGATATGTATTCAATTTGCAGCTTACATGATCTAGTTTCTTAAACCAGATTTGTTACCATCGTTGTATTTTATTTCATATAGTATTTATGGTGGCATTATTTTATTGTTCTATGGACACAATATTTATTTGTGACAACGCGTTCGTGTCACAATTTTGACAACTATAGACAAGGAAGAATACATACATTACATGTCATGCTGTTTGAGACCAAAGTTCTTTTATACTACCATATAGGGTTAAAAAACCTTTTTATACACTTGAACCTTAAAAATATTTCCAAGAAATATGTGCCTGATATTTTAAACAAGTGAACTCACAGGACAGAATGTAGCCTAGTCTAGATCTAAAACTAATCTGAAAGAGTTTAACATTATATTAGGAGTAAAGAAGACTTGTCTATTCCAGAAACAGAGGGACTTAGCAGCGGTTGTGAGGCGAGCGGTGTGCGTGAAGAAATAGCGCGAGACTACGCTGCCCTACAGTCGCGGTTGAGGAGAGAGTTCTCCGATAGGCGAGGGAAGTTGTATGCAGGTGAGCTGTGGCTTCATAGCCGCCATGTAACATATCACATAAGCAATCAGATTTAAAAACTTGATTTGAAATTTGAAATTTGATTTTTTCACTGTTCTACAAATTAATAAACTTGCTTATTTTTTTTTTCGTGTTAAACAAAGTAGAATATCAATCGGGGCATTTATAACCGTATTCAACTTCTATTGATGTTCACTTTTTAACCGACTTCCAAAAGGAGCTGGTTCTCAATTTGTCGGAACCTTTTTTTTATGTATGTTCCCCGATTACTTGAAGATGGCTGGACCGATTAGGATTTTTTTTGTTTGAAAGGGTATACTTCCCAGGTGGTCCCATGATCATCAAGTCAGAATCTGATGATGGGATCCTTGAGAAATAGAGAGAACTCTTCAAATTTTCTAGGCGTGTGCCTATAAAATTTGAAGAGTTCTTTGAAGCGATTTGGGTAGTTTTTGGAAGAGTACTTTCTCGGAGTGGATTTCAATTTGGTGAAGATCTGATGCAGAATTTCGGAGATAGGCAATGGAACTCCTCAATAAATGATAGCAAAGGGACTGGAATTGCTGAAATCTCATGTCTGTCTATTGTTTACACCAGTTCATAACATAACATCACGCGGGGACGCTGTGAAAGGGTAAGCACATATGTGAACTACTAAAAAGTGAAAAATAAAAACTTTTTCAAAAAAATACAACCGACTTCCAAAAAAAACACTAAAAAGTGAAAAATAACTTTAATTTCGGAAGGTGGTGACAAAAAATTAAAATACATATCCAAAGTCACCGCCTTCCGAAATTAAAGTTATTTTTCACTTTTTAGTGTTTTTTTTTTAATAAATGTACTTCCATGAACTTTTTCTTCTAAGTGATGTAAAGTTGAGAAGGTAAAACGGGACCCTATTACTAAGACTCCGCTGTCCGTCCGTCTGTCCGTCTGTCACCAGGCTGTATCTCATGAACCGTGATACTTAGACAGTTGAAATTTTCACAGATGATGTATTTATGTTGCCGCTATAACAAAAAATACTAAAAAATAGAATAAAATAAATATTTAAGGGGGCTCCCATACAACAAACGTGATTTTTTTGCTCGTTTTGGCTCGATTTTGATAATGGCAACAGGTAGACGCTTCAAAATTCACAGAATGTTTAGTTATTTTATTTATTCACTTTAAAAATACATAATAAAATCAATATTTAAGGGAGGCTCCCATACAACAAACGTGTTTTTTTCAAAAAAAAATATATTTTGTAAATATTTAATTTAAAATTCAAATAAAAGATATATGTATTCGACAGCACCGGGACTGCTATTCGTAGTAGGTACAACTGTTATACTTGATACGCTATCTGTATACAGTCGACAGTCAAGCGAAAGTTGACTTTGAGAACACGGTCGCGCTAGCGCTACGTCTAATAAAGTTAGTATACATTACGAAGGTAATTTGGCGAAATTAGCGTCGCCACAATAATCTCGTCAACATTTTCACGCGTAAATGTCAAGTTTCAATGAAAATGTTCTGTGAAAATGTTAACGAAATTATTGTGGCGACGCTACTTTCGCGAAACTACCTTCGAAAAGTATATGGCTGCCACAAATGTTTGGATTCCGGATTAGGTTTCCTGATCAGGAATTCAGATTCGGAATTCCATGAGACTAGCGTAAACGTCCATTTTTTTTATTCGGAATTTTATATGACCAGTGCGGATAAAGACGCTTGTGTTGTGAAAGCACGTAATCATAGACGACGACGACGAATGGATTGCTAGTGCACTTTCACTGGCGCTAAACAAGAAGAAGAGGAATCGTCGTTACTGGTTACACCCGTTGAATACTCTGAATTAACAGAGAGTCAATTCTATATCAAAAGATCAAAATTACGAGCACATCCAGAAGAACTCTTCAAATATTATAGTATGTCAATGAAATGCTTTGATGAGCTTCATAATGGCATACGAGTGAAAATAAAAAAAGCAAAACATTATGTCCCATATCCGCATTATTAATGTCCCATATGCATGGAAATTGTTCCACCGCCATTATTTAATTTTCGGCTTCACACATTTTGTTACCTACGACGACGAGTCGATACACAGACGTCCACTCGGTACAAGGCTCGCGCGGATCTGAATGGAAATTTCCGTGCGTGTACGGCGGACGAGCCAAAATGTACGCGAGCGCTGCATTCGGGTTGTCGTCATTAGGCTTTTTCCGTTAACTGTGCAATTTGCATAAATATAAATAATACTAAATAAATATCTTCTCCTAATTAATTATTATCTTAATCTAAGTCAGTACCTATAGGTACTTACCAATTCGTTTATCTTATAAATTTACGTTGTTTTGTAGTTATTTAGTAGCACCTAGTTATTAAATACCTATCACGGTATCCTTGAATGTTTCAGTGGATAAATTTAGCTTCTTTTTGCATTTTTATAGGTACCTACTGTATGATTGACGAGGTACCACTTACCTATTCCATTAACTAGATATCTGTATCGAAGATTTGATGAATAAAAATGGAAACATTAACTTCGATTTCCAAAACTTATTAAGTGAAACTAATTATGTTGAGGACGATTGTGTTAATGTTTTTTCATAGCATTTTACATCGTTATACGTCTTCCCAGCCCTGTCCAATGGATTTTTTGAACTCTTTGTCTGACATATCACCTGTTGATAGTAATCAGAGACACATCCAGTTACTTTACTATGGAGAGAATTACAGTGGAGTCGGACACTGGGTGTGTCTATTCTACAATGGCGATTCATTGCGCATACATGATGGTCTTAAGGGCAAATTTTTGCCACCTTTACAGCAGGCGTTTGTGGATGCTCTATTCCCACACTAGCTATCAACTTCTTTCCCCGATGTACAGGAGCAGTCGAATAATTACGAGTGTGGCGTCTTTGCTATTACCTATGCCGTATCATTTGCATTGAAACGAAACCGCGTTTGGGAATTTCGTCATTGCAGAAAGCTGTCCCCATTTATTGCGCATTCTAGAGATTATAGAACTGATACAGTGACATTTTTGTGGTAAAAAATCTATAAAAAGCAAATAACTAAAACTGAACAAAAAAGGGTGCCAAGAAACAAACTGGAAATAAGATTGAAGGAAATGGAAACGAACTGATTGCAAACTCAAAAAGATAGGTCTTTATTTAAAAAACGGTCAAAGTCATCACGGCAGCTCATCGTGTTGCTCGACTCGAGCCTGACTACCGCGAAGCAGGACAATCACGAAATACTCTAGCACATCTTGTTGCTCAACTCGAGTCTGAATATCGCGAAGTAGAACAATCACGAAATACTATAGAGCATCGTAATGCTCGTCAAGATGCAGATTATCGAATTAATGAACAAAATGCAGCCAAGTCCCGTAAAGAAAGGTTTATGTCCAACTAGGAAGCAGATTATTAAGAATATATTTCTGCAATACAAGAAGGGTATTCTAACCTATATCACTGTTGTGGACGTTTGTGGCATAAAAAGAGTATAAAATTTATTTCAAAATCTTAATTGAGATTAAAAAATTATAAATATTCCGATGACTATTTGTCACAAATATTCCAACTCCACCCAGAGGCATATAAAGGTTCTTTCTGTAACACGTGCGCAACAGATATACGATGTTTCAAAGTCCCTCGTTTAGCCAGAGCAAATGGGTTGATATTTCCTGAAATACCTGACGTCTTGAAAGATCTTACTCCTCGACCTGGAGCTCGACATATTTTCATAAAAATTGTTAAAAGGGGAACTGGCTTAGGATATCAGCCTGGCCTTGCAGGAAATGTAATAAATGACCAGAAAACCAGAACCATGAAAACCAGTTGAAGTAAACACTATGGTTACTTCATTACCTAGGCTAGTATCAGATACGCATGTTATTACAGTAAAACGGACGCAAGGAGTGTATTAGACCCAAAAATGTATGCGAAACGTTAAATGTAAACATTCAAATTGATTAGAACTGGATCTCATTTGATGATGAGTGTAATGAAGATATGTGTACGTGTCATGAGCTGAATAATAAAAATGAGTATACCAATGAAGACAAAGATTTTAATCCTGGTGACAATGAAACCCTATTAGATTAGGATTTCACTTTGGTAGTTGCACCAGGTAAATGGTCGCTATCTCTCATTTTCGACGAACACATGGAAGATTTAGCTTTTGTTAAATTGTAATGTGGTCAAAAAAGAGACTTTGAGGTAAAACTAAGTCATATTATGGATATTACAAAATCAGAAATATCTCGAGAAGGTCCTCGTGCTGTCCGTGTTGATTATCTATTTACTGCTTTGAAAAAGCAACAAACTATCAGATTGCAAAATAGCATTGCAATGTGTCTTTGAAAGAAAAATCGAACCGGGGAACCTATTTTGGTCCAGAATATGCTAGATTCTGCTTACGTTGATAGTTTGGTTCAAGTAGATGACGGATATCGAGTTTTAAGAGGAATAAAAATTCACCTGTTCACTAGGAAGCAGAGAAAAAAAATTACTCGCTATGGTTAGCCAATTTGGTGTTCCAACACTTTTTGTAACTCTTTCCGCGCCAGAAACAAAGTGGCCTGAACTAATTAAATTGTTATAAAAGACTGTGGATGGAGAGCAAATATCTATGGAGCAAGCAGAACAGTTCTCTTATGTTCATAAAGTTCGCCTTATTCAAAACGACCCCTATATATGCGCTACGTATTTTGAAACTCGACTGCAAGCTTTAAGAAAAGCATGGTCTTGTACGTCAGGTCCTTTCGGTAAATTTAAAAGAGATCATTTACTACAGAATAGAGTTCCAGCACCGTGTTTCTCCATAAGCCTACATATTGCTGTGGCTGAAAGGAGCACCGGTGTTTAAGCCAGGTGATGTAACGGTAATTCCACAGATTGTAAACTGTTTTGATAATATCATAACTTGTAACAGCGAAGACATTGAGACTTCACTCATCGAATTACAGCACCATAAGCATACAGATACAATAGAGAACAGTGCATTCTTGCTGTTAATGCTTCTATTTCCAGATCTACAATTATATTAAAGCGAGACCCTAAAGATATTTATATAAATCCTTACTAAAAAAAAATACAACTCCATCGCGCCAAATGGATATTCAATACATATTAGACCCGTTTGCTTGCTCGCTATACACAGTTAACAAAGCTGATCGCGGTATGTAAAAACTTTTCAGAGATGCAGTCAAAGACACAAGAAAAGGGAATAAAGCAGTTCGAGATGTGTTCCTCAATGCTTCTGAAATATCAGCACGCCTTATCACGTGGCAGTGATAGTGAAGTGTTCATTAATACAAATATTCCCGAAAAACGAGATCAAATTTTGAAAAGCACACGAGAACTATTAAATACGGATCCTAAATCTAATGACATATTTATGCCTAATCTGATCGATCACTACATCAATCGTCCACGTACTGAAGAATTTGAAAACATGAGCCTTGCTTATTCTGCTGCATTTTACATGTTTTCTAAAAAAGATAATAAGCGGGGTAGAACATCTTTAGGGGATGAAAGTCATGAAAATGAAGACTATGAAACGATATTATCAGGAAATTATGTGAATGAAGAAACAGTGGGTAATTGCATAACTCTGTTAAACAATGATGGTTACATAAGGCGTAAACAGGACCCCCGAGGTATCCCGTTTTGCCGTTTCAGTCGTATCCCAGATTCGGAACAGGTTTATAGAGAACAAATAATGTTATATCTACCTTGGAGAAATGAAGCAGAAGAACTTTTGAAAGATTCACTTAATTTAGAAGCCAAGTTCCATTTAGCAGCTGACACAATACGATCAAACAGTATCGCTTTTAATTAACTCGGAGGTGCTGAAGAGTTTGAAGCCCTTCTAGATGCAATAAGGCAAGCTGAGGTAGAAAGTGAAGAAAGTGATAAGGTGGCTGTGGGTCAGGGAAACAGAAGGCCTCTAGAGGGTTACGAGTACGAAGACCAAATTGCAGATGTTGCAGATGATATTTTGCCCGGGGGTAGTGCTGGACCAAACCAAGGTGAACTGCTACATTTGTTGCACCTGTCCTTAAACGTGACTTTTTGATTAATGTCTTATAGTACTTTAATAATAATCACGAACCTGAATGGAAGCCAGTTTATTTATTTTTAAGTAGTGGAGCAGGAGTAGGAAAAAGCTAACTAATAAACAGCTTATTTTAATGTTTGACAAGACTTTTCAATTCATCTCCTGGGTCGAACCCAGATGATATCAAAATACTTTTGACTGCACCAACAGGAAAGGCGGCTTTTGGAATTGGCGGTCAAACATAACATAGTGCTTTTTCTTTACCTATAAATCAAGTTGGCCACACTATGCCTGAATTATCAGCTTCGATGTCAAATACACTCGCTTGCAAATTAGCTCATCTAAAACTAATTATAATTGATGCAATTTCTATGGTTGGTTCAAAACTATTCAATCAAGTCAACCGCCGTTTACAGGAAATATTTCAAACAACATCTCTAGTTGGAAGTATATCAATTATTGCTGTTGGTGATATGCGTCAACTACCTCCAGTCGGAGATAACTGGATTTTTCAACATTTAACTGGTAAAACCATTGCATCACTAGCAGGCCCATCTTTGTGGAATTTATTTAAATTATTCGAATTATAAATTAAAATGCGGCAAAGAAACGACTTAAATTTTGCAACTGCATTAAACAATCTAGCTTCTGGGAGCATGCCGTATGCAAACCTGGAGTTAATGAGTGAGAGATGTTTCAAAATCAACGAGCTACGTACAGACACCAGAGATGCCGTGCATTTATTTAGCAGTAATGCTTTAGTTTACGCGCATAACGAAAGAATTTTAAACGGACACTGAAGGCGCCATCATTGATGCCTTGGATGAAGTTTTCGTAGAACGGAATCAGTCGGCTGAAAATCGCGCCTTAGAAACGATTTTTTCTTTGCCTACCGCTCGAACATACGGATTACCTAAACAATTGAACCTAAAAAATATCAGCTAGGTACATGATAACTGTAAACGTGGATACAGAAGATGACCTGGTAAACGGGACTACTGGCAGAATGAGAGCCATTGACTATGGTATTAATAAAGCAATGGGAGAAAGAAGACCACTAAGACTTTGGTTAGAACTGGATGACAAAAGCAGGTCAATATAAAAGATCTGTTCAAAGGAAAGAGCTGAACTCCTTTAGAATGTGTTTCTTACATTACTAAGAAGTGAAAAGCATCGATTCTGCAAATCCGCCGAACGAAGTTCCCTTTGGTTCCGGCTGAGGCAATAATAGTTCACAAAAGCCAAGGAGCTACGATGGATAAAGCTGTGGTCCATTTAAGTGCTAACTTTAAAAGATCAATGCTTTACGTGGTATGTGGATCGATAACTTCAAAAGGATTGTTTATAATCCCTGTAAGAGGTACAGAATTCCCGAATCCTTCTCCTCCATCGGAAACAAGTCCAGTCGCTCCAGAAATGTGTCGCTTACGTCAGAATCTGCTGGTGCCTGTTTTCAGACATCTGCGCGTAGAAAGGCCACTCAACTACATTCAAGCAGTATATCACAACGTACAATCTTTTAGTAACCACATAGATTATGTAACTGTCAATCCAATTATAAGCAACTAGCTTTTGCCAGCGGCTTCGCTCGCGTGGCGGTCGAAAATTATCCCACTAAACTATCTGTGTGCAAAATTTCATCCAAATCCGTTAAGCCGTTTTTGCGTGAAAGAGTAACAAACATCCATCTATCCATCCATCCATCCATCCATCCATACTTACAAACTTTCGCGTTTATATTAGTAGGATAGTAGGATTCTGATATATATTTTTAGCAGAAACTTGGGCCAGTTCATCGGATTCCTTTATAAATTAATAATTTGGATAGGATCTCAAAGACTCACGGCCCAAATTTAAATACAGCAAACCGCGGAATTGGTATGATTGCATTAAAAAATATACATATCCCGGAAATCAACGCAATAGTATTTCAAACATCGTGTGAGAAAGGGCATAGTGAAGGCATTTCTATTGATTTAAAAGGAGTTCGGAATATTGGCATTTATAGATCCCCTCGATGTAACTGAAACAATTTTTTTGATGCAATGACTAATATCATATTTGATGGCAGAACACTCCCGTTGCCTCCGACTATAGTGTACGGGGATTTTAATGTAGATTTATTGGAATCTAATGACAATGCACCTTTAAAAAATATTTTGACCATATTGGTTTAAAGTCAAAACTTCCTCGTGTTGTTACCACAACGGGTTATACTCAAATAGATTATGTGTTTAGCAATGTTGACTTGAATGCTGGCACATACTGTGCACTCTTTAGATACCATAGTCCTTTATGAATACAATATTTCGAATTGAGCAATAGACATTATCAAAACTATCCGAAAAGTCAGAATAAAATTTCACAGATTATTTCTGTTGCCGCTATAACAACAAATACTAAAACAGAATAAAATAAATATTTAAGTAGGGCTCCCATACAACAGACATGATTTTTTTGCCGTTTTTATAGATAATGGTACGGAACCCTTCGTGCGCGACCCCGACTAGCACTTGGCCGTTTTTTTTTAAATAAATATGCCTCTTTTTAACTTTCTTGGCCATCTTTGGTCGCATTAACTAAGCTAGGGCATCCCGACGAAATGGTTTAGGCAAGATTAGTTACTGTGACCAATAGCGCATTACATCCCAGTTAGTTGGCTATGTAGTAGTTTAGGACAACAAAATGGCAAATTTGAGGTACGATTAAATAAATGCCATTTTAATTCAGTGAGATACAGTATTCGGGCAGTCGGGGGTCGGGTTGCCTCCTTCCCTCAAATATTTATTTATTTATATATTTAAATTACATTTATAACACCTTTACAGATTTCTCCAAGGTGATGTTATAAGTGTTAAATGTTTAATATCATTGAAATTTACAAACAATAAAATAAAATACAACATACGATTTATTTTTTTACAAATAGTTAGGTATTCAGACCTCCCTCAATTAAAGTTTGTGCCATCTTAATGAATTTCGGCAGGTTTTGCCCGAATATATCCTCCGATATTGTAATAATATTAATCATGAGTGCAGCTCGTGACAAGGCGAGGCGAGCCGAATATGGCGAGGGGGGTAATGCCTTTTTTTTGGGTGGGACGTCATCAAATAACTTGTCCTACTCTGGGTAGAGCGGGAGGGCGTATCGGACTTTTACTGACTAAAACCCACCCGTGTTCCTTCAGTTGCCTGTATGCCAGGGGCCACGGTATTTCTTTCGCCCAAACCGCACCCCTGGCAGTCATCGGCCCTTGTGGACCCCACCTGTTGATGCTGACATCGCATTGAGGCGCGCGTGGAACACAACACGCCAGCGACCCGGGCTTGGTCCTTACCGGACAGCGAGCTACCCATTACTCGCCATCCGTAAGCCCGCGCCTACGGTGGCCGGAAATCAGCCTGGGGTCCCCGACGTCAAGGGCGTCTCCTGCGGTGACTAGGGATGTGAGGGCGCATATACTGCCTCTCACTCGCGTGCGCCGCCTCCCTCTTCGCGAGCATTACTGCTTCGCTGAAGGAGGTGACGCCTTCCCATGCACTCTCGCTTCGTACCAAGGCCTGAACCAAGGCCGGACGCGAGAGATCGCCGCCGCCGATCGCCTCCACAAGGCCGCAGCGGTGTTCCGCCCAAGCCGGGCAGACCTCCACCGTATGCTCCACCGTGTCCTCAGGGCGATCTATGTTTCCTCCCAACTTATCTGAAACAGGAACCTCCCGAAAAAACCGTGTCCGGTGAGGACCTGCGACAGGCGGAAGGTGAGGATGCCGTGGTGCCTCTCAATTCACTCCTCAAAGAGGGGACCTACCGCCACAATCGTGGTATGCCCAAGGGGGGTAATAGCTGATCTTTACGTTATGCTCATGAACGGGTGCTGTTTGTGGTGACTGGTTGTCTTGCTGACCATGGTTTTGTTATTGTTAATTGTATTAACTGTTTATTAATTATATTCCAAAGGTCCTAGTTTAACTTTTGTTAGGTAGTTCAAGTTACAGTTGTAGTATCATAATGCAGAATTGCATGTGTAAGCAGGCACGCCCTTTATGCCTGGAGGCTTTTATTTATGTTGTAAGTTCTGTTTACGTTTTTCTTTTATTATTTATTTCTGCTTGAGTACCTATAGTTTTCAATGTTTTGTTGGTATATTAGTGTGCAAGCTGACATAAGGCAAATTTAAAGTATTCTTGTGTTTAGTAATGTTAATTACTTACCTACTATTGTTTAGAATCAAGTTCTTCTAACTTAACAGATAGCTGTGCTGCTGGGGAGTTTATTGCGCCACTTCTTCTTCCCAGCTAAAGCACTAGGAAGTGGTGAAGGGCAGACGTTTTTGGGGACTGTCTTAAGTAATTTTGACGTTCATAAAGTGCTGACTCTCAACCTAGTTTGAATAAAGGACTTGTTTTTTTTTAAATTATTTTAGTCAGATTTTTCACAGCAACAGAAAAATGAAATTACCAAAAAGGTAGCACTTTTTAATTTAATTATTTCAGCAACTCGCCCAGTGGCAACAGAGGAGCAGCTATCGGCAGACTTCCGCAAGAAGCTTGCAGAGTGGCAACTCAAGAAGGGCGTTAAGCAACCGCTGCCAGTGCCGGCCAGGCAGGACCTCAGCGAAGACTTCCTTAAGAGATGGGGTAACACTATACAGCATAATCAGCATACAAAGCGCCCACTGCTGGGCACATTGCTGTGCCTTCTCTGTGAGAAAGTCCGTAATCCACCACGCGGGCCAGGTGCGGGTTGATGGATGTCATGTCACATGTCACATGCCTTCTTCGGTTCTAGGACGTACCGATTTCCTCATGATGTTTTTCTTCATCGTTTTGAGAGCAGGACGGCGACGATGCTTGACAGGAAGGCGATACTTATGAAAGATATAAAAGATTAATAGAATATTATTTATGGTTGTAGTTTGGCAAAACAAGCTGTTTCGAAATTTAAAAATATCTGTAACATCTAGAATATAAAGTAAAAATAATCTAAAGTAAACAACAACTACATACAAGTACTATTTTAGTGTGAAAGATAGATAATGATTCGGGATCTACGTAAACAGAATTTCCAGTCACCGTTGACAGATGAGCCACAGTATAAAACAAAAATGTATTGAAAACAAAGAATTATTGTCACTTAGTCTTAAAAACTTTGTTACAGACGAATGGAAACGCATGAAAGAGACGAATTCAGTCCCAGCTTGGGAAGAAGAGGCGAAACCTGATGAAGTTCTTGTTCAAACTTCGACTGGACTCTTCAAGTTCCAAGGTATGTGTTTGTAGAGGTCAGTTTATTGTCAGAAGTTTATTATTTAAATAATGGCGTGCGTACCTTTAAATAAAATAAAAACTCGTTATTTCACACAAGCACATGTGGTGTTATTGTGAATGTTCTTTGCTAAACAAAAAACTGAAAAGCAAAATTAATAAAACTTTTTTGTTTAAGCATAATAATAAGTCAGGAGGCGGTCACATACAATTAAAAACAGATCCAAAGTCACCGCCTTCCGAATTTAGATAATAAGGTTAAACAAAAAGGTGTATTATTTCTTGCTTTTCAGTTTTTTTTGCGGTTTAATTATTTTGTTAAAAAGTTTTTATTTTATAATTTTTTGCGGCTATAACAGATTATAGCCGCAAAAAATTATGCTGCCGAGTTGTGTATTACAAAAAGTAATAAAAAATTAAGCATGTAGTAATTAGCAGACTAATTACTACATGCTTAATTTTTTATTACTTTTTGTAATACACAACTCGGCATTAAAATCTGTGAGTGAACAATCAATCATGCCCTGTTTTCCTACCCTTAGGGTTGGAATTTTTGTTCCAAATTCGGGGTAAAGCCGTTCCAATGCAAAAATAATTATCAAAATCGGACTACTCTGTAAAAAGTTATGCGTAGTCATACATAAAAAAATATACACATCGACTCGAGAACCTCCTCCGTTTTGTAGTCGGTTAAAAACAGTATCCATTGCATCAATCGCCGTTACTTTATTCTAGGAATTTCCCGATCCTTCACTCGTAAGCTCCACGAATGGGAGAAGTCCCGTGGCATCGCCCCTGAATACTCCACATCAGCTCTCCTCCGCGCAGCAAGAGCTCGGAACAGCAAGGTGCCCCAAGCTCCTCTCACCAGGACCCAGTCTGATGGTAGTGTGGCTCCGTCAGCAGCAGGATCTAGCAGTAGACTCCATGCTTCAAGTCTCAGTGTCAATGATGCTGATGATTTTGATTCGGAGTACGATAGAGAGGAACATTCTGTGAGTATGACTCAGCAATAATAATGAATCCAAGTTTTTCAAAATTCTTCATGATTTCATGACACAGTCACTAAGACTGTTCAACATTGACGTATACTTAACTAGTGACCCGGTCTTGCTACTCACAGGTACAATAGATGTGATAGCGACATGTCAAAACTTCGGCTTTTCTGTGTGTTATCTAAGTTAAACATAAATGGATTATTCACATAAACCTTTCGGAATAAATTCTCACAATGATGGTGCCAATCGCATTAAATACCGTTGGGTAGATTAAAAGAACAACATAGTCACATAGACACACGGATATTGGATTTAATTTATGCGTAAATTTATAAGACTAAGTGATTAAAACTTTGTACGAGACTAATTTGTCCCTGCTACCAATAGAAAATCCATCTCATTCACTTCTTTGCATCCACAGCTCGACGGCATTGATGACTGTGATGGTCCTCAGTCCCGCGGGGCTGTTCTTGTAGAGGTTGAGGCTGAAGAGGTCTGCACAGCAGCTCCCCTAATGGCCGTATCCCCTCGCCACACTCCTCAGAAGCCAGTGTATACATATGGACAAGCTGAAGCCAGGCTGCTATGTGAAACTAGGTCGGCAGTCACAGGGACAGCAGTGTTACAGCCTAATGGGGCTGGTAAGCTGAATAATTTTTCCTTTTCTTAAACATAAATACTCTTAAAACGATAAAAACTAAATTAAACAAATTCCACAGTTGTGCTTTCAGATGCTCGCAGCGTGAAATCAAAGGAAACATCTGGAGCACGGCCGAAGATTCGTGAACAGGTAACACACATATTCTTCACACTCTAAGAAATTCAGTCTAAATCCTTCATAAGTAAATAACATTACAGAACAAACACACAGAAAAGAGCAGAAGAAAGATCATGAGGCAACCAAGCATAGAAGAAGACGCCATGTTCATCAGGAAAACAATAGAAGAAATAGAAAGAGGAAGTTCTAGTCGTTTTAGAGATAGAGAAGCTACTGATAACGAGACTCGCCATAAGAGTCCAGAAAGAGAGCTTCCAACCATACCACAAAGTGAAGAAAGAGACTACAGCCCAATGGTTAATAAACAGAGTGATAAAGAAAGAAACTTTGATAAAGATAGGGATAGTTATGAAGAATCAAAAGATGATGCTAAAAAGAAGGATGTGGAGAAAACGAATGGTAAAAAGAAATCGAAGTCTAGAGCCAGATTAGAAAGAGAGCAGTCGAAGCCTTCGGAGAGTGATACAGAGCTTGAAGTAGATACTGTCACAGTGGAGATACCGAGGAGACGAAAGAGACCGCGACGAGCGTCTGAAAAGCCGAGAACTCCGCCGACGTCACTGCATTCAGATTCAGAAGAGGAAGTAAGTAAAGAGTACAATAAATAAATAACAAACAAGTAAGTACGTCAATCTGCTTTGCCTTTTCCTAACTATGTTGGGATTGGCTTCCAGTCTAACCGGTTGCAGCTGAGTACCAATATTTTACATAGAGCGACTACCTATCTGAACTCTAAAAATCGGTAATTTGTTAGTTGACCTATTTACTTGTTTGTTTTATCGCGAGTTTACAACCCTGTCAATTGTACTTCATCGGTTGAAGGACACTGAACGAGACATAAAATTACATCTGGAGGCGTATCACTATACGCAATGTGTTCGTTAGCATGAGCAAAAGAGCACTGGAGGCGGTCTAGTGGTCATCATCTGCCTAGCCTTTTCTTAACCATTTTTAACCGAGTAGCTGGGTAGCACGATACCCCTTGATAAGACTGGTTGTCAGACTTTCAGGCTTCTGACGACCCGTAACGATTGTTTTAAAACGATTATAAGTCTAAGTAGTAGGAAAGGGTAGGTAATAACAACGTTGAAGATAAATTAAAGAATCACAATTAAATAATTACAGGGCGGCCCCACAATCATTAGCTACTTAACATAAATTAAAATTCGTCATTTTCAGATCTTCGTTCTCAAGCTAAAGGCACCAGAGCAACGCGACCACTCACCAGAAGTTATAGTCAAAACTACCCGCAAAATATTCTCTCCGGTAGTTCGTAGTGGTGAGTCAGTACCCAGAGCAGTCATACCAGTTAACGTTGAAGATCTTGCTGAAGTCAGACACTCAGATCACAGCCACCGAAACGAAGGGAAAAAGAAAGAGGCTAAATCTGAAAAGGGAAAACAGGAGAAGAGTACTCGGTCTAAGAGTTCTGGTGATCTTCAAGAGGCTGAGGAGTTGAAGAAGAGAACCAGGCCTCCACTACCTTCTTCGCCTTCGTCACAGAGAAAGCCACAACCACCTAAGGAGACTGCACCGTCTATCCGGATTATGATTCAGCGATATAATAAGAAGATTAATGAAGAAGGTAAGAAACTATCCTCACTATCTCTAAAACATTACCCGTTTTTACTTAACCTGTTGCAGAATATGGCCAGATGACACATTTATTTATTTATTTATTTTATTTTTATTTATTTTATTTATTTTTATTTTCAAGGGAGTTCATCCATACAAGAAACATATTCTTATTAACTTACCAATTTTTTCAAGTGTTAAATATTGTACGGTGATATGGTACCTACCTTTTTTTTAAGGGTGCGACATCATCAAATTGCTTCTCCCGCTCTGAGAGCGGGACGGCTTGTCAGACTTTAACTGACTAAAACCCACTCTTGTTCCTTCAGTTGCCTGTGTGCCAGGTGCCACGGTATCTTTTTCGGACAACCCACATCGCTGACGCCCAGGGCGTCTCTTGCTTTACGCGCTTCTTGCGTTCTCTTCACGTACGCCGCATCCCTCTCCGTGAGCATTACTGCATCGCAGAAGGAGGTGACGGCTTCCCATGTACATACGCGGGAGATCGCCGCCGCCGATCGCCTCCACGAGGCCACGGCGGTGTTCCGCCCAAGCCGGGCAGACTTGCACCGTATGCTCCACCGTGGCCTCCGGGTGATCTACAAACCGGTAACAACCGGGCGTTTCCTCCCGCCTTATCCGACACAGGAACCTCTCGAAACAACCGTGTCCGGTGAGGACCTGCGTCAGGCGGAAGGTGAGGACGCCGTGGTGCCTCTCAATCCACTCCTCAAAGAGGGGGTTTACCGCCGCAATCGTGGCGTGCCCAGCACTGGGTTGCGACAATCGCACTCCTCGCGCCACTCCCATGTTTACGCGAGGACCTTTGCCTCCAGATCCCATGGCGGCAATACGACAAAGAGGCCCGCCACCTCATCGGAGACCGTACGGTATCCCTGGATCAGTCGGATGGTCATGACCCTATAGGACATTTTCCACCGGCGAGCTATATGGCACCCTTACTTGGCTTCCTTTTTCATCTTATTATTAATCTTTAATAACGACGGCGGCGTGACAAAAGGGATGATGACATTATTTTAATCATTTTTTTTCTTTTTTTTTTATTATAATGAAAGTGACAATTGTCCTGCTACAAACGTTTTAAAATAACTGCTAGACAAAGACTGCACTATCACAGAAGTGACGTCACGATATGTAAGTTCAAACTAGCTCCATACATTTGTCCGTATCGCGCGACAGGGACGGAAATGATCCCCTCCTAAGCTTTTAAAGCGCGTAATTTCTCCATATTTCCATCGATCTTATCGACAATAGCCTTCTTTATGATAACATTATTTATTCGAACATTTCTAATACCTATAATCATCATCCCTATTATCTACGCAAAAGTCATTTAAACAACCAATTGCCTTGTCAACCGTAGGCTATGAACGTACAAACTATTTCCATTGAAATAATTATAGTAAAATTGCAGATTTGTAATTCAGTTCAGAACCCCGCGTTTTCTGGTCTCTCTAGTGATATTTAAAATGATTTAATACATAGTATTGCATCCGTTTTACGAGACCACATTAGGATTCGAGATAGATAAAGCTCAATTTCTGTCTGTAATGATTGACGAAACTTCCGATGTCAGTCATAGGAAGAAATTAACTGTTATTTTTCGATATTTATCTGAAACTGGAATCGAAGAATGATTCCTGGGTTTTTACGACGTTAGCGCAAGTCAATGGTTGAAGTTTTATCCAAACAGTTGTTAGAAATACTTGACCAGTATCTTTGAAGGAATAAGTTAGTTAATCAGTCTTACGACGGCGCGGCAGTAATATGTGGTGAGCACGGTGGAGTACAAACAAAAAATCGTGATACATGGCAATGGCAATGTTCGTCCCATGTTGCGCTCATATATTAAATTCAGTATTTAGCCGGTCCCTTTAAAATATTCAGGAACAGTTTTTTTTTTACTCTGGCTTACCTCTCCCTTAGAAGACCCTTCGCCACTGGATTCTATAGTTTTTATTTTATCCGTTCTTGTTTGATTGCAGGTCAAACGTCTGGAGCCAGCAGTGGAGCATCTTCGCCAGCTTGGCGATCACCGTCCACTGAACGACGAAGACCTCCCGATATGCCTGTTGGTGTTAACATCAGGTAACTACACCTTCTTAGCTACTTTGCCTTTCTATGCAAACGTGACGCAAAGTGCGCATTTCGCAGAAGTAAAAAAACCTTTGCAGTGATTATGAACAGCACTTTATGACCTCATCTTGCGCCAATTTCAGAACGTAGACTAAAATAATAAAAAAGAAATCGGAAGTCGGTTTTGTATTTATATTTTCCACTTTTTACTTGTGATAAATTTCATTATCATCGTCACCGAGCTAAATAATTCCACTCCTGGACTGATGACACTCGCGTGATTTAACTTACAAAATCTCAGATCTCCTTTCTCTTTTTCAGAAACAACCCATTCCTCGAAAGGGAAGTCCAAAAATCAGCAAGTGCCTGCCAGCTGTCAAGACGTGATGCCAACTCAGCGGAAAAGCGCCTTACACCGGCGGCACCTACAACCGGGCTTGACGGTGTTCTGAAGTCCCACAGCGCAAACGCCTTACACCCCAAAAAGTCAACGGGTGAAGCTCCCATCCAGAGAAAAATAGATGACAGTCAGGAGACTATAATGCCAACAGCCAGCACAGACACTATAGTGCCAGATTTGACTAAGAACCTTCCACAATCTTCTTCGAAAACTGAATCACTTCCAGCTCTGAGATATGTGTCAAATGTCACAGTGCCTACTTTCAGCAGTTTCACGTCTGGACAACCTGGATTATTTGGGAGGTCAATATCAACCATGGAGACACCGACGACTTACGTGGACCATGAGGTCGCGTCGGCAACGTTATCAGAGAGGGCTGCGAAGCTTCGCGATGCGAGGGAGAGGTTCTTGTCTTCTACGGCACCTATGAGGAGGGAGGGTACCAGTTCTGCTAGTGATTTGAGGCCTGGAGATAGGTGTGTTATTCTTCTATAATTTACGATAGAAACTCGCTACTTCCTCATGTGTTTAGGTACTAAAATATTGTTGATAACATTTACCCACTATTACATTATTGTATAATAAGTATGTATTTTGTAACAAACTCAAACTCAAAGCATTTATTTCAAATACACCAATTACAGGCGCTTTTGAATTGTGAAGGTCGGTGAGTTAGAAAGATGAAGCTGTGGAATGGGCAACTAGCCCATTCCAAAGCGTAGGTACCTATGGAGAAGCACGAGCAAGATACTCCATGGACACTCTTTTAAAATCATGGTATTGTTACAAAAAGTTGGTAACATAATTATGTTGAAATGATCGATGTGAGAACGATGTAAAAAGACGTGCACATTAAAGCGTTCGTAATTAAAACAAAAATAAAATAACAATTCAGAAATTAAAATAAGCCGTGGGAGCTAAGAGATGACCAGTCCCAACTGGCGGCGCTCGTTCACGAACATGACGTGTGGATCAGCACCATTCAGCTCAACCATTTTGAAGGGAACTTAATGATCCAACACACACGCCACCACCAGCGAGACATTTGAGTGAGCATGACATACTCTCAGCTGCCAGGGCGCATTCAAGTCAATGAAAGACGTACCCTGTAAATGTTAGCTTTATAGTAGGAACATAGTGCTCACGCATATGCTATGCAATTATACAATACTAGAAGTTGGAATTTATACAATGCACTGATATCTAGATTTTAGTCTTCAGCAGCTCCAACAACGTTTTCAAATGCTATTCAATTTAGTTTAAGGTACCTTGTGGAGCTGGACAAGCAGCGTTTAGCCAAGCATTTTTGTCAGCGATGTAATCTTCCAACTTATAATAAGAATGGCTGCATAGTGTGCGTTTTATACAAGATTTAAATTTCATTTCATTCAGTGGGAGTATGTGGGGAGGTATTTTATTGTAACATTTTAAGCAGTACCCCATGAAGGATGAGTCTACTTTAGCCAGTCTGAAGCCTGGTTGATCTAATTGATCCCTATTTCTAGTCCCAACGGTGTGTCTTTCACCTGTTTTACTGAAAAGATTTAAAATTTTCCTGACGTACATGATGTTCATATAAATATATTGACAAGATACCGTCATGATATTAATAATTTGAAAAGTTCCCTTAGAGAATCTCGCCTACGGATGCCATATATTGCTCTGATAGCTCTTGTCTGCAGAATAAAAATAGACTCGATATCTGCAGCCCGTCCCCATAGTAAAATACCGTAAGACATGATCTATGTAAGTAACTGAAATATGAAAATAACTTGGAATAAATAGCCAGAGCAATATACTACATTCCTGTAAATATACATAAAAGCACGCTATTAATACGATTTGATAATCTAAAGTATCTTATCTCTCAATGTATTTACTCTATTCAAACCTGAATAATTTTCTCACGATTCTAGAACTAGTAGGATAAGTTGCGAGAGTGACGTAGCAGAATCTCAAGGGTCCAGCACACAGGAGGCTGCAGCCTTGGGCAGGAGTGCGTCCACAGGCATGGTCAACGTGGACAGAGAGGCTTGGCAGAGGGTGGCGGAAGGTTAGCAATTTACTATTATGTTCGTAGTACGATAATAGATGAACAAGGGAACTTCGTTAAATCTGAAGACTGCTACATACTTGTTCCAGTTGCGCAACCCTCAGGCAAATATTTATACATGACTAGCTCTTGCCAGCGGCTTCGTCCGCGTGGTGGTCGAAAATTATCCCACGGGAACTGGAATAATAAGTATCCTATGTGTTAATCCAGGTTACAAACTATCTGTGTGCCAAAATTCATCCAAATCCGTTCAACCGTTTTACATCATTGAGTAACAAACGTACAAACTTTCACATTTATAATATTATAAGTAACTAGGATAATATGTAAATTCGGTAAAAAAGCCACCTAATTTAACCCAAATTATGCCGAGCCGACCTGAATATGGTTCTGCAAGCGTAGATGCCGAACGAAGCATGCCGATTTGCCCAAACCGAAAGTAAGCCAAATATGTGTAGTAAATGCTTCTGGTAGGCTTAACGCTCCTACACACTATGCCGGCGGCCCAACCGGCGGGCAGGCCGTCAACAAGCCCGGCGGCATACTCGGTTTCTGCGACAAGTGCCGGCGGCCTAACAACACCTGCAGCATACCCGCAAGGCTATAAAACCCGCCGGCATAGTGTGTAGGAGCTTTTAGGTGTTAAACAAATACTGCTGAATCGAATGTGCCCGAAAAAGTGTGCACAAAGCATCTGAATTAATAAGAAATCATTCGAGCTCATGATACAGTTAGTTTATTATTGGGTTAAGATACATTATTTAAAAAATGCGTAAAAAGACTTTTGTTACTGCAGGACCAATAAAACAGTGTTATCTACCATTAAAATGACACTATTGCCCAACCTACGTCTCTTTCTCTCACTTTGCCCCTTTTTTATTTTAAAACTAGACTACATTTATTTCCCAGATAACACTAGACTAGGAATTCTATCCTATACATAATATAAGTATGTTTTTACCACCAGGGTCTCGTCGTGAGGGGCGGACCCGGTCCCGGTTCAGCCTAGCTCGACTGGCGGCTAAGCTGCGTCGACGCGACGATGGTGGCGCGGTATCCCGCCTCTGTCGCCAGAGCCTGCTCGTTCAGCTCATCAATAAACACTAAATATAACTAATTTAATTATACTGTACGCATTGTATACGGTGTTTTATTATTTGGAACCTGTTGAAGACCTTTTACAGGCTGTGTTACTTACAGCCTCTAATCAACTCATTAAAAAATATTTATTTTGGTCCTTCCAGTCGGATACCATGTTTATTTTGGTCCTTACAGTCAGATACCATGATTATTTTGGTCCTTTCAGTCGCATACCATGTTCGTTTTGGTCCTTACAGCCGGTTACCTTAATTTTTTTGGTCCTTCCAGCCGGAGACCATGTTTATTTTGATCCTTCCAGTCAGATACCATGTTTATTTTAGTCCTTACAGTCGGGTTTCTATGACCAAACTCAAACAAGAACCTTTGAATTATCAGGGAGTCGGTAAGACTGTACCTAAACTGGTGTGGGGTCACACAAGAGGTTTTAATGACGGAAATATAACAAATGAAACAATGAAAACCATACTTTATTTTCAAATTTAATATCGTTTCGTACAATACCGTGTTAACAGTCCGACGTCCGCATTCAATAGTTCGGTAACAATAATTACCATATCAAAAGGTGGATGCTCGAACTAATAGCATTTATTATAAAAAACACTACATTTCAGTTATTTATTAGTAATAATAAGACTCAAAAGAACACTTATAAACAATATTAATGGGTAATTTGGTTGAGGTAGATTCAGTTATATTTTTAAATAACTAACTTTTTTTGTTTTGTGGGTACATGATTTAGGCAACAATCGCGAGTGTATTTTTTCGTTTTTTTCTTTAGTCTGTCAAAAATACTTTTGTTTCTAAGGCGTATGTGCTTTTTGTATGACCCAAATTATTTTTTTTCTTTACTTTCGTATGTAGGTAGAGGACTCTATAACTATTATTAATCTTAAAACCAAATACAAACCAAAAAATTATAATAATTTTATCATGTCCCCACAATAATTATATGTTGAATAATTCCTTATTTTACAGATTTTTAAACGAAAATTTGGGATATTTTAATATCGCAAACAGAATTTAGAATTACTATAAACTAGATTTATCATAAACCAAAAAAAAGGAAAATTATATTTTTTACTAACCCAAAATTATATCGAAAAATATTCTAAGTTAAGAATAAAGGACATTAAACTATCCCAATTTCTCGGTATATACAAAATATTTGACTTAAAAGCACGGATTGTGGCTATCATCAATAGGTACTTATATCGAAATTGAGCCACCACAATGGTCTTTAAATTTTTAAACTTGTATAATATAACAACACCTTAAATTATCTCCTGTAGAAATGCTATTGGTGCTTTGCAACGAACTTAGTAAAATGTTTTAATATGAAGATATATCTGCCTTGACTTGCCAACGAAATGCTTTATTGCTTAATTTCTACTATAACAAAGAAAAGCAAACGTACTGATAAAAAAAACGAATTGTACATATAATTATTTAAAAAATGTAATGGGAAAATTGCGAAAAAAAATG
The DNA here is from genome assembly GCA_949091785.1 of Polymixis lichenea. Taxonomy (NCBI): domain Eukaryota; kingdom Metazoa; phylum Arthropoda; class Insecta; order Lepidoptera; family Noctuidae; genus Polymixis; species Polymixis lichenea. The sequence continues at coordinate 756,513 of OX420944.1, forward strand.
GTCAAACTGTAAATAGAAAACCCTTGGTTTAATCTTTTCTATTTTTTCATTTTTAATGTGTAAAATAGAAGACTGCAATAAAATTGAAAGTGTTTTTTTTTCTGTTAGCAAGACACTATAGTCACCAGTGCTTCTCGAACCAAAAACGCTCTAAAAGCCAGAAGCGAGAAGTTGGTGAGACATTATATCGAGGCAGACAGTCATCATATAATGTGGCAATTAACATCAAAAAGTCTAGGCCTATTTGAGAAATTTTAGGAAAAATCCTGAGAAAAATTACTACAGAGGTTGGTCCCCTGATTCTTAACATCAAAATAGTAGAAAAACTAAAGAAGAAGAAAATACTAGGTTCTAAATATAAGCCCTTCAGTTTTTTTAATCGTCGCAAAGGTAACCAATAACATGGAATCTGTCAGAATGGGAACCAAAAACATCAAGCAAAACTCACAATAAAACTTAAACCAACTCGTGTTAGATCTCGAACTATGTTAAAAAGTTATATATTTTTTATTTGGACGCGTTTCACTAAGTACATGCTCATCAACGTCACACTATACTGAGTCTTAGCACTATTATTTTGTGTTTTTATTTCGTCGTTTTACAATCAAAACATTTAATTTATAAAAAATAGAAACAACTTTAGTAATCCATTTTTATCCCAATCAAAGTCTATATGTGTGTATTATGAGTGCGCGACTGTGTGGTGAGGGTGTGTGTATTATTGTCTAAAATGTAATATAATGTTTGAAGACACAATTTATCATGTTTTGACCGAAAACGTACGAAACGTTTGAACAGAGTTTTCTATAACAAACATATTTATGTATACGTATATACAACAAATATAACTATTCTATTGCTTTACAATTTCAGGTGTATCACGATCTTATTTATATGTGAATCTGTAACATTTGCTTCCAGTGTAACTTATATAGGCCTCTGTCCAAAAAGCGTTATTTCAGCAACATTTTATGTACAGACGCCTTACATAGAGTAATAACTACATATAGAAGCGAAAAATCTTAGTGTGTTTTAACAACATGGCTAATTAATAACATATTATTGCTTATTAGTGAGTTCTATTGTTAATATTTTGTAACAAATTGGTCACCTATATAATTGTAGTTCGCAAAGTCACTTAATAAGTAAATGTAACAATACGTTTGTGTATAGTTAAAATAAAATAATAATTATACAAAAAAAAACAAGAAAACTGTACAACATAAAATCTGTTTGGTAAGTATGAAACTATTGCAGTCAATATGGAATGTGTGTTAGTAGAAATAATGTATCTATTGTTATAAATATATTGGAATGGTATACCCGCTTTGATATTGTAAAAACAACATGAAATTGAACAGTGAATATAGTGAAAATGAGAATCAGACTGGGGATGGCAAGTACTTTTTTATTCTGAATGTTTACTTCATATTTATTTTAAACATCGAAACACCCGGAAACAGGCAAAAATATTTTAACAAAAAATATGAACATAAAAACTTATGGTAATTATTATTATGGTTTCCACAATTTTTAAATGTTTACGTGGTTACACTTGAAACCATCCCCATTTTACATTTTAAAATGAATATATTGCGAAATGAGACTCAAAATTATCATCAGAGGCACAACATCAGGCTTTTAATATTATTTTCTTATTTTTTCACTCCAAGGACGGACAAGCCAATGTAAAAAACGTTAAAAAATGTATAGAAACAACATTAAAATCAATATCAGCATATGGGAACAACTATTGTAGTAAATCTTAATTCTAATTTATTAATTTGCTTGGTCCATTTTTTGGTAAATAATATTATTTATTTTATAACAATATTTAGTATTTTTTTATGTTTTTGAGGAATATACCTTCAAAGTGTTATTTATAAATAACTACTTAATAACATGAAGACACTTATATGGAAAAGTTTATACACGGTGGTACCTACAGAGAGGATTGGAACTGCGTACAGCATTATACACGCATTTACTATTAGGAATTGTTTTTTTACCAAAATAATAGACCAAACAAACGAACTTTACAATGTATTTTATAAATGCATGCACTACAGTTTTATAAATAAGTTACAAAAAACATTGTACATCATTCAGGTATCTGTTATTGCGTCGACGTTTAAATTGTTTTGGTTTCACAATACAATAATGATTAATAATATAAAAATAATAATAAATCCAACAGTTTTCAGTAATACAGATAAAGTGGTTAAATTATTCCATAACACAACCACGAGTGAACTTGAAACTCCGTAATAATTGAATAAAAAATAAAAATAAGTTACATTATAATTGTTAACTAGACGGTAGTAATCCTATGGTAGAAATTAATAATTCTTACTTTACAACTACGGTACTTTTTGAACATTCAAAGTTAAACCTATTTTCTTTTAAGTTGTATAAAATCAAATGCAATAAAGTTATATTATTTTCATTTAAGAATAGCAAATACTATTTTTCATAATTTTAATCTATAATTCTTAAAAATGCAACGCTTATTTCTTTACAAACATTGTAATCCTCCATAAAATTTATTTCTTTCCGAAACAGTAACTTCTTGTCTTCTCAAATTATCTTAAATTTTATGAAAAATATGTTTGGTGTTATAGTTCTAGAAGTCGTTAATATATTATTACTTTATATCATAGAAAACATTGAAATCGTAATTTTTATTATTTTAAACAGTCACCGAAGCATTTGTATTTCAAATGTAATATTATCCTCGAGGTTTTATATAACTTACATTTAAAACTGAACTAGGTAGGCGATTTAATCGTGAATTTATACATTTTAGGCTGTAAATGAGAGACTTTGCTGTATTATAAAACATAAATAAATCATCAATGGTGATCCGCAAAAAAGACAACAGCGAAATTCTGACACGCAACGCAGCAATACTGAGATGAAATATAAATAATAAACATAGGTGTGTAATTTTAATTTTAAAATAAACCTACGCGCTATGTCGAGCCTTCCAGGATACACTGAACAAAATAGTAAAGTAATGCACTAAGTTTTTGTTAAAACTAAGGAAAAAAACAGCGCTTATTTTTGTAACTAGTCAGAATCGAAGCGTAGACCCTGTGAAAAAACCTAGCGTCAAAGATAAAATTCTAGATTTTTAAAGATCTAACACTACCCCTAATTCTAGCTAACTTAATGTAATTGAATTTTTTCAGGTACATAATCGGCGTTTTTTCCTTTTCAATTTAATTTTAAACTGAGTTAATATTTTATATTATTTACAATGGCGGCCGGGTGCCACAAGAAGTCAAAAAATATGCACAATTAGATGCAAAAATGTTGTAACTTTAATTATATTAAAGGGAAAATTTTATACAGTGAAAACTTTGAATGATTTTATTATTTAAATTTTTTGACTTTTACTCCACGGCCGCCAAACCTTACAATATAATAAATTGTACCTAGGTGCTTTTTTAACTCAAGATATAAATAGGTACGTATAATATATATACTCGAAGATAGGCGTCTGATTTTGTACGACAAAACATATTAAAATCAATCATAATTTTTTGTACAACTAGAAACCTAAAATGCGATACTAAAGGTCGCCCGTAACAAGTTTCTAGCAACTTCTGGTGTTGGTCGATACTATATAATTATTATAATATTATTATTATTATAAAACAAAACACTGAAGAGGACTTCAATTTTATTGCAAGTTCTGTTATTTAATAGATATCCTATATTAATAACAAAAAAGCGGAATTATTAATATTTTAAAACTTTAACGGTAGTGGCAAAACTGAAACAATATAAAATAAAATATTTTTTTTCTATCTTCGTCATTATAAAACAAACAGTAGATAACAATGTGATATGTTAAAAATAATATCGACCAACACACCACTGACTTTATCTAACTATAAAAACTGGGAAAATAAAGAAAAATAATAAATCAGTGAAATACTTACTGTCCTAATAATAAATAAATAAAAAATCACCACTAAAACTATCCAGTAAGTGCCATTTAACCACTTCGATGGGTTAATGTAGAAAACTTAATCGATTCAACATTTAAAATTTTCCAATAACATCTAAAGTAAGCTTAAAACGAATAAAATGAGGTAGATATAAATTGTGATATGGAATAATAATCAGCACACATTATTTTTGTAATGTTGCTGCGCTAAAATATACTTAGCTTACGTCACAACAGATTTGGCCACGTCGGTCTTATATAATTTAATAATGAACAACAGAAAAACATATTTCACTCGATTTTTGCGAACTTTCAGTTTAAGATAGGGATTTATAATTATGTCTGGATGGATGCGAATTACTGACAAAAATTCACGGATTCTTCAGTGCTAAAACTACTAAGGTATGTGAGAATATATTAATTATATTTGCATTTAACTATTTATACTGTATGATTAAAAACTACTGTGTAAGAAATGTGACCACTGGGTGGGTTAGGAAAATCTATTGTCAAGTAATCTCATCCAATTATTATTGAACAGAATACTCAACGTGCTTAAAATAATAATTATAATGATCATGCTAAGGTAACCGCACCGCGAACTGCATGGCTAGCTGGCAATAACTGGATAAGTAGTTTTATTTTAAATATTGAGTGCGGTAGGTATAACTTAAATGACCAGATCTTTTATAACGTAGGTAGACGTAAGCTAAACATGTCCTAGCTTAAAAAAGAGGGGAAATGTGCAATAACGTTTTAGTAACTTTTATAACGATAACGCGTGATTTTATAAACTATTTTCATTTCATAATAGTCATAGTTCGTTGCAATAATTTATTACTTTTATCATAATATATATTTTATATTTTACAATTAGGTACTTTTAAATCTATCTACTTGATTCTTAGGTTTTAAGTATCTAGAAATTTGTGGATTAAAACATTTAAAACTGCAAAATAAATAAATTTTAACAGTAATATTTAAAAAAAAAACCTGTGCGTTTGTATTAATTATTATTGTGATGTGTATAAAATGCATATATATAAAAAAAACTGGAATGTAAATTGTGAAGATTGCTAGCATCTGAGGCTTTGTCTATAGTATCTATGGGAAAAAGAATCAGGAAAAAATAAATATAGTAATTTACTTCTTTTCAACATCGATAAAATACTTTTATATTATTTACACGCGAATTTCAATGAGTGTTTGGAATTATTTTGGTCTATATTTTGTACGATTATGTTGCACTAACGGTGAAAAGTATTTTGTATGACTTATGAATGAGTGTGTACTTCACAGAGGCACTGTTTATATATTACATAACACAAGTACACCGCGCGGCGGGAGGTATGCGCCGGCGCAATATATTTGCAGTTACGTGCGTACGCGCCATTCCTACTTTATTGTCGGGCGCATATAATCTCAGGCCGTAGACGAACAACGCTATATACAAGTGCATGTTGCCATAAAAACGGCAATAAAAACGTTATATATACATAATAACAATTATAGGGGGTGATCCTTCACTACGGCGAAGTTATGAACAGATTAGGCGAGAATAACTCCACGTGCTATAGAACAACGGTTACTTTCGACCTGAATCCATTTTTAACACTTAAATTATTTACCCGTACTATTGTTTACCAAAAAAATATCAGCCTTACAATCATTAAAAATAAATTCTAACGTTAGGAACGAGCCACGGTAAGCTATCCTCGCACTTAACCCGTATCGATCGGACTATTTTAAGCCTCATTATTATCTATTAAAAAACTTTAAGTATTACCCTTCCTTATTTATATTCGTATATCCATTTTACTGTGTCTAACGAGCAACTAGTAAAAAAAAGATGTCTGTACACAATCTCAATCCTTGACTTAAACATAACAACACCATTCGAATTGACGCGAGAGAGTGGTACCGGTCGGCGCCAGGTCTCAGGGGCCGCCTACCCCAGTGTAGTTCTTGGATACCGCGAGGGAAGGGCTCCTCAACCGTTAGGTTGGAGAGTGGGCAGAATTTGGCTGTTGTCTAATTGGAAGTCGGTGCTTCGAGTGAGTTCTGAGTTCATGTTATCGTCAGGGAGTTTGTTGTAGGAGTTGTTAGCGCTAAGGTCTCTTGAAGACCTGGACAAGTCGTACTCTGGTCTCCTGGAGGTGTCCAGGAGGTTGAAGGTGGTGGAGGCAGACGTGTCAGGGTCCAGGACCGTCTCCAGCGTGCCGTCGGGGTCGTCGTAGCGCGCCACGTCGAATGCGGCCTCGTAGCGGCGGCCTTTGCGCATGCGGCCGTTTGGTGTCTTTGATTGCTGGTGATCAAAAATATATGTATTTCAAATTAAATCAAATCAAAATCAAAAGTCATTTATTCAAATTAGGCTGCGAATCAGCACTTTTCGAACGTCAAAATACAGACAGATATGTTATTCATCCTAGCTCTGCTAGGTGATACAAATTATATTGCAGTCTTTACTGACACCAGGTTGAAACTTTTTGACGGTAGGTAATTTAAAATGGTCATGCACAGCCTCATCATTATCATCATTTCAGCGGAAAGCGTCCGCTGCAGGACATAGGCTTCCCCCAAGCTCCGCCAATTCGACCGGTTCTGTGCTTCCCACAACCAGTGGATTTCTGCGACCTTCACAAAGTCATCGGTCTACCTTCTGGCATGCCTTCCAACTTGATGACGACCAGAAGATGTAGACGTCTTCTGTTACGCGGTCGCCACTCCAGAACCTTTCGGCCCCATCGGCCATCTGCTCTGCGAGCAATGTGCGCCCTGCTCACTGCCACTTAGGTTTGGCAATTCTAAGCCTATTTTGAGTTCATTGAATAAGTAATAATGCCATAAACTGATAACACATCTGTACTCACGTTAGGATTTTCAGTGATATGAACATGCCCGTTGAGGAGCGGCTCACCTGCGTCCTTCGACCCACCGCCATTAGCCAGCCGGTTACCGATATTCTGCAGACACGACAAAGCATTATAAACCCTAAATGCTGAGGGTTAGAACTCATATTAGCAATTTAAAGAACCGCAACATACCTCGGTACATACCGTCATCTCTGCTCCTTCCTCTTCATTACCTTCGTTTGAAGATAGATTTCGTCGACGTGATCTGAAAAACATGAAGATTTTGTTCGTAATTTAAGGTGAACTAACCACACATGCGTTTATAATGCATAATGAAACTACAATGAAACGGTGTATCTTAAACTTTAATGCCAAAACAGAGAAAGGATTCATGCATTCTTAGTAAGGACTTTATCATAATCCGCCTATAATGCCTTCAGACGCCTTCTCTCTGCCAGAGGCACTGGGCTGTATCTAATCCACCACGCGGGCACAGTGCGGGTTGGTAGATGTCACATGGCTTCGATTTTTTGGTTCTAGAACATGCCGGTTTCCTCACGATGTTTTCCTTCACCGTTTTGAGAGCAGTGGTGATGAAACATTTACACGAAGTACAATGCAGTTAAAAAAATTACACAAGTAGTAACTCGTAAGTCGCGGCCATTACCACCGGGCCACGATTGCTCTAGAGCATATTTATATTTTAATTCTGGACGATCACAGAATCTACTAATGGCAAAGTATAGCAAACGCTCTGTTATTATGGTGATTGAGAAGACAAATCAAAGTAAAGGATCCATAATTAAGGACATACCTGACAGGTGACTGGGACCTCTTTCTCCTACGCCATATGCAGACGCCAGCGGCCACCACGACACACAGTATCAACGCGCCCACGCCAAGGCCGATACCTGCACAATTAATACGTAACATAGTATAACATAGTATTTGCAAGACCTAAAAGTAGTTTTGTATATAATGTAATATTGGATGGAATAATGGTGAATTCACTTACTCAGATAGAAGGAGGAATGGTCAGGAGGTCTCGGTGGAACCGTAAGCACTTGGCTGCGAGGACTGGGGCCCGGCGCCGCCACCATCACGTAGGTGTACTGCTCAGCTTCTAGGCCAGATATCTGAAACAATACAAGGAGCGTTATAAAGAACTAGTCTTTTGGCAGGACATGAACCTAGGCGAAATGTGAGTGTACTAGGTATAGGTACGTTATGTTATAATCAGGTAATCTAGCCCTGGTGAACCAATAGCCTAGGCTTCGATAATTGGCTATAGATAATTTTAAATTGATACAGAATCTGTTAATAAAAGTTTGTCCTCGGTATCTGATAGCCTGAGCAAGTCACTTAGCAGAAAAGCCGCAGAAAAATCTGTTGATTTCAATTGCTACAGCTCATCTCAATATTTAGTTCATTACAAAAGATTTTTCCACATCATTGTCCTACCCTTTTATGCAAACTTTATTTGTGGTCGGCGCAACATGTCTTTTTATTCCACAGAAGCCATATGACTAGAAAAGGGGTGACTAGGGCTTTAACAACCTTATCGATCGTGAATTCGAGATAGTATCTTTTCATTTATTATGGTTTGGAATTATGGAAGGATAAGCCGTTTAAAAAAAAGACCCACCGCATAATGCAAGCTTAAAGTTTCTGCAGAAAATAAGGCCGACTTTCACTGATACTGGGTTGGAATCACAAAATTTTGGAAGGAAAACATCGCCGCTGAACTGCGAAAAACAATTAAATCGAAATTTTGACGAACATGACTTATAAATGCCAAAGTACTTAAAATGTTGTGCTCTTTCGTCTGCGAAAACCCATTAATCACTAAGTCTTATAGTTTCGCTTGTAGCTAATTAGATAACCAATTATTTCAAGCATTTCCAAGGTTTGTTTTCAAATACAAAATATTAAGCAGATTTAACTTGACTGCTGACATATTTGTCTCCAATGATTATCAGTTAATCTGATAAAATTTGTATTTCTTCAAAGAAAGCTCTCAAAGAAATACTCTATTTTTCCCTCAGTAACAACCATTTTCTAAGATTTAAATCTCCATACTAGATTAAAATGGTCAAATAAAAGTTATTAAAACCGTTTAATTTGTTGTACCTGACGAATACCATTTTAAACAATACAATCTAATCGTATAAGAAAATATTGTATATCCAGATAATTGTTTTTCTCTGACGATATTTATTCACTGATGCAACCTAATCACTACAGCGAAAAACAATTAAACCAGTTTAGTTGCGCACCGACCTCCCTAGCGGCGTCAGTGTAGTTTGCTACGCTGACGACACGCTGGTCCTGGCGCAAGAGAGGTCGTACCAGCAAGATTAGCACTTGCACCGATTTGTCGACGGAAGAATAGACACTCAGTGCTGGGCACGCCATAATTGCGGCAGTAAGTCCCCTCTTTGAGGAGTGGCTTGAGAGGCGGCATGGCGTCCTCACCTTCCGCCTGACACAGGTCCTCACCGGACACGGCTATTTCGGGAGGTTCCTGTTTCAAATAAGGCGGGAAGAAACGCCCAGGTGGTTCCACTGCGAAGATCGCCCTGAGGACACGGTGGAGCACACGGTGGAGGTTTGCCCGGCTTGGGCGGAGCACCGCCGTGTCCTCATGGAGGCGATCGGCGGCGGCGATCTCTCGCGTCCGACTCTGGTCCAGGCCATGGTACGGAGCGAGAGTGCATGGCTAGCAGTCACTTCCTTCAGCGAAGCAGTGATGCTCGCAAAGTGGGAGGCGGCGCACGTGAGGGTGAGGCAGTACACGCGCCCTCACGGCCGTAGCCTTCGCAGGACGCCCTGGGCGTTGGGAATCCCATGTTGATTCCCGGCCACCGTAGGCGCAGGCTTGCGGACGGCGAGTAATGGGTAGCTCGCTGTCCGGTAAGGACCAAGCATGGGTTGACGGCACGTTGTGTTCCACGCGCACCTCAAAGAGATGTCAGCACCAACTGATGGGGCCCGCAAGGACCGATGCTTGCCAGGGGTGCGGGTTTTTCGAAAGAGATACCGCGGCCCCTGGCACACAGGCAACTGAGGGAACACGGGTGGGTTTTAGCTGACACGCCCTCCTGCTCCACCCATAATATCGGGAGAAGTCATTTGATGATTTCCCACCCAAAACAAAAAAAAAAGAATAGACACTGATGATATACAATAGGAGAAGATAGTTATGTTTTTCTATTCATTATAACAGTTATGCGTTCTAAACGAATCATGATTTTGTAGATAATTGTAAATACTTTGTGGTCGTCCAGTAGAAAGTTTGTTATCAGTGTGATTTTGGCAGTTTGGGAAGAAATATTCTTCTGAAATAATCTACATATAAAAGGACCTAGACAAAGATTGTTAGAAACGAAAGACAAAATGTCAGACTGAAGAAGGATATCTACGGTGCGATATAAAAAATGGAGAAACGAAATGTGACTTTGTATGGAAAAACCACTGTCTATTCTTCGTACAAATAGAAAGCGTTCTGCTAAGCCTGCAGGCGGCGGCCGACTTATTGACACACCCCCGTGTGTCAATAAGTCGGCCGCCGCCTGCAGGCGACAATCGTCGATAGGATGCGGCAACTAACTCGAGGTGGCGTTGCACAAGTCCAAAGCCATGTGTTTTCATGGTCCTCAGAATGCGCCACCGACGGGTTCCCAAATAACGGCAGGAGTGGTTCATATCGGCGTCGAGTCAACGATGAAACAGCCGGTAGAACTTCGTGGAGCATTTCAGACGTTTGGCCCCCAGACTGGAGCGGGCCGGGGCTGCCTTGAAGCGGTTTCTGCCCAGTCTAGGGGGTCATGGCGTCATGGAGAGTGCGATTATCGCAACCCAGTGCTGGGCACGCCACGATTGCGGGTGGAGTCCCCTCTTTGAGGAGTGGATTGAGAAGCGCCACGGCATCCTCACCTTCCACTTGACGCAGGTCCTCACTGGACACGGTTGATTCAGGAAATTCCTGTTTCATATAAAGCGGGAGGAAACGCCCGGGTGTTTCCACTGCGTACATCGCCATGAGGACACGGTGGAGCATATGGTGGAAGTCTGCCCGGCTTGGGCGGAGCACCACCGTGTCCACGGGGAGGTGATCGGCGGCGGCGATCTCTCGCGTCCGGCCCTGGTCCAGGCCATGGTACGGAGCGAGAGTGCATGGGTAGCCGTCACCTCCTTCTGCGTAGCAGTAATGCTTGCGAAGAGGGAGGCAGCGCACGTGAGGGAGAGGCAGTATATGCGCCTTCACGACCCTAGTCACCGCAGGAGACGCCCTGGGCGTCGGGAATCCCAGGCTGATTCCCGGCCACCGTAGGCGCGGGCTTGCGGACGGCGAGTAATGGATAGCTCGCTGTCCCGTAAGGACCAAGCCCGGGTCGACGGCGCGTTGTGTTCCACGCACACCTCAAAGAAATGTCAGCACCAACTGGTGGGATTCGCAAGGGCCGATGCCTGCCAGGGGTTCGAGTTGTTCGAAAGAGACACCGCGGCCACTAGCACACAGGCAACTGAAAGAACACGGGTGGCTTTAGTCAGTAAAGTCTGACACGCCCTCTTGCTCCACCCAGAGCAGGAGAAGTTATCACGTGGGAATTTCGGGAAGTTCTTTCCAAGCAGGATTTTCAAAGGTCTAAGAGGCAATTTTATGTTCAATTTTAGACGTCTAGCTCAATAATATTGGCTTTGCTTTGGCATGACAGTCAATCGGTCAGTCACTCAATAATTAGCCAATTTTTCTTTTATTTACGTAATTTTTTTGGCACCTATTACTGGCATTTAAAGCGTGTTTTTATTGTTATTTGAACTAATCAAGCTAATTTATACTTAATGAACTATGTATTTCGAGTTATTACAACTGAAAGTACAAAAACTCTAATAAATTACCTTTCTTTGTCTTGTCTGGAACAATGTCTTTGTATATATTTTTTTGGATTGGATGTTGATAGCTGCGCCACAGTATTTTACTTTTGTGGCTATCTTCGTTTTCCTTTGTAAATTATTGTAAACTTAGTTGTTCCAAATAAACTTAATTTTAAACTTTTAAACTTTAAATTACTTGCTTAACTTTTTAGGTTCTTAAATTTTCTGTAGGGAAAATTAATTATCTTGATACATTTTCACTTGTAACTTCACAAGGAACAACTGCATAGGTATTTTTTTATCATAGTTCGTCTTAATTAACTAAAACTAAAAAGTAGTTTCTTGGGATTTGCTGTATTCCTATTACTTTCGAAAATATAGATATTTATCAGTTCTCAGGGAAAACCAATTAAATAGGTGACTTTGTGATAATTATTGAAAATTTCATAACAAAGCAATAACCTTTTGAAGACTTCATAGATATGTTTAAATAGAACATTTATCAATGTACTGATGCTATGAAGTAATAATAACAATATAATACTACAAGGGGTATTTTCAACTCCATAAACTTTGTAATCGCGATATCTCCGTTTGCACTTTTTATGATTTAATTGGTTTTCGCAGTATGGCGGCGATTTGGTTTTCTTTGCGCGTTTTTTGAAAAAACGAATGATGGATCGGTGGGAGGTGGGAATTCTTAAAGATAAGCCGATAGGCATCGACTTATATTGACCCGTTGCCTCTGTGTCATAGAATTCGTCTTTGATACGATTTTTTTTTGACAAGATATGTCTCTGCACATGGTTCTATTCTATAAACTTACAAGGACAGTATTGGTGGTGACGTTGATGGTGGGCCACATGTCGAGCGACTGCGTGAGGTTCTGCGAGTAGCGCACGACGCGCGGCCCGTCGCCGCGCCACGTCACCTGCACGCCGGAGCTGGTGAACCAGTACTGCAGCTCTTTGGCTTCTGGAACAAGGAATTAACAAGTTCAACACATAGAAGATAAGTCTTGTAGATCACGCATTAGGTGTAAGCCTCGATGAAAAGCTTGTCTTTTTACATCTAGACTCAGGTAACTTAACATGCAACCAACAAGTAAGCCTAATTATGGTTACTTTTAAATCATTTATGTTAAAGATTTATGTAAGTGAAATAAACATTTTCATTTATTTTTTATTTAAGGGTTTATCCGCTACTCCAAAACTACCAGTCTATTCTGAAAGGTATCACCGTGAAAAGGTAGGTGAAGTGAGCTTCAAGTGAGCTGTCATTCCTGCAGCTTGTGTAACACATTATCATTCATCATTCTTATTATTTATCATCATCATTATTTTTTGTGACTTATCTAAAGCATTCGATTGCGTGCTTCATGAAACTTTAATCAGGAAACTCCGCCACTACGGGATCCGGAACACCGCTCTGGATCTTCTTATTTCATACTTGTGTAATAGGATTCAGTGTGTTGATGTAAATGGGAAAAGATCTCCCGGATCAATAGTATCAATGGGAGTCCCACAGGGCTCAATTCTTGGTCCTTTCTTGTTTCTTATTTATATTAATGACTTGCCTTACCTCATAAAGGATAATCATGATATAGTGTTGTTCGCGGATGACACTTCACTTTTGTTTAGACTTAAACGTCAGCAGCTGGTTAATGACGATGTAAATAGCGCAATCTCAAAAGTAGTTCACTGGTACAATGTTAATAATTTACTTCTTAATGAAAAAAAACCAAATGCATTAAGTTTACGCTACCTCACGTTAGGCGTGGCCTTGCACAAGTCCGAGGCCATGTGGTTTCACGGTCCTCGGAATGCGCCACTGACGGGTTCCCAGATAACGGTGGGAGGGGTTCACATCGGCGTCGAGTCGACGATGAAGTACCTAGGACTCGTCCTCGACAGCCGGTGGAACTTCGCGGAGCACTTCCGACGTTTGGCTCCCAGACTGGAGCGGGCCGGGGCTGCCTTGAAGCGGCTCCTGCCCAATCTAGGGGGGCCAAACGCCTCCTGCCGGAGGCTCTACGCGGGGGTCGTGCGGGCCATGGCCCTATACGGGGCGCCGGTGTGGGCGCCTACATTGAGGCGCCAACCAGCACGCCGGTTGAAGGCGGCCCATAGGGTCATGGCCATCCGGATGATCCGGGGATACCGCACGATCTCCGGTGAGGCGGCGGGCCTCCTTGCCGGATTACCGCCATGGGATCTGAAGGCAAACGTCCTCGCGCTCACTTGGGAGTGGCGCGAGGAGGCCAAACGCCGGGGCTTAACTCCGCTGCCGCGGGAAATCGCGGCACGGCGGACAGAGCTCCGGCAGGATCTCATGGCGACGTGGAAAGTGCGATTGTCGCAACCCAGTGCTGGGCACGCCGCGATTGCGGCGGTAAGCCCCTCTTTGAGGAGTGGCTTGAGAGGCGGCATGGCGTCCTCACCTTCCGCCTGACACAGGTCCTCACCGGACATGGCTGTTTCGGGAGGTTCCTGTTTCGGATAGGGCGGGAGGAAACGCCCGGGTGTTTCCATTGCGAAGATCGCCCAGAGGACACGGTGGAGCATACGGTGGAGGTCTGCCCAGCTTGGGCGGAGCAACGCCGTGTCCTCGTGCGGAGCGAGAGGGCATGGCTGGCAGTCGCCTCCTTCAGCGAAGCAGTTATGCTCGCAAAGAGGGAGGCGGCGCACGTGAGGGAGATGCAGTACATGCGCCCTCACAGCCGTGGCCTTCGCAGGAGACGCCCTGGGCGTCGGGAATCCCAGGCTGATTCCCGGCCACCGTAGGCACGGGCTTGTGGACGGCGAGTAATGGGTAGCTCGCTGTCCGGTAAGGACCAAGCCCGGGTCGACGGCGCGTTGTGTTCCACGCGCGCCTCAAAGAGATGTCAGCAGCAACAGATGGGGCCCGCGGGGGCCGATGCCTGCCGGGGTTGCGGGTTGTTCGAAAGAGATACCACCGCCCCTGGCACACAGGCAACTGAGGGAACACGGGTGGGTTTTAGTCAGTAAAAGTCTGACACGCCCTCCCGCTCCACCCAGAGCGGGAGAGGTTATTTGATGATTTCCCACCCAGAAAAAAAAAAAAAAAAACCTCACGTTAGGCAGGTGAAAACTAGTGTGTTGATAAAGGGCGAAGAATTGAATCCTGAAGATAGCGCTGTATTCTTGGGATTAACTTTGGATGCCAATCTTCAGTGGGGCCCACATATAGATAAATTGTCGAAAAAGCTAAGCTCTGCAGCTTACGCTGTTAGAAAAATTCGTAATTTAACTGATACAGAGACAGCCCGTTTAGTGTAGTTTAGCTATTTTCATAGTGTAATGTCGTATGGTATCCTGTTGTGGGGAAATGCCGCCGACATTCAAACTATCTTTGTCTTGCAGAAAAGAGCTGTTTGATCAATTTATAAATTAAGTCCGAGACATTCTCTCAGAGATAAATTTAAGGAGATTAATGTAATGACTGTGCCTTCACAGTATATTTTTGAAAATCTTTTATATGCCCATAAAAATATTAAATTGTTTAAAAAATACAGTGATATCCATAGTATAAATACTAGGAACAAACACAAATTTGTTGTACCATCAACAAGGCTCAAGAAAATAGGTTGGTCATTCAGATGTCAATGTATACGCTTTTATAATAAACTTCCAAGCCATGTTCAAGATCTAAGTATCAATAAATTTAAATCATTCATTAAACGTAAGTTGTGCCTGAAAGCCTTTTATACTGTTAAAGATTATGTTGAGGACAGAAAAGCTTGGGATTGACTTGCTCCAATTTTTACATACTAAATGTTGTTTTTTTTTTTTTTTTGCAAACTTATACTCTGACATTTGATAATTATTATATACACTTTGACATGAATATTTACTTTAGAAGTATAATATTATTTTTGTTTTAATTATTGTGAATGTAAGGACTATTTGGGTCATATTTTGTTTATTTTTGTGTTTTCTGTTTTGTGTTTCATCTCTTTCTCAGCTAGTTTTAATATTAATCTGGCAGTTTGAGTATTTTATGCGGCCTACCCAAATGTCCTGTCTTTGGTATTGTTCGTCAAATCGTTGAGCTCCTCAAGTTCTGAGTTGAGCTGTATGATTACTGACAAATGCGTGCACTGAATGGACAGGTTCACTCAATCTGTGTGGTTCTTTCTTCAAAAGACCATTTCAGACACCGATCCACATGGTCTTCACATGATCTGACCAAAATTATATCTGGACTTTAAAAGAGACTGTGACCTCTGAGTTTGTTTCGGCCTTTCTTCTCAGAGTAGTCAGATAGGAAACGCCGACCTCATCTAGTTTAAAAAAATATGATTGACGTGTAAAAGTGTTTGTACAAACCTACTTACAGAAATAAAATCATTTATCATTTATCATTTATCATTTATCAACCAGAATCTGAGGGTGTGCTCTCTAAGTACGAAGTCCGAAGTTACTAGCTTTTCCTACTCCGTATTACTTGCGATTGTAACGTTAGTTCGGTTTCCGAACTAATAATGAATGACAACACTATTTGACAGTTGTCACTACGCCGTGTTTTTACCCGTCCGAAAAAATGTATTTAACGCTCGTATTTTCGTTGACGGACTTGAGAGTATACCCCCTGAATCGTTTTGAAAGATATTGCTAATCCATAACTTTCGAAAAATATGTCTGCTCAACAACGTAGTTCTACCTAAATAACGAATGAATGAACGATCGATAAATAACGATATTAACAAGTGAATGTCATTCAACTGTCAAAATGAAAGCCATTCCTATTGCAAGCGTGTTACAAAATTACCACGCTGATGCTAGAGATTGACACTATTGACAATTCACTTCAAGCTCTCTTCACCTTAGTATTGAAGGTGCGATTTTTACAGAATAGATCAGAAACCTACACCACCGGCAGCACTACACCTACACCTTTGAGCAGTTTAATGTCAGTGCGAAGGATTCGATCAAAACCAACGATTAAATAAAATTCGTTATGAACGTAGGTACGTGTTGCGACGCCGATTTTGCCGGTACCCATACTGATCATAAATAAGCACTAGTTAGACATAATTACGGGGTCATCAAGCCCCGGGATAATGGTAAATCATAGAAAAGCGCCTCCCTGAGCGACGTATCTGTAGAGCCACTATACGTCCGACGCACCCTGGGTAATCGGCGACTCTCCACGCTGGTTGGCAAATACTTCCAGCACGACGGATTATTAACGATTAACATCGGTTCTCGCTGGCATAAGCATAACCAGCCAATGTTCCCACTGTTGGGAAACAGGCGTACTCTCGGTGAGAGGGGGTTGGCTGTAATCTACCACGGGGGCCAATGTGGACTGGTAGATGTGCCGGTTCCGAATGCCGAATTCCTCACGATGTTTTCCTTCCCCGTTTAAAATGCCTATCTGACTTCGAATCTACGATCTATGCCACCACTGCTCACGAGCAGTGGGTACAGCGAGAACCCTGGTTCTCACTGTACAAATCTGTAATTCCTTCTGATATCTACCGCAACTCACCTGCGACATTTTTTGCGTCCAGGAGACCCATTTAGATAAATCCCAAAGCTGGCAATACAACCTTGGACTTATGCTTATCGCCGAGATCAGTCCGTATCTGCCCGGCGTAAGCATGCTGTGCATCAAGTGCTCAAACGTATAACTAAAAAGAACACAGGTTTCTCACCAGGCACTTGGATCGGTATGGTCAGTATGGGGCTGTGCCCGATGGGCTCGTACCCCGTCACGATGACGAACAACTCCTTCGTCAGGTCCAATCCAGTTAACTGAAACAAAACATGATTAGGTTATACCTATCTAGCTAATATCCATTTATTTTAACCTGATGTAGTCATAGGATTCATAATGTGTGTTTGGGCTGAGGGGTTCAAGAGTAACTCAGTTTATAATAATTAGGCTAATATTTGTATACTGGGTGACACAAGAACTTGGCTGGGACAGGAGGAGAATAGAAATAACAACTTTCAACTTCAGTAAAGTATCCACAAACTTGATTTTAGAAAAACGCCTTTTGAAAATGTTTCTAAAATGAGTCGCAGTTAATACTGAACTATAAAAACACACGTAAAAGTTTTAAAATCCCAAATCATCAGTTCCACTTACCAACACAGTATTCCCCACAGTATCAACACAAGCCCACTGGGGGATGGGTAGCTTTAATTCATTGCTGTAGTGGATGGTATACTTGTCAGGAACACTGTTCCAGGATACGCGGAGACTGGTCACGTTAACCAGCTTATATCTCAGGTCTTTGAAGCGTTGAGGACCTGGAGAGGAAAACGTAGGATAGGATGCAGGCTTATTATAATAAATATGGCTTATATTAAAAACCCTTCCTCGAAATTAAAATTTTCTTACGTTTTTTTCTAGTTACAGGTCAGTGTCAAGTTGTATGTTGATATAAATATGATTTGCGGCCGTAACACGTGTGTATTTACAGAATTAATGATGTATTGTATTTGATCTGTTTTTAAGAAATTAAACAGTATCGGTCTCATTACAAAACAAGGATTTTCTTTAGGTATGGTGTAAACCATTGAGCCTGTTTTTTTAAATAAAAAAGCTAACAAATCAAAATACAGTTCCTATCACAAAACTAACAACTTAGCCCGGTGCAAGATGTCAAGATGTAATAAAATCTTTACCCAAATCGAAATAAAGTTGGACATGCAAAGACTGGCTCAGAGCTAAAGCTCTAGCTAGCTTAAAGGCTAGCTAGATCTATAGCTTTTAGATCGCGTATTGTAATGACACACGTTCTGTGTAGGACATCACCTACCCTCAGACGGCGTACTAATATGGATGGGTGCGGAGAACTCTCCAACGGCCATCCTGGCTGGTACCCGAGCCTGCACCCGCACCTCGTAGTCTGTGCTCGGGGACAGCTTCTCTATGCGCGCTGACTTGCTGTGGCTGCGGGGAGAAGAAAGAGGATGAGCTTAAAAGATTACCAGATGAACCAAGGGTCAACTTCCTAAACACGAAATTCGTAGTTTCGCCTAAAGTTACGAGTGTTTCGTACTCCGACGAACAATTATAGGATTCGGGAAAATCCATTTTTAGATATTTTTGAAAATTTCCCGGAATTTGTCACTAAATATGACTTTCTCTAAACTCTCAAATCAAATAGCCTGAATTGCCATTCTATTAGATACCCAATTCCTTAAGAAATCTTTCGATGTATCCAAATGTTCTAAAACTTAAATTAAAAGACGAAGTTATTAACCATTTTCAAAAATCATGTACAGTAGCGGTCATAAGTGGACTAGCAATCTCAAAAGCAATAGATTGACACTTCAGTTTAACTTACGACCTTCTTATAATAAGTAATTTCTATACTATAGACACACTCCCATACATTTACAAATGATTGTATTTCATAGATTCAACAGTTAAAGTATATGGCATGATCACTTAGAAGTTACCGTACATACGCGCTAACCCAATTAGCGCGTATGTGCGTAGCGAGTCGTGGGTTCGAATCCCACGCGCGTTATAATAGTCGTATTATTGTTTTAAAAAACGCTTTTGACTACAGTTTCTTGTTTTGTTCATATTGTTCACTAAACTCGTAAAACTTTATGATTATACCCACAGAAACCTAAATAAATTTAAATTATATTAAGGTGCAGTTAACTTACGACTCATTCACCGCGACTAAATAGAACGGTATTGGTTGATACCGTGTGCTAGTGACGTGTGTTTAATCTATTAGCGGTGTTCTAGTTCATTTTAAAATGTAAGCAAATTTAAATATAGAAATTAAAGCGAATATTATTGCGCTGCATAAAAGTGGACTTAATATATCACAAATATTGAATGTAATCGGACTGAGTGTGAGTATTATGATTGCATTATTTTATTAAACATTTATTTAATTAAAGTATAACTGCTGATCCTTGTAGTTAGTACTATTTATTTCCACATGCATTCAAAGGTTTTTATATTAAAAAAATAACGCTCACTCTTTTAGAGGCAAGATTATGTGCGTTATCGATCAAGTTTAGGTTAGCTCGCTTACACAGGTCTTTGTTTGGTGGATCCACACGTAGGCACCAATTCACAATGCAATTTCTACTTTAAATCATTTTGTTTCTAAATAGTAATACATATTAGTGTGTATTTTGCTTAGTAGCCTAACAGTATCCCTTTTTGTTTTAGTGAAATACTGTGAGTCGGTGGGTGAAAAAATATTATGAGGAAGAGGGTTAACCTTGCCCGTCGAATGCAAAGTGGAAAACCCCAGCTCATAAAAGAGGCGAAGCGACAGCACATGTTCAGTGAATATAAAACAAGTGGTTTCATAACGACAAGACATTTTGCCGGATTATTCATTACGAGCCGTGCGCCGTGCACTCTACGCAGAAGGTTTGCATCATCGAAAACCAACTCAAAAACCATATTTAACGGTAAAAACATTGACATTACTGTTGTGTTTATAGAAATGAAAGATAATGTTGAGTAGACTTGGTTTAATGAGACTAGGATCACAGTTTACAGAGCACGTTCAGTCGTGGTATTTCATATGAGATCAGACAGAGAAGTGTCCGACGGATACAGAACGGAACCATAGATTATTATCTAGTGGTGTACACACTAATTAATTACTAAATAGTGATGTTACAACATCCCCCTTGTTGAGTTCAAATTAAACCCCTGACAAACAATTAATAAGATGTACATTGACAAGCGACTCTACCTACATGACAACATGCTCTATGATACTTATAGTTATATTAAAACTAGACAACATTCTTATTAATACTGAGTTACATTTAATCTAGACAACCTTCTTAATACTACTTAGTTAATAGTTAATCTATTTCGTCTATTAACCTTCTTGGTGGTTTTACAATTCGACCTGACCTGGTTGTTACGCTTGAGGATATATGAGATGAGGATTCTTGAAGTCTTGACTCCTGTCTGTCACCTTCCTCTCTCTCCTGCGACGAGTTGGATTGCATAGGAGGGTTTGCATAGTTTTGGGAATACTTATGTCTTAAGTGTATTCTATTTATCCCACTTCTGACACCATGTTGTGTTTATAGAAATGAAAGATAATGTTGAGTAGACTTGGTTTAATGAGACTAGGATCACAGTTTACAGAGCACGTTCAGTCGTGGTATTTCATATGAGATCAGACAGAGAAGTGTCCGACGGATACAGAACGGAACCATAGATTATTATCTAGTGGTGTACACACTAATTAATTACTAAATAGTGATGTTACAACAATTACATTATAAATTACAAATATTTATTGATTTACTATTCAAATAATATTGTGTCATATCCGTAATATAAATTATTTTGAGGTATAGGTTCAATCTTTTTTTCATAATGAAAATTAATAGTTAAGCTATAACCTCAATAAGTCCTATTAAATACGATTTGTTAACTTTGAGGTTTGAGATAGAACGAACTCACTCGCAGTAGGCTAAAAGTAGTACTACGTATTACTGAGTCATTTAATTGTATTGTGACAACTTGTCTGCATTTGTTATATATAAGTGGATATATCTGCGTAGATTATTGTGGTTTCTTTAGAGTACCCACACACAGTAGTAATTAAAGCACAATATTATTATATTACTATAAGATACAATATTTTAAGCCTGATTATCATAGTTCTCCAATAAGCTACTTTACTTCAATAAATTGTTCTTTATGAGAAAATAAACTGTTTTAACAAGAAGTTATTATTAGTTATGTTTATACTTCATTAAATTATAACGAATACATTTTTTTAATAACTTATTAATTTTTTTAATTCTAAATCCTTTATTTAAATAACAATATAAGTACAAAAATAATTTTTACATTATTATTCTCGTTTATTATTTTAACGAATAATGAAAGAACAGATGCAGATTATTGTTGGAAAGAAAAATAAGTCTCATCGCGAGATTTAAACCCGGACCTATGAGTTTCTTAATCCAAGACGATACGCTACGAGCTATCGGAACTTGATATGACAACGTGAATTTTAACAATCGTATGAACCGACCAAGGTCATACGTAATTACGTACTCTGTGCGACGGTATGTTTTTTGTTTCATTCGACGCCAGTGTTTGAGTTCTGAGGTGTGCGTTCTGTGTTGATATATCAGTTATACTCAGCAGTAAGTACGGCCTGGATCGCGAGTTTATAGCAATATAACCCTTAGTATGCTAGTGCACTTATGACTCTTTACTGTACCCACTAACATCAACTTTGACACCAGTTATCTCAAAATTGAAATTATGGGAAAGACATCTTCATTAACTATTCATCCTTGAAAACTCTAACACTATCCGACATACCTTTCAAGACACTCCTCATTTCCGTCCACCTTCCTGGTGCACACCATGTAGGAGTAGGCCTCGAGCGCCACATCGGCCTCCTCGCACCGCCAGCGCACAGTGAACTCGCGCGGCGCCACGTCTGTCACCTCCACGTCCTCGGGCACTGCTGTCACCTCGCTGGCAAACGAATGAGGAATATGTATTTATACGGTCTTGATGTAGGTAAGGGCCTCAAATGGGCTCCCTGGTTTTTACCACGGCTTGAGCTACCCGGATAGTTAACATTACTGAATCTGCATTCAAGAATTCGCATAAAAATGCATGAGAATTTATCGGCTCGTTAAGGCCCGCGAATTGGATAGTGGTGCATGGCTGAGTAGATCAGTTTCATAAAAATGTTGAGATGTTGTTGTCATGAATAAGTTGAATCTTAAAAATTCTGGTGATACAGGTGTTTAAGGCCTCAACTCTCCAGGCTTTTAAAATGTTGTTGAGTGGCAAACAGAAAAGTGGTTACCGCCGATTACAGTTCGTTGCCATTTCAGAGATATTTTCGCGGGGAGGAATGGAAGAGTGGACTGTAATTTAGGCAATGGTTTAATGCCTTGTTTATTACAAATTATTAAATTGTCTCTGACCAAGAATGAATAATTCAGTTGAGAGATATATCGTCAATCGCGGTCCAGAGTTCATGGGAGCGAGTGGTCTCCGGGCCGAGCCAGTAGCCGCCGCGCCGCGCGTGAATTCACTTGTTGTATTGGTTTCGATGCCATTAAGAGACAAAAATGTAATGTATCTTTCAACCATACTGTTTATAGCGAAACCTACGATATTGTTTGGCGGCAAAAATATATATATGTAGATAGGGACAAGCTCTCAGAAATAACTCTTCAACAACTTTAGTTAATTTTTGATACTCTAAAACCTTGACTATACGTTTATGAAGACACTTATAGATAAATTTTATAACTATAAAATAGAAGATCATCTGTTTGGGGACAACAGAACCTCACCCGCCGTCGGGCGCGGGGATGGCGATGCTAGTGGACGTCCAGGGCACCAGCGTCAGGTTCTGTTGCAGCCAGGGGACCAGCTTTGAGCCTAGCACTCGGACTTGCAGCGGTTCTTGTGATGAAACTGGGAAAGAATAATGATTTTATAATATATGACATATAAAACAGAGACAACAAACATGAATGAAGAAAGGAACAGAAAGGACAACGAACAGTAAATTAAGCAACGTTAATCGATAATGGATTTTACGATGTTTCCATGTATGTGTGAGTAGCCTCTCTAGTAAAGAAATGGATTACTGCATCAGGCAGAAGGACACTGATGCCGCTATTTCTGTCGGTCCTTTTATCGTTTTGTGAAATGAGACTAGAGTTATCGCATTTGGGGCACATTCTTATCAGAATCACGCACGCTCAAACACATAACAAATAATTCGATGGATATATAGCAGCGGTGATATTCAAGAACTAGATGTAGATCAAAATAAGATATCGTACCTTTTACTGTATGGTTAGTAACTTTCCCGTCAAGTGTGACGTTGTGCTCATCAGTACTGTTCTCTGCTTTGAACTGCAGGATCCACTGCTGCACTCCGGGATTTTGGTCTGCGAACTGTCTCCAGGATACCCAGATGTCGTCACCTTGGCGAGCCAGTTTTATTGGAACTGGAAAGAATCAAAGTGACCATGAGTATATGCAAGATAGACACTAGGAACAAAACTTAAGAGCAACGTACGGCAAAAAATATCCCTTAGAATTAGGAGATAATAATGAAGCGATACCCAATTCGTCATTGACATTTCAGACTTTGTGTCGTGGAAGTCTTGGAAGAGACATTTTGACATAAGCATATAATACAGAAAAAGCTACCTACTCTCTTCTGTGTATTGGTGAAATGTGAAGTGAAATTAAAGGCTGAATAATGACAGTTCTGCTTACCTCCCTGTCCTTGACACGTGACGCTCTCCGACATGTCGCTGGCAATATTTCTATTCGTCGTGGATGACTTGATGTAGGCTCGAACCTGTAGGCATGAGAACAAAGTTATTTTCTACTGTATGAGTATATTTTTTGACTACCAGTAGTGTAAATAGCAGGCCGAAGGAAGTTTCAACAAGGTGATATAAGTACTAAACTTTTGGTGACAAGAAGTACATTTTTTACAGTCTAGGGCAACTGACATTACCATGCAATTTCTCTTTATTTCTGAATGTCCAACTTTACACTTTGTTTTTGCTCGTCTATTTTGTGTCCCACCGCTGGACAAAGGCCTCCCTTTTTTCCTTCCAAACATCCCTATCTAGTGCGATCTCTGGCCATATTAGCCCTGCAAACCTTATCAGATTGCCCTTTTACTTTGTGTACATTATTTCATTACCACTCTTCGCAAACGGTGAAGTAAGACAACGTGTGGAAACTGGCATGCCCGAGAACCAAAAAATTGAAGTCATGTGACTTTTTTTACAATGAAGCCGCACTGGATTACGGCCCACTCCCTCTCGCAGAGAAGAAGGCCTGTGTCACTGCTGTGGGAACATTGTAGACAACAACAGTACCCAACAGTAGACTACAATAGCTTCAATACGGAGCAGTTTGTACTAACCTGGAAACCGTATGGTGTAAGTGGTTCCGCAACAGGGATGACATCCTCAATGCCAATAACTGGCTGACCAGGTAATGATGTGCCACCTGAGAAAAAAAGTTGAGATCAATATGGTCTTACGTAGGGACACAGATAATATAATACTACGTACAGATACCCAATCCCATAGAAAGAAATAATAATAAAAATAATAATAATAATAATAATAATAATTTTATTTCATAAAAACGTATACAAAAAGAGTACATTTAGCCAACAGTAATAAATTTCCCATACAATTATAGTTCCTAAAAATAAACTATTTCTAAAATATTTTTATTACAAGTGCAAGTGATAATGTTTTGGAATTTGAATATTAGATAGCGACCCACCCGATCTAGGTTTATTTAAACCTGTGTTTCGGGCCATCACTTTACATTTCAATTAAATTTGGACATTAACATTAAAATTAAATTGATTTAAAAATAATCTATTAACAACTATTAGATAAAGCATAGTGGTAATTAAACATTAACACCTTTAACTAAGCTAATGTAAAAACTACAAAAGTAAATACTTACGAGAGAATAAATTATCGTCATGACAAAATTTCTAGAAGTTTTTCTGTGTCTGTGTAATTGAGTAACGCTAAGTATTCTGATAACATAGTACTACATTTTTTATAGCTTAACCTATAGATACTCATTAATTTGTTAAGTCTATTATACAGAAAAGGACCTAAAAACACATAAAATCGATTAGCAAAAGCATGTCTAGTTTGAGGCTTTATGCAAACTAAATCCTTCCTTCTCTTGTCGGAAGGTACTGGGTCAAAAGGAAGTGCAGTGTGCTGGTGTAGTACTGTGCTTAGAATGAATAATTGCCGAACTGTTAGTACATTACATGCATTGTAGAGCTGGTGCGTAGGAAATCTATATGGGCGAAAGGTAGCAACTTTTAGAATTGCTCTTTGAGCACGCTCTAGAGGGAGTAAAATTGTTTTTGCTGCACCACCCCATGAAGTTATGCAATAGCTAAGAATGGATTGACACAAAGCTAAATAAACTTGTTTAATTAATTTATAATCGGCTATGTTCCGTAAATTCTTAAAAACATGTATTAATTTACGCACTCTAGTACATAGTAAATCGATATGTTTACGGAAATTTAGATTGGAGTCAATAGTGACACCTAAATATTTAAAATGGTCAGCTTTAGCTAAAGTAGTGCAACAACATGCAGTGTCAGCGTACGTGCTGCAATTATGTGCGTAAATGAGACCTCCCTAAGTCTGGCTATTGAGCTGGCTATTTTTCTTCCTCCATTTTTTTACAAATGGCAGCATCAGCGACTCACTAATTGCCAGCTCGAGACTGTAGTTGTACAACGCCATCTAGACGAGTTGGCGGAATAGTTTCATTTGTGTGAGTGAGCTAGCAATTCTTACGCTGCTGCGAATGCCTCTTCATATTTAACAACGTGTGTACTTATCGTAAAATTCGCCATACAATGCGACCTAGGCGTGTTTTCAGTTTTAGCAATAGTATATTTTTGGTATCGAGGAGAGGAAAATCTAGATTATGTCCTTAAAACGTAAATATTAGTAACGATGGGGTTACAGCAGGACAAATTGAGTAAAACGCCATCTATTGCAAAGAACTCAAAAGAAAATGATTAACAGATGGCTGCTACACTATCAGTAAATGGGTTCGAATTGAAGTAAAAGGCTTCATTTATCTTTATTGTTGAAAATACGTGATTTATGAGTGTAAATCGATAAGTCAGCATTAAACAAGGAAGTTTTGATTTTTACTAATCTTACTTCAGCCAAAACCTACCGTTAACCGCTTTTCAGTGTTTGTTAATTTCATAATTGTTACATTTATGCTGCCATCTATGATTTTTTTTGAAGACTAATTATATTTACAGCATCCTGAATGCTATAGCGGATACATGGGACAGCCCCATACTGGGACATTAGATCCGCCTACATGCAACTGTGGCGTAGTAATAAATAAATATAGTTTTTGTTAATTCTCCAGTAGATGTATGTTAGTAACACTAGTTTCTAAGTCGTTTGTATGCTAACTAAATGGATTTTATGGGTCTGAAATAAAAGATTTTTTTTAAATATTTTGTTCGAGTTGAGAGCTAGAGTTCGGAATAATTCGTAATAATTCGGAAACATTCCAAAGTATATTTCGATTGGAAGGAATACTACCGCAGCAAAAATGCAGAATAAAATAAATATTGTAAGGGTGAAGTAGATAACCTACATTTTATTACATAATAAGAATTAAATTATTCCCAGTAATTACGAATATATGCGTAGGTAGCTTGAGGAGACTCCATTTATCAGATATTTCGGCGTGCCGTTATTTGAATTAACACCATCTAGCAGGCAATGGACAACTTCGTGAACCGCCGAGTCTTTTTGGTTTAAGGTATATAAGTATTTTTCGATGCTTACGTACCTACTATGCAGGAATATTTCCCTTTAAGTAGTTATCTACTTGTGAATACTTATTATTTTAGTTTTGTATGGTTTAATTTCGACTGGGCCCGATCTCGGGCTGATGTTATGTACAAGTTTAGTTAACTTCGTAAGTGTTTTCGCTTTACGATGTACGCAACTAATGTATTTTTTTAAATAAATAAGTATACCTACTTATTTAAAAATTACTTTAGGTGGGTAGGTAGGTATACTTATTAATAAATAAGTATACCTACTTATTAAAAATTATGACGATAATTTTTTACGACGATTTTTTTGCAAAAAGTTTGTTTCCTTTATATAATAGGCAGTATTCAACTAGAACAAAAAATTAGAACATATAGAACCAATTGAAATAATATAGGTACTTAATAGTTACCGTTTTACAATGTATCTCGATACATCTTATATATAAAATTTCCATGTCACAATGTTAGTTACCGTACTCCTCCGAAACGGCTTTACCGATTTTTACCAAATTTTATATGCGTATTCAGTAGGTCTGAGAATCGGCTACTATTTATTTTCCATACCCCTAAGTGATAAGGGTTGTTCACCCTAAATAATTTATAAGGCAAAACAACGTTTGCTGGGTCAGCTAGTAATAATATATATGTATCTAATACAAACTCATCTTTGTACCTACCAACGTATTTATCTCTCTATGTACATATTATTCTCGCAAAATAACATTTGTACAACTAAACCGCATACAAAAACTTATTACGTAAGTACATATCTAAGTAGATGGAAGAAATATTCGGAAGTTTACTAATCGTATTTTACTCTTATATAATGAATGAACGCGTACACAGAACATAAAAACAAGAAATATGTCAGTCGTCGCATAATTAAAAATAAACCACAGTAGAATGATTATAGAGTTGTTTATTGTGTACTCTTTTTACGTATTTATTACGTTTTCCGTTTAAAGCGCACACGGAATAGTTAATGAGCAAGTTACGCTACCCGCCGCTAGATGTCACTATAATAAATGCATTCAATTCAAAGCTGTATTTCGTTATTCTTAAGATTTATATTTGCGTAACGAGGTCATTACTATTTCTCCTCCTATAGGGATGTACCACTAGCGTTTACTTATTTATCGACATTCCGTTTTATTTTTAAGCAAAATGCAGTCAACAGCTAGAGTCCATAAATATTACGATGTTTGAAATCAAGTGTTTATATAAATATATTCTAATACATACTTACGATTTATAGAAAGTATAATTAAGAATTGTTATGTTAAACTAATGGTCCGATTTTGAAAACTATTCTATTCATAAAAAGATACACCCTGTGGCGTTTCTTTCTATCTAACGCGATAGATATTACACTACGCGATTAAGTACTACGGGTAAACTAAAACCGCACACAGGGTTAAATTTTTCCCAATATAGCATAGAACAAAAATAACATTGTAAGTTTAAAAATATCGATAACTCATTATCGATAACGGTAATCTCTAATTGAGTAGCTGACTGTAACATGTGCATAGTTGGAATCTTCGCGAATAAAATGTTTGAGTTTAAAAGAAATTAGACTTCAAAATAAGTAATGTAAAGTCAACTTTTACTTGTCTTGTTTAATAACGCGTTGTTGCGTCGCCAACTAGCGGTCAATAGTCAAACTCTAGCAAGATATATTTTCTTTGTAATAATTATTCTCGTGGAATATTACCGAATTTTACTCAAAGCCGGGAGCTTTGAGTAAAATTGCGAATATTACGACGGGAATAATTCGGAATATTTCCCTCCGGCAACGATAGTTGAGACCCCATGGTAGGGATGACATATCAAACAATAAACACTAAGATGTGATTCACTTGGCCCCGAAATTATCGCCAAATGCACCAAAATGGTTACTACTAGTCTGGTGTCTCTACCCAATTGAAAATGTCGTAGTGTTATGTGCTCTAAACAGCTGTTCTAATCTTATGCTAATCGGAAGATCCCGTAAGAAACTCGTAACAAAATAATGTTGTCCTGTGTTAATAATAATGCTACTGACCTGGCGCAGTAATCTGTACAGTGTAGGCCATGACAGTCGCGTTGACCTTGGGCCAGCGCACGGCCACGGCGCGCGCGCCGGCGGGCCAGCAGCGCACGCCGGCCGGCGCCGCCGCGCCCGCGCCCGTCACGTTGAGGGCGGCCCACGCCGACGTCGCGGCGCCGGCGCTCTGGGCGAAGCACTGGTATACTCCTGGGGAAAGGTTTAAGGTTTTGGAGACCCGGAATTTTATGGACTTGGTTTTAAATCACTAGAATCACTTGCATGCTCTGTATGTGTACTCATATTTCCACAAATAAACAATCTTGAATGCGGATGAAATGCAGTAGCGGAACAGTTATCAATGCAGCAAAGTATTTTTCGTTAACTGAAAACGTCCTCACCAATTTGCTA
This sequence comes from Polymixis lichenea, assembly GCA_949091785.1. Lineage (NCBI taxonomy): Eukaryota > Metazoa > Arthropoda > Insecta > Lepidoptera > Noctuidae > Polymixis > Polymixis lichenea. Next base: position 785,996 of record OX420944.1, read on the forward strand.
GGACATAAGAATTACTAAAAAGTTAGTTCCAGCTATTTATGAAAATACATCATCATCATCAGCCTCGGCCTAGTCTTTTCCCAACTATGTTGGGGTCGGCTTCCAGTATATTTATGAATATTTTCATAAATAGACTGGAAGCCTGGACATTGGAGTTTTTTCTATTTTGTAGTGTGTCTCACCTGCATCCTCAGATGTAACGCTTCGGATGAGAAGCTCCATTCGTTTTCCGTCAACTGATGGTAACACCACAATCTACAACAACAACAACAAAAACATATCAATAACTGAGTGCACATAATATTTTTATAATATAATAATAATAGTGCACAAGTTTGAGCGCGCAGTCATAGATGCACTCCCTCTTCCCTCGAAAATCCCAGAAATACTTTGCCCGACCTGGAAATTGAACCTAGGACCCCTCAGCAGGCGGTTGTGACCACTAGACCAAGGAGGCAGACACATATAACAAAGAACTGCTATAAATAAACTGATGGAGCTAACTCACCCGCCCAGCCAACACCAGCGGCTTCCCATCCTTGTACCAGGTCACGTTGGGGGCTGGTCTTCCCACAGCCGTACAGTTGAACCGCACCGTGCTTGCTCTGAACGTCTGCTTTGACGTCGGAGGCACTGTGATCTTCACTGGTTCCGTGATCGACACGTTGAATGTCTGGAGACGAAGAAAGAAATGTGAGAATCTTCATTAGTTTATACTATACATTCTATCACAGGGTTAAAGAGGCCCTTATCAGTGTAGCTGGTAAAGTATTCACTTGTAAAAAAGAAACCATGCCATTATTTTAATTTATCATTTTAACCAGCGCGCAAACTGTAACCATGAATTCAGCATGCGATTCTAAACCCCATAGCATATAAATTTTAAGACGGTTCTAAAAAATAAAAATGCTGTCCAGTTGTCCATACATTTTGACCGCGTAGGTTTGTATGTTTTTTTTTAAACCGACGTAAAATTTAATTCTACCCTAGGATCTCTAGGACCTAGAATCATACGCTGGTCACAGCTTGCGCACTGGTTATTTTTATTCCTGTAGGTAGGTATAGCTGTCTACAAAGCTACAAGGGGATTTTGGCGCTTGGCCAAAGTTCATACTAAAACCACCATCTTATTTTTCAATACATTTTACAAAACAATATTCCGCAAAGACATAAGTTTACCAGCGCGCGCCCTGTCATGTCATTGTAGCAGTGTACATAATATGGAGTATCACACAAACCTGAGGCAGCAGACAGCGCCACTTAGACACGGGCAAGCTGTCAAAGGCGCGCTAGTGCAACAGGGCCCTCGGTACGGGTACGGGCAACGGTAGTAATCAGTAATAAGGTTGGGATATTATTGGATGCCTGATATAAATATAAATCGAATCTACATGCATTTGATAATGCTTACCACCACATGAGTAACCAAAGGACCACTAAAGTTTTTATAATATTCAAACTTTCAACTAATAAAACAAACAACATGCTTCGCACTAACCCTGACATTGTCAACTGGCTATGCCAGCGTAAACCGGTTTTTTCCAGTCTCGCTGAGTAAGCGACAAGCGGCCAGTGGTCACGCATACATGCCCCGCGTGCACAAGCACGCGGGGCACGCGGGGCAACTACAAAGTTGTGCAACCGATTCGCGCGGTTGTATGAAGCTTTGTCTCTGTTCCGTTTGGTTACTCATGTGCTTACCACTACGTGTGAAAGCATTTAAGAGAAAGCTTTCAAAAAGTTTATAAACCAGTGGCCTATAAAGAGCCTTCATTGAGTGATGATCTTAGAGCATAAAACACTGGAGAAGCATTGCGAACAAGGCCCCCTCTGTAAAAGTCCAAGTACAAAATGTTCGAGTACGTTCATAAACACTACTTTAAAATCGATTCTAACGCACCCGCCTCGACCTGTGCTCAAGCCAGCCCGCGCTGCTGAGTTTGTAGCTGTAATTTCGTTCCAAATTAATCTGATCAAGCCCATTTCTTGCTGCCCGCCCCCAGCGACGTCTTAAGCTGAGGTCCGTACCTCACAGGCGCGTAGTCGCCCTTTTTAAGCCCTGGCTGGAGGTCTTAATTTATTGAAGCTCCCACAGGCAAGCCTGGTTAAGACGCCGATAACCTCGTAAGTTGACCTGGGAGATGCCATACACAAAAAAAAAACAACTAACGCACTTCGCAAATCTGTGAAAATAGCTGGTTGTGCTGTTACATTCTGTACAGAGCGTAGAAATACGACAAACTTAATAAACACGGAATAACGTTCCTAAATTTAATATTTTGATTAATATTTAGTCATATTTATATTGAAAGTCTAAATCCCAACCTCATATATTTTGTTTTTTTTTTACTATTGATACCATGATTCAACAAAGAACATGGCATAATTCGAGTATTTTTCCTCACATTTCTTTTGTGACGTCACCGAGTCTCGCAACAATTCGTTTTTATGTTCGTAAAGTTTCTCTGTGTTTTTCTTTTGCATTACGAAATGATTCATCCAATCAGCAAAATTGACGTGCACTTGACATACGATTATGTCTTTTAGTAAACATGCTAACGAGATCAACGTGGGTTTGGGGTTTGGTTTGAAACCGAAATTGTCATGTCGATAACTTCTTACAAATTTGTCATTTTTGTTATTTATTTTGTTTTAAATTAAGTGTTTTTTTTTAATGCTCATAAGCATTATAAAAACTCAACAATATTCTTCAATCAAGCAAACTTGCGAATGAATATCAATACTTATATCGATTTAAAAAATCTATGAAACGTATTAATATCTACGGGTGAGCATCTTTTGTTTTATTTTTTGTAGTAACTACCGCGTCCCTCGCCTAAAGAGACACAGTTTTTTGTTCAGAATATTGCGCATGCCTTCTCTAGTCTTATATCTTCTAAGGTGATTGCACATCAGGCAGGCGTCAGAACTGCTACCAAAATTGCCAGATTTTTATGTTAACCACGATATAACATTCTTTTAAACCTTCCTTCACCTTCTTTTTGAATAATCATTGCTTAAGCTTTAGTTATTCCACACGTGTCGAGAGATAAAGAAGACTAAACGATTTAATTATGTATGCTACTACTTTTTACTAAACGGCAAAACACGAACGAGATAATAGAGTATTTTCGGAAATTAAGTCTACACGTGTTAGAACGTTTTCTATCAATCGAATACTTTACTTTTCTTCCCACTCATTTCTTTTATTTGCAAGGAAAGGGGAACTTAATATTTATTTAGTAACTAGCTGTGCCCACGAGTTCGGTCGCGTGTATGTCGGAAAACAATAATGTGTCTCTTAGATGCCACTCCTCCATTGAAAAGGAAGAATCTTCCGATCTAGCTTGGTAGGAACCTACCACAGCTTTTAAATGCAGTCACTGCGTCTTCAGGGTTTATAATGTTAATGCGACGAAGTCTCACTCAGATTTTAGAGAATAAACATAAATCAAGGCGCCTGGTCGAGGCTCATTTTCTAATATCTGTGCACCTGCCGTACTCAATAAATCGACTGCGCGTCTGGTTGAGTGTGCTGAAGCGTTATTCCACGTTCCCACGGCCCGCTTTCTCACAGGCCAGACCGCGCCAAGCCAGGCCAATAGGCCGTGGCATCATACAACGCCGATGAGGTCTTCGGTGGCCAGTCTTCGCCGGCGCGGGGTGGCGCAACGCGGGGGCGGGCGCCTGTCTCGACCCGTACAGGCGAGTGTCTTTTAGCTTTGTTTATCAAATGTTAACCACTGAATAAAACCACAGCAATGAGAATGCTTGGCACGGACTGCGATAGGCCTCGACAGGTAGCAGTGCAGTAATACCTGGCGCCACCTGTCAGTTAACGGCCCGTGGGACCGCGGCGTTATCACGATGAAGAAAGATCACGCTATAAAGGTGGATACTGACCGGCGGCGGCGTCACGGGGCAAAATGCATCTAACATGTTACTAAGCGAGAATTCGTGCAGTCAGCACTGCAAAACATGCGAGCGAGCAACAGTGAGTTTAGCACACGGCGTAACGACATGCTAGAAGCGAATATTACATTACGCCCCGTAACGCCGGTCATTAGCCAACTTAAGAGCGCTGTTGAAAAAAAATTAAAACCAGGCAAAAACCTATTAAACTGTCAATATTTTACTATTGTGATTTGTATTGTTTCTATGTATCCTTTGTTGCAGACTGGTACCAAATAGAAAAATAAATATATTTTTTAAACTTGTGTTAATTAACAAAATGCTTCTCTGTAAGCGATGGTGGTCCCAAAGAGCACCGACATACCTACAGTTGCCAGTGTGAAAAGCAACCCTTTTACTGAGATCCACCAGTAGTTAAGGCCGCCATTTTGGATTTTAATTTCCTGATTTTCGCCACCGAACCTCCCTCAAACAACCCCTACCTCGAAAACTAATATCACGAAAATTAGCACACCATTTACAACTCTTTTTAACCGACTTCAAAAAGAAGGAGGTTATCAATTCGAGATGTTTGTGTTGTTTAGACAGATTTGAAAAATTCTTTATTTGTTCGAAAGGGAATTCTTTATTTATTCGGAAATGGTGGGATCATTCCGGAATAAACCCTTTTCGAACAAAAAATAATTTTGATGTAGATCTGATGATGCGTTTCGGAGACAGACAACAGAACTTTTTAAAAAAATTACAGCAAATCAACCGCGATTTCTGCTATTGCATTAATATGCATTGTTTTGTACCTCAAGGATGATGAAATTTCGAATTGGTGTGGGGTAGGTACAATAACTAAAAAGTGAAAAGTAACTGTAATTTTGGAAGGAGGTGACAAAAAATTAAAATACATATTCAAAGTCACCGCCTTTCGAAATAAAAGTTATTTTACACTTTGTAGTGTTTTTCCGGAAGACGGTAGTTTTTTTTTTTTTTGGAAAAAGTTTTTTACTCCTAAAACATCCCTACCACAGGTTTCTAGTTTCTACCTAGCGTCGCCCCTCATTGCCAGACGTAGTTCTTACGGACGTAGGATTTACGGATTTATCCATAGATCTATGGATTTTGATCATATATCTTTTGATTGAGCGAAGCGATTGAGATGAAACAAAATCTAAAATATACCCCGAGTTAGTTAAAAACATTTGAGTATGAAAGTTAACCATATTGGTTTCATTCTTTTGACGTGATACCTCTACAAATCACACATCTAAACAGAAAAACAGAAATAGACAAACCGACAAACAGACAAAACTTTCAAAAATAATAGATATGGCATCTGTTGGTTATCCCTTAACACCCCAACAATTTTTTTTTTAATATTTTGAATGTACAGAAACAGTCCGTCTACAAATTTATTATATGTATAGATATAGACTATGCCAGATATGTGAACGTAAATGAAGCAAAAGGACTATGTCATGATGGAAGCAATTTTCTTCTTTAGACCTTTTCATTTTATGACATGACATACTGTTTAAAATATTATACTATTTTAATTATTATAAATTTGAAGACTATGTAGGTCATTGATTTTTTTGTTTTTTTTCTCAGTTTTATTCATGGTCCGTTTGAGTAATTTTTGCGGCTTACCCTAGTGTCCTTTCTTTGGTATTGTTCGTCGTATCGTTGAGCTCCTTACGTTCTGAGCTAACGTTTATTGACAAATGCGTGCGTGTGGACAAGTCCACTCAAGCTGTGTGGTTCTTGCCTAAAAATACCATTTCTGACACCAATCTAAATGGTCTTCACATGATCTGATTATGTCTGGACTTTAAATGAGTCTGTGATCTCTTGAGTTTATTTCGATATTTCTTCTCAAAGTAGTAAAATAGGAAACGCCGACCTCATCTAGTTTTAAAATATGATTGACGTATAAAAGTGTTAATGCAATCCTACTTACAGAAAATAAAATCATTGCAGCTTACTGTAATTTTTGCCTACCGCCATGGGAAGGGAGCGTGAGTTTGTGTGGATTACCTAGCACAATTGAAGCAGTACTGTCTTTTGACTGAAACCTACATAATCTAAGCAAACCAATCTATTGTATTAACAAAACAACAATTTTCCCATCAAGAAGAGAATCAAATATTATATGAAATACAATCATCAAATATGCCTCCGGTTAACATTCAGTTAAATAAGGCAATATGTATTCAATTCTTAACACAAATGGCTGCCAGGCATACAAGGATGTTCACAGAAGACACATTATATGCCTCTCCTATGTATGACGAAAAGCAATTAAATAGATAACTTTACCTTATTTGAATTGAATATTGTTTGATAAGGTTTCTCGTTTGCGTTTTGTAGAGTGCGTACACAGTGACAAATACGCTAGATAAAGATAGTTCGAGAAGCGTCTAAAGTATTTTTATTTTAACCTACGAAAAAAAGGAGTTTTGTCAACTAAACGGGTATTTTTAATGTATTACCACACATTACGTTTTACTGAACAGTCCGATTTAAAAATATTATTTTTGTTTAAAAGGTTGCTAGTCCTATTTAAAATTGAGAAACATCCCTTTAGTGTAGAAAAAAATATCACAAAAAACAAAACTTTTTTACAACAAATTAAACCGACGAAAAAAGAAACAGACCAGTAATAAAAATACCTTTTTGTCTAACTAAGCTCCTGAATTCGTGTAAATTACCAATTTAGAGTCGACGCCAAGTAAAATAATGGCAGCTTCATTAATCTGCAGCGTTGATTTTTTAAACAGCTGTTTCCTGCAAGTTTGCAATACCTACACGGTCAAAATGTATGGACTAGCAAATTTTTTAAACAGCTGTTTCCTACAAGTTTGCAATACCTACACGGTCAAAATGTATGGACTAGCAAATTTTTTGTTAAATAACCGAAAAAAAGTCAACGCTGGGGGTGCAGAGTCACGCACTCAATCCAACAGTACCAGGTTGTGAGTCGATGTCCCTGCCAGCCTGTATATTTTTCGCGAATAAAGTAAGAAAAGCGTTGCCAATGTGTGCGTACCCTTAATATATCTACCGCAGGCAAGTACTGGTACACAGTACACTGACAACAATAGTTTCATGTTACATTTCAAACTGTAAAATGAGTTACATTGTTCATTATCCTTATCCGTCCTACATCAAAATTATGCCTAATAATGTACTATGTGGAAAATACAAAAGGATTCAAGAATAATCAGCGTTTTGAAATCTAAAATACCCGGTGGCAGGTATACACTTTGTTTTCTTCTAATTAGCGGCAGCAATCTAAACCCTTAACAATACAAAATGTGATGATAATAAATAAACGTTAATGGACAATACTTGTTTTTTTTTTAGGGAACATTTATAGAACAGAAAAATATATTTTTCTGTTCTATAAATTTAGTAGTCACATATTTCATATACAAAGGTATATTATACATATTTTTACCATCTGAACTTTATTATTTATCACTTTGTCATGCTATCAAAGCCACAACAAAGTATATTAAAAAACTAAAACCTAAGTACTGACAAAAACGCTCCAAAAATATGTAACATCATCTGAAATTTATATATGCAAACTTTTCAATATTTATCGTCTATTAAATAAACAACTAACACGACATATATTTTATTCAATATTCCTATATGAAGTTCATAGGATAACCGTGGTCAAATATGGCACTTTACCATAAAGCTTATGATGGCTTACTACTGTTATACTGTATTGTTTTGTTAGGGTTGGAGGCATACGACCACGGCCTACTTCATGTGATATGTATGTAGCCTATAACCAGCGGACAATCAAGACGCTTCCAAAGATACCTTATTTGTCAAATTATGTTAATAAGTTTAGAAGTTTTGAGGTAATAAATGAACGCAATACATACATACACACTCATAACCCTCCTTTTAAGCAAAAAGGAGGGTTACGAGTGTGTATGTATGTAGTCGGGTAAAAAAATGTGCAGCAGAAGAAAACTTCAGTAATCACGACGAAACTCGTTTTTCTTCCTTCCCTATATTGCCACGTCAAGCTCTAAACGTCCAGATTACCATTTATCAGAATCAAAGATGGCGCTGAGTCGCGTGCGCTTGAAGACACCTGTATCCAGCTGTCAGCTGCTATAAGCTGAAGATGATGACTCACCTTAACCAGGTCGCTGTTTCCCTCAACAGAGCAGGTATAGACTCCCTCTTGCTCCAGGTCTACTCGGCGAAGAATGAGGACTTCATCTGTTGCCTCCAACTCGCTGGTCCTCTGTCCAGGTTGGGAGAACTCCCATATTAACTGGAAAGAAGAGGTTGGATAAGTATATTATTGTTAGTAAAGACCTATTTCCGACTATATACATACATAACTCACGCGTTCTTTCCCATGGGGGTAGGCAGAAGCTACAGCCCTTACAGTAACTTACTGTGGGTCTTCAGATAGTAGCTACACACTATGTGGTTGACTGCGGCTGTCTAACCTTAGATTTCTAAATCAGGGGCTAAATGATGAAATCTTCATTCTGGTTCAGGCCAAAATATGAGAAGTACCAAAAGAATACCCACTTTGGCATTTCTATTTATAACTGATCATCCATTTTTTATTTTCCTTGAAGCACTTTGCACTACTATCGTACTTAAAATCTCCAGATTTATTTTATGATACTAATCTCAGCTCACCTTCGGCCTAGGCCATCCCGTGACAGGACACGGCAGCACCACCGTGCCGTCCTTCGGAACAGTTATGTCCCTCTCATGTTGGACCGGCACGATGGCAGGGTCCAGATCCGCAAAAAGCTCCTCCACTTGCAGTCTACCTCCATGACTGACGCGCGTTCTGTTTGCGTGGGAGTTTGTTGCTTTGCATCTAATAAGAATAGAAAAAAACGGTACTATTATTTCAAGGAAAGCAAGTAGACGGCTACAAATATAGAACATCTATTATAATATTATAATAAAGACGAACTCCGTAGATTTAAGTTTAGTCATGTAAGCTCAAAATATTATCATGTATACGATGTAGAAGCACTCTACCAGGAATATTAATTAAGAAACCTATAAATAAATAAATAAATACATGTAAACAAGGGCACCCTCCTTGTCCGCAGTAATTTACTCAATTAAAATTAAAATAGATCACCAAGTTTTGTTGATCGATCGTCCTCTATATCACTCATTGTATAAAAGTCGGTTAATAAAAATCGAAGCAAAATAAGCAAAAAGCAGTTTACATTTTTATAACTTCATCGTTCGTCATCTGACGCCTCTCCCCAACTATGTTGGTGCTGGCTTCCAGTCTAATCGGATACAGCTGAATACCAATACTTTACAAGGAGCGTTTGCCTATTTGACTTCCACAACCCAGTTACTGGGTAATACGATACCCCCTTGGTAACACTGGTTGTCAGACTTTCGGGCATCTGTCGACCCGTGACACCTGTCCACGAATTACAGCCGGGACCAACGGCTTAGCGTGCTTTCATAACTTCATCAATTCATCATTAAAGAAAACTTATGTCGTGGCGTAGCAAAATCGTAGCAAGTACTACGCCGTAGCTCAGTTCGTAGCGCAGCAAGATGCAAATTTTGTAGCGTATTAAACTATGCGCCGGGTATTCTAAACACATAAGAATATGGAATCACTTATAGAATTAATTCGTTCTCTTCCTAGGCTATGCTTTTTGCCGATTATATTTGAGAAACAATTGGTTTTTTCCTGTATAAAATTATGAAACAATAACAAATAAGTACCTGTATAAACCTGCATCTTCTATTGTCACGTCCGTTATAAGTAGCTGACGTTTCAGCAAATGATATCTGAAACAATAAATCGGTATCAATATAAGGTTTACGTCATACGTTCAGTTTTTCTATGTACGTTACAGTTGAACTTTCGAGTATAGATTACGTTTTAACTAGCGTCTGTAACTTACCATACTGTTGTCTATTTCACATAATGTCACATTTAAGTCGATGATTTAAAAGATAACGTTTCTTTTGTTCATTTCTTTAAATAATTTTGTTTTATGAACACGTTCCTTTTATAATCAAAATATTTTGTTCCACATTGTTAAATAATAAGGTTATATAATAAGCTGTATAACTGCTCACCTTTGACTTTCTCATAAGGGATAGATTAAAAAATAGAAAAACGAAACAATGAGAAAAATAAAAAATAAAATTCTATAACAATATCTGTGCCACTTAAGCGGCATTGTTTTGTTCTTCTCTGCTTACTTGTAATATGTAAGTCGGCCATTGTACCGGCGTTTATAGTATACTCAGTTCTATTTACTTAAAACCTAGAGTCAATTAAACCACTGAAACATCAATTGAAATTTCATTTGTCATTTCCTATGGGGAAGAGTCGGCAAGAAACTCCAAGGGTACTTTTAATATAAATAATTGGCTTTTAAAAATATTTTTAAGTGACCGTATAAATAAGTATGGGAGGACAGTGTTGTCCTGTCAACATGTACCATGTTCTTAACAAAATAGAAAATGGTCAATAATCGAAGCTTCCTTCTATGTGCATACCTGTTATTCTCAGGTAGAGGTTCTCCATCTCTCTGCCAGGAGAGGGCGGCGGCCGGCCCCGAGCTGATGTAACAGTTCAGGACAAACGGCTGGCCGCGCCATGCCGTCGCGTTCTCGGGGTGCACCGAGAACTGCTTATCTAAATCTGAAAAGAAAATAATTTTTCGGTCAAAATCTGAATATTATAACATAGATCTAGAAAAGACCTTTGACCGGGTTCCAAGAACAATAATATGGCAGGCTCTGAGTGCACTTAATGTTCCAGATGTTCCAGACACACGCCTCATCATGGACATGTACAACAATGTCCAAACTCGCGTCAAAAGTCCAGCAGGCGTCACAGAAAGCTTCAATGTCAATGTGGGCGTCAATCAGGGCAGTGTTCTAAGCCCTCTATTGTTTAATATTGTGATTAACTACCTAACTGCAAAGATACAGAAACCTACCCCGTGGAATCTCTTGTATGCCGATGACGTGGCCATTATATCCGATAACATACTGGAATTACAAGAAAACCTTGAGGAGTGGAGAAAAGCACTTGAAACAAATGGTCTACGCATCAGCAGAACAAAAACCGAGGTCATTATGTGTAATTTCCGCCCCGACGCCACACTTACCACTGACATCAAGCTCAATAACGTCACACTTCCAAGAGTAAAAACTTTCAAGTTTCTGGGATCAGTAATATCAGAGGATGGATCAATTGAAGCAGACGTTACTCATAGAATATCATCTGGTTGGAACAAGTGGCGTACGCTTTCAGGGGTTTTAGGTGATCCAAAAATACCCGTAAAAATCAAAGGCAAGGTGTATAAGGTGGCCGTTAGACCAGCACTCTTGTACGGTAGCGAAGTCTGGGCGTCAAAAAAGACTCACGAACAGAAGCTCCATGCCACCGAAATGCGTATGCTGCGATGGGCGGGTGGAGTAACACTGAAAGACCATGTCTGTAACGAATTTATAAGAGGTAGCTTTAGAGTTGCCCCAGTTGTAAATAAAATATCAGAAGCCAGGTTCAGATGGTACGGTCATGTAACGCGAAAACCAGACGACCACGTCGTGCGAAAATGCCTTTCCATGGCTGAAGGAAAGAGAGGGAGAGGAAAACCCCAAACCACATGGCTAACGAATGTCCATAGGGATATAAAGGGGTTAGGCCTAACAGACCAAGATGCCTACCAGAGAGATCGATGGCGCCGAATGATCAGGATAGCCGACCCCGAGTAACGGGACAAGGTGAGGATAAAGAAGAGGTCAAAGTCTGAATATTAAAGATGTCTTACAGGACAGCGGTGCCCGAATCTACGCACTTTTGCATAAAGCGTCCACCAGCGTTCACGACATTCTTCGGTTTGAGCGTCGTGCTCAATTTTTAACCACTGGATGGTTAAATATAAGCCTAAAAGACAATACATACTAGAGTTTAAAGCCCTCTGCGGAGTTTTTCCGTCTAGGCTTCTTTTCTATAGAAGAAAGCCACATAAGCCACCATTACCCCAAATGGTAGAAAGCGCAGATTCTCGAATGTGAGTGGGAGTGTGGGAGAGAGGGTATAGGCAAGTCCAATTAACCAGGCTCAAATTTAGTCGCCCGGCGGCTACTGAGAATTTTATAATATACCGAGAAAATGTTAAACTTCTGCAGTCTTATTACAAAACAAGCTATTTTCTTTAGGCATGGTTGAAACCATTGAGTCTGTTTTTGAAATAAGAACCTAACAAAAATCGCAATACAGTTCCTTTTATAAAACTTTCAACTAATTCCAGCCTTAGGTTGTACAATCATATACGAAGAATTTTAAGTCGGCATAAAGTTCTAAATACACAAACTGTCTCGAAGGTAGGGCTCGGGTTAAAGGTAGATCGTGTTTTGTAATAAGACGGCTTTTGACTAAAACCACACAGTAGCTGTTTTCGGTACTAAAGAAGGCTTCCAGTCTCCAGGGAAACGCAAATGGATATTATTATCCTCACAATACACTGTTGTTTCTAAGTAAAATTTTTGTGAGGAAAACTGGTCTAAATAAAGTTTAATGATCAAACTTTGAAACGTTAATTTAGGATTGTCCCACGCCCTCCTTTCATGCACCGGCTGAAACTTTGTGATTCAATTATTGCTTACAAATTATTATACGATCAGTATTAAATCGATTGTTTATTTTTATACATAATACGGCCCAAGTTACAAAACTCCTTGAAGTTTTAAGTGACTCCAACAAGTTATGAGAGATAATCCACGAGTAGCGATACTTAAACTTATATCCGACATCTGGGCAGTCAGCCACCTAGCACCAAGCATAATCGACCTATAATAGCGTTCCCAGTGCTGGGACACAGGCCTCCACCCTGTGAGAGGGAGTGGGCCATACACCACCACGCTGGCCCAGTGCGTGTTGGTGGATGTCACAATTTGGTAAAATGTTGTTCTAGGACATACCAGTTTCCTTACGATGTTTTCTTTCACCGTCTCTAGAGTAGTAATTACGAAATAAATTACACAAAGTAAAATACCGGCCGGCTTATATTTCTACATGGCACTTTGCATGACGGTATTCTCTAGTTCGTGCCGATAAGAGATAATATGAAGAATTGAAAGAACGAAAGCCTTGAAATACATTTTTTTACAAAACACACTAGACTTTCCACGTTATTATGACAAATATTGTTATTGTTAATCTTTATTTATTCAGATTACAATGAGGTCTACAGTGTTAGTAACAAAATAGCTTAGTCTATGTTAATACTAAAACAGATGGGGTCCAATTTGTTAAAAACACGTCGACTCCAACGGTCATTGGTTCTACGGCTAATATGGCCGGCCCATTGCCACATCAGCTGCACACAATCGGTGCGAATGGCCCATTACACTTCAGAAAACATTCTGGGAGGTGGAATCCTAAAAATGGTTATGTTCCATATCATAAACATTGATGTTGGGGCCTCATACCATTTCCGTTTGGTACATGGCTGCAATGATACTGAAATGTTATCGCCAGGAAGATTTTAAGAGCAATATCCAAAATTGGTAGGCTTGTTATGAGTTTTTTTACTCATACTCATAAGGAAATGTGATGTGAAAATGATATACGCGTAATATCAAAATAAGAACTACATATCCTAAATAATTGTTGTAACATTATTCTCTTCTGTAAGAGTAGGTGACATCAACTAAATAAAACAGAAAACTACAGAAGCGGCCGTGGAGTGTATGGTTCTAGGTTCAATTCGAGGCAGACCAATGTCTTTTAGATTTGCAATTTTACTGGTCAACGAAAAAGTTAGTTATGGTTTATGAAGAGTGGTGCTGGTCCAGTGGTACCGGCCCCGACTTGTTCTTTGTGTATTTAATGTATTTAATCTCATCACCACTGCTCTTAAAACGGTGAAGTAATACATCGTGAGGAAACCGGTAGGTACATATGTCCTAAAACCAAACATTTCAAGACATCTGTCATCCACCAACCCGCAGTGAGCCCGCGTGGATTTATAGCCCACTCTGTCTCACAGAGTGGAGGCCGGTGATTGTTCATGAAACGTATCTGTCAAAGCATATGTTTATTATTTTCAAAGTACTCAAATAAAAGATCCATTTCTAAAGTGTTGTACTTTAGAAATGGATCTTTTATTTGAGTACTTGAACCACTGAATACTCTGAGGACACGGTGGAGGTCTGCCCGGCTTGGGCGGAGCACCGCCGTGTCCTCGTGGAGGCGATCGGCGGTGGCGATCCCTAGCGTCCGGCCCTGGTCCAGGCCATGGTACGGAGCGAGAGTGCATGGGTAGCCGTCACCTCCTTCTACGAAGCAGTAATGCTCGCGAAGAGAGAGGCGGCGCACGTGAGGGAGAGGCAGTATGTGCGCCCTCACGGCCTTAGTCGCCGCAGGCGAAGCCCTGGGCGTCGGGAATCCCAGGCTGATTCACGGCCACCGTAGGCGCGGGCTTGCGGACGGCGATTAATGGGTAGTCGCTGTCCGGTAAGGACCAAGCCCGGGTCGACGGCGCGTTGTGTTCCAGGCGCGCCTCAAAGAGATGTCAGCAGCAACTGATGGGGCCGCAAGGGCCGATGCCTGCCAGGGGTGCGGGTTGTTCGAAAGGGATACCGCCACCAAACAGGCAACTGAGGGAACACGGGTGGGTTTCAGTAAGTAAGTCTGACACGTCCTCCTGCTCCACCCAGAGCGGGAGAAGTTATTTGATGATTTCCCACCCAAAAACAAAAACACTGAATACTAGCTCTATTATCTTTTGAAGGTTTCATGTTTTAACACCACAATGAGTCGTCATTATAACCAATAACGACCAGTACCTCTTAGAAACCGGCCATTATAACTCAGTGCCGATACACAACAGTAAATCATTATCTGCGCATCCCGTCAGACGTCAGCGCGAATATCAGTCCCTATCCATCGGTTTGATTGATTGAGGAGGCAACTCGCATGTCATGGCGAGTTATGTGGAACATACGTAGATTGATAACGATTTTCTAGGTTAAGGGGGATGGGGGATGAAAGAACTACTGTTGCTAAAAGTATGCATTTTTTTGAAAAATAATGAAGCTACATAAGTGTCTCTCAAATTACTTAGTATGATGATTTTCCTTGTAGTATTAGACCCCACGACCAGAATCATGTCGCATCGTTTTACGGCCTAAACCGAATGAAATTTTTAGTTTAGATGATTTTAAACCCGACTCCTTGAGCAGTACCGGTCAGAAACGTCACAGTTTTATAGGGGTCAATTTCTACTATGCCAAAAAAAGTAGTTAAACAGTTTTATCACAATATGTCTGATATTAAAAATGTAAATAAGTCTTTATGTTTTATTTTGTTCCGAAAAAGTTTGTTCTCAGACATTTTGCGCGTCACATGTGGGCTGAACGGATTTTCACAAATGTCAAAAAATTAAACGACCTCTCTTTCTAGAATTTTTTTTTTTTTTATTCAGAATAACTAAGTCGATGCTTTTTACATGGTTTTGGAACAGGGAAAGGCATAGGTCACTTTCCATGTGATTCTCCAAAGTGTTTCGCAGTTTATGTTCTGTGAGCATTCCTAGAAATCTCTAAAGGTCCACAATGATCCACAGGTTCCACAATTTACCATTACCTAAGCTAGCATGAAATACCTAGCGAAAACATAGCAGTGACTTAAAAGTGAGTAACCTTAAATGGGCGTCGTTCCCTTCTAACCTTAAATCTAACCGTTATAACCGAAGTGAAACGAGCTTCACGTGAGCTGTCAATAGTGTTAAGCTCTCCTCCGGCTGTTGCCAAGCAACCGCTGTCACCCGCGCGTGTGTTGCCAGCTCAACACCCCACCATTATACTACTGACAAACTTAACCGAAATTGGGCCCTACTTGCTCTACGATAACGATAACAATCATCCTGCCCCAGAAACGTTGAGCATCATCGTGTATTCCTGAAAAAACATAATTATAACATTTATAACGTCCTTTTCCGTGTTTGCTGAACAAAGTATATGGAATAAGGTCAATAATACCTCCTCCGGCCGTACGTTCCTCGAGGGATCTATAAATTATTCATAGCTAAATATTATCTTAGTGTCCGGGTACTATGATATTATCTAGGGTACGTTGCTTACCGGGTATCTTGGCAGTAGTACTCGGCCTTTCATTATTGACTAATGTGTTTCTAAAGTCGTCTGCTTGTATTTTTAGTACGTTATCATTAGCTTTATTTCCATCTTTATTGGGTGCGGCTGCCATTTAACTTATTTCAGAACTTGTTTATTTGTCAGAATTCAGTTTCACTCAGTATGACGTTAATTATTTCATATGTTCTGTATAATGAACCACAACACAACGGTGTGCAAATGTAATTCAAATGTCATTCTTAACTAAATACAACCAATTTTAAGATCTGCGTCGTTGGTCTAGTGGTCGCAAGCGTTTCTGGTGCGCATGAGAGGGTTCAGTTCTCAGGTCGGGCAAAGTGTTATTGGAATTTTTTATCTGGAATTTCTCAATAGCAGCCCGGAGTCTAGATTTGATATTATTACTTCTACATTCGATCGATTCATATTATTTAGTTATCCGGGAAATTGACCAAAGCTGTTTTGATCAATTTAAAATGAGTTGAAATTAGTACACCTATAGGTATTTCAGATAGCCTATAGGTCAAAAGGTATTATATTTTGTGGTGGTTGTACAATTTCCGGCGCAAACACGTTTTGTAAAAGAACTTGATGTTTTAACAAAACTTGTAAGAAAAGACTAATAGAGCACGTATTTTGATAATGATATGTTTTGATTGTAAATTTTATTAGTGTATGTAGTTATGATAACTGGCTTGCTGATAGCTGGCGCCAAGCTTAATAGGTAATTACATTCGTAACTAATTACCATAAATCTAATTATTTGTAATGTCCCAGTCTACCGAAAAAGTAAGTTCAAAAACTAAAAACCGACTACTGAAAAATTACGCTCTAAAAATTATGAAACAAGAAAATATTGTCATCTAAAAGCATTGCTCGTATACCAGTTTGCCGTAAAGCTTACGATCGCTTACCACTGTTAGAAAGTATTGTTTTGTTAGGGTAGGGTGGTTCTTTTTAAAAAGTAGTTACGAAGTTATGAAAGAACAGATGAACATACATAAATACCGGTCAAAATCATAACCCTCCTATTTGCTTTGCCGTAGTAGGGTAAAAAGGTGCCGTCTCAACTCCAAGAAGTTAAAGACTACTTAGGTAGTCTTTAACTTCTCCATTTTAGTTATTTTAATTAATAGCAGAGCAGATATGCTATGTAATAAGGGGCAAAAAAAAATCAAGACTCCGGGCTACTGAGAAATTGTAAGTAAAAATCCGTATAACGTTTTGCCTAACTTTGGAATTCAACCCAGGACCTAAAGCTCATCAGTCGCTACAACACGACCAGTATTGAAAAAATATCCTACGATTCGTTTTTCAAGGAATCCCGTCAGTAATTGAGCTGATGACGTGGATTCTGACTCAAAGGGGCGCAGTATTCGTTTCAGCGATTTTAGGGGAACAGCTACGGGTGAGAATTCAAAGGCGTTGGAGCTTTTGACAATTAATATTGTAAACATATTGGTTAACGGTTGATGCGGGTGCGTTAAAGAAACGTCTGTATTAAATGCTCGTTTTTAGCTTTGAAATAATCACATATTTATATGCTGCGTGTCATACGCCTAGCCTTTTTCCCAAGTAAGTTGGGGTCGGTTCCAGTCAAACCGGATGCAGCTGAAGACCAGTAATTTATATGGAGCGACTGACTAACTAACTTCTACAACTCAGTTGGACTGGAGTCACTGGGTAGTACTATACCCCTTGACAACACTGGTTGTCAGACTTTTGGGATTCTGAACACCCGTAACGACTGTCAAAGATCCACGAAAACAGCTGGGTCCACGGCTTAACGTGCTTTCCGAGGCACGAGGGGTGTTAGTATATAAGATGGTCACTGATCCGCGAACCAACTGTGGTAATCGCAGCTTAACCTGATCAATCGACACGTGCGGCTGTTATTACTAAGCCACGAATCCTCTCGTCACTCGCCCCACTCCTTTATATGCAACATGTATGTATGGTAAATCCACTGCATGAGTTCATGACATTAAGGATGAAGTAATCAAGAAAACTAAATAGGTATGACTCCAAGAAAAGATGGATGGACTTTGTGAGTGATTATTATGACCAGAAAGACCGTGATTACTGAGGTGACGACTAATAGAGGAGTATGGAAGAAAAGACCCTAAATAAATTGGGATAAGGGCAGGGATGGCTTAAACATAACTGGCAAAATGTGGTGTAGGTACTACAGCTACACCTCTGCCTAGCCCTACGAGGAAACATGGCGTGATGTTATGTTATGATGTAAATAAAACGAAAACATTGTAATCACTGTTCTTTGCTATATTCTCCCGTATATTCTTCACGTTTATAAATTAAAGTTGAATGTAAGTTAGATCAAAGGTTCGCTCGCTAGTCGTGATTGACTGAAGCCGACATCTAACTTAATTTGTAAAGTCAAAGACTTCTGGAAAGAGATACGATGTACTGTTGCTACCCTTGAGAATATCTTATTATTAATTTACTGTTTCGCAAGTATTTTACGTACCTACGTGGTATACAATTAGATTGCTTGTAGAGAGTTGATAGAATAACGTTTTCTTGAGAGCTTTCTGGATGGGGAGCAGCGCTAATATGCCCATTCTGAAGTAAGAAGGAGTACTGACCGTACGATTGTCTATGAAAAAATCTTTTCTAAATCTTGCATGGATATAAGCCAGTTATTTTTTTCAGCTAGGATCAGTAATCAAACAAGAAGGCAATGCATTCTAATAAAATCGAAGTGTCTGTTTGTAATGTCGAAACGACAGGTTTTTACAAAACGCTTTAAAAAGTATATACCTACACTTAAGTATAACAATTTTTATTTTGTCAGTTTGTTCCGGCTTATTTCCAAAACGGCCGGACCTATTTTAACAGGACTTCACTGGCAGTTAGCTGATGTTATAAGAAGTAACAAAGGCTACTATTGTCCCGGCAGCATGTTCCGTTCACATGCACGCGGGCGACGCTGCGGGCACAGCTAGTTTGAAAATAAAACAAGATTTCCTACATGCTGTCTCGTCTCCAGTTTTATCTTTATGTTTGTAAAATAACATAATTGAACAACAATACGTCTGCTGCACTCTGAGCACTCATCCCTGATACCAACCATGTTGACAAACCATTTTATTTACATTTTTATCCACAACCTTTCTCTTATAACTCACGCCAATACGACACCTATTACAAGAACTATCCTATCCAATTCCTGCTCCAATCTCCAAGATCGACTTATTAGTTGATTCACACGAATTTACTTACCCGAATCGTCATTTTTAAATAATGCGACTTACACGAAGTTAATTTATTTGTGTGTACAAATAAATTAACTTCGTGCAAGTCGTCTACAGAAAATATTGCATTATTTATAAGTGATGATTCGCCCGGTTCAGGCCAGGTTATTCGTGCGAATCGACTAATAAGCCCCAAGATCTAAATGCCTTAGAAATGCGAGTACTTAACAGTTTACGATTCGCATAACTTATGAGCTTAAAGGAAAATGCTTTAATACACACCCAAGTGCAATAAACAATGACAGATGGTAAGACTAGACTGTAATAAATTCTAGGCTGAATAACTAGCTTATAACTTAGGACAATAACGGGCGTGTCCGGGTTAAGACAAGCCTGTGTCCCGGTGAGTAGGGGACAGATTTCTCTGATGGATGTGCTGTAATTTGTACCTGGGGGCTGATAAGATCTGGGATTGGCAAACATGTTTGTTGACTGCTCTGGAAAAACAAGCTTTGTTCATAGGATTTACCTGCCATGTAATCTAAAGCGAGATCGATAGTAATTAGTTCTCTAAATGTCATTTAGAATAAAAAGTACGGTCACCAAAGGAGATGTGACCAGGGTCGGAAATAGTTGAAATTTAGAAAGAAACCGATAGATGTTTTCGAATTAAATTTAATTTAATTAATAGAAACCAAACAGTTTATTTCTCAAATCAAATTTAATTTGAATACTTCTATCGGTTCTTACTAATCTTCAACTATATCCGACGACCCCGTTATCTTATCTCTTTTGGTGACTGTATCAAAATGCATGTGCAGTGTGTACCGCTAAAAATACATAAATTAAATATTTTTCTTTTCATGGGTCAAAAATAAGAGGTTCTGAAAAGTTATTAAATTTCACCTGCAACAAAATTTTTTTTTTTTGCCCAAGCAATCTCAAAAGCATGTATATCTGATTTGACTTCTGAATTACTGAATGTAGGAAGGAAGGAGGAAAATTCAAACAACTTTCAATTCTATTCACATAAAAAATACGAGTGCAAAATAACAAAAATGTGGGTTGGTACCTACATGCTAAATATATCTTCGTAGGCACATCCGCACATCCCACTCCTGACCTTTTGAGGATGTAAACATCTCTTACTTTACATTAATGTTATTGACGATGGAAATGGAAAATGTTTCAAAATGATCCCACGCACTTCCTAGAAGAGCCTTTTAATGAATAAAGGTTTATTTGCAAAACCCCGCTTTAGATTGTCAAGTAATTAATTGCTTTTGTATTTGTGTGATACCATCATCTGCCTTGCCGTATCCTGGTCGATCGGCTTCCAGTCTAACCAAATACCAGTATTTTATAAGGAGCAACTGCCTAACGGACCTCAGCAACCCAGTTACTGGATGACATGATACCTATTCCTTTGTAAAGCTTGGGTTTTCTACGAATTATCTGTCTGTCACAAAAGCCGTCATGAAAAACTGTAATTTTCTCCAATATTTGTCATTTAGCTGTAAGACAAAGCTCTGTATTAGGACAGCAGTTATTGTGTGACCACAATCCTAAGACTGGTTGTCAGACTTTCGTGCTTGTGACTACTCGACTACTATATAAGTATGACAGCCGGGACCAACGGCATAGCATGTTTTAACAGACCTACATCATGTCCCGCACTTATCGCACACCACTAAACACAATAATTATAATATTATGTTGCAATCCTAATACGTACACTGAATTTTACACCCATTTTGGTTTGTTCTGAATGAACAACGCAAGTATGACTGTGATTTACGTAGTATTAATTATTATTGGGATAAAAATGACCTATATTGAAAATGACAGAAATCAATAAACAAACTACGTAAGTAAACGATTCTAAACAAACTACTTTTATAATATGCATTAATTCAGTTTCACATTGTATATAAGTACTGTCATAGCAAAAAATAAACATAGTATAACGGTTGGCTGCAGACACATCTACAAAAGATTACTAGAATACACATAACTCTCAAATCTCATCAACACAGTAACTACCCAATATTTTCTACTCCGTACACAGAATACCCAAAAACAAAAGGAAACTAAAATACCGTATCAGAGTGGTATTGTTATAGAAGTAGGTGTGATTACAGCGGT
Organism: Polymixis lichenea; assembly: GCA_949091785.1. NCBI lineage: Eukaryota > Metazoa > Arthropoda > Insecta > Lepidoptera > Noctuidae > Polymixis > Polymixis lichenea. The sequence goes on from OX420944.1 coordinate 807,412, forward strand.
TTAATTAAACGCAGCGATGTAATCGGGTCGTGTGCTCAGGTTTTTAGGCGACATCTGTCGGGTCTCTGGGGAATTAAGGCACCTGATAGGGTCGGTGACAGGTTTGGAGTTTTAAATTGTGTGAATTAATCCACGTGTTGAAAGCGTTGTGTAAAGTAGGGCTTTTTTACTAAACCGTTGTTTTTTTTTCGCCAAACAATGTTTTTGTTGGTGTTAGCGGATGGCTGGGACGCGTTCAGTACCCGCAGTCTTCCTGGGACTATTACCCACTGTTGCTGACCTGCGCTCCTATACTATCTCAGTCAAGGGACTCCGCTGGTGGCATACTTCACCACGCACCAGAAGGCTTATTTTGAGTACAACCCACTAGGACCTTGAGGAGACACGGGAAGCGAAGAAGAGGTGATGAAAATAATGTGCAGAATTCTGCCTCGAGTCTTATCCGCAGATACTGGCTTCTATATTGTTGTTGCCTCATCGAGCGCGACTGTGTTTCGATTGACGACGTGCCGACAAACACGCCTTTTTTACGGGCCTACATTACCTTACAGAGGTTCGCGTTCGCATTTTAAACTAAAATTATCAAAATATTAACATAAACAAAAATTTCATTTTCTAATTACGTAATTTAACGACAATCCTTACATTATTCTAAAAAATACCTTGTCAACTTACTTAGTCTTATTAGATTCAAATATGAAATCTAAGGACAAACTAAGCTATTTAAAACAAATTAGAAACAATTAACTTGGTAAACTTTTGCTACTCTTCGATACGATGAAATGGTAGCGCGCGCGTAGCAGTTCGCGCACTACAGTGCCCTAGAGCGTAGATCTCGTCGCCGACATTGATATTTTGAGGAGCTCGTGTCTACATAATAACAGCCGTATGGGTAGATCGACAGACCGCCGAGCTAGGTTGCTCCATTAAATACTGAGAACACTCCGTTATTATCTTGATCATGCAGATCAAGATCCGAAACATGTATCAGAGGTCAAGCAGTATTCAAATTTGTCAAAAACACATTGCTCAATCAATGCTCCACATTTTAAGGAGAACACCATCCTTCAGCATTGCCAAATATTATGAGGGAATCCATATACCATGAAATATCATAAGCCAAGGGGCAGAGATAACTTCTCAAAAACTGTGGCCTATAATTGGCAGACTTGAAGATTAGAGTACTCTAGGGGCAAGATTTACATCTAACCTTAGCTTCTCGGAGCATTTCCGACGTTTGGCTCCCAGACTGGACCGGGCCGGGGCTGCCTTGAAGCGGCTCTTGCCCAATCTAGGGGGGCCAAACGCCTCCTGCCGGAGGCTCTACGCGGGTGTCGTGCGGGCCATGGCCCTATACAGGGCACCGGTGTGGACGCCTACATTGAAGCGCCAACCAGCACGCTGGTTGAACGCGGCCCATAGGGTCATGGCCATCCGGATGGTACGGGGATACCGCACGATCTCCGGTGAGGCGGGGGCCTCCTTGCCGGATTACCGCCATGGGATATGGAGGCAAAGGTCCTCGCGCACACTTGGGAGTGGCGCGAGGAGGCCCAACGCCGGGTCGTAACTCCGCCGCGGGAAATCGCGGCACAGCGGACAGAGCTCCGGCGGGAGCTCCGGTGGGTGCTGGGCACGCCACCATTGCGGCGGTAAGTCCCCTCTTTGTGGAGTGGCTTGAGAGGCGGCATGGCATCCTAACCTTCCGCCTGACACAGATCCTCACCGGACACGGCTGTTTCGGGAGGTTCCTGTTTCGCATAAGGCGGGAGGAAACGCCCGGGTGTTTTCATTGCGAAGATCGCCCTGAGGACACGGTGGAGCATACGGTGGAGGTCTGCCCAGCTTGGGCGGAACACCACCCTGTCCTCGTAGAGGCGATCGGCGGCGGCGATCTCTCACGTCCGGCCCTGGTCCAAGCCACGGTACGGAGCGAGAGTGCATAGTGGCCTGTCCTCCTTCAGCGAAGCAGTGATGCTCGCAAAGAGGGAGGTGGCGCACGTGAGGGCGAGGCAGTATATGCGCCCTCATGGCCGTAGCCTTCGCAGGAGACGCCCTGGGCGTTGGGAATCCCAGGCTGATTCCCGGCTACCGTAGGCGCGGGCTTGCGGACGGCAAGATGAGATGTCAGCACCAACTGGTGGGGCCTGCAAGGGCCGATGCCTCCTGCCAGGGGTGCGGATTGTTCGAAAGAGATACCGCGGCCCCTGGTACACAAGTAACTGAGGGAACACGGGTGGGTTTTAGTTTTAGTAAAAGTCTGACACGCCCTCCTGCCCCACCCAGAGCGGGAGAAGTTATTCGATGATTCCCCACCCAAAACAAAAAAAACCTTAGCTTCTAAAATTATTAATTTATTTAATACATTAAATAAATTAATAATTTTAGAAGCTAAGGTTTACAAAATCATCACTATTTTCTTTTAAGAGATATTTCTGTCTACGAATTATAATAGTCAGACAGCAGATTTACTGTTTTGATCACTTCACAGAAACCGACCCGAGAAGACAAACCCAATCAGAATGTCCCGGAACTTCTAGTTTCAGTTTCAAATTCTGCTGAGCATAATAACTCAAAGCAAATACTATTCCCTAATGAGAACATCCAAACAATAGTTCTAGATATCTAGATTATTCCGTCTAGCCCTCGCTAATAGGGTGTTCAAATAATTTCGTTTTCTAGTTAGGCAGTTGGTACAGTTAGATAGAACAACATTTTTTGTTATACTAGCTTCTGCCCGCGTCTGCGTCCATGTGGTACTATACAGTGAAACATGACACTCGGCAATAATGTAGCTTTCTGCCAGTGAAAGAGTTTCCGAAATCAGATCAGTAGTTCCAGAGATAACCTCCTACATCCAAACTAACAAACTTTACCTTGTTATAATATTAGTGTAGAGTGTATGTACGAGACGGTACCGAAATATGGTTCAGTGTTTGGGGACAATGAGCATTGACAATGTATTATTTACAAGTACAGGATAAAATAACTGTTACATGATTTCAGCATTTTGATTCTAGGCCCCTACCTGGCATATAAATTTAGGTTATAAAAAACTTTTTAACTTAGAGGTTTATAAAGTACTTATCAATAAAAAAGCTAGATTATTTGATGGAAATTGGCTTCTAAAATCACAAGAACAGACAACCATTCGTCCGAGTCCTCTTGAATACTAACAATTTGACCGACAGTTGTTACTCATGGGCAAAACTTATACGTACCAACACAAGATCGATTACTTCGTGAACTATAATATTTTCCACAACAATACTCCTACAGCTGCAACTTCAAATAAACGCGACTAGCAGTTCTGCTCACCTAAATAAATAACTAAGTTACGTGAACCAGTCAAAACAGCCCCTAACAATAATGAACTCTGACAGATTATTCATGAAGAGAACCGTTCGGTCTGGGATAACTTAATAACTAGAGAAGTTTATTGTTACTGAGATTTGTTAGCAAATCTACGTTGACAATCATTATGATTATTTATGAACTGAAACTAGCTGTTGACCCGGAGACAGAGGATACTGAATAATTCTAGTTTCAGCCTGTATTAAAATCAAGTCAAAACTCGATAACATTTGAATTTGATAGGAGAATGATGGCCGCTTCGAGTTCGAATGACGGCGATATTACGAATATATTTTACGTAGCTATTTATTGTCACCGGTTTCTGAATTAAGAATATGAAGTTGAGAACTTGTTAAGCTCTACTTCAGCATAAATTAAGATGATTCCTGCAATGTAGCTCTAACGTTTTTTGCAATAAAGAAACACAACTTTAAAAAAAGGAAGAAAAATATTTTATTATGGCAAGCACAGCAATTACACACTATAACAAAGAAACAGGCTATTTATCTATCTTTCACCCAGCAATGTGCAGGTCACCGGCAGGCTGCATGTTGAACAAAATATAATTCGCGACCTGACAAATATGCCTTCACACAATTATAATCATTAAAATCATCAATACACCCTATAAGTTCATTTAATCTGTTGAATTACTATTTCATGAAAAAATCATTTGATGGGATTAAATGAGTTGCATTGATGATTAAAAATCTGTAAATACATCCGTGTTACGGCCGCGAATCATATTTTGTTCAACATATAGCCTGACACAGACCAGCAAATTGCAAAAAAAAGAACCTTCTAATTTCGCGGCTACCCTGGCGTTTTAGTTAGTACGTTTCATTTAGTACGTTTTTAACTTGTAATTCTGAATTCAGAACCTTCCAAGAAACCTCCAAACTACCCAATAGTTTAGTAGCTAAAAAGACGCCTACTTAATTCGTTTTCTGCAGAGAACTACTAAAAATATTGGTCTTTTGAAGTATCCTTCCCGAAGCCTGAAACCATACTACAGCTACACGAAGTACATTTAATCGACTGTAGATTGGAGTGTACATAGCCTGAAGATAAATAACAAGGTAAATAACACAATTGCCTACCCGTGCGAGCTAAGTAAATGTTTGTAGATAATAGCGACCTCCTCGATGTAGGCAGGGTACACACTTGTTTTTAGAACAGAGTGTAATGTATCGAGTTTGTCGTGTACCGGGGTTAATGATGCCGGAGATCGCTGATATAGGATTAGAATTTCTAATCTGCCTGTAGGGTGTGATGTGATAATAATGACAAGGAATTTAATTTATTCTGGCATTGGTACAAAATATACAGGGTGGCAGGGAAGTCGACGCGTAACCTGTTATGAATGAAAAAAATATTAAATGAAAAAATAATAGCTGTGCCTTACATATTGTTCCGTGTGGTGCCAGACGTAAAAGAATAACACCATCCCATTTCTTCCCATGGGTATCGTAGAAGGCGACTAAGGGACTTACTAAAGAATGGGCAGCAGCGTTCTCCTATGTATTTGACCACCACACTGCGATCGCCAACCCGCCTGCCAAGCGTGGCGATTATGGGAAATCCCCCCTTTTGGGGGAGGCTTATGTCCAGCAGTCGAAGTTTTTCGGCTGATGATGACATATTGAACACGTCGGTACTGCATTTTCAAACATTTCTACGCTAGGGGTTCTAGAATTATGTGCTTAATTCATGCATACAGTTTGCGCGTCGATATCAGTGCCAACCTGTTTTTTCAATTAGATAGATTCGAATGTTTTTAAGAGAAAAATGAAAAGAGGGGAGGCTCTCAAACAGAAAGCTACTTCGTGAAAATAATATGAGCTGATTACCTTTGAAAAGCTCTAAATAAATTATAGTGGAATCTATCCCTATTAAATGGGACTTAAACATAATTGGCGAAATGTGGATATACTATAGGTACGCCTTTGCTCAACTCTTCCGGGAAACAAGGAGTGATGTTATGTTAAGAATCGTTATTTCTCATAACGCATAAGATTTACACGGCTACTCACTTACATTGGAAACTTAAATCTAACCATATTTAATAAGTAAATAGAGTAAATAGGTAGGTCGGATGACATTTCTTTTAATGGAAGTCCTAGAATTTGACAGCGTTCACTTGGCCATTAGCAGCGCAGACAATAGTCAAGACTTCACCAAAGCTGTATGAGCCCCTGGTAACCTTATGCAAGACCGCTTAGCCAGAAAATCAAAATCAATAGACATTTATTAAAACTAGGCTGAGAGTCAGCACTTTTGAATGTAAAAATGACAAAAGGCAGTCACCTTAACGCCCGCCTTTCTCCGGATCTGGGACACTTGCGCGAAAGACGTTTGCGCGAAAGACAGTTGCGCGAATCCACATGCGCGAACGGACAGTTGCGCGAAAAACGCGGTAAAAAAATTGAAAGAAAGAAAAAAATGTGCTGTTAAAAAACTACGACGATCACTATTAACGTCTAATTGGACTGCTTATTTCCAATCTGCCACGCCCCTACCCAACCCTTTGATAGAATACAGGCGTGATGTTATGAAGAAATTTCATTTCCGCAACTTTTTCGCGCAACTGTCCGTTCGCGGAAGTGTCTTTCGGGCAAGTGTCCTGATACCCCCTTCACCACTTCCTAGTGCTTTCGCTGGGAAGAAGTGGCGCAACAAACTGCCCAGCAGTATAGTTGTTGGTTCAGATAAACTTGATTCGATACAATAGTGAGTCTTACTTCCGTATACACAGTACTATAGAGGGTACAATTAAACTAGCAAGAAAAACTCCTCCCTATGATGAGAATCGATATCTATTCAAACAAAAAACTTTAAAATTAAAAAATGAAACCGCCGAAAAAACTGAAAATCAAAAAATAATAAGTTCGGAAGGCGGTGACATAAAATTTAAAAAAAACATATCCAAAGTCAACGACTTCCGAGCTTAGTTATTAAGGTTAAACAAAAAAGGTTTATTATTTTTTGTTTTTCAGTTTTTTCGGCGGTTAAATTTTTTTGTTAAAAAGTTATTATTTTATAATTTTTTGTGGCTATAATCTACTAATTACTACATGCTTAATTTTTTATTACTTTTTGTAATACACAACTCGGCATTAAAATCTATGAGTGAACAATCAATCATCCCCTGTTTTTCTACCCTTAGGGTTAGAATCTTTTTTCCCATATAGGGACCAACTTTGGGGTAAACCCTTTCCAATAAATAAATAATAATGATCAAAATCGGACTACTCTGTAAAAAGATATGCGTGGTCATACATTTAAAAAAAATACGCGTCGACTTGCAGCCTCCTCCGTTTTTTCGTCGGTTAAAAAGACAATCAAGTAGTGGTACTCACAAGCAAACTTTAAGTGGACTGGATACCCGAGCACCAGGCCTGCATGGTGCCGCACGGTGCACTGGTACACGCCCTCGGAACTGCCATCCTTCTTCCTCGACACTTCGAGGGTACCGTTGCTTAGTACCCTGGAACAAAACAACATGGTTACATCATGACATAATAATTACTATTTATCTTCTTGCTGGGTTTTTCTTAAAGTACACGATGAATTTATTTGCGTGCTGCCTAAATTGGTCTGACGTTAAGACAACCCTGGTTCTTTACCAATTTTGTAGTTAACATTTTGCATCGGGACGTTCGGCGTTCTATTTAAGTGGAGGACCCTGAGTCCTAGCCTCCGCCAAAACTGTTGCTTAGCTCCAACGAACATCGGTATTTAGGCAATTATTGCGACTTCATAACAAAACATTTATTCGTGTTCTGCTTGACTCATCATCATATCACCCGGAGAACATCCACTCACAGACATACGCCACCTCCAAGCATGGCTCCTACGACCGTCCCTACGCTGCTTGCGGCGAGGTCGACGCTTTGCTCTATCCTCATTTCAGGCGAAGGTCCTAACGTCCTCTACTGGACATCCCAAGCCACATACATGGACTCTCCCAAGCGTCGCGTCGCCTCATTGTCGTTTTGCGTACAGCTGCTTAAAACAAGTTTTAATTTCTAATCTTCCCCAAACTCACCGTTTAACCTCCTCTTCGCCTTTCCTCCAGGTGTAGGGCTTCGGTCGCGGCTTGTCGTCGGCCTCCAGTGGCGGCGGGGGGCGTCGGGCCGGGATCCGGTCTGCATCTGGCACCGCACACGGCACGGACGCGCGCGGTGACGACAACCACGTTATCGGGACATCTGGTGAAGAAGGGGCGGTTGAGACGGTGGATCTGGGGTTGAAAGTCATTTTTGGGGCTTGCTATCTAATCTTCGCACAGAAAGCATACCTACCTACTAAGTAAATAAAGTGTAAATAAGGCAAGCCACAAAATTGCAAATTTGGGTTGTGAAAATAATATTAGAATTAGTTCAAGGTCATATTTTAACATAAAATTATGCATCAAAAGATATTATCTCAATGTGGGTATAATTATATTATAATCTTACACGCTTATATTTGGAAAACAGTGGGAATTTCACTGATTCATTTTCACCCAAAACAGCTGAAATAACAGTGATTTACCTAAAATTATACAACAATAATGTTTTTACATCGAGACTGTATTGTCTTATCATAACAATCTATATAGGTAGGTAGGTACCTAACAAAATTTTTTACAAATCACGAGCGATAACATAGCGTTTTTGTAATAACAGTAAAAAAGATATTAAAAATTACATGCGTAAAATAAAGATAAACTAACCTTTGTCCTATATTTTGAATCCTTTGCACTCGACGAACTTAAACGAAGTAAAGTAAGTATAATAATGTTACTATAACTTACCCATGTGAAGTTAGACGCAGGATCAGTTGGTGAATGACAAGCTAGGAGTGAAGGATGAAAAAGGAATAGAAGCCGTGTCTTACCATCGATGAACATCCAGCGGTAGAGATTGCAAAGATAACCTAACGGGGAAAGGGTAGCCCGCGAAATACAAATTTTTACAAGTTTTTTGCTATTTGTTGGTTTCGCGACCGTAACACGATGTATTTACAAAATTATTATCATTATAATCATCAATACAACTCTCATTGAATGGCTTTTTCATGAAATAGTGGTACAAAAGAACTGTTCCTTGTAGTTTAGCAGAAAATGTGTTCAGTGAACAAATAAATAACATAAATGTACCCGAGCTCACCGAAAATATAATTAATACAGTTTTTTGAACCCACTTTTATAGTCAGATTTCCAATTTCAATTAATTCTAGGAATTTTATTATTAAGAAAATTTGCAAAACAGAAGCTCGGCTGTTATTAAATAAACCAATTAGGCTATAGTTGTTGGTGAAAAGTAAAATAACAACGTTTACTGTTACTGAATCTATTAATGGTAAAACTAATAGTAAAGGGTAGACCACACAAACAGAGGAAATTGTCCGAGAATTAGTTGGTAACTCTATCCAAGTTTATGGTAAACGGTTTGAAATTGAGCAAAATTGTTTGTTAAGGCAAATTTTACATTAAACCTTTAGATATAATATTACAATAGTTTTTCTATAATTTCTTAGTAGCTGCCTGTTGACTTGTTTTGTACCCGGTGGATGGCAATAGGCTTCTATTAGCGAAATCTGGGTGTACATGCTAAGGTATACCTCTGCCTTACCATTCGGGGAATTACAGGCGTGATGTTATGTTATATTACAATGGAACGAGCATGATAATAGCCATTATAAATATAATTATTCAGATTAGTTTGAAGAATAATAGGTATTCTTTTCTGATCCTGGTTGTACTTTGTTTACGTACCATTTTCGTCGACTACAACAACTCTACAACACAAAACAATGGAAATAAGGTTCTTAATCAAAAAGGTTTACATTATGTTATATTACAATAGAATGATCATGATAAAAACAACTGAAATAATACAGTTAATTGGGAGAATAATAGGTATTCTTTTCTGATCCTGGTTGTATTATGTATACGTAGCATTTTCTTCGACTAGGTACAACAAAAAACAATAGAAAGGAAATCCTTCATCAAAAAGGTTTCCAGAAAAGTTTATAAATGTAACATGAATTTAACCCAAATTCTGTCAAAAAGTACCCGTGACTGTTACCGTAATGAGTTTTGGTCCTAAAGGAAATTGGGCATTTAGCCTCTGGGCTTCGTAAAGAGCTTGTTTAAATTCTTTCTACTCACACAATGTTTGAATACAACCTTTGTACTACTTGACAATTCATTTATTTTTATAACAAATGCAAGAATTACGTTAGAAAATTAATTGTTTTCATTTTGGGAAGTTTATAAAGGAGCGCAGTGAAGGGTTTGATGGAAAAACGTTGACTTTTGTGAACAATCGTGGCGATGTTAACAGAAGAGATCCATGTTACAAGAATAATGTTTATTTAGATGTAGAAGTAGAGAAAAACAATTATACTAATATCTCAATGTTTGCAAGAATAGACCTATAGCCTATAAGTAATTAAATGCTTTTTATAAAGGCAAATGAAAGAAAAATATCAATTATATTGGATTCGGTGAAGTGGTGCAAGCAGATGCAGATCATGTTGATAAAATTATTAATATACATACTATCAAAGAAAAGATTTTAAAAAAATGTTAGAATAATAGATTTGTATATCGTGCAGGTCCAAAGGCTGGGATTGTTACAATCTACAAAGATACTATAACAATTCGAATATACGACGAAGATCATCATCGTTCTGCCCTTATACCAAGTTTTTTTCTTCCATGCTCTCCTATCAGCCGTAACGATATCATTCACGATATCCTTCTCTTTCATATAATTCCTCACACAATCCATCCATTTTTTTCTTTAGCCGTCATCTCCCTCTCCATCCATCAACATTTATATCTCTTTACTGTTTTATTTATATTCGTTTCTTTCCTCCTCATCACCATCATGTTTTCTGTCTCTATAAAGATACTAAGTCAAAACTAGGCAATCTAAATCGAAGGGTTCAAGGAACTGATTCCTCATTCTCACGGACTGTAAGTAGCATACCAGAACGCCTTCAGTAATATATAGAAATTCTCGAAACAGAGAAATTACAATAAACTCGTGTTTTGTAATCTACACGACATCTTCAGGTGTTATGTATTCAGTGGGAGACGAGTTCAAAGGAACTGCTCGTTGAGTCTGTATTGGTATCAAGTTTTAAGAACTGACGCTTGTAAATGATTGTTCTTAGCTCTTTGTGGGTCGATATTATCTGCATATTTCTTATTCTTGCTATCATGTTCCGAAAGGCTACAAGAGGGTTTAATTGGGAAATAACGGGATTCCCATTGTACAAAGTGTAGTCAAATTCAAAAACTTCAACAGAATTTTCTTCTCCGTTTCATTCTCAGTATCAGGCTTCTTCCTAAAAAGCTTGATTCTGAGAATGTTTGAGGCCTAAATTACTAAGATTTTACTACAAGTTTTGGCTTGTGTATTTGAAACGTTTTAAGTAATTTAATTTCCTTCTTGGGGCTGAAATACGAAGAACTGTAATTAATTTTTCAGACAATACTGTTATTATGTACGACTTAATTACTTTCAATAAATAAGATGAAAATTAATTTCCTCGTGGAATTAACAGAAACGTGAAATTAAAAATTGTAACTAAAGTAGTAAATACCATAACAATACATATATCACGACCACCATAACATGAATTTCACCTTGGAATGTATTTGGGGTTACAAAAGAAACACTGAATCGCCTCAAGAAAAGATGCTGCAATGTTTCACGGGGACACGGAAGTGTCACATCGCATTATGATTTCTACTATCGTTAATAAATTTTCAGTTACTATTTCAGTTGAGTGTGTCACCAATGATACCATAAAACAAAACTGTTAGACTGCATACTAGTAACTGTTTTCGCCTTTTATAAAGTAGGTACCTAAGTACACCATTATTCGCTTAGCGCCATTACCCAGTCCATTTACTTAATTCGACAAAATCCCATTCACATGATAAACCAAAACAAACATAAACCTATCAATTTAAAAAAACTCCGAATACCTTTCTCAACAAAGCAATTTATTACCACAATTACGTCACGTATCATGTCAATTTGTAGATAAAATTCAGCGGCCATTTCTCGCGCCATTTATTATTAATATTGTAGTTCCGAAATACGCTACCCGGTGGCGCTTTGCGCTACCACTGCGCAGGTCAAGGTTATCTAACGCTGTCTTTGTCACACACCCTTGTTTTGAGCTCTACCTCGCTCGCAAGCACGCGGTCCACGTGATGAGTACGTCCGTATTTTGTTTCGGATGTTGCCACTTTTTTTTGCTTAGATTGTGGGAAAATTGTTCTTTTTTCTGTTAATTATCTTTGCGTAAAGTTAAAACGACCGAAATCGATATAGCATCGTTTCACCATCGAATATTAGTACCAACGGTAACCTACCAGTTCATGTTTACCGTTAAAAATAACCGTTATAGTATTATTTGCCCGTGTGTAATACTTTAACTTATTATCAGAAATTCAGAATCGGTATTAGGTAATAAGTTGCTTGATGACAACCTATTACGTCGTTAATTAATTTGTTTGATTGACAATTTTATAATTCTCAATTAATCATGACTAGTAGTAAAATATCAGATAACAATGAAATATTTTTGTTGACTTTTCCTCACTAATTATTAATTAAGAAGTAATACTTTTCTCATTATCAGTCTTAATTAAGTTAAGAATGTTGTTGAAGTTGATCGTAATTATCAGATAAATTATACTTTCATAAAATTAAATAAACAAACTGTTCTACGAAGAATGAAAGTAAAATGAAAGTTATTTTATTAGAGTCTGTATTAGTAACATAATCATTGTACCTACAGTTATCATGGCCAAGGTCTAACTTTATCATAAAACATTTGTGGACTTTTGAAACCTGGTCTGGTATACCCCACAATTCCACACTAATGTCCCTCTGATTACTTCACTGCTCCATTCCGGACTTTATTTACAGAGCATCACGTTTCATTATCGTTTGATAATCTTGTTTGACGCACACATGTATACCGAACTGCGCGTATTTTTTCTGCTAGCTAAATTTCGACTTTGGTTTGTTGGTGTAAAAGTTGTTTATCGCTTGTGCGGTTTATTGTTTATATGTGAATGTTACTCCAAATTTTTATGGCATGTAGTAAAGAGTTTTTTTTTTTTTTTATATATACGTCTGTAGTATTGAGTGAATGCGGAATAGTAACGCTTTTCACAGTATTATTCTATTTTTTTTCTAGTTTGTGTATTTTTCGAGGTTGTTCCACGAATAAGAATGTTGTAGGAATTAATTTTTACGGCTCTTCACTTGGATTAGGGTTAGAAGAACCTACATATTTAGTGTATAACTAAGTAGGTACTATTTACCGACTAGAGTGTCTTTTGAAGGAAAATTTTCAGTCATCTTTATTTTTCTTTGTTCTCGGCAAATACCTATTAAAAGTTGGTCTAGTTGTATAATTATGTTATACAAATAACTTAATTGAATTTTGAATTGGATATAGATCCATAGAATATAAGACTTGCTGCTCATAATACAAATGAATTGGGACTAGGAGAAGAGCATGATGGTTTTCTTAGAAAAAATGTGATGTCCTTGTCATTCTGTAATCACCAATATCTAACCCTGCCGACTTTGATAATTATGCCAAAATATTCGGGTGATTCGATAGATTGCTCTTGAAACGGTGAAGGAAAACATCGTGAGGAAACCAGCATGTCCTAGAACCAACAGTTCGAAGACATGTGACAGCTACCAGCCCGCACTGTGCCCCACTGTGCCCCACTCCGACCCACTCCCTCTCACCGAGAGGATGTCTGTGTCCCAGCAGTGGGAACATTGTAGGCTGGTTATCTATTCCGGTGATTGCTTAGCCAATACTTAACAAATAAGTAGTAGGTATTCAATAATGACCTTTCCTACCTACCTACTAATATTAAATTAAAAAAAAAGAAAAAAAGTCCCGACGAATTGAGAACCTCCTTCGTTTTGAAATTGGTTAAAAAGACGTGAAATTAGTAGTTTGTACCTATGTGGGGGGTTTATCTTCAGAACTACTGATCCGTTTCCAAAAAGTCTTTCACTAATGGGAAGCTAGAGTATTACCGAGGGTCATCTCTACATCTATCCAAATAAATAAAATTGAAATGTCTGTTTGTAATGTCAAAGTAACAGCTTCTTACTAAATGCAAATATGCACGGTCCTTGTACCACAAAAAACATATTTGATATTTTGTCTGTCTATCTGTTTGTTTCGGCTAATATCCGAAACGCCTGGACTAATTTTGACGAGACTTTAACTGGTAGATGTTATAAGGAGTAACATAGGCTGTCTGTTCCGGTATGACGTCCCCTTAGGATGGTATCATTTAGCTAGTAGAATATAATATTGTATGTTTTAACAAGAAATTCCTCGCGGAAGAAGTCGTGAGCAGAAACTAATGAGCGTATAAAGACGTAAAAGTAGATAATGATAAAAGAAATATGAAAATAAAAGAAGCTAGTTTAACACAATGTTCCCCAACAGGAGGCTTAACATGAACATGCAATAAAGAATAGATAAAGGTTCCTTCATGGCTCCCAACAGGCTTCCTCTATCATGCACGAGAGAAATATGTGTCAAAATAAAAATACATTATTCTTCCATGTTGTAGTAACTGCCCCGTAACTTGGCGGTGGAGGTCAGATAGGCAGTCGCTACATGTAAAGAACTGGTATTCAGCTTCATCTGGTTAGACTGGAAGCCGACCTCAACTTAGTGTAACCGTCGTCTGCTGAACGAATCTGAATATACGTTTCCCCTTGACAGATCATTGTGCTTCAGGAAAGCTACAAGTAACAGTATCGGTAAGCTAATTAGAAACCTTCATACAAATAAAGCTCCAGGAGTAGATAACATTAGGTGTATTGATATAAAATCTATCTGTGACAAGATGGCAGGCGTTATTGCCAATTTGATCAACTCTAGTGTCAAACAAGGAAAGTACCCGGAAGTATTAAAAACTGGTATAGTGCGCCCAATACATAAAAAAGGAAGTCTGGCCAACTATGAAAATTATAGACCGATCACTGTTCTACCCGTTATCGACAAAATAGTAGAAAAGTATATCTGTAATCACATTCAAGACTTCTACGCAAAAAATGATGTGTTATCCAGCACACAATACGGTTTTCAACCCAATAAGTCCACCTCACAGCTGTTATCTAAGTTCACAGATGAGGTCAACGAATCCCTTAATGATAAAAATAATGTAATTTTACTATTTATCGATTTCAGTAAGGCGTTCGATACGCTTAGGCATGACACTTTGCTGACAAAATTAAATAACTCTGGAGTTCGAGGACCAATACTTAAATGGTGTGAGGACTATCTTAATAACCGTAAATACAATGTCAAAATATGCAATGAAATCAGTGACGCCATTGAAGTCACCGAAGGGACAGCCCAAGGTTCAGTACTTGGACCCCTACACTATCTGACATATGTTAACGATATGGAACATGTGGTCAAACACTGTTCTGTTTATCAATATGCAGATGACACGTGTCTTGTAGCTTCCCACAGGGATGTAAAAGTAGCAGCTCAATGGTTACAGGAAGATTTTATTCAAGTCTCCAAATGGGCACATGATGCTGGCCTGATTCTCAACGCAAGTAAAACCAAAATCATTCATGTCCACTCTAGTCACCTAAAGCAGATTACTTCTTTTAAGATAATCGCACATGGTCACAGTTGTCTTCACTCCACTATGTCAGGTATATGTCGATGTGAGGCAATTGACCAAGTAACGCACCACACCTATCTTGGATTAGTCGTGGACAATCGCTTCAGCTGGACTTTTCACGTGGACTCAGTCTGTGACAAGTTGCGGGCTATACTGGCAAAGTTCTACATTTTAAAACCTAAAGTACCTTTCAAATTGCTTCTCAACATGTACATTGCCTTAGCAGAATCAATTATAGCATACGGACTTACGAGCTACGGGCGTACATTTAAAACATATTCTGACAAAATTTCCAATCTACAAGTAAGACTATTAAAACTGATCGTACCCAGAAAAATAAAACACAAATATAAAGAGAACGTTATAGAACTATTTAAATATTGTAAAATTTTGCCAGTTCAGACCAGACTCAAAATGGCCCTCTTGATTGAGCAATTTAATAACAAAAGCACTCAAATACCTATATCACATAAAATAATCACAAGAAGTATCACCCAAAATAAATTAACAATACCTCAGGTTAGAAATTATTATGGCAGGCGAACAGTAAAATTTTTAATTCCCACCATAATGAATGAAATACCCAAGTCTATTAAAACCGATATAAACCTTAAAAACTATAAGCAAAGATACAAAAAATACTATTATAACTACATATTAAACACATAAGTAACATAGTCTACAAAAAAAAAAAAATATCCCTGAACAAAAATAAAAGCAACCTGTATAGGAATCTTGAGATTGACTAGAACTGTTATTTTTTGAGCAAATTCTATAAACATTGCATGTGACTCACTTAGGTAGGGTACTTACTGATAGATGTTTACGGCTATCGTAGTTTCGCGTGGTTACGTGCATATTATTTTGGATGTACCTACATTATTTAATTATTACTTTAACCCATTAGTGATTAAGCGGTGTTATCTATTTAGTGAATGTGAGTATCAATACAAACCATCTCTGGTTTAATGATACAAATTAACGAAATTGTATTAAGACAATACCTACGAATAAAAAAATAAAAAAAAATGCAACGTGATATCAAAAGAATTTAGAGCATGTCATGCACATGGCGTCCGGTTTTTCGTAGAAACGGTCAAAATTAGGTGAATGAGGTGGTAATATATCTAATTTTGGACCGTTCCTACCAACGGATTACCAACTTGTGCAAGTTTCCGATTTCATCCTGTATATTTGGTCCACATAAAAATCCTTTATTATAACAAAGAATAATATCTAAGTTAAAAAAAAAAACTCTTTGCAGAAAATATTTTCCAGTCCCCGACCAAAATAACGTCCCAATTTAACTTAGCTCATGAAAGAGGTATCTTCTAAAACTTGTGGCAAATTTTCAGCTCTGCAAAACCATTTACTGAGTAAATACTCTCCGCATAATTAAATTGTCACTGTGGAACATATTTTTCAGATTAAAATTAGTTAGATATTGTCTAAGAAAAAAAAAAAAAAAAAAAAAAAAAAAAAAAAAAAAAAAAAAATAGTTGGGAAAAGGCGAGGCGATTGTGGCAGGGGATGCCGTCTTAAAGTTGCCAACAAAACATAGCACTCTTAACACCACCAAGTAATCAATATTGTCTTTCACTGCTTTAAATCTCCAAGGAAACAACCACGAGCACCACTCACAACAAAGGAAGGATTTAGTAGAAAGGCACTAGCCAATAACAGTATAACATAACATCACGCCTGTCTGCCCCGAAGGGTTGGGCAGAGGTGTTCCTATTACACCCACATTTCAAAAGTTAAAACCCTAAAACAGCCACATCAGCCACCATTTCTCCAGACACACCAGCATTCAAAAAGTATCAGATCCATTCAAAGGCAAATAATTCAATGGCTCCTAAACTAGGCCTGAGTTGTTAGGACTGAAAACAAGAAAGAACTGTCACACACCAAAGTCTCGCTGATATATTCAGCATCTGCACCTGGAGTGAAACAGACGCAAAAAGTTTAAAGCACACTTCGCTTAACTATACCTACTTACTAATATTATCAAGAGGTAAAAGCTGTACGTTTGTATGTAGTTAATCTTCGGAACTCCTGACCCTCATTGACTAACACACAATCAACCATAATCCGCATCATTTTGAAGGATTGCTCATCCATTGCTGTGCAGTGCTGCTGGGGAGTTTGTTGCGCCACTTCTTCTTCCCAGCTAAAGCATTAGAAAGTGGTGAAGGGCGGGCGTTTTGGGGGACTGTCTTATGTAATTTTGACGTTCGAAAGTGCTGATTCTCAGCCTAATTTGAATAAATGACTTGATTTTGATTGCTAAATAACGCAATGAATGTTGTGTAACTGTCAAAATGATAGTAATTCCTGCTGTTAGTGTGTTTCGGAAGTATCAGCAGATTCCGAAAGAAATAACTAGCTAATGGGAAGCCTCACTATTGCCAAGTGTCATATGATCTATTTTATGTTAAAACAAGTTTCACGCGGCCGAAGCTGCGGCAAGAAGCTAGTTGTATGATACAATGCCAGCACTATTATCATTTTGTAAAGTCAGCATATAAGGCTATAATTTGAGGAAAATGTACATCCAACAAAAAAAGTCTTTCACTGAATAAAAATAATATCACAAGGATTTCTTCCTTTACGTTTAGATTGTAACAATAGAAATATAGAGATGATAAAAATGCTGTTTATCTCAAATCTTGGTTTTATTTAGTAAACTAGTGTATTGTAGTGACTAAATCACAACAGTCAACTAAATAGATGATGGGCTCGTTAGTTTCTTTGTTATGAAAAATGAGGGTAGACAGAAATAATAGTTATCTCAAGATTTTATATTGTCTAGGCTGTAACTTTGAACAGACCACAGTTTTATAAGTCATGTTCTTTGTATTCGGGCAGAAAAAAAAGGAAAAATATATATGTATATAGCTTCCCTTTTCTTTAGAATTGTCACAGCTCGTAAAATGATGAATGGACACATTGCCTTGCCACGTACATACATCTTTAATAACTATTGATCCAAGGCAATCACCTGCTTCATCAAGAACCTTCGGTATTTATTTCCAAGCATTGGCTTCCAAATTATGACCAACTTCATGACGTATACAGTAGGCTGTATCTAATTAATTGGAAATTGCCAAATTGATCACGATTAGCATCATCGCGTTAGATGAACAGCAGGTCTAGACAAAACACATTTCTGTTAGCGTTCACGCCAAACGCTACGCCAAAATGTACGGGAATGACATTGCCTGCGGAAAGATTACGTCGTGTCCTTTCCGCAGGTCATTGTCATGTGTGTCAATGTCATTCCCATACATTTTGGCGTAGCGTTTGGCGTGAACGCTAACAGAAATGTGCTTTGTCTCAGGGCCGTGATTACTAAGGTAGTCTGTCCCCGTAATTAGTTCAACCGCTATACCATTACAGCACGTTAAGCCGTTGGTCCCGACTGTCACCCGCGGGTCTTTGACAGTCGCTCCATGTGAAATACTGGTATCTAGATGCATCCGGTTAGACTGGCAGCCGACCTCAACATAGTTGGGAAAAGGCTAGGCAGAAGACATACATTGAAATAAATATAGGGAAACCACAAATGATTTTTTGCCATAGAATCAAATTCCTACAATCACAATTCTAAGCCAGAAATTCCTCACAAAAAATCTCCTTTTCAACCACTATCCTCGTCTGTACACATTCACATCACGAACACGCGTTATTGTAACTTCCCGGCATCGAACGTGCTCACAACTCACCGACATAACGCCGTGCTCACACGTGCGCAGCACTTACACAACTTACCCACGATCAAAATTACAAGCCCCTATATTGTCATCAACTAATAAAAGTTCCACAGGATAAAAAGAACAAAGTTAGTCTTTCGGGCTAGATTGTCATATTCGAGTCACGGTTGCTGAAGATTGCAAGTTTCGAAGACGTGTTTAGAAGTTTACCAACATGTTGAGTAGTGAGCTACTGTGCTACTAGCTCAATAAGTTACTAAGATACAATGCTTTTCTTTGATATGAGAAAGAATGGTAATTGCAACAATCTATACCACTCCGACTTCACTGATCAAATTGTGTCGAGCGTAAAAGTATCAATATCAAAGAGAGACCGAGTCTACACGATTTTTTTGCTTTATTGCTAGATTGTTGCTTTATTGAACATCAGCTGAACGAAACAAGTGATATTTATTATAGCTTTTGGTTTTACTCCTGTGGAATACCGAAGAATACTTCGGGAAAGATATGGTCTATGTGATAGGAGGCAAGATGTTATTGGAAAATTGCTTACCAAGTATACAATACGAACACCATAACAGTACATTGCAGATCAACATGATATTTGTAAAACACGTAACATATTATTGCTTCTGTCTAAAATTTTCACCATGGTCAATTTCATTGCCAGTCACAGCTCTCATAGCACATGTTTAAAGCACAACACTGCACCCACTTCAAAGTTTAAACTGACCGTAATAATATTTTTTCATTTTTTTTCTTAGCATATCGATTTAGCACAAAATTCACTCTTCTAATACATAATATTAAATAATATAAAAATCACGTCACAATAAAATTATGATCACTTTCGCTGTCCCACATAAGGTTACTTCACCCTGTCATCTAACTCGCGCAACTATCTTAATTCACTGACCGTACACTTCTCGCGTCTGAACCCGCCGTACTTGGCTGCGATAGGCTACACAGCAAGGCGGCAAGTCGTCGGGGTTGGTCAAACTCGGTCAAGGTCCGTACCGGCTTATTCGGGGGACAATTGCGTTAAGCACTCTGATAAAATTCCCCCATTTCCTAAAACGTAACGGTTGGGGATAAATAAATTAGGCCTATCTGTGACCTTGTGTTGGGTTAGTAGGACTAGATATTATGGAAGTTTCCAGTGTGATACGTGGGACCTAGGAAGGCTTTTTACCCGAATGTGGCTTGAAGGAATTTATTTCTCGCAGTGGACGTCTTTCGGCAGAAAATAATGATGATTATGTATTTCGTGTCCTGCACCCTATGCATAAATCAATAATCTGAATAATTTTTAAAGATATTGCTAATCCATTCTCCGTATGTTAATAAATGATCTGCCCTAGAAACGTAAACAACGCAATGAATGTTGTTGAACTGACAAAATGGAACCCATTCCTGCTATTAGTGTTGCACACTTACCCCGCTGCAGTGCTATGCACTTTATATTTTGACAATTCAACACATTCATAGCGTTGATCAAGCTGTTGAGATGCCAGATTTTAAATTGGTGAATAGAAATGAAAATTGCTGAAAGATTTGAAAACAAACATTATCGTATTGCCAAAATGAATGTTTTGTAAGTAATTTTGTTACAACACAATAGGGTTGCCTGCTTCAAAACTTCGTTTCTCTCGAAATTTTATTTAACGGTTTAAACGGATTAGGATACAATTTCACAGAAGAAAAGAAGGCATTTGTTTTTAAATAAAATTTGTTTTAATAGCTCAAGTAACTACTTGAGCAAATAAAAATAAAAGCGTTCTTTTAAATACTAACAGTTTCTTAAAGTTCCCATATGAATAAAAAAGTTTTACTTAGCATTTTCCTGTTACAAAAAAGAATAGTTAATTCAGAAAATGACCGCCACATTGACGCCCAAAAAATCCCACTGAATTTCCTTGACTAATTCTGATTAATTAAACAATAAGGGTGTTGCCATGGCACCCCATGGACTGTGTGAGACAAAGACAGCAACACCATTAGATAAACGAACAGGCTGCGTCTGCTCTCTGCCCTTAACCTTTCAGATGAGATGTAGGGTCTTGTTGTTGTGCCCAGTACGATTCAAACATCTGCGATAAACAATACTAACTGTATTATTTTGGAGGTCATTGCGGATCGCTATCTGGGGGCTGTTTTTGTATATGTTGGTTATACTGTCAATGACAGTTGAGTTGATTTATGATGAAATTATGGAAATTAAGTAGGCGCCTTAAGAGATATAAAACTTTTGATAGAATTGTGTCTTTGGAATGTTCTGTTTGATTAAATGTATAGAAAATTACTTGAAAGACAACACGAACATACAATCTTAATCTGACGTTATATTAAACTTTCACTTGAACTGACATACTCGTAGGTGTAACTTTGACATCAATTAATTAATTTGTTAATTAAAAATCCACTTATTTATTGTTGCTCACTTTATTTTTTTCAAACATATGCAGCAATATTCCAGATTGAAAGTAGCGGTGGGCGATTATGAATTATTTTGATAATCGAATTACTTAGTAATTCTAATGTTGATAATTGATTACGAAATTAGTAACTAATATATTATTTTCATAATCGAATGACGTTACTAATTTACTACTACTAATCGTGTTGTAAAAAAGTCGAGAGACTCGAGAGTAGCGGTGGGCGATTATGAGCTGTTAGCTGTTATGCATCGATTCGCGACCGCGACTACTAACTAAATTAGTAATTACTAACTTGTTATAATCGAGATATTTCGAGACATCTTCATAGTCGAATGATTTCAGTAGTATTTCTCATAATCAGCCACCGCTAATAGAAAGCATGTAACACAATTAGGGTGCAGAATGAGTCTACCAACATTACATAAGCCTGGCATTGGGTACTTGAGTGGCACTAACATTGACCATCTAACATCCTTCTACTGTGTAACATTAACAATATTGTTTCCACAGCACAACTAAGTATTGTTTGATGGGATAAAACGAAATCCATCGTTACTGATCATTTCGTACATGATCCTATCAATTCAAAACCTCTAACACTGCCCTTAACACCTAGTCTGTACAACAAAGCACTAATTGTAATTAAAACAACACTATACTAACTTCTTAAATACCCTCTTTTACGGTATTAATTCTATTTACCAGTTTAACCCTTTACGTTGTGGTCAAAGCTGTAACACGGAGAGTTTGTAACAAATTGTTGGACATTTCATTTAGTTTAGTTTTCAAAGGCAGGAAAGGCACTCATCCTCATCATTGGCATGTTACATAAATGCCAATAGGCTCCCCATACCTTTCTTTTTATTATTATTGCAACTATGGATGGGTATTCTAGGACCACAATGTTAAAATCATTATGGGGATTTTTAAATTGCGTCATAATTAGTCCAGTGTTTTAATTTATTTGTGAAAATCTTTTACAAAATGATATATTGAAATTACACTTGCATTCAAAACATTTTGAACATCTTTCAAAAGGCCTGCTTTCGGTACTTATTTTTATTTTATTTTTTTGCGATAAGGGAGAGGAACACCGAATTCCCCAGCAGGCAATAAAATTATTTACAAACTGTGCGCTTAGGTATTATTATAATATCTAGAGCTAGTCGCAGTCCTCCGTGGGACCAAAGCTGACCCTAACGATAAAGTTCCCGCTATCATAGTGGAAACGGATTAATAACCACCAAGTCAACCCTTTTGGTGAACTGGCACAAAAAAAAAACTCAATTAAAAAGTCATGAACTCATGACCTATTCAACTCAATTCAGTTGTTATCTCCCGATATTGTACCAAATAAACACAATACCATACTACCCCCATTTGCCTGAAATACTGACCCAACCCTCTCACACCGCAAAAACGACGAAGCGCAAATTCATGTCATAATACATTCTCCAACCAATGCAAGTTGCAGACCTAACAAGCTAACTCGTTCAATAAATTCTTCGACCAGCCGGTCCCGGGGAGAGGGAGACAAAAGATCTGTGGATGGCGGAGTAAGGAGTACAGCAACGCTGACCTACATCAATAAGTGGACATTTCGCACAGCGGAAGGAATGCTGCAGGCTTTGAACGTGAGCGTGGGGTATGTGTTTATGTGTGTGTATCTTTGGTATTTTGTGGCTATTTGGTCATAGGTTTGCGCTACGCTTACTGCGGAGTTATTTAGAATAACTTGTAATTGAAATAGAAGCAAAGTTTTTAGTAAAACTTACCGCGAACAGCAATTTGTCTTAGGTGATTATGGCAATTTCTGTTTAGGCGATAATTTATCTGGCTTGGTTGTGTTACGAGTACCTACCATTAAAAAGAAATTCCTTGTTCAGTAGTAGATGTTTTTGTTTAACTAATGACAATATTTCGCTGAAACTCCAAACAAAATCAGCCAGTCTTCTTCGTCTTTTTACGTGACGTAAAGTAAATAATTTATCTGCATATAATTACAATGTCAAAAACATTTTTAACTGGGATATTTTTAAATAACTTAGCATGCAAAAATTAAGGGTTTTGTAAAATGTTACTTTACTTACAGGGCATTAACTTTTTTTAAACTATAGTAGGTAATTAATAGCTAAAATAAGGCTTTACACATCCAATCAGATAGGGAAATGGTGGCTACGCCGATGCTAGAGTCTGGCCAACGAAAGCGTGATCTGAAAACCGCGGCAAATTCAAAAAATCTTAATGTGGTATCACCAACTATACCTTTAGCTAAATGTTTTGATACTAGAGTATTCTTTATATTTATTCTAATTTATTTTTTGTTTTAATGGCTCCGTTTGGTGTAGTGTAACGGGGGCCTTGACTGTCATGGATGTCAGTTAAAAAACGAGTGTGTAAATTTATTTATTACTATGTACATAAATATTAACCTACTTAACATTTAATTTATTAATTATTTAATCATCATTCTCAAAATCAGAGTCCAATAATTCAACCTCCATGGATTCATCTGTATCAGTAGTGGAGTCATCATCACCTACACTTATTATAAATTTTTCCAATACTTCTTCTGTTATGTGATCTCTTTGTTTATATTTATTTTCCACATTTATTACATGGTTCGTCATTTTTTTCCAATCTTCTGCAGTTATTCGGCCAAATGAGGTTTTTATGAGTGCTTCCGTTTCTTTTGCTGGCAGATTAATGTTTTTTTTTGCCACCATACGCTTAGCTAAGCTCCATATCAGCTCGATCGGGTTGAGATCACAATGGTAAGGTGGCAGTCTCAATACTTCATGGCCGTATTGTTTCAAAAGCTCGTCAGCTACATACAGGGGTTCGGGTTTATGCTTGTTAACTAAACATAACAATTCAGGTTTTGTTAAGTAATCTTCATAATTTATTCCGTTGGAATCGAGCCATTCTTGTATTTCAGCTTTTCTTATTTGTGTCGTAGGAACTTTGTTCTGTTGTACAGTGTGGTAGCTCGCATTATCCATCACAATAACACTGGGTTTGTTCAAATTGGGTATTAATTTTTCCTTTAACCATTTATCAAAGTTTTCAGCATTCATGTCATGGTGGTAGTCCGCCAACCTTGATTTTGTACTAAAAACTAACAGTGCATTTGGTACAAACCCTGTGTCAGAGCCAGCATGTACAATGATGTATCTTTTCCCTGAAGAGATATGTTCCAGTGGGCTTGGTTGTGAGGCACCACTTGTTGTTGGACCTTGCCATGACATTTTAGGCTTATAATTTTTGTGTACATATGTTTCATCTAAATAGATGATTGGTTTTCCTTCTGCTCGTTTTGCAGCAATTTCTCGCAGATAACGATGTCTCCAAGCAGCAATATCAAAACGTTCGACAAGGACCATTCGTTCATTTTTATTTTTCTTGAACTCATATCCATTGGCAAACAATATTTTACGCAGAGTTTCTCTGCATCCATTAAAGCCAATACTAGAACGTAATTCTTCTAGCAATGTACGTAATGTCGGTACCTCCTTTCTCACAACATAAAATTCATTGATTTTATTTCTTATTGCATCAGTATCAAAGCTGTCTAAATTCGACACCGTACTTTTGTGGGGGCGTTTCTTTCCTGGAGTACTCCACACCCCTTCATTTAAGGATGCTTCTTTTTTAATTTTTCTTAGTGTCGTTACACCAACACCTGGAAAACAAAGTATCAAATAAATATTTTAATGGTGTAGATACTCAAACAGTTTGATTACATCAAAATAACACAGATTTGGGAAATGGAACAAACACTATCAAATGCAAGTACATACCAGTTAGTGAAGATATTTCTTCTAAGAACATTGTCTCATTTTCTATTAAAGATTTCTTTTCTAAGCTCCTTAACTTTTCAAGAATGACTTTAATTTCGTAGACTCCTTGAATATCTTTCAGCTTATCTATAAATATAAGAAAAGATATCATTAAATCGTAAATATATACTAATCAGCCAACATGTATCAAGAGTACCAAGCCATACTAACCCAAAAAATCCGACATCGCACCTAAACATTGTTGTTTTTCTTGGTAAACAACTTCTTCCTCCTTTTGTTTAGGTTTGAACTTACTGATCATAACATGTAGCAGCTTTCGCACGTTACTTTTGATTGTTTTACCCATAATAAAGCAGATATTTTTGAAAAATAAATGTCTTTACAAAATAATAACAAACACAATCACAGACTTTGAAGTACCTTTGACAGCTTAATAATGTTGCCATATTAAAACTTTGAAAATACCCCAGATCACGCTTTCGTTAGCCAGACTCTAATCAGTGTCACAATCTTACTTAAATGTCCATTTATTTAAAACTGTTACTTTTACAAATTCTTGTGGTTTTCACTTAACCTTTAACACAGGGCGATTAACTTAAATTGGATATCAGAAAAATCCTTGACGAAAATAAAATTCTTAAGCCATAAATATAAATTATTTAATGACGAAAAAGTTATTCTATTTTATACCAAGATTTATTACCGATTATTTAACTTTGGCCGTAACGTCCAACTCTTCCGGGCATTAACCGGTCAATCTAGCTAATGCTGGCACTTGAAGCGGGCTTATAAAATTACATTTTTTTATAGTCTGGCAATAAAATGGAGCGGTGTTCTTTTGTTACGCATAAAAATATAAAATAATACTTATACCTGTAGGGTTGACCACATTTCCAAACATTGGATCATAAAACTTTCATCCATATATCAGCTTAGGAATAATCTTAAAAACTTTCTATTTAAAGTTGTATTAAACTTGTAAACACCTAATATGAACGAAAAGCCAACTTTTGGGTCATCCATCTATCAACGTATTGCCCTTTTCCCGAGTTTGGGTTAAGTGAGGTTAGGAATAAAAGTACTTGAATTGATTGTTCTTACTTCTGCACTATCCACATTATAGATTATATAGATTTATATAGATCTACGCAGGAATGCGCTGGATGTAGGAAGCACGTGGCGGAGCTTGGGGGAGGCCTATG
Organism: Polymixis lichenea; assembly: GCA_949091785.1. Taxonomy (NCBI): domain Eukaryota; kingdom Metazoa; phylum Arthropoda; class Insecta; order Lepidoptera; family Noctuidae; genus Polymixis; species Polymixis lichenea. The sequence continues at coordinate 833,620 of OX420944.1, forward strand.
TCCAGCAGTGGACGTCTTTCGGCTGAAATTATGATATATTTAGATCTACAATCCATTTAATGCGCAAGGCAAATAAAGCATGATTTGTGATTGATTCTTATCATAGAGAACATAATTGTCATAACAACGAACTTCTGGTTTAGACAAATTCTCCTGTTATTAAACCCCCGGGTTTAATAACATAAGTCCTCCGAATTCAAACGGTAAATAAGCTGAAGACTTTTATAAATAGTCTTCGACTGTGATGACCCTACACGTAGGGAGTGGCTGTATTCTTATGGGCCTGGCCTTCACCGAGAGAAACTTTATGATATTTATCAGATATAAATAATTGATTGGCCACATTATCCACTGAGTGCATAAATACACCAATTTTTATGTGGTGTTATTACTTAATTTGATGCTTTTGTCGTTAAAAACATTGTTTTGAAAACTTTTGTATCAATTAACTTGAATTCTTAAGTTCACATTTTGTTTAGTTCCTATCAACATTTCATATTTATATTGCCACTAGCTGTTGAAGCAATCATATATTTTAAAGAATGGAAAATAGACCTAATATCAGATGAAAAGTGGTAAATGCCTGCGGTCAATTCCAAGAAACTGCTAAGTAGGTAGGTTACCTAGACTATACCTGGCAAAAAAAACTTGAGACGTAGATTCCTAAGTGCCCGTGGTCATAGTTGAGTGTATTTGGGCTAGGATGGGAGTACAAAACATCGATAGAAATAAATGAAACCGAAAAATGTCAACAAGAGCAAGTCATCTCATAATCAGCCTATAATGTCCCCACTGTTGGGACACAGGCCTCCTCTCTGTGGGTGGGAGTGGGCCGTACTTAATCTACCACGCGGCTCCAGGAGAGGTGTCACATGTGTGTTCGAATTTTCGGTTCTAGGACATTTCCGATTTCCTCAAGATGTTTTCTTTTCCAGATGATTCCTTCACTGTTTTGAGAGTGGGGGTGATAAAATAAATGCCCCGTTACATCACCACTGACCACGTCCATGAATGTCACCACCTTATTGTTCACCAACCGCTCTATAACCACCCCTAAAATTAATTATAATCAAACTATCAACATTCAAACCACACAATACCTCTACTTCAATTTAAATGGTGCACACTTTAAAAATCAGTGCTGCATATCATGACGTCACTAAGTGCAATGATCTTAACAAGACTGCGCCGGAGTGCCACTGTGTCATACTTTTTATTAACGGGTAACACTTTAAATGCTCCTGTTTACCCACAGAGTAATATAATACAGTGGAATAATGTGCAGTTGGCACGATGACGTCAGTTGTATCTGGATAGGAGCTGAGATTCATATGTTTAATTTATGATTTAGTAGGAGTGAAAATGATAAGTACTCTGTTCAGCAAACACGGAAAAGGACGTAATAAATGTTACAATTGTGTTTTTCAGGAATATACGATGTTTTTGAGCGTATCTGGGGCAGGATCCCGCGGGATGATTGTTATCGGTTTGAGAGCAAACAGGGCTCAATTCCAGGTTATTTTGTCACAGGTGGAGTCTTGAGCTGGCAACGCACGGTGACAGCGGTTGGTAAGTAACAGCCGGTCTAAAAAATTGACCGTGAAGACTTAGGTGAAGTGACCTGTCATTCCAGCTGATGCAAGGAATTGACAGCTCGATTCAAGGTACAAGAATTGAAATAGATTGAAGTCTTGAACAAATAAATATTACTATTACTTCACCTTGGTATTCACGGTGAATTATTTGGTTGAATAGTATGTAGGCGGAGACCGCCACATTTTCGTACTCCTGAAACTGCCAGAAAGCCAGAATCTACTACGGCGATCGACCAGAAAAGACACCTAGATAAATCATTCGTGATGAGGATAACTTGGAAAAGATACCTACTTATTTAAAAACTTGGAATTATTGCAAACTAAGACTGAAGCTACTACTATGATCATTGAGGCGCCAACCAGCGCCATCCTCACCTTCCGCCTGACACAGGTCCTCACCGAACACGGCTGTTTCGGGAGGTTCCTGTTTCGGATAAGGCGGGGGGAAACGCCCGGGTGTTTCCATTGCGAAGATCGCCCTGAGGACACAGTGGAGCATACGGTGGAGGTCTGCCCGGCTTGGGCGGAGCACCGCCGTGTCCTCATGGAGGCGATGGGCGGGGGCGATGTCTCGCGTCCGGCCTTGGTTCAGGCCATGGTACGGAGCGAGAGTGCATGGCTAGCAGTCGCTTCCTTCAGCGAAGCAGTGATGCTCGCAAAGAGGGAGGCGGCGCACGTGAGGGAGAGGCAGTACATGCGCCCTCACGGCCGTAGCCTTCGCAGGAGACGCCTTGGGCGTCGGGAATCCCAGGCTGATTCCCGGCCACCGTAGGCGCGGGCTTGCGGACGGCGAGTAATGGGTAGCTCGCTGTCCAGTAAGGACCAAACCTGGATCAACGGCGCGTTGTGTTCCACGCGCGCCTCAAAGAGATGTCAGCACCAACTGATGGGGCCCGCAAGGGCCGATGCCTGCCAGTGGTGCGGGTTGTTCGAAAGAGATACCACGGCCCCTGGCACACAGGCAACTGAGGGAACACGGGTGTGTTTTAGTCAGTAAAAGTCTAACACACCCTCCCGCTCCACCCAGAGCGGGAGAAGTTATTTGATGATTTCCCACCCAAAAAAAAGCTACTACTATGACAACTACTATGAATGAAGGCTTTTGAAGACCAAGTAATCGTGCAGAAGGCAACTTTATGAAAGAATTTGCTGTGAAAAGATGAATGAATTGTAAAAAAATAATCATGAGAATGTATGAACAGCATAATTACGTAATATTTATTCACGTAATATCGTAAATGTTATTATCAACAATATGATAAAAATATTTCCTGATACATAATAATATGCAAAGCAAACATCGACACTAAAATTAAATAAGTTGCATCTCAGAACTAACACACAGAATGACGTAATCGTGCAGTGCAATGATCTTGATCAATGTGCGCAGGAGTGGTCAACTTTTTGCTCAGCTTTAATTTCACATTACTATGTAGCTGAAGTACATTTTCATCGTTGTATTACATTGAGTATTTTAAGTGGGTTCAGCCGTGTAGATTTGTTTTTTTTTTTCTGGAAGACAGACTGTCTTGGCAGATTATATCAGAGGGGCAATTCCCGTATTTTTAAGAAAGTTCGCTTTCTAATCTCTCTCTCTCAATGAGTCAAACAGTGGGTGGCAAGTTCTATACATTTTAATTTCTTCCTCTTCAGCGCCATCTATCTACCAGGACATAAATTAAAAATAAACAGTGTTGCCAGCGTATATCCATGAAGCTATTGGTAGTATAGTTTAATGAAAGGGTTAAGGTATAATCTTTGATTTTGATCTAATTGTGAGTTAGTTATTATTTATCGTATTTTTTTGCATTTGTAAAAGTTGTCCTATCATAGTATTTTATCAATATTTTCATTATGTTGATAAAACGAGAAACGAATGGTAGAATTTATAAATATGAAATGGCTTTACTAGCTACAAGTGAGGCAGGGGGGTAATATTGACACTTCATAACAAAAATTTCTGCGGTTGCGCATATTTTTGCAATTATTTCGTTTGCTTACCGATTTTGAGTATAATTTACGTTGAGTTTAGTTCGCTACTCCGTATTTACTACAAATATTTTATGATAAACGTTCCCATCGTGTGTCTACTTTCTAAATTACGACGAGTTGAGCCCCCTGTGTTCCTCCGTGATTTAATCGAACAAAATAGCCTAGGCCCTCCATAAATAGGAGTTTGGACCATGTTATTTATGTGTTTTGTTTATAAATAACAATGTCTCGAAACCAGTGTTGTGTGCCCGGCTGCCAAGTCGACAAAGATGACGGTAAATTTAATGATCTTTTTAGACCCTTCATAAGTAATGTACCTATTGCCAATTGCACCTAATTTGCTGAAAATAATATACGAGGTGGAACAGGACGATTGAAGGCTTCTTCACACAGGCGCTTGTATAAAAAGTTCCTTGTGTGAAAGTGTCGCGTCGCAGTAGTCTGCACTAGCCGTAACATTCCATTTAACCACGTCATAGAGGAAAGTAATAACCACGTAAAGAGTATCATGTTCTTTACCCGTATTTATTCAAAAATCAATCAAATCCAATGAATACTTCAGCCACACCACAGGAAATTATTTTTCATTTTCTTGTTTTTCAACATGATGTAGATCTGAGTCCGTAGGTAATAATAGGTAAACATTGTACCTACTTCAAAAATATGCTTCAGGTATTCTCAAGTGGTAATCTTACATAAATGTGCCAATTGCTTTATATGTAAAATAAATGGCATAATAACATATTTGTTTCTATTTCAGGTATTCCTCTACATCGTTTTCCAGATCCAAAATCCAATCTTGAGAGATACATGACATGGGTTTCAACGATTGGTGGTCTACATCTACAAGATATGAAATATGTTCACAACAATCTGCGAGTATGTCATAAACATTTCAAAGCAGTTTACCTCTACCCAAACCACAAGCTATGTAAATTAGCAATTCCAGAACTACAACTATCAGGTAAATTGTTATTTTTGATTCTCGTCACAGATTTCTTTAGCCGTTAGAAAGCGACATTATCACTGAGTAACATAGGCTATATTTTATCCCTGTATTCCTACGGGAACGGGAACTACGCAGGTGAAACTGCGGAGCGCTGCTAGTTTGAAATAATAATGAATAAAATATTTTAACTGTATAGTAACAGATATAATTACTCCTGAACCATAAAGCCTATACCCAAAAGTTTTAGGTACTTAACTAAATGTAAACAATCTTATCTTATCACATGTTTTTTTATCTAAATACACATTTCTTTTATATATTTGGAACACCAGTAGTTAATACATTGAAACATAAAACATAAATGATTACATGAATTCCACTCTTACTAACAGCTCAAGAACGAGAAAGAGCACCTGAGAACCTTCCATCAACATCTGCATTGCAGTCTCAATTAATAATGGATGCAGATATACAAATGAAACAACATGAAATACCTGAAAATCATTCTCGAACTTCTTCCAATCTTATAAGCGTTGATCCAGTCCCAGTAACCAACCGTTGGTTACAACAAACTAGCACGGGTAAGATTTTTAATAATAGTCATTGGTATCGTATATGGGACTGTAATGTGTCCGCTCCTTATACACATGATTACAAACTGCTTTGTTCTATGAATTTTACAATAGCAAGTTTGATTTTTGTGAGTCGGGACTAAATTAAAATATACTTTATACTTTTCATAAAAAGAATAAAAAAATTAACTCATTATTTAAAAAAGTCCTAGAACCAAGGTTGTTTGGGATGGTTAGTTTACGGTCAAACATAATCCTTTATACTAAATGTTTTTTTTTTTACTTATTGTTGTACTACATTTTCACAGGCAGCACCAGGAATTTTGGGTAGTAGAAGTTTAAGATTATTTCATAAGTAATTAAATTAAATTGTTTATTATTATAATTTCAGAGTTTACCAGACTGTCTGGAACATCAAAACATAAGAACAAAAATCCAAAACAAATTCAGCCTTGCAACATGAGAATGATGACCCCCAAAAGGATTTCAAAGACAAAAGCTTTCCAGATTGTTGCTAGAAACTTAAAAGATGAGAATACAAAAACTTTTTTTCTTATGCAAGTTAAGCAAGCTGGGAAAAGACATGTGAGAGGAAGAAGATTTACCATGGAGGAGAAAGTTTTGTCTTTATCTTTATATAAGCCTTCACCTAAAGCCTATAGGATTATGAGCAAGTTTTGCATTTTACCCAGCAGAAGAACTTTGCAGAATATACTATATAAAGTGAAACTGAGTCCTGGTTACAATCAAAGGATTTTTAATCACTTGAAGGAGATAGTAGAAAAAATGCCACAGATACAGAGATACTGTTCATTGGTGTTTGATGAAATGGCTATTGCCCCATCATGTTCTTACAACAAAACGAGAGACTCTATTGAAGGCTTTGTGGATGATGGTTACCAAAAGGAAGATAAGTTTTGTGACCATGTGTTGGTGTTCATGATAAGAGGTATTGTCAAGGCATACAAGCAACCTGTTTATTACAGCTATTCAGCCGGTACAACTAAGACATTGGCTTTGAAGAAACAAATTATAGATGTCATCACAAAACTACAAGAAGCTGGTCTTAAAGTTGTAGCCACTATTTGTGACCAAGGTACAACAAACGTTGCTGCGATTAACAGTCTAGTTGCAGATACCAAATCCACATATGTAAGAAAAGATACAGAGTATAGAGAAGGATTCTTCAAAGTTAAAGAAGAAAAAATTTATTTCTTGCATGATCCTCCACATCTGTTGAAATGCATTAGGAATAATTTGCTTTGCAAAAACTTAAATTATGTTATGGACGGCAAAGCACAAACAGCAAAATGGAGCCATATCCAAAAATTATTTGAGAGGCCGCCTAACTACAAAGGCTTTAAAATACTGCCAAAACTAACATCTCAGCATGTTATGCCCAATCACATACCTAAAATGAGGGTTAAGCACTGTGCACAAGTGTTCAGCCATTCTGTTGGATCAGCATTAGGACTTATGGCAGGTATGTATCCTTACCATAATTTTTAAAGTAAATTTTGTGAATTTCTCATTAAATGACTTTAGAGATAGGTAGTCTAATATTTAAAAAAAAATTGATGCCCATCCACTTTCCTTTTATTTATTTTTTAAATTTGTAATCTAATAAAGATTGTGAACAACAAACCTAATGATAACTACAAATGCTATTCTTTTTCTTAATTTTCAGAGATGGGAGCAATGCCAGAAGAATGCACGCAAACTGCAGATATCTTATTATTCTTTGACAAATTATTTGATAGTTTGAATTGTGGGAGTTACGAAGTTGTGCCGGGAAAACCGTTTAAATCCGCTGTCAAGACTAATTCCGCACATCATGAGCTCTGGAATGCCAGTTTGCCTGTCTTAAAATCAATGAAATTTGAAACTCCAAGAAATGTGCCATCACTGATAGGCTGGGTAAAAACCATAGAAAATATGAGAAAATTGGTCAAATTCCTTCATGAAAAAGGTATGAAAGCCATATTGTTGCGCAGATTAAATCAAGATGCCCTCGAAAATTTCTTTGGAGCCGTAAGAGCCCATGGATATGCAAATATCATGCCAAATTGCTCGTCCTTTGAAGCCTCATATAAGACGTTGTTATTAAACAATTTAACATCCAAACACTCTGTAGGTGCAAATTGCGAGGCTGACAATGACTTTTGTTTGGATTCTTTAAAATATTTTTTACTAGATGAAAACGTGCAAATTAGCAACGATAGCATCAATGTTGTGGACTATGAGCACATGTACATAGAGCTCATAGACACAACGTCAATGATCAATAAAAAAGATAAAGGCAATATAGAAAAATGCGCAGCAATAGGATATTGCAGTGGGTGGTTAGCACGCCAAGCCAAAAGTAAAGTATACAAAAAATGTCTATCATGCCTCAAATCCATGGAAACTGATTATACAGAAAATTTCCATGGATTTATAAAAATAAAAGAATATGATAGCAAAAGATGGCTGTGCTATCCTACAAGGTGTTTGTTTGACTTCTTTGCACAAGTGGAAAACATAACATTTAGCATTTTAAAAACATCTCCTTTAAAAAATAATATAGCTGAATACATAAAATTGGTGGTAACAGTTAATATCGACGTTAATTTTGTGACGTGCGAGACACACAAAGATCGTTTAATCGATTATTTGATTAGTAAAAGTATTTATTTTTTTATACATATTTGGTGCAAAGAAGTCAGCCACCTCCTCATGGGCAAGGCTTTAGAGTATGATAAGGATGACCAATTAAAAAAAAAAGCCCATGATCACTATAAAAACAATAAAGGTCGCAAACGACTAAGGCAAACTGGCATTGCAGTTAATGTTTAGTTTCGGCTATGTAAAGTTTTATTTTACCCAATAAATTTGAGTATCCAAAATTGTAAGCTATCACGCCCTTTATACCAGGACGCTTTTATTTTGGTGTTATACTTTATCTACATTTTTTTTTTTTTGTGCTTTGCCTATGTATGTATAGAATCAAGTCTATCTCACTAAACAGACAGCTGTGCTGCTGGGGAGTTTGTTGCGCCACTTCTTTCCAGCTAAAGCACTAGGAAGTGCTGAAGGGTGGGCGTTTTAGGGGACTGTCTTATGTATTTTGACGTTCGAAAAGTGCTGATTCTCAGCCTAATTTGAATAAATGACTTTTGATTTTGATTTTGATATTTGTTCTAATATCCTCGAAACCACAAGTTTAGTGTACTAAAGAATTAGCTTTACCGAGGAGAGTAATATAGATTGGTTGTAAATTCTGCTGTAGTAAAATTAAACCTAAAAAATGCAAATCTACATTCTGTAATCTAGTTCTGAATTCGTTTTTTGGGTCAATTTGACTCCAACAGAATTTTCAAGTAATCTATATTATTTTACTTGGTACAAATATAGCTACATAATATGTCAATGTGTGCGTATTACTACGCAGTACACACACATTGACAGATGGATAGTGTATGTCCTGATACCTAGATGGCGCTGCCTAAAAATGCTTAAGTTGCCAGTCTATCTCTAGTATATAATAGTAGTCTATGGAGTCAAAATACCTCAAATTTTGACTTATTTGACGTTGATAAATTTTGACTTATTTGACGTTGATAGATTTTGAACGTCTTTAATAACCGAAATTGGCTTCATTATTGTGGGTGGTTTAAGGCAACGTGTAACCATGGTGGTTTGCTCTCATATCTAGGATGAGCCCTACCTTGGTGTTCAGATTGCGTTTATGACCGAGGCAGACCCTTAGGGGTCTCAGAGACATTCTTCTTTTAAAGGAGCCTTTCAATCAGAAGCTTAACAATCATACTTTCAGCAAAAGTGAATTATTTGTGATGCAGGGGCAAAAGATCAATTTTATAAGACTCTTGTTGTAAAATCCAAAATCAAAAAACAAATCATTTATTTTGAATACTTAGGCATAAAAATTAAAATCTGAAAAATGAATTGATTCTAGTCGCCCCATCCAAAACGTAGTTTCGTAAAGAGAAGAATCGGCGAGAAACTCCACGGTTACTCTTTTAAAATATTTGACAATATTTTGCATGTTTTCTCTTCCACTAGTTGGTTGTCCTTTCTCGGAAGATCTCTTTTGTAAATAGACAACAATTATGTCCCACTCAAGAACTACGCAGAAAACAAAGTAGATATTCATCCGAGCCAATCAAATATTTAATAGTCAGTTATTCAATATGCTCACAAATAAACTAAATGGATCTAAACAAGTTGCATCGTTTAACAAACTGGCTGCACTCGATGACGTAAGTGCGCGCGCGCAGTGCATTGATCTTGATGGGAGTGCGACATTTTTTTGTTTTTGTTGCGATCTTGCGCAAGCAAAAAGTTTCTTTTGGAGTTGTGTAGGTTTTTAATAGCGGAGTTGGATGTTTTGTTTAAATGTGAGATTAATTAAGAAGATAAAACAAGAAGATCTATAATTATCTAAGCAAAATGGCGAGCAAAGCTCCGCAATATGCATACCTACATACTTACTATTTTCATTCATTTAAAAAGCCCTATAAGCTAAGTTTCTGACGACAAAATCTCTTCCAATTTCCTTCATAATTCCTTTTTAGAAAACTCTGCAATTCTATAAAAGTTAAAACGTTAAAAAAATATCGCATCAGCACCATAATAATAATCAGCCTATAATGTTCCCACTGCTGGGACACAGGCGTACTCTCTCTTTGTTACGGAATAGCTCGTACTCCACCACGCGGGCCCAGTGCGGGTTGGTAGATGTCACATGTCCTCGAATTTTCGGTTCTTGGACATGCCGTTTCCTCACAATGTTTTCCTTCTCCGTTGTGAAAGCAGCGTGATGTGAGACAGCGTCAGAGCGTCTGTCTGGGTCCGAACCTACAACTCGTAGGTCGGGGCCGTTACCAATTTCCAATCTTCAAAGGCGTAAGTATATATGTAATAATTAATACAAAACAATTCCAACCGTGCGCCGACATCCTACATGGGTACATCCAGCGCGAATTCTGCCCACATTCCAAACATGCATATTTCATCGCACAGGAAGACATTACAGGATGCCCTGACGTCAGTCCACCCCCGAGCTGTGACGTCACGGGTCCATGAATTATTGATAAGGTACATGAGGAAGATGATGTATATTAACGTAGAGGAGTTATGGATGAAAAGTTATAAGTCATGGGCCATTGTGTGCTTGCCTAACATGTTGATTTAGGAGGAATGGGCGGGTTTATTGGACGGTGCTTGCTGGCCTGTTGTGTTGGATATGTTTAATTTATCTGGGATAAGCCTACATTCCGACGGACGTAATTATATCGCGGCGAGATTTTTCGCGCACTACTAAGTTGTCTGTCTACTAAGTTTGTTTGTTTGTTTGTTCCGCATCCACGTTAACGGCAGAACGGATTTGGGTGTAGTTTAGCACAGAGATAGACCATGACATGGGGAAGGACACAGGCATACTTATCATCCTGCATCATAGACGAAGTCGCGGGCAACAGCTAGTACCTACTTGGATAGAGAATAAATTGAATAGGTTCAGAAATTAATTTAAATTCTCAGTAGCTACCCGGAGTCTAGATTTGTCCCCGGCTGATGGCAAGGCTCGCCACCTATTACATTGGACTTAAACAACTGGCGAAATATGGGTGTACTGTAGGTACATCTACCTATTCTTTCGGGGAATACAACCGTGATGTTATTTGACGTGAAATGGTACAGTAGGCCGCATGTCGGTGGTAGCTTGAGCTGGCCTAGCTTAGTATGGAGTTTCAATAGAATTTGAGGCCAAACGACCATTTCAGACCCCAATCCGCGTGGTCTTCACATGATCTGACCAAGATTATGTCTAGACTTTAAAAGAGACTGTGACCTCTGGGTTTGATTCGGCGTTTCTTCTCAGTGTAGTCAGATAGGAAACGCCAACCTCGTCTTGTTTTAAGAATACGATTGACGTGTAAAAGTTTTTGTACAAACCTACATAAAGAAATGAAATCATTTATCATTTGACGTGGGGCCTGCCATACGTTTTGTCCTACACAAAGTAAGTACCTATCAAACTAACTTTCATCTAAATCAGACTTTAAAACAATCCGTGGTTTAATTTAACCTACCCTAACCTAACCCACACGATCAGTCGTGTATATGAATGAATATTATTATCCTTAGCAATCTTATGGCGATTATTAATCTTCTTGAACGGATCAATAAGCACTCATAAATGCAGGAGTTATCCCTCCTTTGTATTTATTAGTTGTTTTGTATCATTACATTACATAAACAAGACTCTTGCCATTAATAAATTATTTCCTTTGCCCCAGTGTGTAAACATTTTTCTGAGAATATACCATCACATCTCTACAAGAAGTTTTGCGCGGCATATTAGTCCAGTAGCCAGAAAAATATGCCCTTCGATAATTCAAAAGTTTTTTATTTTCTCTGGGTGGATAAATTTAGTGAATTCAATGCTATGTACAAAAATGCTAACAGTTTAGAGTTATGCAATAGGTATGAAGTAGGTATTTCCTATTATTTCGTGTTATAACAAGAATATAAAACTTAAATTAAAATGCTTTACTGATTCTTTATGAATACTATCTAAACTATATATTAGTGAAAATGCTAACAGATAGGTATTGTGGAACAATGGAAAACTGAAAATGTCCCGTAACTCATTCAATAAAAAAATTAAGTTTTTTAAATCATCTCCTTTACGGGCATAGGTATTAGTTACACCTTACAACAAAAGTTCTAACAACTAAGTAATATGCTGCAAAAGTAATCGTTTTTTTACGTTGCGCTATGCGCAATATTGAATTTAAATTGATAATTTTGCGCCTACATATTCGTAATAATAAACTCAGCGTCCACACAAAAGTTTCAACAAATACGTGCTATGCCTTTTGTTTAATAAATAAAATACAACTTGGGTATTGCGGGGCGCGGTCAGCGCGGTGTAGGTACAATAATGCGTGCGGCGAGGTACGACGACACTCCACTGCGGAAGTGCAGATGTATTGAATGAGGCACGAAATCATTTCAATATTCTCACTTCTCACAAATCACTATACTCCGTTCGAAATAAGATGAGACATTTAAATAAACCTTTTGTACAGTCCATTCAACTGATTTTGACTTTTATTGCTTTGGTAGCATGATAAATGGCATCTGCAGTAAGCAGTTGGTATTGTAACCACTTTTAATGTCATCCTTATGCATACGAAATAAAAGACGAAATCGGTTGGTCGGACTGTAAAAAGGTTTGTTTAAATGTCTAATTATATTTCAAATAGAGAATAGGTACTCTGTTCCGGTCCGTGATTTCGCCCGTGTGTAACTAATTATCCCGTCACTACCGTCTAAAAAAGACTGTTTTGATAAATACGCTGTTGTTCGGTTCTTAATTTCAAACAACTTAATAGGTACCTACCGACCAAGATCGTAATAATTATGTACACTTTCAGTATGTAGCTACTTGTTATAGTGATAGGGGAAGGGACAGAAAGTGGAGATTCCGTTACAATTTTTTTTCGGGATAGTTTTCCCGGGAAAAATACATTTATATGTATTTAATATATTAAAAAAATTATATATTGAAGCGGTAAAATAATTGAATTCAATAAGTAGGTACCTGTTTTTGTTCCATCATTTCAAAAGTACCCTTAAGTGATGTCCCGAAAACCGAAACAAGAAATTCCCAAAAAAATGCTACAAATAATTTCTTAATAAACCTCTTTGTTATTGAGAAACAATATATCTAATATATAAAATTCTCGTGTCACAGTTTTCGTTGCCATACTCCTCCGAAACGGCTTGACCGATTTTGATGAAATTTTTTGTGCTTATCCGGTATCTATGAGAATCGGCCAACATCTATTTTTCATCCCCCTAAATGTTAGGGGTAGTCCACCCCTAAATAATTTATAAGGCAAAACAACGTTTGCTGGGTCAGCTAGTACTTTATAAAAAGCTTTCGTCTCTTAGTAGACGTTGTGTTTCATGTTGAAGATTCCAGTTCTCCGAGGTTGCAGTTCGCTTCATAATCTGTGCATTCGTTTGGTTTTTATTTTTTCTGGGTGGGAAATCATCAAATGACTTCTCCCGCTCTGCGCGCCGTCGACCCGGGCTTGGTCCTTACCGGACAGTGAGCTACCCATTACTCGTCGTCCGCAAGCCCGTGCCTACGGTGGCCGGGAATCAGCCTGGGATTCCCGACGCCCAGGGCGTCTCCTGCGAAGGTCACGGCCGTGAGGGCGCATGTACTGCATCCTCACGGGCGCCGCCTCCCTCTTTGCGAGCATCACTGCTTCGCTGAAGGAAGCGACTGCTAGCCATGCACTCTCGCTCCGTACCATGGCCTGGACCAGGGTCGGACGCGAGAGATTCCCACCGCCGATCGCCTCCATGAGGACATGGTGGTGCTCCACCCAAACCAGACAGACCTCTACCGTATGCTCCACTGTATCCTCAGGGCGATCTTCGCAATGGGAAACACCCAGGCGTTTCCTCCCGCCTTATTAGAAACAGGAACCTCCCGAAACAGCCGTGTCCGGTGAGGAACTGTGTCAGGCGGAAGGTAAGGACGCCATGCCGCCTCTCAAGCCACTCCTCAAAGAGGGGAATCCCTATGCTTTACGTAATCTCTCAAATGAGGTAAATCAAAAAGTTTTGGTTACGGCGTGTCATGCATATGTTACATCTGCATTACGATACGGGATTATATACTGGGGTAACTCCACCAACAAGGAGACAGTATTTAGAGCGCAAGAGATGTGTGAGAGCGATATACGGTATTCAAAGCACGGAAAGCTGCAAACCGTTCTTTCTGAATTTCCGTATATTAACAGTACCCTGCCTATACATATATGAGATGGCCGAATTTGTCAAAACAAACTTCCACCTTTTTGAAAAACTACACAATTTGCGACATAGAAATAAAATAAGCAGTAAGCAATACAAAAAAGCAGTTTTCCGTAAAAACTTCCTAGAAATGGCACCACGTATTTATGATAAGTTACCTAATGCTTTGTTAAGTATTAAAGATACCCATTTATTTAAGAACCAACTCAATAATCTACTGATAAGTAAGACATACTACACAATTAATGAATACCTCTCTGATAGAAATTTGTGTGTGTAATACTAATAATAATACGTGTAATTAGGGAGAATACCTGAGTTCGTTTTGTTTTTAGTTTTATTAAAATTATCATATTTGTAATAGACATTACTTAGTAATTATGACATTATATATTCTGACATTACATACTTATTGATTTGAATTTAAGACATTTTCTATGGTATTATTTTGAGTTATTAATGAAATTGTAAAACATATTAAGGTGAATTTATGAAATAGTATAATTTTATTGGCTTAATATAATTTTGCATGCCTGAGTTGGTGCAACACAGTGGACTGCGTATTCACTTGACATCTAGAAATGTATGATTATGTATTGTGTTGAGCAAAAAATATTTTAATTTAAATTTACTGCCGCAATCATGGCGTGCCCAGTGCATTCGTTTGGTTAGATGACTAATTTGGAGAGGTCCAAATTAGTCATCTAATATCATTGATAGGGCGGGAGGAAACGCCGGGGGTTTTCATTGCCAAGATCGCCCTGAGGACACGGTAGAGCATACGGTGGAGGTCTGCCCGGCTTCCGCGAAGCACCGCCATGTCCTCATGGAGGGGATCGGCGGCCGCGATCTCTCGCGTCCGATCCTGGTTCAGGCCATGGTACGGAGCGAGAGTGCATGGCTAGCAGTCGCCTCCTTCAGCGAAGCAGTTATGCTCACAAAGAGGGAGGGAGCGCACGTGAGGGAGATGCAGTACATGCGCCCTCACAGACGTGGCCTTCGCAGGAGACACCCTGGGCGCCGGGAATCCCAGGCTGATTCCCGGCCACTGTAGGCACGGGCTTGCGGACGACGAGTAATGGGTAGCTCGCTGTCCTGTAAGGACCAAGACCGGGTCAACGGCGCGTTGTGTTCCACTCGCGCCTCAAAGAGATGTCAGCAGCAACTGATGGGGCCCGCAAGGGCCGATACATGCCAGGGCTGCGGGTTGTTCGAAAGAGATACCGCAGCCCCTGGCACACAGGCAACTGAGGGAACACGGGTGGGTTTTAGTCAGTAAAAGTCTGACACGCCCTCCCACTCCGCCCAGAACGGGAGAAGTTATTTGATGATTTCCCAAACAAAAAAAAAACAAAAAAAAGTAGCGCTGAGTACGACTGGTCGGGATATCAACCAAGTGCGGATGGTACCCTGCAGTGTGTTTGGTAGTTCGGTAGTAAAAGGGCTATAGTGGGATCATGAAGCCCAGCCACCAACGTTTCGTCACCTATGAGCCTTTTTTTCTCTGCGTTCCACCGAGTCAAGGGCAGCAAGCTGGTATTTTGCTGAGCCATCCCATAAGTGGCTGCAATACTCCACACAAGAACGCACTTGAGATTTATACAGGCTCAAAAGCTGTCCAGGTGTGAAGTATCTCCTCACCTTATGTAGGATGCACCTTATTTAGTTCCCATCAAAACACTCGACCAACCCGCACCTGTCGATATACTGAAAGTTATATCTTGCAAGTGCAAGTTAACCTGCCAAGAAAATTAAATGAAATGTTCTGCTATGTGCGTCTACTGCATAGATAAACCATGCAGCACAGCACACATAATTACAAGCGAGCCTGATTTGGACTCGGCAACCGAGGTCCAAATTAGTCATTTAACTAAAAGAATGCACAGATTATGAAACCAGGTGCAACCTCGGAGAACAGGAATATTCAACATGAAACACAACGTCTACTAAGAGACGAAAGCTTTTATAAAGTATATATTGTTTCTCAATAACAAAGAGGTTCATTAAGCAATTATTTGTAGCTGATGCTGAACCTTCCATAGCTTCCATGCTAATCCCCCTTATAGTCTTCTTAAATATTTTTCGTTATATTATGATAGTAAAACTTGTATTTTTTTTATTTATTATGATTATTTTTTATTAATCGTTTATTTCAGGCTTTAGCACCCATAAAATTATAATTTAAACAAAAGATAAACTAAACAAACGAACATAAAAACAAAGTAAAGAAAAATAACAATACAGCAACCCACCATTTCACACCAAGGAAGCCAAAACAAATGTAACAATAGTGAGTACATTTATTTTGTCTCCCTCGGTAAATGCACAGTATGAAAAACAGCTTTGACAATACTATTTTCACTTGCCACCACACGCGAAAAGAACAACGCCCTGAGCTTCCCCATGAGCGCAAAGAAGTCGGTTACTCTACTCTCAGCAAACATCTCAGTCGCACTGCACCGCCAGGGCAGGTTGAGCATGACCCGAAATGCGTTATTATATTGTACACGAGGCGTGTTGTATGCACTTTTCGTGTACTTGTACCAAAGTTGATTGGTGTAGAACGACTGACAGTAAGCCTGGAACAGAGTTACTTTTTATACTTTTTTACTTGTTTCGAGCAATGGAAGAAACGTCTATTTAGCATGTTACTTCTATATGCGATGCTAAGTCTTTGCCTCTCCAGGTCATCGTCATCTTTTAAATTTTCCGTTATGATGTGTCCGAGATACTTAAACTAACTAACTATTTTTAATTTTAAACCACACAAAGTAATTGGCAAGACCTTATTAGGGCCATTGTCGTGTTTGAAAATCATTACTTCTGTCTTTTTAACATTATAGGTTAATTGGTGTAAGGGAAATTAGTTTTCTGAGGCCGTTGACCGAGGGGCTGAGCAGAACCATGTCATCTGCATAACTGAGCTTATTTAAACATTCACCGCCAATATGGCATCCGACTCTTGTGCTGCTCAACTCTTCAATCAGGTCGTTGACATATAGGTTATACATATACTGTCATATTAGTTAAAGTTGGTCTTCTTAATTCGTATACGTAAGTCTATTTATATTCGGGTGTTGTGCATTATGTCATAGTTATTTTCGCTATTGACAAAATGCAGCTGTATGACTGATTTGGTTCTATAGTTTTGATTATAATAAAAAATTATAATAGCATTATTATTTTATTGCTGCTTATTCAGGAGCTTGATTCATAATAGCAGCATTGCCGTTATCACACTTTCCTACTGCACATAGTAAATTTATCGTCAACTAGTGTTGGGAGTATATCGTAGGAAGGCTGGCAGATGCCACACTATGATACGTAATATTTCAGAGCAGTAGATACTAACGTAACAAAGTGATGGCCGCCATACTAGAAAGTCAAACTGTAATTTAGTTACAATTGTACCCAAAGGCACTAGTGTTCTATGAAAATTGCAAAGCACCATGTTTCAAACATCACAATAGGAAGACAGTATTTAGCTAAACTTCGAGTAGCAGAGACAAAAAGTGTAGACTTCCTTACGACAATCTTTTTTTTTTGCGGGAATTTCTTGTTTCGGTTTTCGGGAGATCACTTAAGGGTACTTTTAAAATGATGGAACAAAAACAGGTACCTACTTATTGAATTCAATTACTTTACCGCTTCAATATATTTTTTTTTTAAATATATTAAATACATGTAAATGTATTTTTCCCGGGAAAACTATCCCAAAAAAAAAATTGTAACGAAATCTCCACTTTCTGTCTCTGTGCCCTTCCCCTATCACTATAACAAGTAGCTACATAGTGAAAGTGTACATAATTATTACGATCTTGGTCGGTAGGTACCTATTAAGTTGTTTGAAATAAAGAACAGAACAACAGCGTATTTTTCAAAACAGTCTTTTTTTAGACGGGAGTGACGGGATTCTGATAATTGTTGATGATTGATTAGTTACACACGGGCGAAATCACGGACCGGAACAGAGTACCTAGTGATTTCTGAGAAGAGACGATAATTAAATGATTTCGTGCCTCATCAATACGTCTGCATTTCCGCAGTGGAGTATCACCACACTTAGCCGCAAGGCGCGGCGGCGGCGGCGCACGCATTATCGTAGGTACCTGTACCACGCCCCGCAATACCCAAGTTGTATTTTATTTATTAAACAAAAGGCATAGCACGTATTTGTTGAAACTTTTGTGTGGACGCTGAGTTTATTATTACGAATATGTAGGCGCAAAATTATCAATTTAAATTCAATATTGCGCATAGCGCAACGTAAAAAAACGATTACTTTTGCAGCATATTACTTAGTTGTTAGAACTTTTGTTGTAAGGTGTAACTAATACCTATGCCCGTAAAGGAGATGATTTAAAAAACTTAAATTTTTTATTGAATGAGTTACGGGACATTTTCAGTTTTCCATTGTTCCACAATACCTATCTGTTAGCATTTTCACTAATATATAGTTTAGATAGTATTAATAAAGAATCAGTAAAGCATTTTAATTTAAGTTTTATATTCTTGTTATAACACGAAATAATAGGAAATACCTACTTCATACCTATTGCATAACTCTAAACTGTTAGCATTTTTGTACATAGCACTGGATTCACCAAAGTTATCCACCCAGAGAAAATAAAAAACTTTAGAATTATCGAAGGTTATGTGGAAAAATTATTGTATCCTTACTGGACTATATAGGAACATAGTCTAGGAGACAAGCTGTCAATAATTTACGTTGCGTTGTTTAGTTGTCGAAGTGTGGTCGAGGTAGTCATGGCCTTATGGGAATATTAGCATAAAATATAGCTGGATAATAGTCATTCAATAGATTTTTTATAATTAAGTTTGTAATTCGTAGAAGTATGTAGGCAGCAACATAGTAAACAGAAACAAAACCCTACAATGTTCACCTTCAATAATATAATTTATCCGACGGTTCAATTCGTATAAAATATTCAAAATTTGATTACAAAATATTTTCCGTCCCTCAATTTATGTTTCACAAATAAGGCCTCGGATTTAACAAAACAATTTTGTTACATTCATCTCAGATTCGATCAAGTTATAAATTCTTGACATCATTAGGGTTATATTCATTCATTACGCTTAGTCAAAATACAATTTGAATAGTCCTATGACTATTCATTCCTATGACTATTATAAAAAAATGGAAAATATTTAAATATTCTACCTACTATTAGGTAGAATATTTAAATATTTTCTAGAGTAAAAACACGATTACGATTCGCAAGAATCAAAACAAATGGCTGTTTCCTAATAAAACGAACGTAATGAGTTAAAAGCAATTTCTATTAACTAAACACAAAATTACGCAGTATCTAAATTTTATCATCCAGTCGAAAAACGTCAAAAATACACAAACAAAAATTAACGCAGTACTTTGAAAACAAACTAGCATACAAACTTCAATTAATAACAATCCGGCCCGAGAGCGATCGTGAACCATCGGTTTTTACGAACGCCGACGGACAAACACAGGTTGTGTAACGGCACACGATGATCGCGAAAACAACTGTCGCGGTCTGCGCAGACGCATGTATTAGGTGGCGTGAACGTCCTCGCACAAGGCTGTCTGACACTGATGCAATTCAATCAGATTCTAGATACGTATATCTCATACATAATCTGAGACCTTTAAAAATGTTTATTTTTTATAGGATATTTGTATGATTTGTCTATATCAAATAGCATAATTAATCGATTTCTGACTAGTTTGGTATCTGCGTCTGGTTATGAGTTTTGAAGATGATATTTAAGCAAGCGTCCATTGACTATTTTAACGGACGTATCATTCTAGTCGATTTTTTTCATTTAAAACGTTTAATAACAACCAGACACAAAAGATAAAAAACTTGATCTAGCTAGAAAGCGATATTATTCGCAGCATACACTTTCTCTGCCTAGGCTATAATAGGACATAGATAAATTATACGCTATGCCACTGACACACAGGTCGTAAATAGTCTATATAGGAGCATACATGCCAAATAAGACTAAAATAACTAGGAAATGCATTGTCGTTCTGAGAACTAGAGCTACCCTCGGCGCGGGCAGTGGCTCGGAATACAAACGTACGAACATTTTCTTTAAAAAGAGGAACTGTTGTAGACTTCCGGAATGAACAATAGTGGTGGACGAGACCTGAATTACAATAATCTTCATCTATTTTCGTCAGCGGTTACAATGTAAACTGACTTAATGAGTTTCGATTATACTTGCGATACCGTATATAGATTTTATCGGCTACCATTTAAGAATATTCATTTCAATTTAATTGCTTTGGAACTATAAACTGCAGGCATTTCAATTACTATTTATAATGTTGACATTTGGGAATTTCTTCTAAAACTATGTTGACTTTTTTTTCTTTTGCTTTCAAACTTTTAAAACCTTTAAAACTTTAATTGCCAATGAACTTTACTTAAATTGCTATTACGTCGCTGCTTTAGCAATAAAGATGAAACAAGATATACGATTGAAAATAACGGACACCATTCGGTTGCTGCGACAACAAGAACATGTCTCAAATCTTATTTTCATACCTTCCACTACTATGTTTCGACAGCGAGTTTCAGTATTAAAACCTGACCTATCTCATTTTTTAACCTCTAGCTCGACGGAAATTACTAGTCGTACCAATTCACTTGGTGTTTTTTAGTAGTTGCCGAGCTCCTGGCCTATTATTGAGTATGTAGGACGGAAAAAACGCCGCTATCATATATCAGAGATAATTTGTGTTGCTGTGTATTGCCGGGGATGGTATGCAAATGGGGTGAATGTAGGGCGGGGGTAGATAGCAGGGGGCGAGGGGAAGGGGTTAGGATGTACTTATAATTTGTTTTTGGGGAGAGTTTGTCGGTATTTGATGCGAAGGTCAAGTCGATCTGGAGATGTTGGTGTTACAAAATTAAGGTTTAGAAGGATATAAGAGAGTGACGTTTTTAATTTAACTGTTTCATGGAACAGAGGCGTGTTCTGCTGAATCAATAGGTACTCGTAGGTATAAAATCCTACGAATGAATTATTAATTAAATAGTTTGTGCCAGCGGCTTCGCCTGCGTAGAAAAGTCTAAAATTATCCCACAGCAACATACTACCGGTATAAAAAGTATCCTATATGTTAATCCAGGTTATAAACTATCTGTGTGCCAAATTTTGTGCAAATCCGTTTAGCCGTTTTTTTTCGTGATTGAGTTACAAACGTACAAACTTTCATTTAAAATATTAGTAGGATTATTATAATAAATTAAAGACGAAACTAAGATAGTAGGATAATATTAATAAGTTAGGTAAAGTAAGTAGATTGATTGAAGTTCATACAGTACCTCATTGTATTTTGACCATTCATGGACTGTAGTTCCTTTGATCCTCAAGAAAACTCCTTTATCAAGCCAATAAATTATTTCATCAAGGTGCCTGCTATCACTAAGACCACACCCTTTATGACCTCACAGTCCAAACAATGATCAAATTATACGAATTGAAACACATTCCACCAGAATAAAAACAGAATCAACCTGTATACTGCAGACGACAAACAGCAGCTCAATTATTAACAAGGTGTTTTAGTAAAAACCGTGGATCTTTGACAGTCATTACGGATGTTCAGAAGCCCGAAAGTCTGACAACCAGTCTTACCGAGGAATATCGTATTACCCAGTAACTGAGTTGTGGAGGTTAGATATGCAGTCACTCTATGTAAAACACTGTAGCTCTATTCTGTAAAAATCTCACCGTGATAACTTAGGTGAAATGAGCTTAATAATGTTATCTCTCATTAGTGTCAATCCCTGATGCTAATCAGATAGAATGATAGCTCACATCAAGGTCACTTCACCGAACTTCTCACGGCGAGATTTTAACAAAATATGTCGGCTGGTATTCTGCTCCATCCAGTTAGCTTAGAAGCCGACCCCAATATAGATTAAAATAGATTTTTTGTTATAAGCACCGCGCCGTATATAAGTAGGTACCGTATAAATTTTGACATTACAAACAGATACTTCAATTTTATTTATTTGTAAGTAGGTATGTATAGATGGTCGCACTACGTACCTATGCAGTGGTATTATTGTACCTGCGTCTTTTACGGACATTTAGCAAAGGGTTGCGTTTAACTCGAGTGATTTGCATTTACGAGTTCCAACGACCCTCGGGTGAGATAGTCTTCCGGTGTTGGCTGAGTTGAGGTGAGGTAAGTGCTTAAATTTATAATGGTCAGTAGAACTTAGGGTCTTGTTGGTTTTACTTTTAAGTTTAACTTGAGGAAACTTCGAGTTGATCTTTTTTTACGAGAATTCTCCAATCAAATTCAAAACAACTTTCTACAGAAAGACCTTCTTCTGTGTTTTTGGGGTCACACAGGGTTAGTGAAACGAATATAGGTACTTATAATACATTAAGGGGTTACTTATAAAGCTTACTTTTTACCCGAATATTGTTTGTTTCTTAAGTCACTTTTCTTGGGAAGTCTTACATGTCGTAACTTGTTTCAGATTATTTCCATGAGGCAAGGTTAAACATAATGGTTCTACACAAGGTTATAGAAGGGTGAAATAATACTTGAAGGGGTGAAAGAAACCGTGAATGTGAATAACTTTAATATTGGAGAACTTTGCGAAAAAGCCTTTTGTTGTTTGAATAGTTTATTTGAACTTTCGATCTGCCTTGAACCGCCTTCACTATTGTTTTTGGTACTGGTAGATTTTTGTGTGGATGTTCAAACGTGGACAATAGCTGTGGATCACTTTTCACCCGTATGCCTTTTTTTGGGTGGAAAATCATCAAATAACTTCTCCCGCTCTGAATGGAGCAAGAGGGCGTGTCAGACTTTTACTGACTAAAACCCACCCGTGTTCCCTCAGTTGCCTGTGTGCCAGGGGCCGCGGTATCTCTTTCGAACAACCCGCACCCCTGGCAGGCATCGGCCCTTGCGGACCCCACCAGTTCGTGTGACATCTCTTTGAGGCGCGCGTGGAACACAACGCGCCGTCGACCTGGGCTTGGTCCTTACCGGACAACCAGCTACCCATTACTCGCCGTCCGCAAGCCCGCGCCGTGGCCGGAATCAGCCTGGGATTCCCGACGCCCAGGGCGTCTCCTGCGACGACTACGGCCGTGAGGGCGCATGTACTGGCTCACCCTCACGTGCAGGCAACGCACCCTCTTCGCGAGCATTACTGCTTCGCAGAAGGAGGTGACGGCTACCTTTGCACTCTCGCTCCGTACCCGTGTGCCTGGACCAGGGCCGGACGCGAGAGATCGTGGCCGCCAATCGCCTCCACGAGGACACGGCGGTGCTCCGCCCAAGCCGGGCAGACCTCCACCGTGTCCTCAGGGCGATCTTCGCAATGGAAACACCCGGACGTTTCCTCCCGCCTTATGCGAAACAGGAACCTCACGAAACAGCCGTGTCCGGTGAGGACCTGTGTCAGGCGGAAGGTGAGGACGCCATGCCGCCTCTCAAGCCACTCCTCAAAGAGGGGACTTACCGCCGCAATCGTGGCGTGCCCAGCACTGGGTTGCGACACGCACTCTCCACGTCGCCATGAGATCCCGCCGGAGCTCTGTCCACTGTGCCGCGATTTCCCGCGGCAGCGGAGTTACGCCCCGGCGTTTAGCCTCCTCGCGCCACTCCCAAGTGTGCGCGAGAACCTTTGCCACAAGATGCCATGGTGGCACTCCGGCAAGGAGATCCGCCGGCTCACCGGAAATCGTGCGGTATCCCCGGACCATCCGGATGGCCATGACCCTATGGGACGCCTTCAACCGCCGTGCTAGTTGGCGCCTCAATGTAGGCGCCCACACCGGTGGCTCGTATAGGGCCATGGGCCGCACGACCCCCGCGTAGAGCCTCCACCCGTATGCCTTAAGTAATAATGTTGAAAAGTGGTCGACAACCAGTTTCCGAGATGGTATATACGTGACAGGTTCGATCAATTAAAACATTAATTGTATCTACCCTTTTACCTCATAGATACATGAATCATACTACTCTCTACATCATACACACAACTAACTAATAAAATTTTAAAAACAGCAGAGTTCTTAAATCCATCATCAATAAAGTAATATTCCAGTACCAAAGACAAAGGCTAGACCAACTAGCCTTTTACCAAAGCCATCTTCATCAAAGTCAATTACCAACAGCAACTGGATAAAATCGAATCAAATCACTTTGAATGAAACAAAAACTGCATCGACACAAAAAAGTTAAAAAAGCCGAGAGCTGGTAACACAGTTTCGTGAGGCCGGAAGTGCCTCCCTCCCTCCTCAATTTTGCAGTGTTTCCTCCCTGAATATTTCATGAGTCCTTTAACGGACCGTGTTTATTGTTAAATAAATCGTTTATAAGGGTTATTCAACGGTGTAACTCAAGAATAAATGGGTGGAGAAGGCGAGTTTTGTATACATATTAGTAGATAAGGTTCCGCCT
Organism: Polymixis lichenea; assembly: GCA_949091785.1. Lineage (NCBI taxonomy): Eukaryota > Metazoa > Arthropoda > Insecta > Lepidoptera > Noctuidae > Polymixis > Polymixis lichenea. The sequence continues at coordinate 858,016 of OX420944.1, forward strand.
TTGAGGCAACATTTTTAAATCGTTTGTTGTCTTTCGTTGTTGATAGAATTCTTCGTTCTTACCTAAACAATATCAAAATTGTCGCTCTCTGTCCCAGAGTATTTTGTTCTAAGTATATCATAGAGACGCAAAACAACTTTTGTCAATTTCGTTATTTCGTAGTATTTTAAATATATGTACAACAAACAAACACAAGTACCCAGATAGATCAAAGAACATTATTTATAAGTAAATAGTTAGTACACTTCCAGTTACATAACCAATAAAAAAGGAAAATAAACAAATTGGTATGTACGAGTATCAAGTAGAACAAACGGTGGAGTTTCTTGTCCATTCTTCTCCATACGAAACTACCCTTTAAAAGGGGCAACTAGAATCTTTTCTTATTCTTTTTTGTAAATTTTGACGTTCAAAAGTTGCTTTTTATGTGCCTATTTGAAATAAATGATGACACACACGCACACACATTGATTAATGACTAATGACACACACATACATTAATTAATGTCTGTTTCTGTGTCTTAAATACTTACTGTTAAAATACAAAAGATTAAAGTGCACCAGCAGACACCCATAGATAAACCGAAAATGTCGCTTTATCTAGTGTAAGCCCTGTCTGTTTAACGAATTAATAGCACGGGCTGCACCTTGTAAATAAAGTACTGCATGCCAATAACTCAGTGAGTCACAAACTTAATTATTCAGCTTTAACTAAAGGTGTGTGCTGAGCAGAAAGTGTGTGCCAGCTACGATTGCAGTGCTTCTAACTGATCGGGTTTATTTAAGTATAGATGCAGTAGTGATTTGTGTACGGGATTTCAGAACTAAACTGAATTTCTGAGAGAGCAGTGAAAGCCCAGTGGTACCTTCCGAATTGTAGGTCATACCTGCTCTGGGCCTATCATGTGCCCACTGCTGGGATACAGTCATCCTCTCGGTGAGAGGGAGTGGGCTGTAGTCTGACACGCAGGCCCAGGGGTAATTGGTAGATGTCACATATCTTTGGTTTTGTCTTGGTTCTAGGTCTTGTCATGTGACATCGTATATCGGTATTCCTTCACCGTTTTGAGAGCACTGGTGATGAAACAATTTGCACAAAGCAAAGCGCCAGTCTGGATGTGAACGTCGTAAGTTGCTCCCGTTACCACTAGATTCCTTAAACTTCAATTCGTTTTGGCAAAACAATCTTTCTCAGTAACCATCCGATATAGCCAGTATAGGTAGATAGAAACATCCTGTGGCTTTATAGTTAGACCAAAAAGTCGATTAATAAATTCTGTGCAAGGTGATATATATAAACAGCAAAGGGAGTAAATACAGTCACTATCATCGTCATCTGCCTAGCCTTTTCCCAACTACGTTGGGGTCGGCTTCGAGTCTAACCGGATGCAGCGGAATCTTGTATTTTACTTGGAGCGATTGTCCATCTGACCTCCACAACCTGGTTACTGGGTTATACCATATCCCTTGGTAAGACTGGTTCTCACTTTCGGGCTTCTGACGAACCGTAACGACTGTCACAGTTCCACGAATGACAGCCAGGACCAACGACTTAATGTATGTTCCGAGACACGGAGAGGTAAAGATGGTAACCCATCCACGGAGTAACCGCGGCTAGCGTAGCTTAACGTTATCGATCGAACCGTGCGGCTGTTCTTACTTAGCCACAAGCCCCTCAAATAGACATGAGGATGATAATGTTTTGCAGGATGTTTGGAAAACAATAAAACACACGTATTGTCAAAATAAACCTATAAAGCGACCCTGTAGCGTGGTTGTTGTAAACAGTGCTCAACAATTCATTAAATTTATATTTAGCGTAACACGGGTAAATGTTGACGAGGGATGTTGGTAATCCAGTGTAAGTATCAACTTGTGAAGCTGTTTTTCATTACAAATGAGTAGCTGTGATTAATTAGAGCAAATTTATGATGCTTTTAAATAAATAATTGATGATACGGTTATGCAATGCCAAAGATAGGCCCATAGACATCCTTTAAAGAGAAGGGCTTTCATCGCGGGAAAATACAATGATTCATTCCGTGCTGAAAAAAATATTTTTATTGTTTAGATTTCATCGGTCATCTTTATCATATCCTTTTAATACTTCTAAGATTAAACTTAATCAAGAAAATCCTATGTTCTCCTTTACAAAATCCTGTACAAAAAAAAAACCTAGACAAAAACCCACTGCAAAAAAAAGTTGTAACTTTTCTCTCATTGTTATTCTTTAAAAGCTCGCCATCATGAATGCACCGTCATCTCCGCTTCCAACCACAACGGAGGAGTAATTTGTGGAGGGACGAACCACCCACTCTTCTTTCCTCCCCTCCTCCCTCCTTAGGGAAGAGGGGGGAACGTATCGTGTCAAATTGTACCAACATGGTATTTGATAAATGTGTTGTAGTAACGCAGGGTAGGTATTGTTTACATTATTTATGTGGTTAAGATGAAATAAATATATTTGGCTATTTGTCGTTTGGCGCAAGAAGCTGCTTGGCTGCCAGGACGTTTAATTTCAGAGACAAACTCTTGCCTTGTTGTTGGGATGATTATTCCTCACACATGAAAAACTCTTTCATACTTGGACATTGTTGTATCGTATTGGAAATTGTTGGAAAGCAAGGGTAGGTTTATGTTGTGACTATGGATCAGACTTTACAATTAAATAGGAAAACCAGGAGTGAAAGCATAACAGAGTATCTCAAGTCCAGCAAATGAGTTCGCGTAACGGAATTGCCAAGGATTAGGACTACACAAAAGCTGTTAAACTTGAATATACTTAGTTTCACTGTAGGTATAGGACACGCTCTTGCCAGCTATTTTCAGCCAAGGCTAAGTTTAAAAGGCAGTTCTTCAATGGCAAAAATTAATTTACCCCTACGTCTACGGGGAATTGAGAGAACCTTAAAACTACTTTATATTAAAAAAAATGTTTTAAAAACTTTCGTTCCGAAAGCTATCACGGAACCTTATCCCGTAACACCCTACACATCCCAATTGACATTTAAGTGCGGTAGTTGTAAAAACTTTATCAGTGCGCATGGCTTGCGTGTTAGCAGGCCGTGTGGCGAGTGGGGGACAATTAGAGTGGGTTCGATGCCCGGCCCACCCCCGGTGCACCGTTCCTACACGCCCGTTAACCAATATTTATGATCCAGTATTTGCGAAATGAGGTGGTATGTGGCTAATTATGTACTTACTTAGGCACCAATTATATTATGCCGTAAAAGTTTTTTTTTGGCACACTAGACATATAAAAGTTAAATGTAGCACAGGGTAGGTGTATTTGCAGATGGAAAAAATAGACAAAAATTAAAGGACTTTGCGAGTAAAACGAATGCCCCCAAAAAACTAATTATTTTCCGTTTCGTAGTCATCATCATCATCATCATTTCAGCCGAAAGACGTCCACCACTGGACGTAGGCCTCCCCCAAGCACCGCCACCTCGACCGGTTCTGCGCTTTTCGCATCCACCGGATTCCTGCGACCTAGTGATTGAGCTACTCATAGAAAAGCGTAATTTTCCAGTTTTCTTTTAGAAGGTGACGAGTTAAGCTGATTTAATCTAAGGCCTAAGAGAATCACTCCCTCCTCCGAAGGATCTTTTCATTAAGAGGAATGAACTTTCAAACAATTTTACGCTATTGCATAATCCATCCTAAAGAAATAACAAAATAACAACTCTATAAAGCAGTATATAAAACAGCTCATGCATACATTATAGGTAACTAACTTCTTCACACTGCCTAGCTTCCAAGCGTTGAAGCGGATCGGCACTTTTGTTCATATAATTAAAAGTAATTAGCTATTAGCACATCCCTTTGAGGCGAAGGCGTGAAGCTTCGTTACAAAGGATTATGGCTGTCAGATCAAAGACGGTTTGAGCCGACTAAAACTACATGAGTGAATCTTAACCGAAAGACTTGTTTTCTTTTTCAATCAACAAGACAAGGTTTTTGATAAAGGCAGAATTTGCAAGAAACAGTAAAACCTTTAGAGAATTTGCTAGTTTTGGCTAAGATCACAAAATATAAGTCCACACACAGTAAAATCCTACATACAAGGCCAATATTTTGCTAACTGAATCTTCCTTCAATCCCCTTCCAAAGGCTACCAGAAGACCCAGATAAGACGCAAGACATTCAGAAGGTGGCAGGGTCAAGAATGATAATTTATAACAATAATTAATCATAATCACTTAACTATAGGCATGTTTTAATATATATATTAATATGTATTAACAATATGGTAATTTTTAATAAATAATATTTTAATATTAAATAATACAACTAAAATAACAAAGAATTATAATAGCAATAATAATATATTAAATAAAACAGGGCTTCCTCTCTCCTACCCTTTTGCTGTGCCCTACAGGGTCCATAATGATCTCAATTATATAGTTACCACCTAAGTACACATTATGGTAAAGCATTAAAGATATTAAGTATTGAGTATATTGAGTATTGGGTGCAAGATTCTTTGGACTCTTGTTAGACACTTCTATGTTGTGGTCGGGGTCCAGTCTAACCGGATGCAGGTGGATATCAGTGGTTCACATGGAGCGACTGCCTGTCTGAGCTCCACAACTCAGCCTGCATGCGTGTGCATTGGATGTTAGCAAATAGCAAGTGTTTACAAGTCAATGCCCTACCCATTGTATGTAGGTGAGCTATTAGAAATTGATTTAGTGTAGCTGCTTTCTTCTTAGTGTGCGTGTTCAAGTTTTAAGTGTGTGTCGTAAGTACACTATTTGTTAATGTTGTAATTATTTGGGTGATAAGCGGTGGCACTAGGACTCTTTACTATTCCGCAATGAAGGCATATCTCTGGATATCTTTGAGAGGAACCTTCCAAAACGACTTTAAAATATTTATAGTCCTAGCCAGTTTTCCGGCACATCCTTCACTGCCTGCCAATTATGATATCACTCACCTTGTCATTATTAAATTCTCACCTCAAATCTAACAATAACTGTTCCCCTTTAAATGATGGACAGGTACACAGAACCTCGATATCCAAAGAGTCCTGTCAAGCTGACGCGAGGCATCTTGTGGTGAAGCGACAGCGGGCACAATTTCATGCGCGATTTAACCGCGGCTCCACGATTTCATAATAGTTCAATAAAGGCGCGGTTACAGGGCTAGCGGGAAGCTGAATTTTGGTGAAATGTTTTGCTGGTTATGGTAAACTTTCATTGATAGAAAAGAAGTGAAGGATAACAAAGGTAAGTGAAAGCAAGGGTTGTGTTGATATGGGCTGAAAGGTAGTTAGGCTATTTTAATGTTTGGGTTTTTATTTGTAACTTTTATGGTGTACTTAAGGAAAAAATTTCTATTTATTTTTTGTTCGATTCTAGATTTAACATGGCTTCGTCAGGTCGATAAATCTAGTCAGGAAAATAAGGCTTCGCTGTATTTGTTTGAATTAGAAATGCTAGTGAGCAGAACAAAAAAAAAGAAGATCAAATCACAAATCTGAATTGTTTGCAGTAGACCTATTAGTGGGACTAACTGTGATATTATGGACTAGGCTATAGGTACAGGTGTCCATGAGCAGCAACAATTTTAACAATTCTTTCTTCTAAACATAGGTAACAGAAAACATTGATTTTCGTGTTGATACTACCTTAATTTTATACAAACATCCAAGCCGTATGTTATTTGAAAAGCTGATACTCAAGCACTTGCTAAAACATTTTAACTTAAATAGCCTCCTTCACGATGAAGAATATGGTTTACCAAAAGGTCGTTCAACTTGCGATGCAGGTGTTGCTCTGCTGAAACACATTTTTAACGCATGGGAGAACTCGCAAAATGCTACTGGAGTTTTCTGTGCTCTCTCCAAAGCCTTTGATTGCGTGCACCATGACACGCTTTTAGGTAAACTGCGTCATTATGGTGACCAAAATGAAGCACTAAATGTAATAACTTGTTATTTGCAAAATAGGCACCAATTTGTACATGTTAATGGTGTAAAATCCGCCGGGCTACCAGTTCAGTTAGGTGTACCTCAAGGTTCAATACTGGGTCCATTCTTGTTCTTAGTGTATATTAATGACTTACCATTCTATTTAAAGGGTATCTGTGGCATTGTACTGTTTGCTGATGATACCTCTCTTATCTTTAAAGTAGATAGGAATAGACAAGATTTTGAAGACGTAAACAATGCACTCGCAATGGTTACGGATTGGTTTACCGCAAATAACCTAGTTCTTAATGCCAAGAAAACGAAATGTATAAAGTTCGCCGTACCAAATGTTAGGAATCTAGGACCGAACACCGTCGTAGATAATGAGGTACTTGAAACTGTAGCCTCGGCCATTTTTCTAGGCATAACAGTAGATGGCAAACTTCATATTACAATGTTAATTTTATTTTTTACAGTTTCTGACATATTCTCGTCATTATTTGACATTATACAACACTTGTAATATCGAGTATTTATTAGTGATTCTCATGGAAATCATATCACTTGGTTTAAATAGGTTGATTTTACTTACGTAGATTATTTTACATATTGTGAATGAGAGAACGTTTTAGGCCTACAGTTTCTATTCTTTATTTTCATTCCTCTAAGTACCTGGTACTTATTGACAGGCCTGCACTGTCCTCCCATTCCTAATATCACTGTAATTTGAAAACATTATAAAATCCAATTATTTTTAAAAGAGTAACCTTGGAGTTTCTTGCCGGCTCTTCTCCATAGGAAGCGACAAATTGGAACCGTGCACCTAGCTTCTGACGTTTCATAAGTGTCCTTGCAGGTTTATGTGAAATAAAAATATTTTGATTTGATTTGATTTGAGTGGGATTCACATATATCAAGCCTAGCGGGAAGGCTTAGTTCGGCCGCCTACGGCGTCAGGAAAGTAAGACAATACAATGACGTTGATACAGCGCGGTTAGTCTATTTTATATATTTTCATGTCCTACGGTATTCTGCTGTGAGGCAAAACCACCAAAATTCAAAATATTATTGTTCTTCAAAAACGAGCTGTTTGAGCAATTTATCAATTAGCTGCTAGAGTTTATCTTAGATATTTTTTAAAGATATTGGTATACTTACCGTGGCATCGCAATTCATCTTGGCCAACATCTTATACATTAGGGAAAATATACACTTGTACACTAAAAACAGTTGTATTCATAATATTTAGTACTAGAAATAAGGACAAACTACGTATTCCCTTTCACCGGCTTCATAAGGTTCATAACTCATTTGTTGGTCTTGGTATAACCTTTTATAACAAGCTTCCCTCTTCTTTGCTAGATTTGTATTTAATGCGTTTAAAGCTTAGGTAAAATCCAACATTTGTGCTGAGGCATACTATTCTATCAACGACTACTTAAACGATAAGAATTGTTGGTCGCTGTGATTAACTCAAGACAATGTTTGTGTTCTTTCACCAGAATTTGCTTGCCTACAGACAGGTTATATTTATATTAACATAATTGTTTGTTTTTATTTGACTGTACATATAAATTTATTTATATTTTTGTATAAGTACTGCTGACATATCTACTCATTACAATGATTTTTTTTATAGTGAGTTGTATTGCAAGATAGAGTTAGCTAGCGACCTCCACAATTGATCATATTATTCTTGCCTAAGCAAACCGGCAGCAAGTTTGTCTTGCTCCCTTAGATGTCACTGCTTGCGGTAGCGTCGGGGGTCGGGTTGCTTCCTTCCCTCAAATATGGCGAGGGAGGTTATGGCTGATCTTTGCGTTATGCTCGTGAACGGGTGCTGCTTGTGGTGACTTGTCATCTTGCTGACCATGGTTTTGTTATTGTTAATAGTTTTAACTGTTTATTTATTTAATTCCGAAGGTCCTAGTTTAACATTTGTTACTTCTAGCTACAACTATGTGAACAAAATGCCGCGTTGCATACGCATAAGCCGGCACGCCCTTTATACCCGGAGTCTCTAATTTAGGTTTTAAGTTCTGTTTATGTTTTTGTTTCTATTGCTTATTTATTTCTGCATGAGTACATTTTTTAATGATTTTTTTGTTATATTGGCGTGTACTTGCTGACTTATGGCAAATGTTTTAATTTTACATCAAAATTACATAAGACAGTCCCCCCCGTTGAGGGTTGTATTGATGGTATGATGATGGATTTAATTATAAATGCATACGTGTTGCGGTCTTGAATCATATTTTATTTAACATAAGTACAGCCTGCAAATTGCAAAAAAAAACGTACGAAAATTTTAAATTCACGGGCTACCCTGGCGCTTGCCCCTTTAACGATATTTGGTGGCCAATGTGGCCATTGTGCGAAGGAAAACTAGAGAGGCCCCAATTTCATGGACGATTGGCCTGCAGCGGGGTTCAATAACATTTCAATGCCGGTAGCATCTGCGAGGTATGGCCGCAGTGAAAGCGACACGAGTAACCTATAGATAAAAAATAGCCAATATTTTTGGGGCGACTTTTTACGCGCAGTTTTTTGTACTTGTTTAAGAGTTGAAACTTGGTATTTTAGGTTTAAATGTTTTAATTGAATCATAATATTTTGGCTAAGTAGCTACTCCAGCTGAGTTTTGGAGGAGAATTTCAAAGGTCATGATTTTCTAGATGGTGTACTTTCCACGTTTCAGTAAATGCCGTAGAGTCCTAGTTGTGTAGTGGCCAAATTAAATTATTTTTATTTTATACGTAGTAAATGACAAATCTACAAAAACGGAATTAAAAACGAAGATAGTATATCTTTAGTATTATCTCCCAATTACAGAAATATCATTGTAAAGACCAAACTTAATCGTGGCTATAAATCTTTCAGAAGCCAGCAGGTGCTGAACATCTGCCTGACCAGTGACCGTTGACCGACTGTGGCGGAAAAGTAGAGGGTTATGCGTTGTTGGGCAGTTAGTCAGTTTAATGGCGATATTGTAGAAGTACTCGTACATATAAATACCGCTTGAGATTTTCAGACATTGGAAAAATATTGTTAGTTAAAAACGCTTAGGGATGTGTTACTGGCATGGGTTATCCTCTACTTTATACCCTAAAAACGAGAGGCAAGCTGTTGCCACAAGGTAGCTGGTAAGGTTAGGATATGCATGACCTTTTTTCCTGCACCTTCTGCAAAACCACCTGCTCATTCCAGGATTTTAACGAGGCGAATAATAGAGCTGTCTTGGGAGCTTTTTACTGGTCGGACAAAATTTGAATAATAGTGAATCGACGCTATAAGAACAAGCTGATAATAGGTTTTATACTTATACCTTCTTCATAGTTCTTCCTTCCCTCCTAGAATCAACACACATTTTTAAACCTTAAGGGGGAAACCTTATGTTGTTTAAAGTCATACGATTCGGTACCGTAACAAATATGCCTTTACTTATTTATCATTAAAAGAACAATACTCTCTAAATTCGTATAATTGCAAATTGCAAAAACGTAAGAAACATTTAAATTCGCGGGCTACTTTTGAAGCTTTTACCTTAACGTGTTCTGGCCTCATGACTCTTTCAGTAAAGCCACCCCCCATTTAATTAATCACAGTAAAAACCATCCCGAAAATGGAAGGAAATTCCTTAAAATAACTGCCACTCATCCCTGAAATTATCCTCATCTTACACAGATAATCTCTAAACGTTAATCGTCCTTCAAATATGATCGGATAACTTAGCTCAACATGCAGTTCAAGTGATGTGGGTAACTTTGTAAAGAAGTTTAAATTGCTTTCACTTTTCACAATATGAACATTTTGAAGTAAAACATAAAGGTTACTTGTTAGGGTTCCCACGGAACCTATTACTAAGGCTCCGCTGTCCGTCCGTCCGTCTGTTAGGGCCGCGGGGGGGGGGGCGTCTGTATCTTTTGAACCGTAATAGGTAGACATTGGAAATTTTCAGAGTGTGTAAACAAAAAAAGTGTTTTTGTTTTTCCAAAGTACCTAATTAAAAATAAATGTATTGTTAAATATTGTACACTGTTATGGTACTTCGCTTTTGGTGTGATTTCAATTCAAAGGACTCAAAATATATTAATCTATTAGGCTTTCAACAATGATTTGTTACTATTAATTTTGTAGAAAGTACAAAATTAAATTGGTTAGTGGAAATTCAAAAATAAAATTCTACAAAACCGACTCTACAGTTTGTGATCGGTATCGTTTCACAAATTCGCTCAGCGAACAAATTATAATTATATGAAAATGATATTTCATAACAACCAAAAAAGAGTCATGACATCACAGTAAGACAGTTTTCCTAAAACTTTTTCTATTTTGTTCCCCTTCACTTTACAAGATATTTCTTTTATAGTTCTTTTATTGTTACACAATACAGATCGTTTTCCCATCACTTAGAATTTACAAATACAAGCCTACCTGATAAAACTGCTTCATAAACGGAAGTCAAGCCTCGGGTCAAAGCTACTCGATCTCAAACGACCGCAGTATCACATGACGCCACCTTATCAGGTATCAGAAACACAATACTATCAGTGACGTCACACTCTCGTGATAGCTGCCTCCATTGATATTGTATCTGTCCCATATTATCGTCGGTTGCTTAGGCCACCCATTGAGAGAAGAACAGGGTGGGAGGTGCGTACTCGAGGTTGCATGAGGTAAGTATGGATACTTGGAATGGGATTTTGCTCACGCCAGTTTGAGGCGTGAGGCTAAAACTTTAATCTCCATTGAATATATTTTTAAAACTTACATTGCAAACTAGCTTTTGCCAGTGGCTTCGCCCGCGTGGAGGTCGGAAATGATGGTACGGGAACGTACTTCCAGGATAAAATCCAGTTATGAACTATCTGTGTGCCAAATTTCAACCAAAGCGTTGGGCCGTTTTTGCGTGATTCAGTAACAAACACGTCAACATACAAAGTTTCATGTTAAATTATTATAGAAGGATATTATAAAGGTAAGTAAAATTAAATAGGTAATAATCTGTAACTAGGTACCTATTTGTTTTTACACTTAACTTTTAAAAGCATTTTTTAAGACTGTCAGCTTTTATATTTGAAATTTAAAGAAAATTGAATTTAAATAGGTACGTAATTGGATTGAATAGAATTTAAATTTTAGAGTTAGTTAAGTTATTTTATTTATTTTAAAATTGGCAGAATATTATATTACAGCGAAAATCAGCTAAAAATACGGAGTCAGACAGACAAATGTAGAATTTATATCTTTTATATTTTTAGTGGAAAGGATAGGATTTCGATAATATCTGCCTGTCTAGACTTAGTTTTTGATATTTAAAGGGCTATCAACTACCTAAATGTATCAAAAAGGTAAAAGTTGTCGAAGAAAGAAAGCACCCTCCAAGTGTATTTAACTGAGAAAGGTTTACTTTACGTAGAAGTTTTATACAGATTTTTATTCTAGGTAAAGACATGTGAATGATAGATTTCCACGAAAAGGCGATGTTCTAGAATTTTTACCAGTATCGCTTTAGTGTGGCAAAAGCGGTCATTGCCCTCCCTTATATCTCTCCGTAGGAACCCAAACAGTAAATTATGTATAGTTTATCGTACTTGGAACATATTGAAAATCACGATGGATCAATATCTACACTGAAACAATATTCGGCACGTTAACGAACTTAACTTCAGTTTTTTTTAATAAAGAATGCTAATAAATGTAGGTGGGTCAATGACCGATATTACCACACTAAAGTGATTTGGGTTTAGTGTTCAAACTAACCACCAGAACAAAAAGACTAACAAAGTTCTTCAACATTTTAAAAACTCTAAGCTAACTCAAAGATAACTCATACCATAATCAAGTTTTTTTTTTTATTAATCTATGTTGTTCCACTGCCGCCAAAGGTCTCTGCTATACTTTTCCAACTTTCCTTATATTATTGTGCCTTCTCAGGTCAATCGGTCAGTAGGAACGAGTCCAAATCAAACAAACAACTATTATTTTAAATCACGAATTAACAAAGACATTAACAAACCACCATTAATCAATCGCAAATACCTATCACACAACTCTCTAACCAGCCCAACTTTACCCACTGATAACTGATAAGCCAACTTTCTATGCCCACCCTCTATCAGGCTTAAATACTACACGCTGTATCCGTTACAGTACATACCAATGCAGGTAGTGGCCAACATTCCTAAGCAAAGGCTCTCCCACGATCACCCCCCCCCCCCTGCACCGCAGCGCCCCGCCCCTCCCCTCTCTCCGGAAATGCCAGCGCCCGCGCACGGCGCATGCAAAGCCTAGCGTAGGGTGAATGCACTCGAAACTGACCATTCGATTTAAGGATCAGAAATTATTCAAAAAAATTTATTAAGCTGCTATTTTAATTTTTATTCGTGTTTCGAAATTTGAAACTGGTTTCTAGTTTTAGTTATAAAGGATGTGTATTGTGCAGATAACGTTGCGTCTGTTGACGTGTGTAGGTACAGTGGAATAGTTTTGGTTTTTGAACACACGTGTGTTTCTCCTTTTTGCTAATTATTTGGAGCGTGTTTGTCTAGACTAATAGAGTAACAGTAGTCTATTACTTAGTAGGTATATTCTCTAGGCACTTTCGCTAAATTAATAAGTGCGGGCTATAAATAAAATCCCTACTTTACTACGTTTTCCCACTAAATAAAATCAGATAATAACTTGGGAAAACTTATGACTACCCATTCAGAACTAAATGAAGTATTCCTTATAGTAAGAAAACCCTAATAAAATGTAAATAAAACAATAAAACCGCTTTAATATGGGAGTTCGCACGAAAAGTTCACCTTAGTCGTGTCACGCCCCATCAGTTCACATGGGGTTATAAGCCGTACCATAAAAACAAACATATGGGGGTGGCGCTGCTAATTCCTTCGTTTTCACGGAAAAAGGAGGTTTTTGTAACTCGAAAAGAGTTTAAAAGATTAGTGAGTCGTTTTAAAAGTAGGCTTTTTTGTTGTTGAATAAAGTGGTGTAAGTTTCTTTGATGCAATGTAGAATAGGAAGCTCCTTTATGTTTACTAACTACGAAAATAATCTTTGCTTCTTTCAAGTTACATTTTCTTATTAAGCGTTTAGAATGAAAACGAAAAATTTTAGTTACCATAAATCGGCGAGTTTTTTTTTGTTAGTTATCATTTATCAAGCAACGTATCCATCACACAACCAACCGGACATTCTTCATTCTTAACACAAAATATCTCAAATTATACACGGCCATACAAAAGATTAGGTAAATTAGGCACGGACGTGCAAATTTCTTATTGTTATTACATCTGGCAATAAAACTTTATAACAAAATTACCCCTTGTCATTCCTTTGTTTCATCGATCGTTCATCACGTTCATTCAATCGTTCGATTAGTTCATTCACATCGGTTATGGTTCGCGCGCATTTACTATAGCAGTTTGCGCTCGGATTCACTAGGTCGATTTTTGAAAAGGTTTTTTGTTTATGACCACTATGGTTGTGAAAATTAGTGGAATCAAATTATAAATGGAGCTGTAGTTCTAATGCCATGAATAAAACTAGAAGTCTGAACTTTGAAATCTGTTAAAAGTATTAAAGTGACGTACATCCTAGAATCTTTCCCTAGAAGATCCTAAAGTTACTTAGTTTTCAATCTTTTATGACTGAATTGTGTTAAGCGAAAGCCAGGTGGTCTTAATTAACTATCTGTCATAACTTCTACAATATACACCTAATACATAACCGCTATTATGTCACTAAATGGCACTTAATAACATGATATATTGTATAAATTGGTTTACAACTTTACACGACTTAATACCCATGACTATGAATAATATCTACTGGTCTTCTAAAACCATATATTAGGTAAGGTTGCACATTACCAAACTAAAACCTATCTCTATTCACTACTAGCTTCAGCCCGTGACTTTTCAGCGTGAAATTTCTTGTTTTAACATAAAATATTATCATTACTCAGTTTTTTAGCCTCTCGGCAATAATGTAGCTTCCCCTTACTGAAATAATTTTTGGAATCGAATCAGTATCATAGTTCCAAAGAATACCGTTACAAATCTTACCTCTTTATAATATTAGTAGATAGATTAATATAGATAATCTGATATTCCATGATAACTATAAAATCATCAGTCAAAATACGAAGAAAAACCAATTAAACTCTAAAATATCGTGAAAAGCTTGCCAACCATTATACTTTCAAGAAGATTAGGAGCTTAATCTAGTAATCACGCAGCAAAAACAGCTCTTTATTGAGCGTTCAACTTTAATATAAAAAGCTGGTAAAAAGAGTTTTGTAAACTACAGGGTGATTCATTGAAGCGAAAGGAAATGCATCAAACTGATGACGCACTCCGCAGGCTACACGATCGTCAATTCAAAGGCTAACTAACGTCCATCTTTTTTTCTTTTCTTTTAAAACCATTATTGAGTCATGACCGGAAATTATCTGATTCCAAGATACAATCGGACTGTACATCACGTATTTCTATTATCGACTGCTGTAGGTATGAAGGCCTCTCGAAATAATGCTAAATATGAAGATGCATTAGAAAAGAATCTATAAATAATAAATAAATGGGAGCGTGCACTTCTGCCTAGCCCTTCGGAACAGACATGATGATATATTATGTTACTATAAAAAAAAAATTCTGTCTGTTGGTTAATGCAGCTAGTCACTAGAGAACAGCCGATTTGACTATTTTTTTGTTTCTTTGATCGTAATAGTTCAAATTCGTTTTATTTATCAAATTTGGAAAAATCTGAAGGTCCTTTTTTTGTGGGATTTTTATATGAATTAAGTATTGAAATCTGGACATGACTGCCGCGTCAGCTGGCATGTAATAATTATTTGATATGCAAATAGTGGTGTCTTAATTTGTGTAATGGGTAATTCATTTCATATTTGGTTTTACATATACTACCCACTAATTGTACCTCTTTATTATTACTAAACAGTAACGTGCTTTTTAAAGAACGTGTGTTATTTTAAAACATGTTAATTTTAAATCTTTTGTTATAATTTTAAGAAATCTATTGACTAATTCTCAACGTATTTGAACTTTTCTACAAAGTAAGTACCTACCTATTATGTGTTAAAATATTCTACAACCAATTGATAGTTGTAATATTTTATTTTTCTATTCAATACAGTAATAGATTCCGGAGTCAGTCAATCATACTTCAACAAAGGCATTCCTACTTTTTGTGTAAAATTGGCAGGCCGATACTTGGAGCGTTCACCCTGTAGGTGACAGGGAAAATATTGAAATTAATTTTGTAGTTTAGACTAGCTCATAGTTATTGTAAGTAATTCATTACTTTGTTACTTTAACATAAATAAACGACATTTTTTAAAATGTCCAGCTACATTATGGACCTCCATTGAGATCCCTCCACCTTGATGATTTTAATTTTAATAAAAAAAAACAATTGCACTTGATTAGACTGTCAAAAGAATTCTTCCAGTATACATATAATAATGTATTCTGTGAATTCACTTCTTTCTTTTTATATGCTTTTGCCCGTAACGTCACCTGCATGTATAGCGGCGAAAATTCAGAAAACGTACTACCGTGATAAAAAGGAGCCCATGTATTAGTGCAGCTCATAAACTGTCTGTGTGCCAAGTTTAATCCAAATCTGTTCAGCCATTTTTGAGTGATTGAGTGACACACATCCAAACTTGCGCATTTATAATATTACGATTGATTACTGTAATGTTTAATTAAAATCAATATTCTTGCTTGTCGGAAATCCTGGTGGTCTCGTGCTTAATACTCGTTCTCTATAGAAAAAATCTCCACCCCATGGATGACTAATACCCACCTTGAAGGCAGAGGAAATGTAAAACACATATTATATTATTTGTGATGCCTACATTAGTGCTGCTAGCAATATCCGAGACTAGCTGTTTGTGCATATAAATTGTGCATGCAGAGCCCACACAGGAAGTGCTAATGCTGGATTATGAGTGTTAAGTGTGTTTTTAAATGGATATTTATCTGTAAGTAGGTATACATATCTAACATGTATACAGGATAAAATATTAACCAGTGCGCAAACTGTAACCATGAATTCAGTATATCATTCTAGACCCCCTAGCGTAGAAATTTTTCGACGGTTATCGGTTATACAAAAAAAAACCTCCATAGAAAAGTGCAATACCAACGCGGTTAAAGAACAGCTAATTTTTTTTTTCTATAATTGACGAAAAATTTCTATGATAGCGGGTCTAGAATGATAATTATGCTGAATTCATGGTTCCAGTTTGCGCACTGCTTAAAATTTTACCCTGTATAGTTGAATCATTTAGCCTGTTTCTAAATAAAAGTGATTTCAGGTCATTTTGTATCAAGCGACATTTATTTCAAACTAGACAAAATTGTGCGGGTTTTGTAAAGGAAAACAACATAGGCCACTTTTTCGTGAAAATATTGATAGGTACTTTGTTATTAATGTATTTTCTTTTTACCAAAAATTTAACTTTGAGATACTCTCCTGTAAAGTTCCAAAAATGTCGCTTAATACAAATAGCCAGTACACCCGCGATGTCATAAATTAAAGTCGCATTTCGTGTCTCTCTGTGTGACCGCCTGACCGCGTTGCTCTTTTAAATTCCGCAACGGATTTTGATGCGGTTTTCACCATTATTGAAAGAACTTATACCGGAAGGTTTTTGTGTATAAAACATTAATTTATAGTAACTTATAATAAAGAAATCTCGATGTTTTGAAGTAGCAGGGGTTCGCTAATTCGGAAATACATTTTAGTTAAGTTTATTGAAGATGTTAAAAAAGGTGACAATAACTTTATCGAGTAGCGTAGACGCTTTATGAATAAAATCGTCTTTTCAAATATTTTTTACGTAGGCTTTAGTCAGAATAAAAATAGAATCGTGAACTCAGAACGAAAAATAAGCAGCCAGTCTTGGGATTTATTCATTACTTAACCACAACAAATGATTTATTTAATAGTTCACCATTGATCACAGAGCAGGAAATAAATTCCTCAAAATAAGATCAATTATTTCATTACTAAAATCAAGTTAAATATTGTTATTTCCTGCTCTATGTTCATTAGTACGATAAAGTTCTTCGCCTATTTCTGTTATAAGTAATTAAGAAAAATAATTGGGATCAAATAGTTATAAAGCGAAGCCATTCCTGTTGGAATTAACTTCTAAATTAATTTCAATATTTTCCTTGTCACCTATTAGGGTGAACACACCGAACATCGGCATAACCACAACTTTTATTTCAACAAAACGTTGGAATGTCATTGTTGCAACGTGATCCAGTGACTCCAGAGTGTATTAAAGCTGTTTTATAATACATATTTCTGTATTGGAAAGAAAAAGATTATGCTTCAATTTATCAATTGCCAAGGAATAATGTACCACATAATCCTTTTTAGAAAAGTTACGAAAAATGAGATTTAGATATGAATCAGTAATAATAATAGACTTAAAATTAATATTTTGATGTTAAAAATAATCAAACAAGTATCATGGCGTCAGCTTAGTGAAATGAATCGAGACAAAAATACGTTAACTTCAATAACGCAGGCTGTGGCGCCACATAATTTATTTTCAACGTATTTCATCACTAGAACAAAATAATAAATAAAAGAACAAAATAATTACAATGGATTCTTTTTCTTTCTCCATTATTAGGTCAGCTTTGGACATGAAATCATAATTTTGTATTGTCATACGATTTGCACAGGTGTGAAATTGTTTTTCCTTGTTCGGATTATAGGAAATTCACAATTGGTCAACAAGAGTCGATTATTCATTGGTAAAACAATTCAAATCATGATATAAAAAAGTTTAAAAATAAAAAAGACATACTAGCTTACATTCCTTTGACGTCCTTAATTCCTTATAGCCCTAAGTTATCATTGGATTAACCCTGACTAAACATGCATTTTGCAAAAAAAAATACTTACCTAAAAACAACCTGACAATGCCACATTTCGCGCATACTTTTATAACGTCAAAAATACCCTTCCTTATGCAAATATGCAATTAAACCCGGAGATATACTATTTAACAAAGGCTTTTTGAAGACTATATACAGAGTGTACATAGTATTAAATACTCGTTACATTATATGTCCCCCTTGCACCTGGTGTCGGGGTGAATGCACTAATAATGACTAAGCTGAAGGCTGGAGTGCGCCGGTTATGAAATACTGTCTATGCATAAAATATAACGGGGTATGGTCGTGGTTGCCATGGTATCGGGGTTTTTCAGGAAAATTGTAGGTAATTTATTAAAGCAACCTGTAATTGGGTAATTAAATGTGTTGTTTATTGGGATCTCGGACTTTTATGTAAATTATTATGTCAGAATATGGCAGAGCTAAAAGGAAGGTAATATGTTTAGTAATCAATTTAACTTTATTTGCGGTTAATGTTTGATGTCATTAATACCAATACTTAATGTCAACCTAAGCAAGCATTGGCAAGCTGCCAACTCCAGCTTAACATCAAACTGCCCATTACTTATGTTGACATAATTCTCACGTCAAAATCCAATAGTCAGACAAGTATTATAATATTATATACTCCACATTAATAAGCTAATCTCGAATGTAAGAGATAAAACGTAAGACCAAGAATACAATCTCTCAACAAAAAACCTTACAATTCCAAAGTCAAATTCTAATCGAATAAAAAGAAAAAAAAACTTTGCCAAAACGACCGTTACTAAACGCGATGGAATGCAAAACGAGAGAGAAAACACTTCGTTCAATTTTCAGTCAGTCTCAAGCGTGCGGATGCCAGTATAATTAGAAAATAAAAAAGGTCTTACACGGTTTATCTAGAAACCGTATCGTTATATAAAACGAATGAGGCATCAGGTATCAAGGATCGAAATTCTAACACGCCATTCTGCCATACAAGACGAAAAAAATCACTATGATTTCTAAAATATGTAAAAAAATGGAATTACCTCTTGAGAAAACACTGATACATCAATCGTCAAAATGGCGGCTTTAATGGACGAATCAGACACGGCTACGATAGCTCCGATAACTTTAGATCGACTGTGTAATAGACTACATAAAACGTAAGTAAACCTCCGTTAAATTAACAGGAAAACTAACTAGCGATTAGCATAGAACCATGAAATAAAATATCAGTCTGAGCGTGAGAAGCACTCTCAGATTTGAAGGAATTAGACTGAAACGGTGATTTAAAAATAAGTTGAGTGATGCACTAAATAGAGGTACTGGACTATTATGTACTTTAAAAGTGACTTGAAAAGTGCGTTCTTTTGATACTTAGTAGCCATGGTTAATATTTTATTTATATTTTTAGAAAGTAGGAAGACATTAAGTACTGTAAGTAGAATGTCATAAATTAATGAACCACGGGAAAAAAAACCTGTTTTAAAACAACAAAAAAAAACTTGAGAGGTGTCAAGGGACACTCGGATGGAACGAAGTTCCTTTCGATTAATTAGTGAAGGAATTGTAATAAAACTTTAAAAATTGTACATATACATACACACACACACACACACATATATATATATATACATATGCACTCTGTCTGTGTCTCTGTCTGCAGAGAAACACGCGCACGCCGCACGGCTTACAACAATGTAGCATAAAGTGTCGTTACAACTTTTGGTCTTAATTTTTTCCGTCTAGCCCCCTTTCGCAACGCGCGATAAGGAACTTCGTTCCAAAAGTCTCAAAGGTAATTTTTCGAAACACTTTACACAGGCTTTTTTCCACAAAAATAGTATATCAAAAGCAATTCGCACAACCGACAACAGTCGCCTCCACCTCACGGTATGCGCTAGCAGTCACGAGCGCCGAGTTTATCGCCAACAAATACCTTTGCAGTGACAGGTAACGGGCCGGGAACAGAACCCGGGCCCTAACAGTGCCCTGGCCGTTTACCACGTATAATTCTGCAGTTAACTTTGTACCAGATTGGAATGTTGGTATCATTGTGGTTATAAAATGTTTGGTTTATCTTACGGTTTGTGTTGGATTTGAAAGTAGGGATTGGCTACAATGTGGTGGGTATGTTCAATAAAGGACATTATCATGATAATACAGGGTGGCCAGTCCACCGACGCGCAAACTGGAACTATGAATTCAGCACATGATTCTAGACCCTCTTTAAAAAATGTGCGAAACAGCATTTTTTTTTAAATAACGTAGTCTATTCATAGTCACCTGCTGAATCTATGGTAGCAGGTTGGTGTCGATGTCGCTGCCACCCTGTATAGTATACTTTGGTGTTTCGTCACAAATAATTGTTGTAACGCACTTTAGTTTAGTAAACTACTAAACTTGGTTCAATTAAAATCTAAACATTTAATTTTGTTTTCTGTAGGTACCTAACATAAATTAGAAAAATATTTAAAAAACCCCATAAATTCAAATCAAATCAAATCAAAATATTTTATTTCACATAAACCTGCAATGGCACTTATGAAACGTCAGAAGCTAGGTGCACGGTTCCAATTTGTCGCTTCCTATGGAGAAGAGCCGGCAAGAAACTCCACGGTTACTCTTTTAAAAATAATTGGCTTTTACAATGTTTTCAAATTACAGTGATAATAGGTATGGGAGGACAGTCCAGACCTGTCAATTAGATGACATACGATTTTGCAAAAAAAAAAACGCAATTATTCAACCAACAATACTATAAGGTCGTCACACCTTGACCCACATGGTGATACCACCGTGGTAGACAGTCATTAGACCCATCTGTCACCACCACAATACCGTCTGGTGCATCACCAAAAACTAGCGACCATTGACCCTCACTTTCACTACATCTGACAATGGCTGAAGAGGTCAGCTCGTCTGGTTAGCACAGTCATTTGTTAAACCATAAAGAATGACTGCAAGAATGATTGTGTGGGGGGTGAGGACAAAAGAATGTCTAGGATTTGTATTGTTTTTGAGGCAAGATCCTAGTTTTTAATGGGATTGAGGACCTCATTAATTTACGCGTCGCTACTTGAAAATGAATGAAGCAATGTTTACGTAATGAGGGGCTCGTGGCTAAATAATAACAGCTGCACGGGTCGATCAAAGGTTAGGCTACGGTTGCTGCGGTCGGTTCGTGGATGGTTGACTATCCATTGCATCACGAGACCCATCCATGCTCCCAAAAGCATGATAACCTGTTCTTCCCCGGTTGTCATTTGACAGCCAGAAGTACGTACGTAGTTACGGGTAGTCAGAAGCTCAAAAGTCTGACAAGCAGTCTTACCAAGGGGTATCGTGTTACTGGCTTGTGGTGGTCAGATAGGTAGTCGCTTCATGTAAAATTCTGGCACTGTGCTACATGCGGTTAGACTGGATGATGATTATGGTGGCCCTTGAAGACATTCCAAACTATTCACGTAATTAAAAATGGCTGTAAGCCTGTATCTCTTGCTCTGTGTTTGACAAAAAAATCGAGTAAGCAAAGATTAAGTCTCGGTAAAAATACCAGAAAAAATGCTTAGATCGCTCCTTCTGAGGTTTAACTATCACTAAAGAAACCATACTCAACAAAACTTATTTATTACACTACACTACAACTCTTGGTTATAAAGTAACATTTATATCCACTATAAAAAGCACAGTGAACAAACTCGAGCGAATCATCTCGCAACAATAAATTTTATTTGCGACGAAGTAATATAATAAAAATCATAAAACTGTTATATACAGGCCATTATACTAGAATAAACAGTAAAACAGTTTTTACGATCTTTGAGCCGTGGTGGACATCACAACTTAGGGGTGACAAGCGGTGCAAAGAGTTTGATTTATTTATTTGTTTTAAATTAGATAAATGAAAATATCTAGAAAATGCCCACGTACAAGGTGGAAAGACGATGTTCGCAGGGTGGCTGGTAGCAGCTGGAGAGTAAGCGAGAATCGAGCTGAATGGCGTGCAATTGGACACGCCAATGTCCAGCTGTGGACTGCTGTAGGCTTAAAATGATAATGAAAACCCAAAACTGGATATTTGCAATCGCCACCCTGATTGCGTAACATAATAGCAATCACAATCTGAATCATTTTGAGGGTTGTTGCTTGTCCATTGCTTCATATGTCCGCAAAGTGTGTCTGCTCAACAACGTAAATAACGCAATGAATGTTGTTGAACTGTCAATATTAAAGCCATTGCTACTGTTAAGGCTTCTTCAAACAGCCGCGACGCGACACTTGTAGAACAATTTCCATGAAGTTTCCATAGAAATTGTTCTACGTGTGTCGCGACGCGACCGTCGCGTCGCGCTAGTCTGCACGAGCCTTTAGTGTTACGCAGTTACCCGCTGGTTAATAATTTCTTACGTTGTCCATGGCCCTCATTGATTGGTTTCATAGTTATGTCTGTAATCCAGTAGGTATTATTTATTTTAAGAGACAACCTTCAACAAATCGAGGCTCTGTTAAATTCAGTGAAAAATTGCAATTTCTAAACAATAAAATTAATATTGATGTTGCTTAAAGGATTTTGAATTTATTTGTAACCTCAGTTGTACAACAAATACATGTCTTTTAAACCATCCCTGCAAACATGATGGATCACCATATCTATGGAAATTACAATCTTTACCGTCTGGTATTCGTCTACACTCGTCTGATAGTAATCTATTTCTTATTATATCTGATGCGGACACAGCCATATAGAAATACCATTGACATGTAAATGTTGTGACACAAACACTTGTACAATACACACACATATGTATACACTACCCGCCACACAAACACATACTACACGTATATCGTTAAACCGTAAAAAAACTGAACTGAAATTACCAATAAGATAGTCACAGCTAAACTATGGACAGACGAGCTAACTTTTTCACGGTAATAAAAATATGCTTATAATGGCCTTGTTTAGTCCCAAGTATGTACTTCTGCTTAGCATAGTTTCAAAATCGAATGCCAAGTTAGAAACCTAGTTTAGTTGAACACCTAAAACCCTGATGTATAGCAACACCCACGTGATTTTTAAAGGGGAATGCCTAAAAAATGCCTATAATCGACAGAAACGTTTGATAGTCCTTAATTCTATTCAGAATAAAATATGCATAGAAATAATTCTCAAGTTTCTGTACCTAGGCTGAAAATATAAGGATCTTTAAATAGTTAACTTGATATCCGTCTAATTCATTCTTATTTTTATTGGATGTTTTGTTTAATCGACATTCAGCCAAACAGGAATCGTCAAATAATCCTTATCGAACTATTCTATAGAATTATTGCAGTTATCATTAATTAAATATAACTGTACCTATTTATATCGTAAACATAATTCAAATCATATATGCATGTCAATATTTAATTAAAATAAAAAATAAAAAACTATGTTCAGAATAGAAAACAGTTTGACATTCAAGATTCAAGATTCTTAATTTGTGGAAACATGAGTACACATATAGAGCATGCAAGTTATTAAATTACATTATAGTTTAGATCAGTCATGTTTGGCCTTAGTGTCGTACAAATATTTAAATTTCGTCATCTTAATTACGTAACAATTAGTCAAGTATTTGTCAATTACTGCAGTTCATTCTTTCGATTGTTTACTTGAATTGATTGATTCATGGTTTTGCGTTTGCGACTTGAGTTACATACTTTATAGGATATTTAACGGTGACAATGCCCATTTTTTAAGGATTTTGTTTTCACTTCATAAATAGAAACGTATATTGTGTTAGCTATCTCGATATTGCATCGATTAAAACGAGTGTACGATTAAGCGCCGACAGACACTAGGCCGACAGACTGAACACCAACAAGACTACTTCGACGGGATTCTTCACCGACAGGGCTCCTCAGCGACGCAACTTATCTCCGATAGCCAGATTACCGTTAGATCGCGAGATTGTAAACTGTCGACAGATTGTGAACCTTAATATACTGCTTACAATTTAACGCAAAAAATTTCGTTAGATTATAATCTATCGAAGTGAAACCGTCTAACTGTGATCTGATATCAAGACGGATAGTACCTTGTGCTATTACTAAACAGTCAAGTAACAACCACTAACTTGGAAGTTTGCGGTTTGTCGCAATTCTAACCTAACCTAACCTATTCGGTCGGTAAGGCAGTATGGTGCAGTTCACAATTTATCGACAGATTACAATCTCGCAAGATAGATTATAATCTAACGGTATTTACAATTTTACGGTGTCTTGCGTCGCTGATGAGCCCTGTCGGCGAAGAGTCCTGTCGGCGAAGTACACTGTCGGTGAAGAGTGCCGTCGAAGTAAAGTCTTGTCGGTGTTCAGTCTGTCGGCGTAGTGTCTGTCGGCGTTTAGTCGTACCTACACTGGACTAAAACGTTTAAATGATGCTTTATTGTTTAACCTTGAGTTAACCTATATTTAAAAAACATGGTTGGATCTGGCGTCTACCTAGGTTTTTGATAATTATTGAAATTGTAATGGGTACGATTTGTAGTGCAATTTGGCGTATATGTCATTGTTGTTTATTTCAGGCATTTTGGTCCTTGGCTGTTGGGCATTTCTCTTTCAAAATAAAATCTAAATACGGCGGGTGCCTATTTAGATTTTCACAAAATTGATATTTAAATTTTCCTGTTAACTGTATTCACATAACAATAAAAATCAACATCAAAGCCATGTTATTCGTTGTATTTTTATATATTTTTTAATATCTGGTATATTGCCAAAGGGTTTCCCGAACCTAAATTCCTAACACAAAGCAGGCTGTTTTTGTTTTTGACCCTATCTCGGAAATTGTCCGTTGTCAAGTAAAAAGGGTTGTAATAAGAGAACCCGCCCTGTCACCCTGTCGTGTCTACAAAACTGTTGTTTACATGCTTTAAATTACGTAATTTTTGTACTTACCTAGCTACCTCGTCCGGTACTTTCTTAAGATCACTCAAAACTGGTGGCCTGTAATTCAAGCTTTTACGACATCGTGTGAATCAGCCCTTGTCTTAATAAGCACTTCACAAAAAGGGGTTGTGCACGGAAATTGTACGAAACTGAAAAAGGGACTCATGAAATTGTATATCAAATGACGTTAACTCTACCTGTATGGGGTTGCCATATCACTTCCCCCTTTTTAGAACAGGCATGAAATTAGTTTAGTCAGCCTTTTGCGAAACAGGCTGTGGGGCATTCTCCATAGCCTGTTTCGCAAACGGGTGACTTTTGACATTTCACAATATTAGAACGCAAAACTATACCTACTATCGTTTCTAGTGGACATGACTAGGTCCAGTCAAAATCTTTTTGCTCATAAAATCGCTTGATTTTAAGCCAACGTACCGGTCTTACTAAGGGGTATCGTATTACCCAGTTACCGTATTGTGGAGGTCAGATAAGGAAGTTGCTCCATGTAAAATACTGGTATTCAGCTGCATGGATGGCAGGCAGATGAAGAGGACCACGAAAGTATAGCAGTGAAAACCTGATAAAGATAATAGTATAAATTGACCTATTTAAAAACCTGAAGTTTGATCTGCCAATCACCTGTTCCCATAACAATCACACTTATAGTCAAATACTTCAACTCTTGACAGTTCAATATAAAAAAATCGTACCAAAAAACAATATGAAAAAATAAGAAAACCATAAACCCGTCAATTGGTAAGAAAGTACGTTTGATGGAAACACGATATTTCCCTGAGGAGCCGCGACGCTGGCAACACTGACAACCGAGCCTGATCGCGAGAATTACAAAGTACTTTTATTTTTATTCTTTATGGAGGAAAATATTACTTGATCGATAGCTGTCACTAGGGCTTGCAAATATTCGGAAATTTTCATTCGAATACTTATTCGTTTCTTTTTTTTTTCGGGTAATATTTAATTATTCGAATACTTAAAAAAAGAATAAGCTGTTTTAATAATCGTTTCTTTATAGATGGAAAAGCGATCGATACACAGACAACCAACCAAAATACAAGTTTATTGATACAATATCTATAATAAAGTAAAAACTTATATAACAAGTAACACCATAGAGGAAGGATTTGAGTGACTCCCCTGAGTGAGAGCTCAGCAATGGAACAGTGTAGACTAATTAAAAAAAAAACGAAATCTTCAATGTAACATCTGCATGTTACATTACATTGCACTATGCTTACTAATGTATACCTAATCAAAACAAATTGCCAGAGAGTGGTAAAAACAGTATTATGGGAAAGCTTCATCATCATCATCATTTCAGCCGAAATATGTCTACTACTGGAAATAGGCTTCCCCAAGCTCCACTACTTAAAACGGTTCTGAGCTTCCCGCATTCAGCGGATTCCTGCGACCTTCACAAGGTCATCAGTCCACCTTGTGGGAGGCCTTCCAACACTTGACTTGACTTTTGAAAACAGCTTGAAGACATGGCTTACAAGTGAGATGGGCCTATTATTCTTAAGAATGGTATTATCACCCTTCTTAAAGAAAACTACCACCACAGACCACACCTCTGTTCCATGCCTGAGGCGTTTTACCCTCGAGTATGACGGAATCAAACAGGTTCTGGAGGGCGTCAAGAACGGGTTTCCGTATCCGGCCTTCAGGTGTTAGGCCGTAATTCCGTCATCACCTGGAGCTTTGTTTTTTTAAGCTGCTTCAGACCCATCCTAATCTCGTATAAGTTGCCGTCCGGGATGTCTTCGGTATAGTGCCGGGTCAATCTAGCTCTTGGGCTGTTTGCCAGATTCGTAACGGGGTTACTTGTTGACGTGTATAGCTGTCCATAGAACCTCTCAATCTCTCTCAACAGCTCAAGTCAAGTGATCATCCTATCCTGTCTCTTCTGTGTTTCCTGCAGACTCCTCCCATTATTCTTCAAAATAAATTCGTTTCTATTTGTAAATATACATCCAGCACTCACATCGGATATGCTGCTCAATATTGTGGATGTAACGAAGGCGCTTGTCGACCACATATAGCACACATCTCGGTTGCTTCGTCAGTCACTATGCATACACTTAAAAACTGTATTTGATGCACAGCAGGGTTCGCATCTCGATGATATGGAAATTGATCGAATATTCGAATATCGCAATTTATACATTCGAATATTGGAAATAATGTGATATTCGAATAATTCGAATATTCAAATGCAAGCCCTAGCTGTCACGTTTGTTTACATTGCTCGGCGGTTTTTTGTCGTTATTTATTTTAAATGGGCGCTTGTGGTACAAAAATACAAAATGAGTAAGGTTGCTAAGGTAAGTGATTAGTTCATGTTTAAGCCCAAGAGAGGCACAAAAGCATTTTGTTTTAAATTAAGTAAACCTCGCTATTAAAAACATTTAAACAATAAGGATTTATTGCTCGTTCTAATTCAATCCATGATTTCTTAATTCCACTCAAAAACCCAAGAAAACGGCATTATTTTACCTACATTCTGCTGTATTACCATAATCCCAAGACTTTAATAGTAACAGGCTGATTAAATAGATACGTTTTTGAAATGCATCACCGGCGCACCGGGTGAATGAACTTTTGACGTTTGCTGCAATATGGCGGACGCGGGAAACCCGAGAGCACTTATTCAAATTGCCTCTTGACTATTTTTTTTTGTGGCTTGCCGTATAAAAAAAATATATATTTTAATGTTGTTACAAGAGTTGTTTTTTAATGATTATGTAGCTTAATTGCGATGTAATGTAGATCAATGAGTTTACGTACGTATGAGTTACAAGTTGTGCAGTAAAAATTATAAACTGGAGGCGTTATAAAATAATGTTAGGTAGGTGCCTATTACCTACGATGAAACCATTTTAATGGTTCCTGATTTGATTAAGAATGTTTGAAATCCAAGAAAACAGCACCTACCTAGTAAATACAAATTAAAGAAATGATGCTTCCAGGTGACCTAGATTCAGTTGATAAAGATTTCGTTCAACAATCCACAGTTACGACGACAGACGGTTTAGTTAAAGGCCGCAGGATCATTGCATAATCAAAATACGTTACCTAATTTAAAAGAAGGCTTTGTGTGAGTTCACTGTCACAGTTACATTATAAAACCAAGAAAACGTAGAACTCTAAGTTCCCGGTATTCCTTTATCCTCAATCTGACGCAGTAAGGTCATTAGAATATAACCTAACCTAACACATTTCCGCAAAGTGCACATAGCTTAGCTAAAACAGCACGAGGCACAGTGGATCGTCCCCATAGAAGACGTTGGACATAGGCAGATTGTGAAATCAAAATGGATTTTAATAAAATTAAAAAATGCAATCGTATTCCTTTATCAAATATCTACAAATATTGATCTGAGACTTTTTCTAATTGGACTCATATTTTGTGAGAAAATCGATAAAAAGTGGTTTTTTTTTTGTATGGAAATGGACACTTAAGCTCTCCCACCGCCTGAGTTTCGCCTTATTTCGGGTGGTAATTTTTATAAATGGTCCTATTTACTAAGTGCGACATTTCATCCGAAGACACATGTTGCCCCAAAAGTGCACTTTCAGAGATATGATCGATTTTCTTTTTATCATAAAAAGTACAATAGCATGACAAAAATACCATTGTAACCATGAATTTTCATTTGGCTTGAACCAAAATAATGCGTGTATGTGTGCCTAGGTACATTTACTTTCTAAATACAGCCCATTATTATAATATAAAATTGGTCAGATAGACTAAATAAACATATTTTGTTATGAAATATTAGCAAGTCAAAACTTGCCTCTAGCTTGCGGATTCATACAATTGAATATACATATTTATATACGCTATTTATGCTAATTCTTTTGTAAAAATAAAATTGAAAATTATTTTATATAATTGGCAATTAGCCAATTACGAACAGTTAGCAAGTTTAAAACAGTTAGTCAGTTAGCAAGTGGGGTTTTGATGGGGTCTCCAGCCAGAGTATTTACCACCAGAAAACCAGCATTACTGAAGAAGAATGGGGTAGCATATTTATGGCGAGTCTTGTACCTCTTAGGCTTGTCGCTGCAGATGGAAACGTCTTATGGGAGAATGAGCGTCACTCTTCAACAGGATACTGCCGCCCAATTTCTTTTAAATTTATAATTTAATTTGAAGTCGTGCGCGAGATGGCTGAAATAAAGTCCGAGATAGCTGACGTACCTGGGTTCAAAGTTAGTCATAATTTAATAATGACTATGATCAGTGGCAACATACACTCGTACATGTCAACATCATCAGCTGTATGTGATATATGTAAAGCGCGTCCTACCGAAATGAACAAGTTAGTGGATGTGAGGAAGAAGCCAGTGAATGAAGAATTATATAAGCACGGCCTTAGTTCACTGCATGTGTGGATCAGGTCCATGGAGTGCTTACTGCACATCTCTTATAAAATTGAGATAAAATCATGGCAGTTTAAAGGCGAAGAAATGAAGAGAAAGGTGAAAGAACAAAAAGAAATAACTCAAGAAACCTTCAGAAGAGAAACCGGTTTGCTGCCGGATGTAGTTAAACAGGGGAGTGGCAATACCAATTGTGGCAATGCAGCAAGGTGGTTTTTTTTTTCAACCCTGAGAAGACTGTCCAAATTACAGGGTTAGATATTAATTTAATCAGGAGAATTGCTGTGATTTTACATTGTGTTTCTTCGGGAGAGAAAATAAATAAAATAAAATTCGGAGAGTACTGCTGCGAAACTGCAGAACTTTTTGTGCAATTGTACCCATGGTATCATATGTCATCTAGTCTGCACAAGCTTTTAATTCATGGTCCGCAGGTAGTAGACCATTTATCAACAGTGCCTATATGCTTCCTGTCGGAAGAAGCCTCCAAAGCGAGGAACAAAGATTTCCGGAAGTATAGGGAAAGCCATTCCCGAAAATTTTACAAAATCTTCTGTTATATTCGGATCCTTTGCTGACGATTATTCGGCCAAAGATGACTCCAAAAGTATATTTTGATATCACAAGCTGCCTATGTCCGACCTCTTCTATAGGACGATCCACTGTGCGAGGTATCAAAACGTTATTGTACTATAAAGACAAGTCTACACGCAGATAATTGTCGTAGGTTAGTGATTGCAAATGGCGCCAGCCCGCCCACGCTCGCTCCAAATAGCGCCAGTGTTTTCCTAAGAATAATACCTATTTGCAGCAGACTTCTCTGATGTTCTTGTCTTTTAGGTGATTATGTTTAGACTTTTTAGCATAAGGATGTAATTTCTTGCTTATTTAGATGGAATATTCTTAGGCTTGGATGTGATTAGGCAAATCAGAGATAAGCCTGGATTTGGACGAAAGAGTTTTTATCTGTCGTTGAAATTGGTTTACCTACCTTCCTAGTCAATTGGTCGGAACGGTTCTAGGAAAATAATCAATGGAACCAAGCACCCATTCAATGATTGACAAAACATGGTAAACACAATACTCACACAATGATGAGTGCCGTGCCGTGGTTCTCGTTTCATAACAGGAAACAGCAATTTCCGATCTAAACTTGAATGAATGAAACTCCTGTAAACTTTTCCTTACAAAATGTCTGAGAGGAAATTGGTAGATATGAATAATCTCCCGATTATCATTTATTGGTCTATATTCACCTACCCCATAAAGAACAAATCAATAATTATTTAAGTGAATAAGCGACGTTCCCGTTATTAACTCAAGTACCTCTCAATTTAGATACGAAAAAAATCTATGGCACTCAAAAAATATCAACGTCCGCGTCGTTTCAAATTAGATTTATTTCATCAATAAAGGTAGATGTAAGCGAGTAGATTACATAATAATTTGGGGGGAGAGGGGAGGGAGGAACATTATCGCGAATTGGCCTGCTGCTGAGGATTACCTTTTAAGAAAACTGCGTGACTCGCTTCAATCCGGTTAGTGCTCGAAATAGAAGAGTGGAAGGTCTAAGAAAATTAAATTGTTGGAGTATTTTTAGATGTCGTGACGTAAAAATAATAACAGATGGGCATGAAGCCTTTGTTTCGTTTTTTTTTCTCGACGCGTATTAGGATCATCAGCAGTTCTTCTCTACCTGTTTACTTAAACCCAATTCATAATATTACGAGATCTCAAAGACAATTAGTTTTGATAAAAGAAAAAAAAACTCCTTTTGGGAACTAGGTTAAAAATAAAGATCATGTTCAGCAAAATCGTTAATCATCCAACACGAGACTGTTTAACCACCAAATTCCAATTCATCAAATTGAAAGTCCGCCCTGCCAACTGGGACTGATCCCTGTAAAAACTTCAGGATACCCACCCTCGGTATATAAAAACTTGAGTGGCAACGTAAGAGCGGTCCATTCAGCCTCCCCAACCTATCTTTATATACTAACATACTTAAAGAAAGAAGTACAGTAAGCCAAGTCTGTGTTCAACGCATGAAAAAATGTAAAATACAACTTGGCCATTTAGAAAATATTCAGCGCACCGCTTTTCATTGCAAGATTGCCTAGCAAAACATCCCACAGCTAACGATCATCGCAAAGATGAAGATTTGCCTGCCTCTTGTTTACTAATATTGTTACTGTCATGAAAGGATGATCACTACGAAGAGTTCTTTCCTAGGTTACATAGTCAGTCAGACAGAAAAGTCATAACTGGTAGCGATTTGGCGAGACTCACTGGTTATGATGATCTCTTATGCTGACTACTGGTTGATTGCGTAGCACACCACAATAAATAAATAACAAGGGTAGGCTCATGTGGCTCGAATATTTTAGTAGTACTTCACTCTG
The DNA here is from genome assembly GCA_949091785.1 of Polymixis lichenea. Classification (NCBI taxonomy): domain Eukaryota; kingdom Metazoa; phylum Arthropoda; class Insecta; order Lepidoptera; family Noctuidae; genus Polymixis; species Polymixis lichenea. Next base: position 889,590 of record OX420944.1, read on the forward strand.
CACTAGCTCGTCATTGGCAATGCCTTTCCTTTTGACAGTTTAACAACAGTCGTTGTTGCCGTTGTCGAGTAGCATTTTGTTGAAAATGCTCCGGATTGTGATTGTAAGTGTGTTACGGAATTGGAATGCTATTCCAATTCCGTAACACATTCTGGTGATGTTCATGCGAAATGGTATGACCTTGCTTGGGAAAGCCATTTCATTCCATTTCGCCTAAATTCTAGTATATGCAGGTCAGGCAGATCACACTTAAATTGACCTTCTGAGCCAATTCTACGCTAATAAGGTTACTAAGAACTAAAACAATTGGGTATCAATAGGCATCGTATTGTGAGAGAGTTTTACAGTTATTGTTTCAGCCTTACATCGACCCTTATCCTTACAACTTTGATGGAGACAAATTGGCTGAAATTAATAGAGCTGTGTCCAGAGCGACTTTCCCGGAAAACTCTGAAAATTGTACCGGTATTTTGTATCTTGTTCTAGTATTTGACAATTGAAGAGTGCTTTTTAAGATCCCTTGTTTTATACCCTCATTTGGCAGGTCAGATATGGCATAGGACAAAATATTTTTCCAAAACCTTTTTTTATTTATGATTTGGAACGCGTTTAACTGATAAAAGTATAAACATTTTCCATATTATTACGATTGTGCGGTTATAACCTTCACAATAAGAAATAAATATTTTCGTGAAAAAATCCTCTCATCTTTCCTTACCTAAAATATAATCCTAACCTCTTCAGACTTCAAAAGCATTTGAATTTAAGATGAAAATGAGGTGAACACAGTCTGTTTTTCTTGAATTACACTAAGCATGTGTAACAGGAACTTCTGGTAGGTACTTAGTCATACATGTGTTATTGTTGCGTGGTATTTCAGCACGTGTAGTTACTGAAATAATTATTCAACGTTTATTACTAGGCGAGTGTGTGAGAAATTATTTTGTGTTGCTTCTCTTGTGTACGTCTTAGGCGTCTTGAAATTATTTTCGTTTTTATTACGAAAGGTAACATAGGTACTTAATAAATAAACCGCCAGAACTATCCAGTGGAAATATAAATACGCCTAGAATAAAGTACCTTCTTAAAAGACTAGTAGATTGTACCTATGTAAAACAGCAACTTATGAAACACAGAGCTCAGCAAAGAGTTGTAGGACTTATAAAAATATCAAGCTTTTGCACTATTGCATTATTTACACTGAAAATCATGAGCGTCACTTAATAATTTCCACCTGATGCCCATGTACCTTAAATATACTTAATAAACTTCATCCACCAACACCATTTCAAAGCCTCACAGCCTGTACAATACACACCGTCACTCAATCTATCGAAAAAATATTTAAACAAACAAACACACCGGTCATTAACCAATATGCGTCATTTTACACGACACGATAGCTTTCTTCTGAATAACCCTCATATTTTGAATGGCGGATAACATTCATACTCGCTCTCCAAGACTACACCTAGAGGGTTAATGAGGTGTCAAACGGTGTATTTGGATCGCTACGACACCTTTTGAAGGCTTGGAGTGTGAGGTTTTTGAGTTAATGTAGTATGTAGAAGGGTTATGGGTTAGTCTAATGTATTAAATGTATTGCTTCTGGTTTGTTTCTTTTTTTTGGTAACATATTTATTGAAGATATACTGGCTAACGTTAAGTTATAGTGAGTTAATGGTTCATTAACTTTTATTGACGTCTGAGAGTGCGGGGTAAAACTATTCCTGCCAATTTTTGGAAGCATGGCCAAGTCCTTAATCAGTAAATCTACTGCAATATCTCTTGTTTACTGCTGTGATTGACCAAAGTAATATTTAGACACACAATTCAAATGACTTTAAGAAATCAAAATTCAATATATTTTATGTCACACTACTTTTCAGTTCGCCCGCGTGGAGGGCGAAAAATATCCTACGGGAACTTACTACCGGAGATAAAAAGTATCCTATAAATTAATCCAGGTTATGATCTATCTGAGTCCCAAATTTCATTCAAATCCATTCAGCTGTTTTTGCGTGATGGAGTAACAAACATCTAAACATCCTAACATACAAACTATCACATTTATAAATTTAGTAGGATAATCCTACATGGGCCATCATGAAACGTCAGAAGCTAGGTAGGTACACGATTTGTCGTTTCCTATCTAGAAGAACCGAAAAGAAACTGTAAGGTTACCCGTTTTAAAATTATTGCTATATTGATACAACTTTCAGTTCAAATCTAAGTCACAATGTCAAAAATACATCCCCAAACAACAAAGAGACATCAACAACGGGGCTTCACGTTACTTAAGCGACATTGTCGCATGTCACCATCACATCACGGTCGGATCGATGCCCGGTGTATCACCCGCCGAGGGGCGGCATTTAAATACCGAGGACAGGGTTCAAGGGTAGCCCCGATTGATTCACGTATGATCGATTGACTTGGCTTGTTGTTTCCGTGTTTGGTGAAGAAAAATTGGAAAAAAGGTTGATGAGGATTTTCTATTCTGATAAATTATTTTATTTCTGTAAGTGGGTTTGTACAAACACTTTCACACGTCGATGATACATTTTAAAAGTAGATGAGGTCGGTATTTTCTATCTTACTACTAGAAAAGCCGAAAAAAAGTTAGTCTCTTTTAAAGTCCAGACATAATCTTGAACAGATCATGTGAAAACCAATAAGATCATGTAGATTGATGTCTGCAATGGTCTTTTGAGGAAATAATCACAGAGATTGAATGGACCTTATTCTATTAACTACTTAAATAATGCATTCGGTTAATCCTGACTAGGAATGTTTTTAGTTGTGATCATTATTTCCACTTGAAATTTGTAGTAATTCATAAATAACCGTGAAAATACTGTTTTCAAAACCATTAAAAAATATTTTTTTTTATCGTTATTTAGCTTGACGATCAGACTGTGATAATCGTTTTAAAATTTTTCGTAATCGAAGAGTCAAATCGTTGGCCTTTTCGATGTGTTATTTATGGGTTCGAAGAATGAAGAAGATGCAGGGAATGAGGGGCGTGGTCAAGTCAGCTGTATCAAGAGCGTGGATAGGAAGTGGCAATTGCAGACGGCGAGAAGCAGTGGAGCACTCGCTCTCTTTTGGGTTGACAGCCGACGCCGACGGTGCCGAAGCTAATTAATTGCTCATTTATTCTATCAATTTGTCATGTTTTCCTATATTCAGTTTTGTTTAGGTAGGTGCAGTTGATTAGTGTTTCCTTTTTTTTTATAAAATATATATAAATCTGCTTCTGATAGGTAATAAATGTAAATATTCCTGTAGGCACAATCCATAATACTATACTATCCTACTATCTAACTAGTCAAACACGTAAGCTGCCTATATCCGACCATCTGTACCCAAAAACCCCAATCTTCCTGGGAGACTATTAAAAATCGGCAACGTAGCGGTTTACGAAGCCAATCCGGGAAGGGACGGCTATAACCCAACTACCCGTAGTACCCGACTACCCGGGTAACCCGCGGCATATGCTAATGTATCTAGGGCAGGTTGACCCCATATGTGGCGTACTACTACGCACTTGGGAAGCTACAGTAACAGGGTGATTTCGTATTGACCTATTTCTGGTAAAGCTTTTGTTTTGTTGCCATTTTTTCTCATGGGAGTCTTACATATCTTACATAAGGTTTATGCCACTTTATATATTATACTACAACGTTGCTTTTCCTGAAGGGTTTTCCCAAAAATATAATATATTGCTATGTAGGTATTGATAAATTAAGTCGTGACCTATGATGTCGTGACGTATACCTGGGTTCTTCTATCCTGATAAGAAGAAAGATATTTTAAGCAATCCCACACGGGATTGCTTACTCTTTACTGTACAATCGGCCATCTAGTGTCCTTTCGAGGTAAAGCATATTATTTTATAGTAATATCTTTGTCTGTAGTCTTTGCTATTTTAGGCGCATTTAGGCACTCTACTAAAGAACTGGGCAGTCTGTTATTTGCTAAATTGCTAATACATTTTGTTACTAAAAAGATTTTCATTTCAACCACTCACGTGCTTCAATCTCATTAAAATTATTAACAAACTCAATGAAAATAAAGAATTTAAATGTCACGTTTGTTTTGAACAAATGTCATTACAGTCATTCATTATACATAATATTAACATTATTGAAAAGTAAACCGCTGCGGAGCGTAACAATGGGCCTTGAAACTGTATGTACTCGGTGGGCCTCAATGCGCAGACGCAGCTCAACTCACTACCTTGTGAGTGACGCGACGTAGCCTTGTGGCGAGAAAATATTTGGCAAAAATAAATATACTATGGTATGTTTGAGTGTCTGCTTATGGGAATTACCGTAAAAGAAGCGTGTTTCAGGGTCATCGCGAAACATAGTTAAGTAGATAAGGTGATTCCAAAATCACTATGCTTGGTAGGGAAATGATTTCACAATGATTATGACGGAAAATCATTCCTCGTTCTTCTGTAACAATATTATGTCGTTTTTCCTCAACGCTATCTAAAAAGGAAAATAGGACATATTTTCCTTTTTAGATAGCGTTGTAAAAAAAAATGTTTTGTTTTAATTTTCCAACAAACTGCGTCTTACATCTCAGCTGCCCATATCGTTGGAACTAAAAGCTCTATTTTCTAACAATGTTGTTGTTTACTGTGCGTCCCAGCGCCCTATTTGAAGCCAGGATAGAACTGGTTCAGCTGACCCCATTGTTTATTGACCGTGAACTCTAAATAAGAGAAAAGAAACCGTGCCAACGAAATTAACTAAGAATTAGAACAACGAACGCACGCACTTATTACCACAAGTATGTATTATATACAGAAGGCCCACAGGCATGTATACCACTTGCTAATATTATGAATGTGAAAGTTTGGATGTTTCGATTTTTGGATATTTGTTACTAAATCACGCAAAAACGGCTGAAAGGATTTGGATGAAATTTGTATCACAGATAGTATATAACCTGGATTAACATATAGGTTACTTTTACCCCGGTAGTACGCTCCCGTGGTATAATTTCCGACCCCCACCGAAGCTGCTGGCAAAAGATAGTAGTAGATAATCCAAATTAATCTGGTTTTTCGTTATATTCGGGAAGGTTTAGGTGCGTAATAAGAACATTAATATTAAACTCAGATTTAATCATTAAATCTCGATATTCTGTCTAGTCGTAAAACTGTGCATAACGGGGGGGGGGGGGCGTAGCTAGTTAGAAACGGAACTCGTCTGTTCATATCTTCTAAATCATAAGAACGGTTTCCGATACCCCGCTGGCAAAAATTCTAGTTTTTTGTGCTAAAACACGCTTTATTAGACACCTGTATTTTAATGGGTGCTAAGTGCTAGATCATCTCTTCCAATTAAAGTAATTGATCTATTAGTATGTTAAACATATGATTGAATTTCGCCCGTATATGTGGAATTTGATCAGCAGCATAATAATTTGCATATATTTTTTCCACCTTAAGCGAATGGTTCATTATCTTTCATTGAAATCAGAGGCCCTAGTGTGAGTTTCTTATAACCATCTCGACTTAACGTATTGACCGCGGCGCTTCACCAATCCAGGGCCTGGGAGTGCGGCCGTTACAACTATTCCTATTTGTGTTGGTTTCTGGAACAATTTAAGCGTTAATGCTCTGGTTTTATTTCCATGTTTATTTCATTTGTAACGAGTTGATTTTCTGCAACTATCTCCGATGCGGTTAACGAACAGTGTTCGGGGCCTCACATACTCGCAGTGATAGCGGTGGGCCTCGACGATATCACACATTGTGAATCCGTAACTACACTGGTACCCACTTATTACTTTCTGTTTACTACGTAACTTCACGTTTTTCAAGCAAACTCTACTGAGTTTGCTTGAATAACTTGAGGTCACCAAATTGCTATCCGAGTTATCTGATTTTTTTTAATTCAGGCTAAAAGTTATAAAATCTATCTGGGCATATTATTAACGCGATATAAGTTTGCAACAACCACTAAGTTAAAATCGAATCATCAAAACAAAACTTGCCGAATTACATAACCTGTTCCTTGAATAAAAAAAAGATACCTAGCATGAAAATATAGAAATAGATTGAATAAAACGATACATAAAACAATATTTAGTTGCAAAATATCTAAAAAATGATCATAATCTCAGGAATTAAAGTCAAAACAAGTAATTTTACTACGCACTACCATTCAAGGTGGGCCTCACGGTTGCGCGAGCGCCGATGTGACGTAGAACGTCGTAATAGCGCCGTTTATTCGTTTCGCGACATCGAGACGTAATCTGTGATATTATCGTACCCACTGGAAAAAAATGCATGCCTTAACTACTAAACATAAAACTAGGAAAAAACGATTTTTCAAAGAAAGAACTTTCAGCCAAGGAGCCAGTCTAATCTGTCAGGATGTTAGATTTAGGAGCTAGTATGAAATAAATAAAGGTATAATGAATAATACTAAGCTACACCGGTAATTAAATATTTTAATCAAACCTTGTTCCCTCACTGGCTGCCTACCTACGTTTGCATCAAGTTTTAATTACACGCAATCCACCGTCTGCCTTAAGTCGCCTCTCATCAAACTATTAAAAACAACAAGGCTAACAACCTACCCATTCACAGCCACAACACAGTATTCATCAAAACATCCTAGTGGCTTACCTACTCTAATATTTGTATGCGAAAAAATATCGTACGTTAAACAGTGGGCCTCAATCGCATGCGCACGTGACGTAGACGATCGTAATGGCACTTTTATAGGTGCCACAGAGTAGACACTTACAGTATGTCCACTTTTTATTTAATTTTTTAATTAAATACTGCATTATGGTTCGGGACGTGCTAATAGCTATTGCAATATATCGACTTTGAAATTTTCAAACGAAAGTAAATACATGTTTGCCAACAAAAGCCTCGACTAATTACACAAACACCCTAGGCCACATAAAACCTGGAAAGCCTCTCCATAAAAGAAAATTATCTTATTGAATGAGGAGGACTTTCCTACCGAAATTCATCACAAAATTCACCTACTGGACAAACTAGAGTATTCTAAGTATATACATTGTTTAACAGTATTATCTGCATATCGATCAAGATTTTTAGTTGTCAACCTGACCCTATTTCTAAGTACGCTGTACGTCTATTCTTTCGTCTGTCAGAAGGCTGTTTCTGGTTCAAAAGAAATAATAGGCAGACTCCTGAAATTTTCACGGCGTTGCAATAACAACCAATCATAAAATAAAAGTAAACACTTAAAGGGACTTTTTTTATTATAATGAGTTGTATTGCAAGGTGTAGTTAGCTAGCGACCTCGACAATTGATCATATTATTCTTGCCTGAGCAAACCGGTAGCAAGTTCGTCATGCTCCCTTAGATGTCACTGCTTGCGGTAGCGTCGGGGGTCGGATTGCCTCCTTCCCTCAAATATGGCGATATGGCTGATCTTTGCGTTATGCTCATGAACTGGTGCTGCTTGTGGTGACTGATCGTCTTGCTGACCATGGTTTTGTCATTGTTAATAGTTTTAACTGTTTATTTATTTTACTCCGAAGGTCCTAGTTTAACATTTTTTGCTTCTAGCTAATGCCGCATTGCATAGATAAGTGGGCACGCCCTTTATGCCTGGAGGCTTTAATTTAGGTTTTAAGTTCTGTTTATATTTTTTTTATTTTTTTCTGCTTGAATACATTCTTTAATGATTTTTTGGTATATTGGCGTGTGCTAGCACTGCTAGCTGACATAAGGCAAATATTTTAATTTTATGTTTCGTAACGTTAATTACGTACCTATTGCATGGAATCAAGTTCTTCTTACACAACAGACAGCTGTGCTGCTGTGGAGTTTGTTGCGCCACTTCTTCTTCCCAGCTTAAAGCACTAGGAAGTGGTGACGGGCGGGCGTTTTAGGGGACTGTCTCATGTTATTTTGACGTTCAAAAAATGCTGACACCAGCCTAGTTTTGATTTTGAGTCCTCGTATAAGAATCGTGATCCGTATGGCAGCCGCTTTTTTAAGAGCAGAGCTTCTGCGGTATATATTTTTAGTACAAATAGCGACACGTACCTCGCGATAATTGACTGCCAAATGTTGTCGTTTCGACGTATTTTTGTATCGTTTATTCAATGTATTAGTTGGCGAATTAGTTAAGATTAGACAGATCGCAGACTAATATTATGGCGGACATACCGGTATTTTTTACGCTGTGACTGGTTGCTTGAGCTTGTCTTTAAATCAGAATACTGCACTAGAATACTACAGAACTTGATTAAACAGACTACGTGGATTTAAGATATAAATGTGGAAATCTCTTTGTATGAATGTGAGTCTTTAAACTTTACTCGTACAGACTCGACGCGACTCTAGTAGAACAATGTCTATGAAAACTTCACGGAAATTGTTCTACAAGAGATGCGTCGAGCTGTCGTGTCGCGCCTGTCTGCGGGAGCTTTAGTCCGAGTATCCACGGAATATTTCGGTCGATCCATCCACCCGCAAAAGGTTGCTTCCTAACAATTCAATTTGCGACGTTCACACAAAAACACTTAGTTTTAGCCCTAATCCTAGGCTAAGTCTGAAGCCTTAAATTCCAGCCTTCAAACTTCGAACATTCCGAAGATCTGGGTGAAACTAGCACAAAAAGCCGTCTCCTATCTAGCCACTCGTGCGGAGAGGGGCTCCAACTAAACGAGGGTTGCGGTCAGAGCCCCCGAGTCTGATGAGAAAAGGGTACTTGATCTATTGTTTTGTTTTTTCCATGGTTAGTGGTCCTGGGGACAGTTTGTTTTTCTAGTTTCCATTGACAGAAGAGACAACATTGATTTGTGTTAATTGTTCATTTGAGAACTTTCAAAAGAAAGACTATTCAAAATAGGTACCCCCGCCTATGTTTGGATGTTTGTTTCTCAATTATGCAAAAACGGCTGAATGGATTTGGATGAAATTGGGCACACAGATAACTAGTTTATAATCCTAAATAATACTTTTAATTCTAGTAAAACATCCCCGAGAGATAATTTCCGACACCACGCGGGCGAAGACGCAGGCAAAAATTAGTTTTAAATACCGCCTACAATAACTGACACCTCATTCAATTAACCTAACCCCATACGACTTACAGACACCTATGTATAAAATAAACAAAAAGCTAAAATGTAGTCAAACAAAAAGGCGAAAAAACGTGGCTACAATAAAAAAATTACGAATTCAAATGATCGAGTTTCATACAGTACGTCTGTCAAGGTTCCCCTATACCTGTGCGTATAGTACCGATGGCGTTTGGGACTACACAATGTTTCTATCGATCGGAATTCGAAGCGTGTACCGCTAACTAGTTTCAATTTTATTGAATATTCCGAGTTTAAGGGTTTCTTGCTTATTTTAGCGTAGCATAAGCAGCCTATGAACGTTCACGCTGCTTGGACGCTGACCTCTCTTCGAGAGGGAATGGGCTATAATGTACCACGTGGGCCCAGTGCGGGTTGGTAAACGTCACATGTTTTCGAATTTTTCGTTCTAGGACCTGCCGGATTCTACTTGACTCTGGTATTGCAGAGGGGGAATTACGTAACACACTAACAGTAGGAATGGCCTTAATTTTGACAGTTGAACGACATTTATTGCGGTATTTACGAAATAATGGATTAAAAACATCCTTTCAAAATGATTCAGATTCTAATTGTTGTGTGTTACACAATTAGGTGCTGATGGTACACAAGCCTACACATCAAGCTATACATTTCCAGTTTACGCTGATCTCGCACTGTACGGGAATCTTATACTAGATTAGCTTGCCTATGCGGATCAGCTTACATTGGAAATGTATAGCTTGATGTGTAGCCGTATGTACTACTCATTGGTGATTGATGTGTCTTCCTAACGCGCCACTGGTTAGCAGCGTAGTGGACGGCGGGCCTAACTATTAAAAATAAGAAAATACATGGGACAGTAAATCTAACTGTAGAAATCTTTCTATTTTCTGTTTCGACTCGTCAACGATGTAGTAGGACGGGTTATAATGTCTGGAGTGACTTACTTTGATCTGATGCCAAGACGTTGAGGGAAACGTAAGAGACAGTCTAGACGAGAAATTAGGTCTGACAGGTTGTTTTAAAAAAAAATCTCAAATTATCTTGTTATTTTAAATTTTTGTCTAGCCGTATTGCGTAGGTAGGTATGTGTATCGTTAAGAAAGATTGTTCTTACCAATATTTGATTTTTTTATTTTCCATCACGTTTTTGAAATTATAATCATTTTCAACATTGGCAAAAAACAGACGTTCTTAAATGAATTAATTTGATAACTAGGTAATTCGTGTACAGACGCCAGCACATCAAGCTACCCAAAAGTGTCAAATTTTCCCAATTGAACATGAACCTTATCTTTATGGAATAAGGTTGAAACTGCTGTACCTACTTAAACTGTTACTTAACTAACCAAATAAATAAAAATTCCAGTTAAACTAAACCCACTAGTGAGTTAATGGCTTATTAACTTTAGTTGACGTCTGTGAGTGCGACGGTTATTTTAGTTAAAATAATGTAAAACAGTAGGCATCAAAATCGAATTCTTTCTGTTATATAAATAATAAAAGCAATAGTACTTAAACAGAGTGCGTATTTTAAGTAAAGTCAGGAAAATTCATTGTTTAGCAAATTGTCTGCCGACTTACATACTTTTAACACCTTCGATGTCAAACACGAAAAATAATGAATATGTCCGTAATTATTTTCCTTACGTTCAAATCACAATTCTCATTCTTCGTATGAAAGACAGTTAACCAGAGTTGCCCGTGGCTACCTTAATAAATTAAGAACTCCAGCCAGGGCTAAAAAACCTAAAAATTAACCGACTACACGCTAAGGGCATCCCCTGGGTAGTACGGACCTCGGCTTAGGGCGTCGCTGAAATAGGGCAGCAAGGGACGGACTGGGTCGGGAATCGGGAGCCTTCAACTGAGAAGTCGCAGAGCGGATAAAAAACTAGTCTGTCAGCTAGGTACCTGCTGCTTAGCTTTTTCTTCACGCCTCCTAACAAACGCACTGCACGCCTCTGAATAGTTAAATACAACCATTACCTACTATTGTTTTCTATAATGAATAATAATATTACAACTCTTTTAACTATTCGCAGACAAAGCGACAAAATTATGCTGAAACGTGCCCGAAGCGGAGAATCGGCTGTCGTGGAAATATAAAAGAAAAGATTTGTCTAACTTGAGACTAAACTTAGCACTAGAGACGGTGACATTTGATTAGGCAGATTCGACTTAATTAATGAAACATTTCATAAATATTAAGACATTGTCTTAGAAGATTTATCATCTTAAAGACAAGCGTATGTAATTGCCGTCATTGTGCCACAACTCGATGCACCAACAACGAAGCAATCCATCAAAATCATAACCTAACAATCATCATCTACCTACATTTTCCCAACTAGGTTGAGGTTAGCTTCTAATCTAACCGGATGCTGCTCAATACCAGTATTTTATAAGGAGCGGCTGCCTGCCTACCTGACCTCCACAACCCAGGTACTCGGTACACCTTGGTAAGACTGGTTATCAGACTTCCGGGCTTCTGACGACCCGTAAGGGCTGTCAAAGATCCACGAATGACACCCGAGACCAACAGCTTAACTTATAGAACCCACCACACCCTCACCCATCCACTGACCAACCGCAGCAAGCGTAGCTTAACCTGATCAATCGACTCGTACGGCTGTTATTACTTAGCCACAACTTAGAAAAGTAACAAGGTACTAACTCCACTGCTACAGAATCTATCAGAAATTAATTCATGTAACGTTTCGTTTTCCACGTTGAGGCCACTTCAGCCTTGGAAAAAGTAAACACGCGAATTATAAAAACATAAATAGAAAACATTAAAATTATCAAACCAGTGGCGCGAATTGCCCTACACCCTTTAGTGCCTCGTCACCCGACCAAATAAAGAAAACAACCTATAATACGACCATAGAGTATTTATAAATCGCTTCTCAATTCTGCCGGGTTGTCGGACAAGGCCGATCAGTGTAATACCGTGCGTAAAACAGCAGAAAAAAATATTACTTCATTAACGAGCAAATGCGCGACGTTTGGGGGCCAAAGATTATGACGTAGGCGCGACACTTGATTTTGATCGTGGTTGATAGAATGTTACAAGTAGTTTATTTTGTGTAGGTAAAGGTTTTAAGCGTTTTTGGTGAAGACTGATTAAACAGCTTGCCATTTTTGTTAAAGAGGCCATGAAGGTAAGAGTGACGCATCGTTGGCGCCAATAAAGATGGAATTATGTAAATTTTAAAAAGCCTACTTTTATAGACCATAAAAGCAGCAGAACTGGCTTGATGATAAAGGGGTTTAAAAAAAGAACTCGTAACGTGCAAATTACAGTTTCTATTCGACAATAAAATGTTCACCTCTCACCTAGACTAATTTAATATCTACGCTTTTTAAGATGTTTTTTTAAACAAAAGTTACCTTTCCATGTTGTTTTCCTTTTTCATCAAATTATTCAAAACGTGCTATTAACATTTATTTTTAATATATATTACGTTGCCCTATTGCTATTTATAATAATAAAAAAGTAATTTGTCAACTGCAACTTTTGTTTACGTGAAGAAGGAAAATAAATTGTTAAACAAATCTTTACATACGAGATTTCTCAAAAATCTAAATAAAGTCTTTTTCGAGACTAGTCAAATAATCCCAAGAATTACGTAATATTATTTCCTTGCATTCTTTTATCTTCCCACAAACATCTGTCAGTGCCCAATTACCTATTACCCTATAGGCAATTAATATTTTCGCGACTGACAGTTTTCTTGGTGTACCTCACGGTAAATAGAAAACTATTTTTCTTACATAGCTAAGTACTTACTTGTACCTACCCCAAACTAAATTTCTTTTCTAAGTAACAACACGAATAGGTATGTACCTAACTACCTTAATTGTAGTCCAAAATCGTTGGTTATTCGTTAGTTGATTACAGTCGGTATTATCACTGGCGCCTCACATTTGCATATTATTGTAATCTGTGGCCGGGTTCAATAGTCGGGGCGCGTGGCGGGCGCCCAAACTCCGACCTGCGCCCGCGCAACTCCGCGGAAACATCGCGTTATTTACACGGATTTATGGAAACTGACTGAGAAAGTATCGATTAGAGATTTTTGTTACGGATATATAATAATTGTTTATCTATGAGCGCCAAATAGGTAACTCGATTGCTGGATACGTTAATTGATAGATTTTTCATAATAATTATAATAATACTGCTTATAAGGATTTGAAGGATGTAAGGAACTATAATTTTCACGAAAGGCAGGAGGAAGTATATCATGTAACATACAAGTTATTTTATTATGCTATGCTATTTCCGGCCAAGAAATTACGATATTTTGCAGTGATAAGTATTACCTACCCATGTGAATTTCGGGGAAAACCGTACCTACAGATACAAGTCGGATGTATTCAATTGTAGGGCTCAGTCCATTTGGTCTGAGTTATAGTGTTAATTAAATATACATTAAGTATATATAGTACACCCACACACCAGCTATTATCATGTAGGTGTAGGCACACATCCGATATTCAATTGTCCCTATCATTCAATACATCCGAATTGTGTCTGTAGGTACGGGTTTCCCCGAAATGCACGCGGGTAAAACCGTATACTACGTTTTTACTAACACGAGAACACGGTTGTCTCAGACGTTTACTGACTAAAACCCACCCGTGTTCCTTCAGTTGCCTGTGTGCCAGGGGCCACGGTATCTCTTTCGAACAACCCGCACCCCTGGCAAGCATCGGCCCTTGCGGACCTTACCAGTTGGTGCTAACATCTCTTTGAAACTCTCGCGTGGGACACAATCACACAACGCGCCGTCGACTCGGGCTTGGTCCTTACCGGACGGCGAGCTATCCATTACTCGCCGTCCGCAAGCCCGCGCCCATGGTGGCCAGGAACCAGCCTGGGATTCCCAACGCCCAGGTCGTCTCGCCTCCGGCGGCGCCTCCCTCTTCGTGAGCATTACTGCTTCGTAGAAGGAGGTGACGGCTACCCATGCACTCTCGCTCCGTACCATGGCCTGGACCAGCGGGCCTACTCTCTAAGCACGAAATCCGTAATCTCGGTCGAAGTTACGGGGGATTCCTACTCCGTATCACTTACGTACCTATGATTAGTTTGGGGCCCAAACTAAGAATGAATTACTACACGATTTGACAGTTGCCCCTACTTCCTATATGGCTTTACCTGTCCAAAAAAGTTAATTAATCAGCTGTAGGAGTCACTTTGAAGTTTCGAACTATTTCCGGACGGGCCCGTATTTTCGTTGACGGAGTTAGATAGTAGCCCCACAGGGCCGGATGCGAGACATCGCCGCCGCCGATCACCTCCACGAGGACACGGCGGTGCTCCGCCCAAGCTGGGCAGACCTCCACCGTATGCTCCACGATGTTCTCCGAGCGATCTACGCAGTGGAAACACCCGGGTGTTTCCTCCCGCCTTCCGAAACAACCGTGTTCGGTGAAGACCTGCGTCAGGCGGAAGGTGACACGAGAACACGGTTTAAGTTCTGTTACTCCAAACTGGAAATAGCACAGCATAATCATATAAGATTACCTACCCTTCGACAACTCTAGTTAGTATAGTTATTTATTTTAGTATTATGTACGCAAAGTTATTTATCTAATATCCAATCCATAGTTATTCCTTCTAAATAAAACTGTGTTGTAACACGAATCCTACGGTTGAAAAGTCTATATTTAAACCAGAGGACAGGACAGCCTGCAACTAGTCATTTCGACAAAATGTAGGTCACTTTCCTATTTATACTTATGTCGAAAGTCGAAATACAAGACCAAAGGGAATGAGTACATAAACGTATCTAATTTCAGCGTCGTTGATAAACATTTTACCCCTTATTCATAAACGATGATTAAAGTTAAATGATGATTAGCGTCTGATTAACCATACATTTTGACGTTTAAACATAATTTCACTTTAATCATCGTTTATGAATAAGGGGGTTTATTATTTACAGAGAAAATGATTTGAAGTTTGAAATAAGCATAATTGATGATGAAATATAGGTTACGCAAACTGTCAAATTTTTTCAAATGAACACCATAGACTGTTGTAATAAAGTTGAAAAACTATCAAAGAAATTTGACTAAATTGGCTTGATGTGCTGGCGACTGTATATATTTCAACCCTAGGTATTGGATTGGGTCCCTCTTACTGCCAGGTTCTCGCGTTTAGTATCATAATGATAGAAGATTTTGCCTAAAGAATGCTACAACAGTAGCAGAGCCAAAAAACTATTAATTTTTTGTTAAAAGACACGTTTGCAAAGAAATAAGACACTATATTTTTAGGAGAAATAGGTAGGCTTTCTATCCTTAGCACATGACAGAATGTAGCTAAGTGCAATAAGCAATTAACTTCCTATCTTTACAATCCTAATTCGTAAGCAAGATGAAGTAAAACAAAACATTGCATCAACACACAATATCTAAGCATCTCTTCTGAAAACTCTCAGCAAAACATTCTGGTTTCCTTATGTTCTTCAAAAGCTAAGTGTTGATACACACAGTTCAGATGATGGCTGAGTTATCCAGTGTTTAGCGGAAAATGCCTAGTGCTGAAATAAGCTAAACTGAAGTCTGGATTTTTATCTAGAACGGAGTTTATACAAGCTAATAAATAGCGGCGTGGATGGATGAAAACCTTCCCTGTTAGCTCAATGTTGTTAGATTTTTTGCTGCAATACTAATTATGTGCAAACTTATTTTTGGAATGTTTTTCTATACATAACAACGTGGAAAACATTTTTTTTTGTTATGGCAGTAGAGTTTTTATGTAGGTTTTATTGATGCCGTAAACTGATATAAGTTTGGAAGAGGCTTGGATAAAGATTAGGTGCTGACATTATGTTTTAGATATCATGCTTAAAAATTGAAAAAGCTCATCAGTAAGTTTTTATGCCTACAGGCTGTAGCAATGAAAGGCGTGGGCTACAGCTTTATGGAATGAGCTTTTATTTGACATCCAAGGAAATGTTACCTCTAGATATAAAACTAAGATATTATGCAGGTTGGATAAATGTAAAAGAAAGGATATCCCAACATTTAAAAGTTAAAAAATAACCATCATTAACAGACACTCGACATTGAAACTTCAGGAACATATCGCACACCTAGATCTAAAGGGAGTGAAGTTAAAAATTGGGAGTTTTGACTTATGCTTACCATTGAATTCCTTAACTCACTACCTATCGACCAATAAAACAGAATTAAAAATATATTTTACTAGTAGAAATTGCAAAGCAAATATGTATACAGATAACTTCTCCAGTCTACAGGAGCAAGGTTAACAGTTTTTGACCTTTTCTGAAAAAAGTGCTTTTCTGAGTTAACTCTGTTTAGATCTAGGTGTGCCATATAGGAACAGGTTATATAATAACATACCATCGTAATGTAATGTAATGTATCTTATTACGCGAACAATAACAGTACTTCCGAATTCGCGCGATATTAGATAAGTTCGCGACGCCATCTTTGTTTTTGTATCGTTCTATATTTGAACGTAACGGCCATTCTCCTCAGTTTTCGTGGACACATGTTGCGGTATAATTGGAGTATCAGGAAGTATTAAATTGATGTTGGATAAACTGACCAAGGGTGGTCCTGAGGAAATTATGTTTTGTTTCGATTGTACGCAGTTTTCGCCTTTACTGGCAGTTACTCGGGTCTGAATTAAGACTAGCACCATAATTATTGCTAATCTGTTTCTTCATAATATGTTCAAAAACAACGTAAATAACGCAGTTAATGTTGTTGCACTATCAAAACGAAAGTCATTCCTACTTTTAGTGTGTTACGAAATTACCCCCCCGGGTGAAGGGTTTGGAAGCTGCTATATTATATTGTAGTTCCGGGACAATTCATCTGAATTTGAATGCAAAAAGATCTTACCATTATTACGTACAGTATTGCGGTCGGTCGGTCGGTAAGTATTTTCTTTCTACTTATTTCTATACTATAATATCTAAAACTAACATTAAGACATGACGTGTAGTAGTTAAAACGTTAACACGATCTAAATTGATAGCGAGTGTTCGGGCTTGATCTACCACAACTAATACTTTGGGAGCGTTCACGATGACTGACGCAATTGCAGTGGTAAACAAAACATTCTGTTTGTAATTCGGGGCTAATTTCGATAGCAGGCGTCGTGAAGACTTTGTGCTTACATACGTCTTGATCAACATGAGAAATAGATTCAAGTTATTTTGGTATGAATTGAAATAGCATCCCGGGTAGTTAGCCCCGCTACCCTACCGTCGCGTCGCCGCGTCGAGCTGATGCCAATAATTTGACCTTGGCTTGGGTTACCTATACCTCCTATTGTGTCATAATTATTTGTTTACCTATTTGTGAAAACTTATTACTGGCCATACCTATTCGTGTTATTAACAAATGCACTACAATAAAGCTGTAAGTATAACAAAAAAAAAATTAATAAAATAATATGAAAAAATAAGATGCAACGTGATTCACGAATAAATAAAAAAATCACTCTTTGTGAATCTTATCAAGATATCCTAGTCCTCTTATTAAAAAGCTGTTCTGTCGTGATTTAAAACATTTTTCTATTTTTGCTGTCGAAGCTTCCCGCCGGACATAAGGTTAATTTTAGACCAGTACCCTAATTGCGTAACGCACGATCAATCATAATCTGACTCATTTTTAAACAGATTGCTAATACATTGCTTCGTATGTTAGATAAATGTGTCTGCTCAGCAGCGTAAATAACGCAATGAATATTGTTGAACTGTCAAAATGAAACCGATTATGATTGATCGTGTGTTACGCAATTAGGGTGCAGAACATACGAAGCTTTTTCTTTCCGTTCAATACTTTGTTTTCTTCCTGACTTTCCCACAAGTTGATTTCAGTAAGAGATTCGTTCCTCTAACATAGTTACTTTTTATCAAAGCTACGCCTAAACTCTCCACAAGAAGAACATTAGTACTCTCTAACTCTCTCTAGAGACCTGAGAGACTATCTGAGCGATCACACCTTAACGACTTCGCTCACAAACTTTAGCTCTTCACTTTTTATTGCTCTTGTAAACGTCAAATAAACAGAGTTTTTCTTGAGTTGGGTGTATCTTTTCTTTGACGATAGGGTAGGATTTTATACCTAATGAGTTTTTTTCTGTCGACAGTCTGACTACAGTCTTACCAAGGAGTACCGTGTTACCCAGTAACTGGGTTGTGCACGTCAGATAGGTAGTCGCTCCATGTAAAATACTGGAACACAGTTGGGAAAAGGCTGGGCTGGTTGATAAAAATTATGTCATCAAATTATGTCAGTGATAGATTAAAGCCCCATTATGCCTTAATGTAAAACATTGGATTCCGTGACATTATACTAGCATCGTGTCTTATGTCATTTGCGCGTAACTTGAGCCGCTTTTTTATTGACATCAGTTCAGCCTAGCGACCGCAGCTAATTAAGTAGGTTGAAAAAGTCTTTCAATTATCAATAAAGTTATTCCTTTCTTTAAACGGAATGACAAACATCCAGATGTCCTTCTTTCGAAAACATAAAACAAGTAAAACACATCCTTTATCCTCCCAAATAACTTTTTCAGGTAAATAAAGATACCTGCCATAAAAATAGTATTAAAATGGAATAAAAACCAACTGAATGCGCAAATAGGTCCAAAGCAGATAGAGGGTTAATCCTCTACTGAATGGAGGTTATAAAGTTAGGGTTAACCCACCTGCCGAACTAGCGATATGGTGATTATAAACTTCTATTTTATAGGTCGCCTAGATTTAAGCACTATTTAATTTTATGGCTAAATAAGGACAGGTGATATGAAATTAAGCAAGAGTTGACCTAAAAGGATTTGGAATCATTGAAGCTATAGACCTCGCAATTGGTTTATCACTTTTGACAACCATCCCATTAAATTACTAGGTTAATTATGTCTATATGCCATTGAAGACTTGTAGTTCCTATCTGATTATTGTACTATTTACAATTAAAATATGATTTGTTTTATTGAATTAATTTTGTAAAATCAATTAATGTTGTTTGTTTCAGTTTTATGTGTTTGTAATTTAATTTTTAATTTATTTTATTTTGTGTAAATTCAGATAAAAATGATTGTAAATGAATAAATGACTAATTAAAGCTTCCCTAAAAGCGCTCCTTTCGGAGAGCGTGCGTCTGTAATGTAGTGTAGCATTGAGAGTTTGATTGATTCGAGATCAGTGAGTGAGTATAACCGAGGTAATGGTTATGTGTATAGTAAGGCTCAAGATTGAATCTTGGCTGTAAAGGAATATATCTAACTAACACAGACATATATATTTTGTCATTTTATGACGTGCAAGTGACATTCAACCTTAGGGTGGTGAAGCAATTACGAGGCTATTCGATATAAAAAATGGGAAGATTTAACAACACAAGTTATTTCTAAAACTGTTTTGTTTTAAAAATAACAGAAAGAAAGTTAAGAAAGCACTTTTCTTTAATTTTATACGAGACGAAGGTTTCCCTTCCGTGGGTGTTTTAAAAAAGTTTTCTCAGCGGTTACGTTTGCAAGGATTATAAAATAGTTTTGGATATTTATAGGAACTGTTATGTAACTTTTTCTTTTCGTACTCAAATAACGCTTGATTCGTAGAAAAACATTCGAACTTTTCTTCATTCCTTTCATAGAAAAGTTCGATAACTTCAGAACGAAAAGCAGTTTTCCTAAAGCAACTAAAGCAAGCCATATTTTCTTATTAAGTTGTCAAACCAAACGCCCTTGCGCCCATGAGTTCAAAATAATCTATAGTTCAAAGGTATTTGAACCTACGACCTACCCACTGTCGCTTCGACCGAGCACTCGAAAACATACCTAGCTATAATCTTAGGTACACTTGGATTTTAAATTCAACATGGATTATAAATCTTGTCAAGACCTATACGATTTATATCAAGTTCAAGTAGTTAAGTTTCATCTTTAGCTGTTGGTATGTCCGCAATTTCGTCTGCGTGTATTCACTTCATAACTTGAATGAATGAATCCAATGCACCGACCCCAGCGTGGTTTGACCTGACTCGATTAAACGAATGAACCCCAAGGTGATGCTATAGATACCATTGTTTATCAAGGAGTACAACGGGCCCCCTGTTATGGTAGGGAAGACGTGTCCTTAGGATAGGAAAGGATTGCGAGTCGTTCTGGTTATGCATCCTAGACTAGTCATTGGAGTAGTGGAGAGACAGGTGATATTTTTCTATGGGTTTTAACGACGTCGCGCCGTGTTGATTCAGGTCGAGCTTCACCGGTGCATCTTTTTCCTGGGTTAATCTGTTTTCTCGGCTCTTTTCTATGTCATTGCTCCGCTGTGTTAAATGTTGCTGTTTTCAATGTCGTTGTCTGCTACAACTATCCTAGATGAAAGTAGCCTATGTTGGTGATAAGTGTGTAACGATCGGTTCAGTGATTCAGACGTGAAACGTAAAAGACAAAGACTGATAGAGTTACTTTTGGATACCAAATAAGTGTAAGTAATATAGGTGTAAGGTTAGGTTAGTAGATATATCGTTCTACCGTCTTAAATCATATGAAACTGGAAACATGGACGGAATTTAAGCCGGTAGAATTTGCCTTTAACGTGTGACTTTCAGGAAATTTGAAGGAAAACAAGCGACATAATGTTTATTTGTTTTTATTATCAAAACAGAAAATCTTTCGCCTCTTGTTTTTCCATTTCCAGTTGATGCTGGTCTCGCACGGTACGGAAATCCTATACAATGCGAGATCAGCTTATACTGGAAATGTATAGCTTGATGTGTGGCCGTGTGTACGAGCGAGGTAACAAAAGTCTCCACCTTTTGCGTAGGGGCCATGAAAGGCAATAAGGGATTACATGAAGCAGGAAGGCACATGTCGACAATCATGTAATGGGATGTGTTAGAGTGCGATGGTACTTGTCAAATAGATTTATTTTGCTTGTGTTCTTTATTGTTTGCGTGTAAGTCATTTCTCTCGATAGCAGCCATTACTGCAAATTACAAAATCACAAATGGACTACTGATAAATGGTGGTAGCCCAGTGGTATCGACCCGGGCAGGGTATTAGCAGGCGCTTTAGTTTGTGTAGATTATTTCCTCACCCACTGCTCTCAAAACGGAACACATCGTGAGGAAACCAGCATGTCCTACAACCTAAAATTCGAAGACATGTGACATCTTACTACCCGCACTGGGCCCACGTGGTGGAATACAACGCACTTCCTGCAGTGCGAACATTATAGACTGGTTATGTAAATGGACTACTCACTACTGTCACTCCCTGGCTATGAGCAGTCGATCAGCTATCGGTTGCCAAAAACCATAGCAGCCTCTTTTAAAATGAGAGATAGTAGTGCTTTTAAGTAAATGAGTAAAGTAAAAATTAGATAGTGCCCTTATGGCCGTACTGGACCAGTGGATTGATGAAATGAAAGTGACAGTCGAGCCAGATCGAAACGCTATAGGAACTGTTTTAGGGACTTTCAGGCTTCCTACATTCAATACCGTCTGTAGCAAGAATCCGATTGACAACCGCAGTACCCAGTCAAACGATACGTACATTACTTATGAAGTAATTTTACGTTACCGAATAAATTCCGTTTCATACTCCAAGGAATATATATGTGAGACTTCAAACAACCCGCAGGCAGAAGGCGATTACTAATCCAATTGAATGGCACTTAAGGATTCACTTTGGTTCCTAGGTATCTGAGAAATATTTCCAAGACCTCTTAGGATTCGTTTCATGTTTGTTAATATGTTTTGGATTAAAACTACGGGGAATTGTGTGTAACTTATACGTATTATTGAATAAGTCACTGGGTTTATGAACAAATGGAAGGAAATCTTGACAAAAATGACGTAGTTAGTACAACGGTGAAACGCAGTAAAACTGCAGATTATTATAATGTGAGTGAAATTATTGTTGTAAGTACGACTTTAGTTGTAAGTACGACTTTAGTTGTTAGTTTTCTGTTTCAAAACAGCTTTGGTGTCCCACAAGGTACTGTTTTAGGGCCACATTCTTGCTTCATCTTAATTCACCCTAACATTGTTATAATATAAAGGAAGAAAATTGTACCCTTTGGATAAGGTTGAGTTGCAAATAAAAAAATGCTTATTTAGTATAAATTAAAGTTCTAACGACAAGCAACTCACAACCAACAGCAACTAAACTAGTGTTGTTCTCCCTAACCTACGATAATTAATTTTCTTTTTGTAGGCTATTAAATAAAATAAAATATAGAATGCATTGAGTAACTTATAGGTAATAAAAGGTACAAAAAACCAAATACATATCTCATTCCCACGCGTCTCGAGGACAACAACTCTGTCTCAATTTAATGGACATACCTCTTTATTTCGATGTATTACTTTAAAAAAAAAATATTCTGCCGGTGGGTGCTGATGAGAACTTGGTGATTTGTGTCAATACATTTCTCACATTATCACGAATAACTTGCTGATTTTCCTAAGAATCAGTGTTGGGTTATGAAAGATTATCATTTTATTTCAAGATTCAGTGACACGAAATACCTTAATTAAAGGTAGGTACGTTGTAATTTGACAGATATGAAAAATAATTTCACCCAAACAATACGCAAGTACTTTTTTATAGAATCCTGGTTCGTGTTACAAAATCTGACATAAATATCTGAAATATACGCTGTTTTAAAAACTACAAGATGACAACAAACTTAGAAGAGAAAAAAAACATCATTTTTAGAATAACATTAGTATGTCGTTAGCGTAGTCACACTAACGAGTAACATTCTCATAAGTTGCATGTGTATTAAAAAAATAGCATTTCCACAACTGAATGGTAACAAAGCCGTAGACTGGCCAAACTCGATTTTCCCCCCAAACTCGAACGAAACCAGTCCATCTGTCTACTTCTTAGTGATTAGCACATCCGAAAAAAGTATCGATATTTATTATTTTATCGACTAAAATATTCAGACGTCAGTTGTAGAATGTAGGTATATCATATTCATTACTGTGGCTCTTCAACTGTTTTCTGGGTAATAATCATTAAATATATAGCAGGATATGGTAAACCATAACTTGAGTCATGACTAGTCATGAGTCAAACATTATTATCTTACGCGACGCTAAGCGGACGTCGTCTCACTCGTTTATAGATATTTAAAAAACAATCAATCCATTGTTATGATTGTGATTTGATTTTTTACTAAAGTTTTATTGGTTGCCTTTTGATTTGAAGCTCATAAACGCTCGGGACTTACAAAAACAATGATTTTAATATTTTATCGTCGAGGAAATCTGAGTATGTGTAACTCCGGAACGGCTGCATTATAAAGTGCTTCGAAAATAGCCAACAATATAAAAAAATAAGATTTTTAGACTGAAAGAATACCTCTTTTAATAAACACTTCAAGAGAAAACACAAAACCAAGTTAACACGTGATTTTAAATGGTGATGATGTGATTAAGATTTTATTACAGTTGTTTCCAATCGTTAAGTGAAGAAGAGAATCGTTTGAATTTTATTGTCATTCCGAGATCTTGTCCACGGTAGTAACTTTTGGGATAGGCTCAGCTACGCCGTGATAGATAGTAATATATTAACACCAACCTATTATAGTCCCACTCCAGGGAATAGACGTTTTCTTAAACAGAGAAGGCACGAGCATTAATCGCCTCGCTTGCTCAAGATGTGTTAGCGACGAACTACAGTATCTTCAACATCTACAAAAACATTTATTTATGTATCATTTAATTGTTCTTTATAATCAAATCATAGTTAGTTCGTTACTGAATGAGCATGCGAACATTCTCTACAAACGTTTCATTCATAAACCGTAACAACAATTAAAAACCTGTCTACAAAAAGTATTCAAAAAACAATTAATGTTTACATTTTTCCATTCTTAAGCTTTTAAACTTAATGACAGGAAATGATATTCGAGCTGTTTTATTCAATCAAGACGATTAAAATGCGTAATTTAACCAAAATTATTAAGTAATTAAAAACAGCAAAGTCCTTGATGATGAACGTAAACAGGAATGATATTTTTAATTGGCACATATTACGCATAAAACCGTATACATAGTAGGTTCCCTCTAATTATGGATTCTCTGAAAAGAAACCTATCATAATTATTACTATCTATGTACCGATAAGCTATGCCTAAATTGTAAATATAATTATGTATCATGTCAAATGTAAAGTCCGTAGAGCCAACTCAAAAAGACAAAAACGCAAATCAGTCAAAGATGTATGTAGGTTGGTAATGAAAATACTTAGCAGAAAGAAAACCTTCCTATTTAATCCAAAAATTATAATGGAGGAATCGTCAACTCGTCATGAAAAGAGGCCCCTGTCCCGTTGGGCATCAACAACCGGCGTGTTGTCGTTTTTCCATGTTTTCCGCAATAACATGACATTTCATTAAAACATCGCCCCCACAAGGAAATATGAACCCAAAAACATACACGAGTTTGATATCTCAATCAAAAATACGAACCGGAAACACAAGTACTTCATAAAAAATATAATTACACACATTCTGAGTTATGAATTAAAACGTAAAAACGACGCTCGAAATTTTATCGTGAAACTTTGATTATCATCCTAAAACAACTTATGAATGATATGAATTCTGTAAAATGCCCATGTGTAAGCATACAAACGAGAAAAAAAACGAAAATGTACGATTAATGAGTTCCTTGGCTTTTACGATATATACACGTGTAAAAAAGATGTTTCAGACCGGCTAAAGGCCTCTTTGGTTGAATATTAGTTAACACTGGTTGTCTGCATAATGACTTAAATAAGGTTTTTACGTATAACGAATAATATTAAACGATAGAAAATGTTTGAAAAATAACATAATCCATATAAATAAGGTTTAAATAATATTTACTACGATTTTTTTATCTTTTCACAGACATTCAGATGCATTTCATTGCCCTGTCGATTATCGATATATTTTCAAAATCGTTAAGCCCGTCCCTAATGGCTAGAGTTCTCAAAGCGGTGTTAAATGGAAGTGTGCCGGAGACGGTGTCCTTCATCACAAAGCATTAGAACACACAAGTATTTTCGCCTTTTGTATGTGTTATATTAAAATGATGAAGTTTTTATGTGATCATCATTCCCCTCATGAATATTGCTTTTAAAGAGCCGTAAAACACAGACCTTTAATAATGGAAGTGTTCATTGCATAATAAAAGTGTACCTTGTGAATAACTTTATTTTTTTCCTAAGAAGTTCATAACAATAATCGGGTTTCCTTTATGTTTGTTTTTTATGTTACAGTTCTTGGAAAAAAAACAACGGTCCACGGTAAATGGGGAAAAATAGGAAATGATTTTTCAAAAGTAAGATTGAATAAAAGGCTGTTGTCCAAAAATTGCTTACAGGGTGAAACGGAGATGGTGGCTTCTGCCGTTTTGCGTCCATTTAGATAAAGCAAAACATGAACGAATAGGTACTTATATTAAGTGATGTTTATTTACCACAGCATGGGTCCTTGAAAACGTCCAATAGCATCGCGGTAAACCGAGGCATAGATGGCGGAACGAACTTCACGTTTACATGAGGGATTGGTCCATATTGGCCCAGGATCGAGTTGAGTGGAGAAAAGGGAGGCCTTGGCCCAGCAGTGGGAGAATACAGGCTGATTACTATTACTGCCTCGTTGGTCCATCGGTCGCAAGTGTCCGGCAAAGTATTATTGGGATTATCCGTTTGGAATTTCTCAGCAGCAGCCTGGAGTCTGGATTTGTGCCGGATGGCAATAGGCTCGCCCCCTATTACATGGGACTTAAAAATAACTGGCGAAATATAGGTGTACCTCTGTCTAACACTGAATAATCAAACTGTATCTTTCGTCACAACACCACGTCTCATACTTTTATAAAATCAAAATCAAGTCATTTATTCAAATTAGGCTGAGAATCAGCACTTTTCGAATGTCAAAATTACATAAGACAGTCCCCCAAAACGCCCGCCCTTCACCACTTCCTAGTGCTTTAGCTGGGAAGAAGAAGTGGCGGAACAAACTCCCCTAAAATCCTATCCAGATGAGTCCTATCCTCCTATACCTACCTATGGTCTAAAAATATTCTCACGGTATAGTCCGTCTAAATATAAATATTCTAAATCCCTTACAAATAATAACAGGTCTACATTAAAGGGTCACCAACATTGTCAGAGATGACCCCTCGCCAGCCGACAATGAACGTAAGGTAAGGTCAGTTCTTTCACTATAAATAGAGGGTTGGTATAACTGAATTCCTAATACCTGTGACATGTTATTACTATGGAGATATGGAAGGCAAATATAATAAAGTTTCACCTGTTTCCGTACTATAGAAATACCCACGTCTAGTTAATAATAGAGAAGAGGGAAGGTCATAGTTGACCTTCCTTATCTACAAATAGCAGAATTCACCTGTGCCCAGTAAGTGGAGTTCCAAAAATCGTTAGTTATCATGGCAGACATACTTAAAAATATTATTTTGTGGGAGATGACAGTACCAAACATAATAAGTTAGTAGGTGTGCGCGTGGCAGGTTGGCCATTGAACTGCGTTATAAATTCACTCATTTCCATTCATTTAAAAACCATCATCTGCCTGCCTTTTCCCAACTATGTCGTGGTCGGTTTCCAGTCTAACTGGGTACCAGTATATTACATAGAGCGATTGCCTTTCTGACCTCTACAACACAGGTAGTAAAGGTACACGTTTATATATCGGTCAACAGGACCTCATCAAATACACACAAATACAAATATTAATGGCTTGAATACCACGATTAAATACCCCCGTTGGGTCTTTTGCTTCTAATAGTTTCAAATACACCTTGTACACACAATAGGTTAAATACACATTAATGTAGGGGTGGTTTAGAACAGCCCTGGCCCTGGCCACTGTCCTACTGTGTAGACACGGACTCCCCAGTTACTGGGTAACATGATACCTCTTGTAAGACTGGTTGTCAGACTATCGGGCTTCTGATAACTCGTAACGACTGTCAAAGATCCACCGAGATCCAGGGGTCTTGGTATGTAAAGATGGTCTCCCATCCAAGAACCACCCGCGGCAAGCGTAGCTTAACATGATCGAACGAACCGTGCGGCTATTTTTAATTATGTCAAAATAACCCTGTGAAATACCACAAAAAAAATTGTAATGTTGCTTATCCCCTTATAATCACAAAGGCATTGATATCGACACCCAAAAGCTACACGAATTGACGAACACGACAACTTATTGACAGTAAAAGCTCCTATACACTATGCCGGCGGCCCGGCCGGCTGGCATGCCGCCAACAAGCCTGGCAGCATACTCGGTTCCTGCGGCAAGTGCCAGCGGCCTAATAACGCCTGCAGCATTCCCGCAAAGCAAAAATCCGCCGGCTGTGCCGCCGGCATGTGTGTAGGAGCGTTTAGGGACCACACATCATCTTGAACAAGCATATTTTTCTCATTATTTACACAATAAGGATTTTAAGGACTTAAGCCTAGCCCAATAAGTATCTGAAGGTAAAATACATAAGCGATCAGTTAGTCCTCGGGCTTCCAGCATGATTTACATAATCCCTCCTTATGTTATACTTTATATTTATGTGATACAAAATAGATTAGGAGACAAAGACTACTTTTAGACCATTCTTTATTGATTGCTGCTTGATTATTGCAGTTGAATTATTCCAAAATAGGGTTATTTTAGACCAACACCCCACTTTCTTACATAATCAGAAGAATTTCGAAAAAAGATACTAATCATTACTTTTGAAAAAATTGTCATTCCTAACAGCGTAAATAACGCAATGAATGTTGTCAAATTGACAAAACGAAAGGCATTGTAATTGTTACTTTGTTACGCAACTACCCCACTGTTACACAGGCCGCATTATAATTTATCTTTTATTTTAGAACCCTACGTACTGTTAATTATATTGTTGTATCCCTGGAACGAAATAACATTATTTTAAATAGAAACAAAAAACACGACACAACAACAGATAAAAGTAGATCTACATTAAAACTTTTTCTGTGAAAGGGATAAATAAAGTAAAAATAACCTCAAAAAGGTTGTACCATTATTTCGTACATAGAATATGTATTGCTATTCTAATTAATGTTCTGTCCTCTGTGCCTGTATCTGTACCAATGTTATTTCTTAGTAAAATACGGCTTTTCTTTGTGAAGGCCACAATAGGATGTCACCGTTTTGCTCAGTATTTACTTATATTTTGCTTTTGTACATTTAAGTTCAAATGTAGTGGTTTGTATTATAAATTAAATAAACCCGGCCCCGTTGGTATTGCCAGTCGGAAATATCACAGCCACATTTTCTGTTGGCCGTTAATGGTAAATTTAAGATGTACTATGTAGATTCTTAATATCTACCATAACATTATTGTGGTTGTGTGGTGTGTGTGAAGCAAATAACGTTATATTTATGTTAAATCTTCAAAATTGGCACTCTTGATTGCAAAAACGTCACTAAAAGATCTCAAAATTATTGCTATGTTCAAACTTTGTTTTGCATACAATCTCGATGGCAGAGATCACCACATAACAAGTTTTATCTTATCGTAGGTACTTAGTTTAAGTGGTTTATTTCACATGGCTGTATTTATATAGTAAATTCCTTCAATTATGTATTTTTATCACGTATTTTTTACTTTATAGCACTGACGCGATGTTTGCAGTTACATTAAAATTACATTGTTAGTGTCACTGTGTATCTTTGTGTCTACCGCTCGAGGAAACAGTTTATAATATCAGAGATGAGAACTACTACCTATGTCACAGTCCAGCAGTTCTATCCTGTAGAAAATTTACAGTGAAACAAAAGTGTCATTCCACCTGATGGTATTGACAGTTCACATGAAGCTCGCTTCACCTATGTTTTTTACGAAACGATTTATACAGAATAGATCAGCTGAATGCGAGCTACCTCTGCCTAATTTCAGCAAAATCTGTTCATAATTTCAGCCTTACAGCCAACATATAACAAAAAATCATACTTACTCATTTTTGCACTAAGAATAATCTGCCTAGCCTTTTCTCAACTACGTTAGGGGTCGTCTTCCAGTCCAACCGGATACAGCTGAATTCCAGTATTTTACATGGAGCGACTGCCTATCTGACCTCCAAAACCCAGTTACTGGGTAATACGATACCCCTTACTAAGACTGCTTGTCAGACTTTAGGGCTTCTGTCGACCTTTTACGACTATCCGAAATCCACGAATGACAGCCAGGATCAACTGCTTACCGTGTTTTACGAGGCATGGAGGTGTCTTGGTCTGTAACGATGGTCACCCATCTACAGACCAACCGCGGCAAGCGTAGCTTAATCTGATCGATCGACGCATGCGGCTGTTATAACTTAACATAGGCACTTTTTGTATTAAAAATATTGGAGGGTAAAAATTTTGTCCAAGAAAATGTCTTGTACGTAAATATTAACAAGTTAGAGAGTAGGGTCTTTCCCCAAAGGGACGGTTTAAGCAAATACCTACCACAGTTATTATTAAAGAGCCGACGTTAAGGGTTTCGGGTCAAAAAGATATCCGGAAGCGATACGTGCTTTGAAAGATAATTGAAGACTTTTTAGCAGATTGATCCTCCGCCTAGGAGCAAAGGAATTTGGTTATTGCATTATTTAAACAGCGTTTCCTTGGAATTTTGTAATGGTATTATAGAAATAGCGTTTACTTATAAAGTGTATTATTCTATAGCTACCTATAGGTATCTTCAATAAACATGTAAACATATTTCCTGGAAAAGCTCACAGATTGCTTTAAGGAAAATATTGCTAAAATCGTTAAAACAATACTAATTTATTTATTTATTTATTAGCACATAATAGGTACTAATAATAATAGCCGCACGGGTAGATGGATAACATTAAGCTACGCTTACCCGCGGTTTGGCCCTGGATGGCTGACCATCTTTACATACCAAGACCTCTCCCTGCCTCGGACAGCACGTTAAGGCGTTGGTCCCGGCTGTCATTCGTGGATCTTTGACTGTTGTTGCGGCTCGTCAGAAGCCCGAAAGTCTGACAACCAGTCTTACCACGGGGTATCGTATTACCCAGGGTTGTTATGGCTGTCGCTCTATGGCGGTATATACTGGTATTCAGCTGCATCCGGCTAGGCTGGAAGCCGACCCCAACATAGTTATGAAAAGACTAGGCAGATGATGATGAGGTACAGTTTATGTTCCCTTAACTACCTTATTCCTAATAGAGTAAGTAGGACTGTATAACACGTGTAAACTTCAAAGTTGCCCTGTTGGAAAACTTAGAAAACGTTCGGAAAAAAGCGCGAGCGCACACAACATTGTGTCACAGAAAATGAAAGTTTATTTGTATGACGTTATGTTGTTATTTATGTGTTACAGTGACATTGTTATCGACGCACAAGTGACCCACTGCCGGACTCCGGTCCGCTTCAATTGCATTCATTTCCTCTTCAAATTCACACAAGTGAAATGTTTCCGATAGTGCGCTGTTTATTGGGCTTTTGTAAAGTTGTGGTTTGTTTTCCGCGATTTTCTTTACAGTAGTGTTTCCAGATATGAAATGATTCTTTATTTTTGAATAGTGCTTTATTGAATGCCTTTATTTTAATATAATAACAGAGACAAATACAAAGACCAAAGAAACGATGGATGGACCGTATAAAAGATAATCTGGCCACGAAAACGGAGATGACGGCCGAGATGACGACTAAAAGAGAACCATGGAAAAAACGACATATTGCACTGACCCAACATGAAATTAGGATAAGGGTGAAAAAAAATTATGATGTGCGATATTTTTTTGTACAACTTAGCAAAAATCACGAAAATTGTCAAAATAAAATCAAAATCAAATCAAAAGTCATTTATTCAAACTAGGCTGAGAGTCAGCACTTTTTGAACATCAAAATTACATAAGACAGTCCCCCCAAAAAGCCCGCCCTTCACCACTTCCTAGTGCTTTAGCTGGGAAGAAGAAGTGGCGCAGCAAACTCCCCAGCAGCACAGCTGTCTGTTATGTTGGAAGAACTTGATTCTATACAATAATAGCATATAACCATCATTCAACGATAAATGAAAATTTAATTAATAAAAAGTAAAAAAATAAATGGTTTATGCAGTCAAGTTAAATAAACAATGATATGAAGTAATTCATATGACCTGTCAGTAGTTAAGCTAATTCTGGTGGAAGAACATGAACGTTGTCTTGAGTTAATCACAGCGACCAACAACTCTTATCTTTTAAGTAGTCGTTGATAGAATAGTATGCCTTCGAACAAAGATTTGATTTTACTTTCGCTTTAAACGCATTAAAATGTAAATCTAGCAAAGAAGAGGGAAGCTTGTTATAGAAGGTTATACCAAGCCCAGCAAATGAGTTATGAACCCTATGAAGCCGGTGAAAGGGAGCACGTAGTTTGTCCTTATTTCTAGTATTAATATTATGAGTATCACTGTTTTTAGTGTATAAGTGTATATTTTGCCTAATATATAAGATGTTAGCGAAGATGAATTGCGATGCCACCGTGAGAATACTAATACCTTTAAAAAAATCTCTCAGAGAAACTCTAGCACCTAGTTGGTAAATTGCACGAACAGCTCGTTTTTGAAGAACAAAAATATTTTGAATGTCAGCAGCTTTACCCCACAGCAGAATGCCGTAGGACATAACGCTATGAAAATAACTAAAATAGACTAACCGAGCTGTATCAACGTCAGTGTATTGTCTTACTTTTCTGACGGCGTAAGCGGCCGAACTGAGCCTTCCCGCTAGGCTTGATATATGTGATCCCCACTGAAATTTGGCATCTACTGTTATTACAAGAAAAACGGCCGATTTTACAGTTGCAAGCACCTCATCATCTAAGACGATGTTGGGTCCCAGATTTCTTACATTCGGTAAATCAAACTTTATACATATAGTTTTCTTGGCATTGAGAACTAGATTATTCGTGGTAAACCAATGCGTAACCCTTGAGAGTGCACTGTTTTCGTCGTCAAAATCATGTCTATTCCTGTCTACTTTAAAGATAAGAGAGGTATCATCAGCAAACAGTACAACGTCACAGATACCCTTTAAATATAATGGTAAATCATTAATGCACACTAAGAATAAGAATGGACCCAGTATTGAGCCTTGAGGTACACCTAACTGAACTGGTAGCCCGGACGATTTCACACCATTAATATCTACACCGTAGATATATAGGTACCTAAGTACTTACATGTCCTTACCTGAATAGTAAAAAAAGTCGTCGTAACTTCCCATAACGATGATTAGGCAAAGCTGTGTAGGAAATGCAATAAAAACATAAGTTAAAAGAACAATAAAATGCACACGACAAAATTCATAAATGAGTAAACAAAAAAGACTATACATACATAAAATAAATAGCTGTGTGACGTCATAATAGTGGACGATACGCCCATTGAGCTAGCGTCACGCATCATACACTTTATAAGACGGCTCTGGGAGAAGGATCTGTTGTGGGTTCGAATCGGGCTATAAATATTTGATTAGATACAAAACTCTGAAAAACAAAAACAAAAATCCAGCACCTACTTACTAGCTTACGCTTACAATACCCATTTTTAAGGTAGGTGGAAAAATTTCTTTGTTCAGTTTTTTCTAAACATTATAATATTTGTATATGAGGTATAGAAAAAGCTTTCAAAGCAAATCCGAGCAAAACTAGGAAGTCGTAAAAAGGAGAAGGTGTATGCGATGTTTTCCACGTCAATCCTTACAATGACCATACAAAACTTAAAACATGAGCAACAACGCTCTTTTCCTAAGAATCTTGGATAATTAGAGAAATATCTTCCTGCTATAGTAACAAATCTCACTTCAAACGAAAGAACACAAACAAAACACTGTCAATTTCTAATTACATCTTCCACAAACATAATACACGTCCACTATATCTAGATCTCTCATAGATCACTGGTTGCAGAGGCCAACATCAACATCTCGGTTTTTTTGAACTAGTTCCGTTTCTCCCCGCATCTCAACATAAACTGGACAAACAGCAAACTTCCGAATTCTGACATTCGGAAAAAACACATCGTCTCGACTTGTTTGCAAATATTAATTAGACTTCAACGTTTTGGCTTCATCATACGATAAGATTTTTTCGACATTTTTTTTTGGCAACTACCGAGACGCTGTGGAACCAGTGTTTGGGAGTGTTTCTAAATGGTCGTAACAATTCTATTTCTACTTGGAAAATACGTAACATAACATCACGACAGTATTTCCCGAAGAGATGCAGAGAGGCAGAAGTAGCTGTAAACACACACTGTAGGTACACCTTTATAAAACCAGCTATGTCTTCAGTGCCAAGTAATATGAGGCGACCCTATTGCCATCAACCGCACACGAATCCAGACTCCGAGCTGCTACTCTGAAATTACAGATGGAAAAACTCAATAACACTTTACCCGAACCATGAATCGAACCCAGGACCTTACGCTCTACAGAAGCGCCTGGCGACCACTACACCAACGCTGATGTTAACTTTTGTCCAGTATCCAAGTATGAGAGGAGACATTTCAAGATCTCCAAAGAGATTGCTTGTAAAGATTCATAAAAAAAGAAACTCAATCCTGGTGAGCTACATCCAAGCAAGAACTAAGATATATTTTTCCTTTGCTCCAAGATCTTCGTTTGTAACAATCCCATCAGTCTCCAGAATCCCTTTGAGTTATAAATGCCCTTTAATTTTAATTTAAGGCTTATATTAAATACAAGGTCTTTATAAAACTTGGGTTTTGTTCTCAGACTTCCTTTGTCTATGAAAAAGGTATCGTCTAACATGAGGTTCCGTCTCGCTATTCCAAGGACACGAGCTAATCATGTTATGACGCATTTGTTTGCGTTTTAACGTATTATTTTAGCAAACTAATTAGCAGATCTGGTATTGGTATACTGCGCAGTTTTTTAATTGAATTCTAAATAATTGTGTCCAATCTCTCAAGTTTTTCCTCGAAGAGATTTCCCTTCAGTTTTGTAGAAATGATTTAAAAAAATACTTTATCAACGACGGACTCGTGTTTCGATAAAAGAATGAGCAGGATTCTTATACTTTAATTGAATTTCTATATTAACTACACGGCCCACATGGGAACTACATCACACTATGCGCGAGCAAGGCTCAGCAGCACCACATTTGGTCAATACAGACGCGTGGACAGGCGGTGTGTATGAAGGACCGTGGTAGTATGCGCCCGCGTCGGGGCCCCTGACCTTGCTCAGCGCACGCGGTGCCCCCTCTACCCCGCACGGCCGCCGCGCCCCTCGCTACACGCCACTTTGATTTCCACAAGTTTATGTAATCAACGTAGTAATGTTAGAAAAATCATTGTAATCTGTAGTAGAAGTTTTGTCACGTCGAGCAGCTTCTTTATTTTTTGAGTTGGACATAAATAGCGAACGTCTTGCATCTTCAGGACTTCAGTGTTTTGTATTGTAGATGTTTCTTAAAAGACCTTAACAATCCTAAGATAAGAGGCATTCAAACATCATGCTTGCATGCATTCGTCGGCAAGTTTTCTAATTGCTGCCTGTTAGGAAGTCTATCTTGAAATTGGCTAAGGCTTTCTGTTCAAAAGTTGCCAAATTAAACTACGTAGTTTGCGAGTTAGCTTGTAGCCGTCCTATCGCCTTTGTACAGCAGTTACCTTTTCTCTCTTTATCTTTTAAGAGTTAGGTAGGCTGAGATACAGCTGCCTAAATTTAGCTCGCAAGTTAAATTACAGTCCATGGTTTTCAAATGCTTTGCTTATCTCCATGAATTTCAAATTCTGTCAAAGGACAGCATTTTTTTTGCTTTTGTCTGTCCCTATATCATTTAGTTAAAGTAATTTATTAGTTAGGTACAGTTATAATTTGCCAATTTTCAACACCAACTTATTCTACCATTTTTTGTTTACAAATTTCATTCATGTTGAACTATGTTGGCACCTAGGTGTAGGTTTTACCAGGTATAATAATGATAAATGGCATCAATTTGTTTTCTAAACACCCACTGCGTTAACTTACACTTTCACATACGCACATTCCTAAGGATTTTTTGTTACGTCAAGTTTTGCGAGAATAATATTATTGCCAAATTCATTTAAAGAATACGTAGATAACATTTCTTAAAGCAGGAAGTAGCGGTTGGGAGTAGACGGTCTGTTGTAGGACCGATGACAGATTAAACAGACTAGTTCTTCAGTGGAGAACTGGAGACCTCGAACCAGCTAGCGCAGCGTGGGATGCACACCTAAACAACATAACTGAGGTCGTCTGAGGTAGTCTAAGTTCATCAAACAGGACACGTGTAATGACGTAATTTAGAAGAGCCCTTTGGCCTATATTCATACTCTACAACCACCAAGGTTGATTGCATTGGATAGATTGATTTATGTTTCTTCAATTATTGGCCCAAAGTCAGACCATTTAATATTTTCTGACGTATTTCCGATGTAATCCAAGTTGCTACTTATCTTGATGGCGGGAAGTTGGCACGTTGCCCAACTTATTCAAATCAGCACGCTTACAAAATAAGTTTTGGAGGAAATAGTAATGAAATGTGCTTGTTATGTGCCTTTTTATTGAAACGCTTGGAGAATGCAAAAATTGTATGTGGTGTTGCGGCACTTGTCTTATTTAGCAAACTTTTAAATTTATAGCTCATGCTTCTCATAGAATCGTAGCTTTTTTCAAATATCAAACTATTTATACATAATACCTACCAACAAGATTAAAGCTCTGTGTGATATCTTAATGTTGGTGTAACGTTTAGGTAGAGAAGTTATGAAATCTAGTTACTTTTCCAATTCCAGACTAGCATGCAAATTATAACTTGTTTTTATACTTAGTAAAACACATGTTTTCCAAACATAATCTTTTGAAGAATTAGTATTCTTACGAAACAACTGATAAGTATTTTTAACCTCTTCGTCTTACGTTTGTCTTCAGTTGTCCATGTCCTAGTAATATTCTTTTATGGTAATATATTACTGTCTACGACACATTATTTTGGGTTCTGCCAGAGGCTACAGTGGTAGATCAAAATGAGAGAAAATGTCAAACAAATAATTAAAATCATAACTTCTTCCTCTGATTTGGGGCATAAGATCAAGTAAGGAGTTTCTGGGTAATTCGATGGAAAAGACAAGAGGTAACAGATTGGCATAATAACACTTGAGACCTAAGTAAAGTTATACGAGTATGTTACCTTTCAAGATCAAGATCCTTTAAAATCTCATCTGTAATTAGTCTATTATCTCTATCCTCCATTATCTGCCGAAGAGATCTGGTACATATAGTCTGATGAAAACCAGAGTAATATTGTCCAATAAGTAGCAATGATGTGTTAGTCATCGAACAGTGCATCATGATTCTCAAGACAATCCCAAGAGGCCCCGTAAAAACATCTTCGAAGCTTCCTTGTTGCAATCCTTGGTATTACAGATGATAATTTATACTATGCGAAAATCTTCGCTACCAATGTTATTAAAGCTAGAAGCGATGGAATCAGGATCAATATCTACTTTATCATCGTCTTCAATCTCGGGCCTGCTAAGCCTAGCAGTTATCTTAGCAAGAGCTTCGAACGTCTCAGCGTTAAAACATCAGGGCAGCCCAAAATTTTCTCTAAAGCCCCGTTCGAAGATCACAACCTTGGTTCACAATTTTTTTCTATTGTAAAAACGGTGCGAGGCCTCTGGTTGCGATCAACGATTCAAGATACAACATTAAAGATTAATCGCTTTATAATTGTACACGTTTTAATACTTGCCATGCGTAGATTTTCTGTGTTTTAGCAAATAGGCCTTTTAGTTTTTGTGTAACTGTTAAGTGGTTTTGTTATGGATTCAACATGCTTGTTTGGGATTGTTATGTTATTAATTATTATAATTATCGCCCTTTGTCCTTGAGGCTTTACATTTAAAGATGTTTTTGAATTTGCAGGTTCTTCTCTACAAGAACCGTTTGTGGCACTGTAGGATATTTTAATATCAGAAAGACTTACTTCTTTCTTATTTTTTGCAGAATTATTATCTTGACTTATAGCGATGGGTAATGCAAATGTATTCAAGCTTAGTTGCCTCTTGGCTCTTGCCTATCCTTAACCCAATACGAAAGCAAATTATTTCCGAGACGAAAAGAACAATTGATAGCACAATAATATATGTATTTATAACATATCAGCTATAACAGAAAGTTCCGAAGTCCCTAATACAATTTCACTAGCTAAAAACATTAAAGCTGCTAATAATAGCTCCCTCTGTAGGGCAAATCGATATGAAATCAGCTCAATTCAAAATTGTTCGTAGAAAAAGGCTATTTACTTAATGGTTTGTCATTTTCTTATTAAGGCCTATATTCAGTTGCTCTCTGTGAGATTTTATGAGTCACCAGTGTATTGGACGATGAAATATTTTCTTGGTTATTGTTGTATGCTCTCAAATAAATCACATTTAATGGTTTTATAAAATATGATGTGCTTTATATGCAAGTATTTTTAAGGAGTGCTTCTTTTCAACGTGTATTCTTCTATTCTTCTAGTCCCGTAAGATATTAGCAAAGATCGGTACTTTGCAGGAGAACATCGAGGATGAAAATTTTCTCTAAGCACTTTTTGGATTTCATGGATAGGGTTATCTTTTCTATTTAGAAAGGGATTTTTATCTTGTCCCCACAAATAGACAGATAGACAGTTGAGTAGAACCTTAGCTAAATATAGACCTCACCTACACACTCCAACTAGATAATCCCAGGATAAATCGAACGAATCCGTCCGATTATCTTCGTACAAATATACAGTCTGTAATACCTAGTCAAGCGACTAGACACAAATTGGTGTATCACATAATAAACAGATATTTACGCAATTACCCTGACCTTGTGCCTAACCCGGTTCAGTGTTGTTGTCTGAACAGCTGACTCAGTACAAAACAATTTGCAGTGATTTGTGGGAGTCTGAATTGGGTTTAGGCACTCTACGACTCATATTTTTCGATGTGGTCCAAGTCTTTTAATGCAGGCAATCTTCTGTGAGTCAGTTTAGCTAACCAATCTTTAATATGACTGCAAAGGTGGGGTAAATAATGCTGACGCCGAATTGCAAGATTTCTTAAGAAATGTTTGCAGTTTTCAGTCGCAGTTTACTTTTGTACAACTTTTGTTTTGTTTGTTTGTTTTGTATTACCGTTAGTACAGTAAAGATGCTCAAAAATGAATACTACGAAAGTCAGATTTTGCATAGTCATTATAAATTATAAATAAAATAAATAAAAATCTTTATTTATACGAAAACCTTCAACAATGCTTAAAAACTAGGTCGCATGAATTACAGTGAATAAAGGTTATACAGATAGAGTAAACCCTGACTCCCTAACTAGGAGATTCTGTGACTTAGGAGTCCGTGTTCTGCTGTCACTATGATATCAAAAACCTTGTCTGAAAAGTATATTATATCGGTATTACAAAATCATAGAAAAAAACACAGGTTTGAAAGTACATACAATGACATTATTTCAATTTTTTTTATTAAACTAAGAGTATAGGAATTTATTAAATGGAGATGTAACGTGAGTGTGTATGTGTAATTGTGTGTGTGGGCGTGGTGGTGTGTATTTGTGAGTGAGCGTGTGTATGAGGAGGTGTAAGAGTGCGCACGGGTGTGTGTATGAATGAGTTTATATATATTCACATATTTCTATATGTGTTCTAGTGTTAGTATTTATGTATCTTGCTGAAATTGTTTAGATTGCAATTGATAGAAATGGGTAGAAGAAGTTTGTTTTGACTCATTGTCTTGAGCGTTATCTCCAAAAAGTCACGCTGAAGTTAGTACCAAACTCATTCAAACTATAATTTTAATGGATACTTATAAATCCATTCATGACTCAAATAAAAACATTAAAAGATCCAATATCTTTGTAACAAGCCCATTAAATTCAAAATGGATTACTCGTAATAACAGTTTAAGTAGCGACCAATCACAGTGTCGCAGAAGTGACCACTTAAGATGTTATTTGAAATAATATTCAATAAATATTAATGGGAATCAATGCTGGAGCCAAAACAATGAAACCACCACACACGCTAATGCTTTTTCATCCATATTTATTGGCGTTTAAGACAAATGAGCATGTTTGGTTAAAGGTCGTTATGTTTTGCAGCTTGTATGTTGATGCAATTACATATTCAGGGAGTGCTTTGTTGGGGTATAAGTAGTAATAAGCAGTGGAAGTAGCGAAGCGGCCCTTCATGACGGATGGAAGCAGCTAGGGTAGACCGCATGCGGAAGTGGAGAAGCAAATGTTGCAAGGAACCGGTAAAACTTGGAAGAGCCTGTAAACAACTTAAATCTTAAGACTGAGTAGTTGATTAGATGGATGATGATAAATAATGTATTAGACCTTAATACTATAATAGGAGTAACAAGTACAGCTTAAAATAGACCTACTGCTGAAATAATTACAGTCCCCAGCTAAAAATAGACGTTATCCGTGAAACGTAGGAGGCTACTAATTAACCTTATATTGGTCGTTTGGTAGTTAATATTTAAAAAACGCTAAAACACCATCGAGGTAGGCTTTGTCCCTAGTATCCCTTTTCTTTTTTTTGAGGATAGAAAATCATCAAATGGCTTCTCCCGCTCTGGGTGGAGCCCGGGCGTGTCAGACTTTTACTGACTAAAACCCACCCGTGTTTCTTCAGTTGCCTGTGTGCCAGGGGCCACGGTATCTCTTACGGGACAACCCGCACCGTTCCTAGTATCCCGCCATTGATAAACGTCTTATCTAAATAATGTGTTCCTAGTTTAATAACACCTCTTGTATTTTCTTTATCATTATTAACTGCAATATCTAGTCAATATAGCCATCCTTGACACCCAGTCAATAGACCACACTATCAGAAGCCATTGATAGTCTAATACGACCCACAGTGTTCTATTGTCAACAACAAGTGAAGCTTTGTCAGAGTAGACTTATTGATAGACGGAAAGATAATACTTATCACACAATAGTGATCTGTAGGATATCTTTAGACAACGTTATTGGAGATAACGGTATTGGAAATGTCAGGCATTGTTGGTTTCAGTACTTTCAATATCGGCTCCTAATTGCCATCTGAAACTTTCTTTGCTATTTCAATAACCTGTGATATGGGTTTTATGCCAAAAGCGTGAGTAGTCGGAAAAGCGTCAGTTTGTTGATGACAGTTTTGAAATTTGCAGTTGAATTATTAAAAGACCGGATATCCATCAAAAGGATATCCCATTTGATGGATGTGTGTTTATCATTCAAAAACCAAAAAATCTAGAACCACGAATACAAAAAGATTTTGATACAATACAATTGATAATTCTAAGGTGTACAAATTAGTTAAAATAAGTTATCCAGTTAACAACATGATTCTCACAGCCTATAAGATGCTTACACGAATGTTTCAAACGAAAATTTCTTACTTAAAAACAAAACATTTAATTGAACTACTTGATATAGCGAATTAAACTGCTTGAACCCTTCAGTAACTACCTACCTATAAATGAAGACTAGAAGTTTCCTTGATCTTCTACAAAAGTCCCAGTTGGACGCCATTAAGGAGTTAAAAGATTAGTTCATAGGATTATTCTGTGTCTGTTTTCTCTTGATAATTAAATTGAAGTCTACTTTTCGAACTCAAAGGAAACTTGTAGTTTGAACGTAACAGAAACGTTGGTAGTTATGCAATGTAAACATGAATTAGCTTTAGGAGTCAAAGAGCGAACATATTTTTAACTTCCGTTTATGTGATGAGATTTTTTGTGTACATTTTCATAACGTAGTAATTTCCGATCTCGTAATTAGTCGTCAATTATACTCCAACATAATTTGCGCGCCTAATTTTATCCATAATTTCGTTAGCCAGCTTTGAAGTCGCTTCTAACAAAAAATATTTCAGTTTAAAAGACGTTATTAACTTAATAATGTTTCGAAAACAAATCGCTGTATATTTCTTGCCAAGTTCCTAACGAAATATCTTACTAAGCTCTTAATTTAGTTCTAAACAAACTTGTGCCGGAAGGCGAGACTGTTGGAAATCCAGATGGAGTTCTAAAACTTTATCTACTAACTATCTGTAATTATCTCCATAGCTTCGGCTACAAATTGACTTTACAACAGTTAAGACCAAGTGGATTGACCATAAGGTCAATGAATTGTCCTCTGACATTGTCCAAAGGGCAAGATCTAATTAAATGAAGGCTTACAACGTGGGAAAGGATATTGAGCCTTGAATTTGAAGACTTGGAATATAAAACAAATGAAATCGTAAATGAATTTGAAGACATCGAAAAAGGTGAAGCAAAGAAAAAAGAACTACATGTTTCCAAGTATGGTGCTTTAACGCTAGGTTTTAATGGAAGGCATGCAAGTTCGTATACGGTCCGAGGCATGTTGTTTCTAGTTAAAGTTACGACTGCTTTATACCTCCCCCATGGGAGTCGTAAGAACAACTAAGTGATTAAAGCAGGGGGATGGTTGGAATGATAAGATAATTAAGAAACTCTTTTAGAATACTTTGGGAATATACTGTTGGAATAAAGTTGCTTCATTTCCATCGCCGCTATTCCAATGGAGTTAAGCTAAAAGAGGAAAGGTTTCTCAAAAGATACTTTTGGAAACTCTGTACAATATTCATCAATAGAAAAAGATGCAGTAGCTAAAACAACGGTCCAGTATTAATTTGCATATATTCCCGGTTAAGGATGGTAATGAAATCAATGAACCTTATTAAGAACATTGATGTCAGCCTGCTCAACAGGAAATCATACGTTTGGACATCATGACAAGCTACAAGGGTACAGGGTCGTTAAGAATTATCACGGCTAGATAGGCGAATAAACAAAGAATAAAATGCAGACTAAGTTAAGGAAGTAGGAGGAAGAGACACAAATAACAAAAACTTAGACTAAAACAAAAGGACGGAATTATCAAGGTGCACATAACTTATTCATGTTTATGTGTTGCTGACCCAGTGACTGAGAAACGGACACCAATAGAACTGTCCTTGAGTTCGGAGTGAGAAAATTGGAAAGCAACGTGGTTCCTACGCGAATTCCAATAAGTAGGCCATGCAGCAATAACTATTAAGTTACTATTTACTATTATTCTTTAGTAAACATAACACCAAACTTCTTGGAAACTCTCGAGAGCAATAAAAGTGAATGAGATTCTAAAGTAAGACATCACTCTGAGAGGTTGTAAAGAAATAAAGAATGCCTAAACCGTACACATTCGAGTAACAGTAAACTCGGGCGATATTCGCTAAAATAAGTATGATATC
Organism: Polymixis lichenea; assembly: GCA_949091785.1. Classification (NCBI taxonomy): domain Eukaryota; kingdom Metazoa; phylum Arthropoda; class Insecta; order Lepidoptera; family Noctuidae; genus Polymixis; species Polymixis lichenea. The sequence goes on from OX420944.1 coordinate 932,006, forward strand.
GTGAGAAAACAAGTTATATCGATTACCTTGGTTTGCCTGCTTATCTGTAGCTACATCTCGAGATCTACATCTAGACTTACTTGACGGACCAAAAACATGTAGGTACGAGTAGGCTGTAAGTTAGGCCGGTGTTTGACCCGCCGTAGGCGACGCAAACAAGTCGAGCGCATGCGCCAGCCGCGCCGTAAACAGCGGCTCGCTCCCGGCCGAAAACACGTGGACGCTACAACAACCATCACAATCGACACAGATAAATAACAAACCGTCGGCGGCCGCCGCGATCACACCCAGCACCAACACTCGTAGTAATGTGACCGCCATAAAAACACAAGCATTTGCACAACACTCGGAATTTTTCGATTAGCGGGCTGCGTGAACACGTACGGCGCAGCCCGCTGCCTCCGGCGCACTGACGCTCCGCTCCGCACTCCCGCGGCACCGCGCCCCTCCCCGCGCAACCCCGCCAGAACCTTGTCCATTCAACGCATTTTCTGTCATAAGCAAATCGATAATGGCATTATACTTCCGCTTTGAAGCACGCGCGCTGCATCTAACTATGTCACGAGGTACATCGGCGGGCGTGCGCGCGGCGCGGCTTCCTGTACGCCTACCCGACACGCGTTGGATGCGCAGCTAACGTCAGTGGTCTCTGAAAGCGTCGCTGTAAAGTTTTCGAAGTTTAAAATGTTGTTTGGGGAGTTTTATTCGTAAGTTTTGGTGTGACATGTTTGATATTAAACTATTTTTGTTAACACTAGGTGTAGTCGGTATTTCAGTATGTAACAGTGTCACGGCGAGTACTATAATGTGCGTTGCAATGTAAGTGATGCGGCCGAGGACGGAGGATTGCGTCAACAACATTATAAGTTAGGTTAGGTTAGTTACAGTTTGTGCATTATGACATCATCTTCGGATCAATACCAACAGTGCACGCTGGGTTTACGTTGCGTCATTGAAATAAATAATGTATTATTAGATTATTATGTACTGGAACAATTAAATAGGTAAGGAGAATCGGGAATATTGCGATGCAGCTTTGAAGAGGATAATGCCCAGTAGATCGTACATAGTACATGTATGTAGGTTAAGGTAAAAACTTAGATATTTATATAGTTCTAGGTCATAAGAGTGCAATACAGCGCGCGCTTCAGCAGTTTCAACAAAAATACTTTCAGATGTTAAAAATTAAGATAAAGCGACACAAAGGTCGTCCATGATCTATATTTTGGCACTCATCTGCACTCAACTTTAGGACTTCAGTGCAAAAAAAACCTTACTGTCCTTGAATTAGGGAATGCAAACCGAAGGTCACGTCAATTATCGAATGAGGAGGGGGAGCCTAATTCTGGGACTACCCCTTTAACAGGAGGGTTGGCTACCCCTGTTGGACTAGTTAGCTATCAACCCCAGCTGATAATAATGCTGATAAAATTTTACTTAAACATTTACTATACACGGATTATGCACAGACAGAAGATCTACTTGTTGTCTGCAAATAAAACCGCATGCAGTTTTACTTTTGTTGACCTAATTTCTATTTTAGTCATTACTTAATACACATTGTTAATTTATTTCTTTAAGTATTTTTGCATTTTTGTAGCCTGAAGCACAGGTTCAACCTATATCAGGCAAATTAGCAATTGTGCTCTATTTTAGTTGTTAAGGTATTTATTGTAAACGAGCCCCTTTTATAAATAAACGATTTTATTATTATTATATAATGGGGTTAACGCCAACTAACTGACAAGTGCACACAGGTAATAATTTACCGCGACGAAGTTGAACTGTTAAAATGAAACATGGGTTTCATTTTAACAGTTCGACTATTCGAGGAATGGTCCTACTAGTGTGTAACACAGTTCCACCCGCAAGTTCGCTACTTGCGGGTGTAGGTAATTGCGCACTAAAACGCTGGTTGAAGAGGCCGTATACTAAATTTTGTCAATTTCGCTTATTTATTTGATTTTAAAGTACTACTTTACTACTTTTGCAGTTACTATACTGCATTTCCATAAGTTTAAATTCACACCATGAAAGATCTCATAATTGAAATGATCTTTCAATCAGCGAAATCGGAAAAAAATCGTAGACGGCCTCTTAAGTAATCTCTAACCCTAATTAAATGAAAATCGTGTTTTGTTTAGCAGTAGCACAGTGTCTTTAAAAAAACGGTAAAAAAACAACAACAATTACAATTTACATGACATGCATGACAACATTTTGTGGTGGTAACGATTGGGAGAGGCCTATGACCAGCATTGGACGTCATCCTGCTAAAATTATGATGATGATGAATTTATATAAAATTTGTACATAGTGTAAAACAAAGTCGCTTTTCGTATCCTGTTCTGTATGATGTACAGGCAAATATTTTAATTTTATGTTTCGTAATATTATCTACTTACCTACCATTGAATACAGGGTAAGTTTTTAATCAGTGCTCAAACTGTAACCATGAATTCAGCATATTATTCTAGACCCCCAGCGCAGAAATTTTTCGTCGGTTATGCAAAAAAAAATCAACTGTTTTATAGAAAAGTGCAATAGGTACCTACGCGGTCAAAATGTATGGAACAGCTGATTTTAATTTCTGCGCTGGGGGGTCTAGAATGATATGCTGAAGTCATGGTTATAGTTTGCGCACTGGTTAGAAACTTATCCTGTAGAATCAAGATCTGCTAACTTAACAGATAGGTGTGCTGCTGAGGAGTTTGTTGCGCCAATTCTTCTTCCCAGCTAAAGCACTAGGAAGTGGTGAAAGGGCGGGTTTATTGGGCGACTGTCTTATGTAATTCTGACGTTCACAAAGTGCTGACTCACAGCTTAGTTTGAATAAATTACTTTTGATTTTGTTTTTGATTTTCAATTAAAATATCTTAGAAGTTATCGCAAAATAAAAAATAACGCGCGCGAAAATAAATTCACCGAAACCGTAAACCGAGGTGATGACTAGAGACATTTCCGAATTCCACGCGGGCGAAGCCGCTGGCAAAAGCTAGTTTAATATAAAATTGATTCCGAAAAATGAAGAATGTCCTATAATAATGATGTTGGTTAAAAAATATGTTAAATGGTAGTTCTGGGTTGTGAAGGTCAGCATAGGCAGTCGCTCCATTTAAAATACTGGTATAAAGCTGCATCCGGTAAGACGGAAGCCCACCCAAACAGAGATGGGAAAAGGCTAGGTAGATGATGATGTACTTATCTAGTTCTGCAGAGTAAATCATTCAGGAGTGTTTTTGGATTGTAGGTACATAAGTCCTACAATGGGACCTTCAAGATAACTAAGTGACTTTTGTAACTTTTGTAAGTAACCGAATTTCCTAAATATTTGCAAGCAAAGCTTGATAAGTTTTCACATTCACATTGAACCGGAACGCGCTCCGTAACGGTAACGGTTAAATACTGTCCTAAGTTTTTTTTTCCGCAAAATTAATGATAAGTTGCTAATCTGTTAATTTTTTCGTAAAAACTTAAGTTTAATCAAGTGGCAAGCATTTGCTGTATTTCATGAAGAAGCACCTAGTGTTTTGAAGACAATAACAAAATATCGTAAAACTGTTTGAAAGTGTCGTATCATAGTGCCTGTTCGCGAGTGCAAAGGATTCTCACCTTTAAGTGTACGGCATAAACCGCAAACTACTGCGTGCGCGCTCATTACCTGACTGTCAGTGCCACCAACATTCCGACGAATTACTCGGCGTGAGCGTTCCAGGTAACGAAAACGGTACGGTCCACTTACCAACAAAATTATTAAAAGTTGCATTGTGACTGGTGGCGCCACCCCGATCACATTATCATTGAAATAACTTCACTCGAAAATACGACACTGCTGAGGCACGTTTACTTTCTAGAATCATTATGCCACGCATTGTTCGAACTCCCCCAAAGCCGACAGATCTTGAAAATATACCGCAGGTTCAATCTGAACCGGATATGGAAAAAGTGCTTTCAGATACTCCTAACACCTCTACTGTAAATCCCCGACAGCAGAAACGACCGCGTATAGATAGCCCATCCTCTGTAGAGCACGTGAGTCAACCTTCTGACGAGATGCTGGAGACCATTCGCCACGAAATAAGAACAGCAGTGGCAGCCGAAATATCGGCATCGCTAAAAGCATGTATTGCTACGGAACTAAGTGAGTTAAAAGAAGCCCTAGTACTCATAAAAAAACTCGAAATGTCGGTTCAATTTATGAGCAATCAGTTCGACCACATGAAAAGTGAAGTCGACAACTATAGGGACACGAACATAAAAATACAAAAAGAAAACGAGGTACTCAAAAAGTCTATGTCAGATCTGTCTATAAGAGTTAACCTGCTTGAACAAAACTCACGCCAATAAAATGTAGAAGTCAACGGAGTGCCGGAGAACAAATCTGAGAACCTAGTTAAAACTGTGATGCAACTTGGAAGGGCGGTCTCAAGCACCATAAAAGAGACGGATATCGTATCGGCTGTACGTGTCCGAAAATTAGATCCCCACAACAACAATCCTAGAACCGTGATTGTTAAGATGAATAGCATTCCTGCACGGGATGAAATGTTAACATCTGTGATGAATTTTAATAAAGAGCACCCCGAAGACAAGCTGAACTCGAGTCTGTTAGGTTATGGTGGCCCAAAAAAGCCAATATTTGTATCCGAGCACCTCTCTCCTCTTAACAAGGAAATTCACGCCGCAACCAGAAAAGCAGCACGAGACAAAGGTTACAAATATGTATGGGTGCGCGATGGACGTATCCTCATTCGGAAAGCAGATGGGATACCAGCTAAGCAAATACGCAGCCTTGAAGCGGTAGCACTGCTGTAATTAGAATTATAAAAAATAACTTACACAAAACCCTGTACTAAACTCTCACGTTCAATATTTACTATCAAAATTTTAGAGGAATGAAAACCAAACTAAACAACATTATGCTGAACGCGCAGAACAGTATGTACGACATTATTATAGGGACAGAAACATGGTTAGATGACAGCGTTAACGACGGCGAAATACTTGACTGTAGGTACAATATCTACCGCAGAGACAGAGCCTCAACAAATGCAAGGAAGAAGAAGGGTGGAGGTGTACTTATAGCTGTCCTGAAGTCTATCGGGTCCGTTCGCATGTCACAATTTGAGACGGAGTCCGAAAACATATGGGTAAGTCTAAAGATCACAAATGGGAAAAAGATCCAACGCCTCAACATCTGTGCTGTCTACCTACCACCCCCGGTTCAGCAATCAACTCTTGATTCGTTCCTAGATAAGGTTACCTCAGTTATCGACACAACCGGAAATCAAACCTTAATAGCTGGCGACTTCAATCTGGGATCCATTAATTGGATTTTGGACGAAACAGGAACTCAAAGCACATTTACGTCACCAAGCAACTACAATACCCCACTGGGTTACTCGTTAATAGACTGCTTGTCCCTAAATAATATTGGACAGTTAAACTGCGTCAAAAATCAACTTGGCAAATCCCTTGACCTGATTTTATCTAACTTTCCTGGCGGTTTTGTTCATGAATGCAAAATCCCCCTGTCGGTTGTAGACTCTCATCATCCACCATTGGAGATTGTTATAAGAAATATGTCACATACCACACTTAAATGTAAACGCTCAGCAAAATATAATTACCGAAATGCGAACTATACACTGTTGAATGAGCGAATAAAACAGGTCAATTGGACTACATGCTTGTCCGATTGCGCAGATGTCAATGCAATGGTTGAAGTACTGTACAAACACCTCCATTCTATAACTGACGAGGTCGTTCCAAAAACGAAAGTTTCACATAATAGGTACCCCCCTTGGTTCCCAAGAGATCTTATTAGACTTTTAAACGAAAAGGAAAAGCTTAGGATACGGTTTAAAAAATATAAAAATCCCCGCGACAACTACGAATACAGATTGTTGAGTGAGAGAGCTAACATAATGATCAAAAGTAACTACAAAGACTACGTGGGGAGAATCGAGAAGGGCATATCACATAATCCCAAAGTTTTTTGGTCCTTTGTCAAAGCAAAAAAAGCGAACTCTAATGACATGCCATCTGAGATGAAATTAAATAATCAGATAGCCACTTCCGGGGACGAGGTCTGTAAACTCTTTGCTGCCCATTTTTCCTCAACATTCACCTCATCAGATGAAACAACGCATGCATCATTTCAGAAAAATCACAAGTATCCCCAAAATAGCTTAAGCCGGGTCACATTCTCTGAAAGAGAAGTAATTAAGGTCCTTAAAAAACTAAATGTATGCAAAGGTCCAGGACCGGATGGTTTTCCACCACTATTGGTTAAAAACTGTGCAAGTAGCTTGGCCCTACCGCTAAAAATCATTTTGAACCACTCTATCGAAACGGCACAATTCCCTTCTGAATGGAAAAACGCTAATGTAGTGCCCATCTTTAAAAAAGGTGAAGCAAACAATATAAAAAATTACCGGCCAATATCAATCTTATCTGTGTTTTCGAAGGTCTTTGAATCCCTCATGTGTCCAATTCTAACATCTCTTCTGAAAATAGAACTAGCATCCCAACAGCATGGATTCTGTGCACATAGATCAACCACGACGAACCTGACTCTCTATGTCAATGACCTAAACAAACTTATCGACTCTCGCTCACAAATTGACTCCATTTATACAGACTTTAGCAGCGCTTTCGATAAGGTCGACCACCAGATCCTACTGCAGAAACTTTCAAACCTCGGCATATTTGGCCAGCTTCTCCAATGGTTTGAGTCTTATCTGACTGATAGAAAGCAACGGGTCGTAGTAAAGGGGCATCAGTCTTCCTTTTATTACTCTACTTCTGGAGTTCCACAAGGCTCTCATATGGGTCCAATATTGTTCCTAGTATTCGTTAATGACATAGTGAACTGCATCAAGCACAGTGAATGTTCACTCTTTGCAGATGATGTCAAGTTTTATAGGGAAATAAATTCACTCAAAGATATATCCTTGCTGCAAGAGGACCTAAACTCAGTGCACAACTGGTGCATAAAGAATAGAATGACTCTTAACGCCGAAAAATGCCAACACATGACCTTTACTAAAAAACTAAATACCATTCCATCCTCGTATTCGTTGAATGGTCTAACACTGAAGAAGGTTAACACAATTCGCGATCTGGGAGTCTGCCTCGACAGTCAGCTCAATTTCATTCCACACATAGACAATATTGTCAAAAAGGCAACAAAAATGGTAGGATTTCTGAAGCGCGTCTGCCGCGACTTTAAGTCGATTCGCACCCTCAAACTCCTCTACTTCACCCTCGTCAGAAGTATACTCGATTATGCATCGCAGGTGTGGAATCCTACCTACCAGGTCCATATCAATCGAATCGAACGCGTCCAAAAAGGTTTTACTAGGTACCTACGACATAAATCTAACAGCTGCCCCATCACATCTAATTACTCTGAAAGATTGAGTCATTTCCACCTTACATCCCTCGAAAACCGCAGAAAAGTGATGGATCAAATTCTGCTCTTCAAAATTATTAATGGACTGATCCATGTTCCAAAACTTCTGGAAGACATTAATGTATCTGTTCCCCGTAGTAGTCAACCCAGGCCGGATCGCAAACTAGCTGTGTTCTCTCTACCTACAGCTCGAACCAACCTTGGGCGATCAGCGCCTTTGAGCCGTCTGATGAGGACGTATAACGAAAGTCACTCTCGCACCCATAGCATTGACATCTTCTCCAACACCCTGACTCAATTTCGCAAACATATTATACGACAACTTGCAGATTGCTGATAGTTGATTCTTGTTTGTATTCTGTCATTCATGTCTATTTCTGTATTTTTTGTTACAATTTCAACTTTCTAACTAATTATTTTTTATAATTTTTAAAATGTTAAATTCACCCATTTCATTGCATGTATTATTATTGATTTTCTTGATTTTATAATTGTTAATTTCTTACTAATTTAGTTGATTTTATCATTGTCATTTTATATTTATTAGTAACTTATTTGATTTTATAATTATTAACTAATTTTATTTTATTTTTATTTTCGCCACTTTCATTAACCGTGTTTAATTAGGCAAACCATGTAAGTGCTGTGCACACCTTTAAGTGATAAGTTCACTGTAGTACTAGATTAATTATGACTAAACTTTCTGTAATGTTTATGTGAACTAGTCGTTGGAGTGCCATAATAAATAAATAAATAAATAAATAAGTTAATACTTAGGTAGAGACAATTTTGTTTTTGATAACTTTAGCTGCAAGTCCAATTTTAGTTCAGTGGGTTCACCTGTAAAAAAAATTGGAAGAATACTTTATTTGGTTTTTTTGTAGTTTATTTTTACGCCCCGGCCTTTGGCCTCCTCGCGCCACTCCCAAGTGTGCGCGAAGACCTTTGCATCCAGATCCCATGGCGGCAATCCAGCAAGGAGGCCCGCCGCCTACTGGAGATCGTGCGGTATCCCCGTACCATCCGGATGGCCATGACCCTATGGGCCGCCTTCAACCGGCGTGCTGGTTGGCGCCTCAATGTAGGCGCCCACACCGGCGCCCCGTATAGGGCCATGGCTCGCACGACCCCGCGTAGAGCTTCCGGCAGGAGGCGTTTGGCCCCCCTAGATTGGGCAGGAGCCGCTTTAAGGCAGCCTCGGCTCGCTCCAGTCTGGGAGCCAAACGTCGGAAGTGCTCCGCGAAGTTCCACGGGCTGTCGAGGTCGAGTCCTAGGTACTTCATCGTCGACTCGACGCCGATGTGAACCCCTCCCGCCGTTATCTGGGAACCCGTCGGTGGCGCATTCCGAGGATCATCAAACCACATGGCCTCGGACTTGTGCAAGGCCGCTTCGAGTCCCAGTTGCCGGATCCTATCGATGATTGTCACAACCCCGGGTGTCGGTAAGTACGACCTCCCTTGCGATGTCCCACAGATGCGGCCCTAGGACCGATCCCTGTGGGACACCGCACGACATCTCTCGCCGGTTCCACTCTCCTTGGTGACTGGGGTAGATGACCGCCCTGTCCGTCAAATAGGCATCGACCACACGACAGCGGTAGGTCCGGTGATACCGGAGTGCCTCCCTGATGCAACTTCAAGGCAGGATGTTAAAAGCATTGGGGATGTCTAGAGACACCGCCAAGACGACCCCGACCCGGGCCATAGCATCCCCCGTCGTGAGAGCTGCAAACCCCATTTTATAAACCTAAATATCCTAGTTAGGATATTTAGGTTTATATAGTATATTTAGTATATAAACAAATATATATACTTGGAATATACAAATTCGCTCATATACACCAAGACTTTTACACTAAACGAGAAGACACACAAACAAGATACACACTCCGATACTAATGACGACTAAACTTACCAACATCCCGCCTAAAAATACATTGAACAAGCCCTCTGGTTATGTCAATAAAAATATATTCTTAATAAGCTACCAGAACCAATTACAGAAGAAAGAAAACTCCATTTATTCACTAACAAATTAAAAAATCTGCTCATAAGTAAATGTTATTACAGAGTACACGAATATTTAAATGATAAATCCTAAAACTAATTCATAACACCCAAAAATGTATTTCTATTTTTTATTGTATTTAGATGTTAGATTAGAAGATAAACTATAGGTCCTCATCTCTACCTTCTAAATTTCTTTTGCTGTGCCCGACAGGGTCCACGATTGTGTCATAAAGCCAATGTTTACCATCTAAGCATATACAATACATTGTGGAATGCAATAAAGAATTGAGTATTGAGTACTTATTGAAATTAAAAGATTTTTTAAACTAGGTTCTCTGGGTTCTTGTGGTCTAGACTAATGTAAAGAAACATGTTGTTTTTTTTACAAGAAAGGATAGGTACCTACCTAATTATTAATTTTTTATTTGATTTTTTTATTTGATTACTTTTTTAATTACTTGCACCACGAATCACTAAACGCTAAACGTGTTTAAAATTTCACTCTGTTTGTATCTATCGTTTGAGATGATGAGAGATACACAGTGCTGTTTTCAATATATTTAGCGCTAGTACAAACGCATTTAGTGAGTTGTTGTGCAAGCGGACCACATCCAGGAACATCCAGATGGGCTGTCAGCAACACGAGCTGATGGTGATCTTTTGTTTTTTCTACTAAATATGAAATAGCTAATGTGTATGTATACCCAAAAAATGCCGTTAACTTATCAAATATTCGTGGAGGTTTGATGATAAAGCCAATCAATAACTGACCCATTTCCTAACTATAATGTGGTCAGCTCGCAATCTAAGCAGATGCAGCTGAATTTTATATGAAGTGCCTGTCCATCTGACAGCAGTCGCTATGCAATAACTGGGTTGTGGAGGTTGGATAGGCCCTATCAGACCTCCATAACCCAGTTATTGGGTAATACTATACCCATTGGAATGACTGGTTATCCCCTTGGAATGCTCCACGAATGATAGCCAGGATCAACGGCTTAACGTGCCTTCCGAGGCAGGGAAGTGTTTCGTTATGTAAAGACCTATCCACGTCCGACCGCGGCAGGAGTAGCTTGACCTGATCGATAGACCCGTGCGGTATTATTACTTAGCCACTATGATGAGAAAACCAGGGGAGCTAGGTAGGGGCTAGGCTATAAGGGGCTAGGTTATAATCTCTCTACAGTGCCCTCTCTAACGTCACGTTAGAGGTCACTCGGCCAGTGCATGTTAGTAACGTGCGCTGGCTGAGTGTTCGAATACTGTAGCATCTTATCACAGAACAAAAGATTTATGGTCTAAAGACTGGTTGTTCTGTTCGATGGCCGCTGTTACGTTAGATGTTACTGGTTACCCCTGTCTTACAAAAATACATTGTATTAGGTACCTACTAGCTTCTGCCCACGACTTCGTTCGCGTAAAAGTCGTAACCGACACCCCAATTTACCAAAATAACAGCCACATTTTTATAAAACTTCCCTGAATACTAACTTTGTAGTTTTGGTCTCAGCAAGGCATGTTAAGTTATACTTTTTTACTTTACGCCTTTACGTATTGTGTCCGTTTCAATGGCGCGGCCACGACGGTATTTAAAAAAAATCTACCAAGATTTTGTAAAAAATTGTCAAAGTTATGGTTAAAAAGTTATAAGGGTTTGAACTTGGCCGCGTCATTGAAACGCGGAGAACCGCGCGGCCACGGAGATCTTTAAAACTAAGCGTTGCAGACACCTGAAATTTAGATTAGGATGACATAATTTGATTTAGTCTTCACCAACCTAGATTTTGTTGTGGTGAGCGCACCAGTGGATGTATTTTCTAAAATAGATATGCACCATCCACCGCTGTACTGTGCAAGCTCTCGTTTACCCATTTTAAAAAGCCACAGAATTGTAATAATAGAACTAAATTAAATTATTTTAAGGCAGATTACGTGGCAATTAATGCAGAACTGGAGGAGGTCAATTGGTCATCAGAGCTAGATCCTAGCATGACTATAGATCAGTTGGTAGATTTTTTATATAACAAATTGTATAAGTTAATAAAGCGCCACGTACCACAAGTACCAATAAAAGATAATAAATATCCGTACTGGTCCTGCTAGACAGCTCATTAAAAGACTAAACGAGAAGAACCGCCTACGACTTAGAGTTAGAAAGTACAATAACTCTTTACATATTATTGCATTGGATTCACTAAGGAAATGATGTGACCGTTTAAAAAAAAAAAAAAAAAAAATGAAGAGAGGTGGTGCCAGTAACTACCCCAGTTCTATGACAGATGGTATAAACCTCTGATAATATTAATGAAGTATGTAATTATTTCGCATCCCATTTCTCAAAGGTGTACAATAGTGATGGGAATGGTGTGCATGCGGGCGCAGGTAATATGGATGGCTGCATAAGCAACACCACGTTAGGCCAAATAACAATATTCCAAGAACAGATCTGCAAAGAATTTAAAAAAATTGACGTTCACAAAGGGGCAGGCCCTGATAATATACCTGCTTTGTTTTTAAAGAAACCGGCAGATGTTCTTTCACTTCCATTAGGTATTATTTTTAATAATTATGTGCATCGGGGTACTTTTCCGACCATTTGGAAGGAAACCAAAATTGTGCCTATTTTCAAAAACGAGGATCAGGCCGATGTGAGTAATTACAGGCCCATCGCTATTCTTTCCATACTTGCAAAAGTTTTTGAAGCCCTCATATGCCCTGAGCTTGCTAGACATTTGTCATAGCTAATAATAGATAGTCAATATGGATTTATTAAGGGAAAATCAACAGCTACCAATTTGGTGACTTATGTTGAAAGCATTGTGGAGGCTGTTGATGCGCATGTCCAAAATGATGCAGTCTACACCGACTTTAGCAAGGTTTCTGACACGGTAGACCATGGCATACTCGTCAAGAAACTTGAAAGGTATGGCGTCTCGGACCCCCTCTTAAGTTGGTTCCATATCTTTCTGGACGGATGCTCAGGGTAGTAATAGATGGCTGCTCTTCAGATTCGTACATTGCAACGTCGGGAATCCCTCAGGGATCTCATTTGGGTCCACATGCATTCATTCACAAATGCTTCCCGAACTCGAAAATATTTTTATAAGCTGATGACCTCAAAGCCATAAAGATTATTAGAATCCCTGCGGACTCGGCACTATTTCAAAGCGACTTAGACCTACTGGCTAAGTGGTGTGAGCACAACAAAATGTCATTAAATATAAAAAAATGTCACCATATCTAATTCACAAAAAAAAAGTATCATGCAATCAGTTTACAAATTGAATGATGAGCGGCTCGAGGAAGTCGAAACTGTACGTGACTTAGGGGTTCAGTTCGATAAAAAGCTAAGTTTTGTCGAACATATTGACAAAACTATATTAAAAGCATCAAAGATGCTTGGATTCCTTATGAGAGAGTGTAAAAATTTCAAAAAATCTAAAATTTTAAAAATCATGTACAACTCGCTAGTTAGAAGCCATCTCGATTACTGCAGTATGGTCTGGTTACCAGAGTATAAGGTCCACATCAAGCGCATCGAACGGCTGCAAAACGGTTCTTATGGCATCTTGCATTTGGTAGTAATATGGGCAATAAGCTCAACTCGTACCAGAAAAGACTGAAGTTTTTCGGGATGGCCTCGCTGGAGAAACGCAGGAAAATGCTAAATTTGGTTTTCCTTAAGAAGCTAGTAACGAGCTCTATGAACTGTCCCGATTAGCTCAGTAGGGTGTTATTCCATGTGCCACGTAATCTGTCATGAAGTTATAATAGGAGGCTTTTCTGCATGTTGAGATGTCATACCAACTTAAGGCAATACTGTCCCCTATCTAGAATGTATGCTGCATATAAAGCGCACGAAGTGGATATAGAACTCTTTCATTCATCAGTACTTGCCCTAAAAAAGCGCTAGCCTTATAAAGGATGTCTCTAGTATTATTCAAAATTTAACCTAAACATATGAATAAATTGTTAAAATAAATTGTCAATAATAATATAACCCAATCTAAATTAATTTAATTTAATGCATGTTATTTGTCTTATTTATTATTTAATTTCATCTTAATATTTTGTTATAAATTTAGCTTTTAATAGTATATTTTTTATTTCCCTAACTATGTATTACTTGTTTTAATTAATTAATTGTGTTATTATATCTGCGCATAATGTAGTGCATTCAGTGCTTTTGTATAAGTAATGAGGCGCTTAGACTTAAGATTGTAATGTTTATACTATAAAGTAACAGTGTACTCATTGTTGAGAAGCCTAATAAATAAATAAATAAATAAAACAAACAAAATAAATAAATAATTTGTAAAAATATAGAAAAAATCCTAGGTTTATATTTTAGGAGCTATAAGACTATAACCCCCATGGCCGCGCCATTGAAACGGTGCAAAACACGATATCGCCGATATCTCGCTGAAAAAGCATCGCAGACGTCTGGAGGTTTTTGTAAAACCCAGATTTGAATATGTCCAAATTAGTAAACATACAACAAAACATCCTAGGTTTATACAACGTGTAACGGAAAGGCTATAATACCAAGGGCGCGGCTCCTTTGGATGATATCAAACGATATTGGAAGGGTTTTTAACACGCTTTTATTAGCTTCACCTGTATGTTTTAATTGTTTGTAACCGACTCCTTTGGACCTGATTTTGACCAACTTCAAACTCCGAATATTTTTAGTGTCCCCAGAACGCCAAGGACTTTATATACAGGGTGTTAAAGAAATTGCGTGCCATAGCTTAGGGGTAGGTTCAGTATCGATAAAGGAACCCAGGAAAAAAGAAACAAACAAAATAAAAACATTTAAAAAATATTGCAATATCAACCTAATTTAGTACATATTAACTTAAAATAGCAATCGTTAGAATTTAAATTATTTTATTTGCTTAAATGCTTCAATTACTTACCTACTATCGAACGCGTTGTCATTTTGTCCTTCACTTCTCACGTCCGAATACTTTTCGTTTTTTTTTTACTTTTTTTTAAGGTATTTATTTTTTATTTTTTACGGGTTCCTTTATCGTACTGAACTCACCCTGAAGCTATGGCACGCAATTTCTATAACACCCTGTATAGTCGGCCAGTGATGCGACGCGAAAGTTAGAACTGTTTGATTCCGCCCGTTGAAATATTTATAAATACTACTATCGAAAACAATTTGAGGTCAGTAAAATATTATGCAATATGACTGCAAATGTGGGGTAAATAATGCTGACGCCGAATTGCAAGATTTCTTAAGAAATGTTTGCAGTTTTCAGTCGCAGTTTACTTTTGTACAACTTTTGTTTTGTTTGTTTGTTTTGTATTACCGTTAGTACAGTAAAGGTGCTCAAAAATGAATACTACGAAAGTCAGATGCTAAGTTAAGAGTAAGTTAACTTTTTTGCATAGTCATTATAAATTATAAATAAAATAAATAAAAATCTTTATTTATACGAAAACCTTCAACAATGCTTAAAAACTAGGTCGCATGAATTACAGTGAATAAAGGTTATACAGATAGAGTAAACCCTGACTCCCAAACTAGGAGATTCTGTGACTTAGGAGTCCGTGTTCTGCTGTCACTATGATATCAAAAGCTTGTCTGAAAAGTATGTTTTAACGGTATACAAAATCATAGAAAAAAACACAGGTTTGAAAGTACATACAATGACATTATTTCAAAAAAAAAATATTAAACTAAGAGTATAGGAATTTATTAAATGGAGATGTAACGGGAGTGTGTATGTGTAATTGTGTGTGTGGGCGTGGTGGTGTGTATTTGTGAGTGAGCGTGTGTATGAGGAGGTGTAAGAGTGCGCAAGGGTGTGTGTATGAATGAGTTTATATATATTCACATATTTCTATAAATATGTGTTCTAGTGTTAGTATTTATGTATCTTGCTGAAATTGTTTAGATTGCAATTGATAGAAATGGGTAGAAGAAGTTTGTTTTGACTCATTGTCTTGAGCGTTATCTCCAAAAAGTCACGCTGAAGTTAGTACCAAACTCATTCAAACTATAATTTTAATGGATACTTATAAATCCATTCATGACTCAAATAAAAACATTAAAAGATCCAATATCTTTGTAACAAGCCCATTAAATTCAAAATGGATTACTCGTAATAACAGTTTAAGTAGCGACCAATCACAGTGTCGCAGAGGTGACCACTTAAGATGTTATTTGAAATAATATTCAATAAATATCAATCAATCAATGGGAATCAATGCTGGAGCGAAAACAATGAAACCACCACACACGCTAATGCTTTTTCATCCATATTTATTGCCGTTTAAGACAAATGAGCATGTTTGGTTAAAGGTCGTTATGTTTTGGTATACCTAGTTAACTACTTTATAAAAAAGGGAAAATAGATGAATTTCGACCTTCAGATGGGTGCCGATCCGGAATTAAATAGTTATTAGCAATCCTTATCGATAATTTTATTCCCATCTCTACAAAGCAATTGGTCGTCAGTGCCCCGGGCCCACGGACTAGTATAGAAGTCGTCCTGTGACGTCATAAGCGTACGGATGTCAAGGTCACTTTGGCATAGTGCAGCATTAATCGGGTGAGCGCGCACACATCCTTCTTTTGCTTGTAACAACAAATATAGAAGAAAGAAAGACCATATACCACATCCCTAATCAGAATTGAACTTAACGTGCTCTGAGCATGTGCATCTGGATTGAGGACCCATTTTGTAAATCTTTGGAAAACTAAATAAGACTTGTCTTCAAACGGCTGAACCGATTTGTAACCAACTTCAAAAAAAGGAGGAGGAGGGAGGAGGTTCTCAATTCGACTGTATGTTTTTTTTAAATGTTTGTTAACCTCATAACTTTCGACTGGGTGGACCGATTTTGATGATTCTTTTTATTTAAAAGCTGGTGCTTCCCGTTTCAATTTCATATAGATCTGATGATGCGTTTCGGAGACAGACAACGGAACTCTTAAAAAAATAACAGTAAATAAACCGCGATTGCTGCTATCGCATAAATATACATTGTTTTGACCTTAAGGATGATGAAATTTCGAATTAGTGGGGTAGGTACTATAACTAAAAAGTGAAAAAAAAAACAACACGTTGTAGTGTTTTTTCAGAAGTCGGTTGTTTTTTTTTGGAAAAAGTTTTTCTGGAATCATAGCAAAGAACACTCGATTAAGTCACCTTTCAGACAAAGCCAAAACAGATACTGATCAAAACTAATCCAAACACGACATTTCTGATATTTTTTTTTTTTTAAGTAAAATTCAGTATCCCACGTAGCACCAGCCGCTTAAGTAACCGAAGGACTTTCACCCTATCTCATAGTTGAATTAATATAGACAATTTTTCACCCATTTTCCGCATGCTTTCTCTTGCCAACTCTATTCGTGGAGAAATTGATGTCTTTGCTGGTTCTGTAGCTTCAGTTAGAACTAAACTTAGGAGTCTTAATTATATAATTATTTTCTTTTATATCTTTTTACATTTAATTTATTTTTACAAAACCTTTTCATTTTCTATGATTAAGTTCGCATTTTTTTTTAGTTTTGCTAATGTTTAATTTTTATTAATTAGTACGTAAGTATTTTATATAAAATATGCATGCTAGATTCACATCTAGTAAGAGAAAATTGATTTTAATTTTTTTGTAGGAAAGCATTTTGTAGGGTGGTTATAATTTTTTTTTGGACTGATCACGATTAGTATGTACCTACCGTCATACAAGCTTTTTAAACCCCCGACGCAGAAAGTGGGGTGTTATAAGATTGAGCGCTATGATTATGTCTGAAGCACCGTTACCATAGCTCGCCGTAATAGTTCTTAAATGGGTGAACCGATTTGGGTGCGGTGTTCAAAAAATTAAAAGTAGGTTTTCTAGCCGTGGTTCTTAGATATGTTCTATCAAAATTGGTTCAGCCGTTTCAAGGTCATCATCTATTTTGTTAGCTGCGGAAGGGTTTCTTAGACGCATATTGTGTTTACTTTTTACTTTCAACCATGCGTGTGACCTAAAATTTAAAACACCCATGTATGCTATGCAAGATTATGGATTTCTTGGTCTGATGCTGCAGCCAGGATATCCAGCACACTTGTACACTCTTGAAAAAATTGTATCAGAAATGTCGTGTTTGGATTACCTTTGATCAGTATTTGTTTCGGCTTTGTCTGAAAGGTGACTTTAATCGAGTGTTCTTAGCTATGATTCAAGAAAAACTTTTTCAAAAAAAAAACAACTGACTTCTGAAAAAACACTACAAAGTGAAAAATAACTTTTATTTCGGAAGTCGGTGACTTTGGATATGTATTTTAATTTTTTGTCACCGCCTTCCGAAATAAAATTTATTTTTCACTTTGTAGTGTTTTTTCGGAAGTCAGTTGTTTTTTTTTGGAAAATGTTTTTATTTTTCACTTTTTAGTTATAGTACCTACCCCACTAATTCGAAATTTCATCATCCTTGGGGTCAAAACAATGCATATTTATGCGATAGCCGTAATCGCGGTTTATTTACTGTTATTTTTTGAAGAGTTCCGTTGTCTGTCTCCGAAACGCATCATCAAATCTATATGTAATTGAAACGGGAAGCACCAGCTTTCAAATAAAAAAGAATTATCAAAATCGGTCCACCCAGTCGAAAGTTATGAGGTAACAAATATTAAAAAAAACATAGTCGAATTGAGAACCTCCTATTTTTTTGAAGTCGGTTAAAAATCGATACAGCCGTTTGAAAATTACTAGCTCTTTTCTGGTTGAAGAAGGGATTTGAGCATCTTCTACAGTTCTGATCGAGTCTATTATATTTATAGTATATTTTTTCAAGAGTGTGCAAGTGTGCTGGATATCCTGGCTGCAGCAGCAGACCAAAAATTCTAGACTCAAACTCAAACTCAAAGCATTTATTTCAATTAAACCATTTACAGGCACTTTTGAATTGTCAAAAAGTCGATTAGTTGGAAAGTTGAAGCTAGTTGCCCATTCCAAAACGTAGATCTCTATGGAGAAGAACGGGCAAGAAACTCCACGGACACTCTTTTAAAATCAAGTTGAAATATTACAAAATCTTGGGAACATTATTCTTGTTGCTTCTGTTTGTGAGAACAATGTAAAAAAATGTAATTATAAACAATTCTAAATACAAGATAAAAATAAGCCCTGGAAGTTAGGAGATGACCAGTCTCAACCGACAGCGCCCGTTCACGAACTTGACGCGTGGATCAGCACCATCCAGCTCAACCATTTTGTAGGGAACCGAATGATCCAACACACGCGCCACCATCAGTGAGACATTTATGTGAGCATGACATACTCTCAACCTCCATGCTTTTTCAAGTCAACGTACATCATAACAACACAATAAACGGATGCATGGTACTCACATTTACAAAATTCAAACAAAATGCTTCTAAATTATACAAAACTATAGTTTGCAATCTATTTGAAATATTAATAAAATTTGATTTCCTAAAAGAAAGAAAAAACATTTAATATATATTGACGTATATAAAGTAACTAACACTTGGTTCAGCAAAAATAAAACATTCGTAATGTCACAAAAATTATAATATTATGAACAAAAATGTTCGTAATGTCAGAAAAAATAAAAAAGGAAAGCTTCCCTTTAGAATATTGCATAGTTATATAGCACTAGCTTTTGCCAGCAGCTTCGCCCGCGTGAAGATCGAAAACTATCCCACAGGACCGTACTACTGGGATAAAAAGTATCCTATATGTTAATTCAGGTTATAATCTATCCAATTTCATCCAAATTCCCACTCAACCGTTGTTACATGATTGAACACCGCACCCAAATCGTTTCACCCATTTAAGAGCTACCGTAACGGTGCTTCGGACAGACAAACATAGCGCTCAATCTTATAACACCCCACTTTTTTGCGTCGGGGGTTAAAAACGCTTGTATGAGGGTAGGTACATACTGATCAGTCCAAAAAAAAAATCATATCCACCCTACAAAATTTTCTCCAACAAAAATATTAAAATAAGTTTTCTCTTAAAGTATGGCATTTATAAAAACGGCCGTTATGTTACATTTTAATAAAAAAATAGTAAAACAACTTATTTTGATCTGCGTTAATCTACGAGGTTGATCCTAGACAATAAAGCCGAAAATATTGGGCTCTCAGTTCAGACGTTTTAGTCATATTCGACTTTCACTCTTTACCAATTAACTTTTTTGTCATTTCTTTTTAACTAATTCACAGAGATATCTTAGTAAAATATGTTAAAACCGTATTTATGTAGATATTTGGTAAGATAAATTAATGTTTTGCAGATTCCTCAGTAGACATGAAGGCGACTTTTACTCTTTACCAATTAACTTTTTTGTCATTTCTTTTTAACTAATTCACAGAGATATCTTAGTAAAATATGTTAAAACCGTATTTATGTAGATATTTGGTAAGATAAATTAATGTTTTGCAGATTCCTCAGTAGACATGAAGGAATTGAGGGTCCTAGTTATACCGCCATAAATCTGTAATGTCATGTTCTACAGACATGGGAATTTCTTAAAATGTTTAAGAAAATCTTAACTAAATAAAAATAATTAACCCAGAGACAGTACTTTCTGATATTTAGGCTATGCCACTTTATGCACGCGTCTGGACTGAGGGCCCAAGTTATTAATCATAACAGTTTTAATTCACGTTTATGAAATTCATGGCCCATTGCTTTAAGTTTTAACAATTTTTTACTAATTTCCCATAAAAGTCTTATTTCGTTTCCCAAGGATTTAAGAAATGGGCCCTCAATCGTATATTGTATTTCGGGTCACCACATCTTGTTGTTTGAAAATTATGACCTTGATCAAATCCGGGCCCTCAGTCCTCCATTTTTTTTTTGTTTTCATTTTATCACGCTTAGCATAGGAAAGATAAGACAAATACACAACTCTCTTTTTGTGAAAAAGATTGTGCAACAAATTCGATAGGTAGGTACCAGAAATTAATAAAAAGATCCTTTATTGTTTAAGAAACTCGAGTTCTATTTTTATTCTCTGAATTCGGAAATAGGGTGAATTTTAGATTGCAGCAAAGATTAGTAAATGTAGTCTCATAGATTTTAATAAACTTTCTTCGATTTTCCGCTTATTTTTATCATAGCATTTGAAATTGCTGCGACAGGTTATACAGTAGACCGAAGAGTTTAACCTGCCTCTCTGCTAACAGCGTTTGTGGACGACGAGAAAAACCTTGATTCAATCGAGATTTGGGCTGTACTGTAGTCTCTCCAACGCAACGGTGCCAGATTGACTATCGGTACATCGGGGTGCTAAAGTGTTTGTATGAAAACACCACTATGTCAGTCCAGCTCCAGGACCGGAACTCGAAACCTATCTTTCTGCAGCGAGGGGTGAAACAGGGACATGTAAACTCTCCAAAAATGTTCACCGCTGCACTGGAGGATGTCTTCAAGGTTCTGGACTGGAGAGGGGTTGGCATCAACATCAATGGCGAGTATATTACTTTCGGTTCGCCGAGGATACAGTAGTTATGGCTGAGACTATGGAGGACCTCAGTACAATGCTCGATGACCTCAGTAGAGCTTCCAAAAGAGTGGGTCTTAAAATGAACATGGACAAAACGAAGGTCATGTCAAATGCCAATGTAACGCTTACTCTTATGATGATCGGAGACTATACTCGAAGAAGTGGACGAATATTGGACAAACTGTCCAGTTAGGTAGGTCCAACTTCGAGAAAGAGGTCAATCGTCGAATCCGACTCGGCTGGGCAGCGTTCGGGAGGCTTCGCAATATCTTCTCGTCCCACATAATGTAGTGTCTTAAGACGAGTCTTTGACCATTGCGTTTTGCCAGAGATGACATATGGCACTGAGACGTGGTCGCTCACAATAGGCCTCATAAGAAGGCTGAAAGTCACCCAAGGAGCAATGGAGATGGCTGTGCTTGGAGTTTCCCTACGCGATCAAATCAGAAATGAAGAGATCCAGTAACCGACATAGCCCGAAGAATTGCTAAACTTAAGGGCAGGGCACATTGCTCACAGAACTGATGGCCGATGGGGTCGGGAGGTTCTGAAGTGGCGACCGCGTACTGGAAGACGCAGCGTTGGAAGGCCTCCCACAAGATAGGCCGATGACCTGGTGAAGGCCGCAAGATCCGCTGGATGCGAGAAGCACAGAACCGGTCGAAGTGGCGGTGCTTGTTCGGCTAAAATGATGATGATGACTTGAAATGACTATTAATTAATACATGAGTTTCATTTGTAATGACCAATACCTACTATCAGCGAAAGTTGGAAGAATGTATTCAATTGCTCCGGTAAGATAAGTACACCTTTTTTTTGAGGGTGGAAAATCATCAAATAACTTCTCCCGTTCGGGGTGGCGCAGGAGGGCGTGTCAGACTTTTACTGACTAAAACCCACCCGTGTTCCCTCAGTTGCCTGTGTGCCTAGGGCCGCGGTATCTCTTTCGAACAACCCGCACCAAGTTCGTACCTACACCTTTAATTTTATTCTTAGTGTGTGCGGTATATCATGCAGGCAATATTCACCAGTACCGTTTAAATCAAATGCAATGACAAAATGTAATTCGTAGTTGACTGCTACGTTAGAACCACAAGTAAGATAAAACTTACAATTATATTCGTCAAAACAATTTGCGTCATTATTGTCACCCTACCACCATAAAAATTGTTGATTTCGGCATCTATTAAGATTTGTAATTTTATCGTAATTCTTATTAGTAACAAATAACACCAATTTGTTGCACAATTTTTTTCACAAGAAGAGACAATTGTGTATTTGTCTTATCTTTCATACGCTAAGTGTAATAAAACGAAAACATAAAAAAATGAGAGGACTGAGGGCCCGAATTTTATCAAGGTCATAATTTTCAAACAACAAGATGTAGTGACCTAGTGTCCATAGTTTATCAGATACAGATGGGCCCTCAGTCCTCTATGTGAGAAAACTTTACAGTCCATAACTCGCTTAGGTACTCGACTTTCAAGAATTCATTCCAACTTTCACAATTCTTTGGGAATGTTCACTAACTCCTAATCACATTTTCAAAGAGTTTCAACAAAGTGGCCCCTCACACCACACCCATATAAATCTCAGGTCTCTGCAACGCTTAGTTTTAAAGATCTCCGTGGCCGCGCGGTTCTCCGCATTTCAATGGCGCAGCCACGTTCAACCCTTATAACTTTTTAACCATAACTTTTACAAAATCTTGGTAGATTTTTTTTTAATATTGCCGTGGCCACGCCTTTGAAACGGACACTTACGTATTTATATTGGTCAAGCACTTGAGGATAAGCTTATCATGAACTCATTGTTTATTTATCCATTTTTATTTATCCCGGACACACTTAACTATTAGTTGTTTCCGTTGGTATTCACTACCTGCCCACCGATAGGTACCTATAATGTTGATGCCGTCATCTTCTAGTCGTTGTAGTAAAATGGATAAACTAGCCTGTGGTGTAGTCCTGTATAAACAAGTAGGTACCTACCGATCTATACATAATTAAAATGATTTCATAAGCTAAGGCTATAAATCAAGGATAGAACTGATGGCAGGGCTAGATTGACCAGGTAAGGCTTTAAAATAAGCTTTTAGGGGCAGAGGGGTAACTGCGTAACACAAACAGTAGGAATGCAAGCCACAATCTCAAGCACGAGGTTGTGGTTTCGAAGCCGAGCAAGTTTCAATGTTACTTTTCAAACTATCTATTGTCTATTAAATAATCATTAATCATCATCGCCTACTTACTTTCTTAGTTTATCTTGGACACACGGAGGAAAAACAACATAAGAAAACCAGGACTTAAAAACGCCAATCTGCCTTGAGTAAGCGTCGTGACGTGAACAATGCTCAGGCGTTCTCCGACAGCAAGGGGTCTATTGTAGCTGGTGCATCAATCGATCAGGTTTTCATCCAAGTAAGTTGCGGGCTTTTATCATCATTCGCAACTCTTCGGATGGTAATCCGTTATAAGCGCAGTGCACATTTGGGCCAGCTGCACGGCATTGCAAAAATCCTATCTCCTTTATGAAGTATCGCACACTATTGTACAGGCAACAACATTTTTGGGACGGACATCTCGTAGATCAACGGAGGTTGTCAGCTACTTAACCGGACTAGCCTGTGGCTACCATCATAAATAAAGGCCAGCCAGAGCTTAAAACTAACCGACTACACGCTAAGGGCGCCCCCTGTGGGATACGGAGCTCGGCTTGCGACGGGCTGGATTGGAATGAAACAGGCGAGAAACACAGAGTTTTTTGTATTTAAATGCGATGCGCTGAGCTCGATGCCGATGTAATGTGCGCCGCCAGCCTATTAGAGTATCAGGAGAATCAATCTCACTATAATAATCACACAAAACTGGAGAAATACAATTTTATTGACAAACTCTGTTATAGCTATGACATAAAGGTACAGAGTAATTCTTCAAACTATTGTTAAGATTCCCTAAACATATATTACCTATATTAGACTATTAGTGTTTTAATTATAATGAAATGAAACCTAAAATAGATTTTATTGACACTGCGACTTAAAAAAGAATGTAGAAACAAGCAAGTACTCTTAAGCCAGAGGGGTAATTATCGCTAGTTGATGACTGATCTCTTAAAATAAAACAGCCAAGTCCAAAGTCATACCAGCCTGGACCCTAATTGCGTAACACACTATTAATCTGAATAATTTTGAAGGTTTTGGCTAATCCATTGCTTCATATGTTTGAAAAATGTGTCTGCGCAACAACGTAAACAACGCAATTAATGTTGTTGAACTGTCAAAATGAAAGCCAATGCTACTGTTACTGTGTTACGCAATTACCCCTCAGGTATGATGAATTATATTAAAAGGAGGCTCTACAAAAGTTTTCAGTATCGAATTACAAACAAAAAACACAAATTATTATATTGTCTACCGAGATGACGACTAAAGGCTCGTGCAGACTAGCGCGACGCGACGGTCGCGTCGCGACACTCGTAGAACAGTTTCTATGAAAACTTAATGGAAATTGTTCCACAAGTGTCGCGTCGCGGCTGTTTGAAGAAGCCTTAATAGAGAAGTATGAAAGAAAGTCATGTTGCGCCGACCCCAAGTAAAATGCGATAAGGGCAGGAGAATGATGTTGATATTTACAGTTCTAATATATCATGTGGTACACAATTAACGTCAAAAATAGGGGCGAACACATCGTTTAAATAAAAAAAGACTTGAAGAAACAAACATTTTTGGTCAATAATAAAAGTTTTGACCTGAAAATTACAAATAATTTGATAACAGCACACGCTTATGTCATACAAAATAATTTTAAATAAGTACCTACTTAATTAGATTTAAAAAAAACAGCTTCTAAAACACGCCAATGACTTATTGTATACATAACTTTATTATAATTTTTGCCAAGTATGAAGTGCAAGTTACACTACTGCAAGTCTGAAAGCACAAGTATACTTAGAAAATCGAAAGAATAATTAAGTCTGATGCGCAAGTGTACTTATGGCAAAGTAAAGCCCAAGTAAGCTTGAGCAAGTCACAAATATAATGCAAAATGTTGTATTTTATTATTTCCTTGTCAAAATAAATGCATCTCGATCTAGTCAGGGCGTCTAAAAAGGCCACTTTGGCAGAATCATAATATGATCATATTATGAATCATATATAAAACCGTAAAATGGTCACAAACTGACAATTCATATTATTATTATAATGTGTCAAAGGACGCGTCAGTGTGTGACATCATAACCTATGTTAAGAGCAAGACTAACATTGATGTACGCTTAGAGAAAATGAACATGAGATCGATGAAAGATTATGATGCTTATAAGGTGTATGTCCCTAAGTGTAAACTGGATACGTTTTTGACTGATGACTTTTGGCCAGAAGGAGTAATATATCGCCCTTTTGTGGAATTTAGTCGACGTACCGCCTCCGAGAAAAATCGGGATAATATAGTTAATTGAACACCCACACAAAATTATAAATGGATAACAAAAATACACTCATTAGCTTTAATTGTAAAAATGTCAGAAGATCCGTTGAATGCGTGAGAAAACTCTGTCGCTCGGCGGACATTGTGGCACTACAAGAGACCTGGCTACTTCCTCACGATTTGCCTTTCTTGGGTGAAATTGACGTCGCTTTTTCATACGCGGGAAAGTCCGCTGTGGATACGTCTGAAGGAGTCCTAACTGGGAGGCCATACGGAGGAGTAGCTCTGCTGTGGCGAAAATCTGCCTTCCCGTCGGTGTCTATTATACAGTGTCGTAGTGTGCGTCTCGCGGCGATTAAGGTGAAATTTGACCATGAGCGCGCAATTATAGTGTTTTCGGTATATATGCCTACAAACAAACGTGAAAACCTGCCATTGTTTTCGGAGTGTCTCGGTGAAATATGTGCAATAATTGAAAGCAATAATGTGGAATCTGTGTTTATGCTGGGTGACTTTAACTCGCACCCTGGCGGTTTATTTGCGAAAGAATTATTGGATTTCTGTGCGGAACAACCGTGGTCGTGTGTAGATATGGAGTTGTTGCCGAGTGACTCACATACGTTCGTGTGCCAGGCGAGCGGTACACAGTCGTGGCTAGACCACTGTTTAATAACAAGCGCTGCGCGACCATCTGTGCTCAATGTGTCCGTCCTATATGATACCTACTGGTCAGATCATTATCCTATATCAGTTCAATGTAATTTTAATGTTATTTTGCCTAAACGTATTAATCTTCGTAAAGTTTGTAGTCAGGTAAAGTGGGGAGAAAGGGATCAAACTCAGATACAAAAATATTTTGATTATTGTAATTCAAATCTTAGAAAGCTAGATTTTCCATCGGAATTTGTTAATTGTGCAGATACATTGTGTAATAATCAGGACCATAGGCTGTTATTAAACAAAATGTACCTTGATATCGTTAGTATATTATCTAGGGCCGCGGAACTAAGTTACAGTGTCCCTAAACGGAAGTTCAATACATATGTACCTGGCTGGAACAAATATGTGAGTTGTGCCCACAGGGAGGCTCGACTTTGTTTCCAGACGTGGCTATTGCAGGGTAAACCTAAATCGGGACATATTTATGATGAAATGTGTAAGTCTAGAAAATTATTTAAATCAAAATTAAAATACTGTCAAATCAATGAGGATCAGATCAGAATGGACATTATTGCAAAACATCATACTGATAAGAAATTCAATAAATTTTGGAAGTCAACAAATAAATTAAACCCAAGGTCGAGCCTTCCGGTGAGTGTAGGTGACGCTCATGACCCATGTGACATTGCGAGCCTCTTCCAACGCCATTTCAAGGTGGAGTCGCCTCTTGGACCGGCGGCGCAGGTGCTTGGTGCTGAGTGTCAGCATGGAGACGTTAGTATTAGCTTTACGGCCAAGGATGTGGCTGGCATTATTAAGAAGATGGTAAGAGGTAAGTCTCCAGGTCATGATGACCTTAGCATCGAGCACTTGAAGCACGCTGGTGTACATTTACCGAGGGTACTGACAATGCTGTTTAATCTGTGCATCAGCCATAATTACTTACCTGATGATCTCATGTACACGGTGGTAGTTCCGATCGTTAAAAACAAAACAGGTGATGTGTCGGATGTATCTAACTACAGGCCTATCTCGCTCGCCACTGTCATAGCCAAGGTGCTGGACAGGCTGCTCGATAGACAGCTGGAGAAGCACCTTCATATACATGATGCTCAGTTTGGCTTCACGCCTGGTTTGTCGACTGAGAGTGCTATCCTCTGTCTCAAGCAGACTGTTCAATACTACACGGCTAGAAATACTCCTGTGTACGCTTGTTACCTAGACCTCTCGAAAGCTTTCGACCTAGTAAATTATGACATGCTGTGGCACAAGCTGCACAGTGAGACACAGGTGCCGAGTGAGATAGTGTCGATATTTAGGTATTGGTACAGTCACCAGCGGAACAGTGTGAAATGGGCGGGAGTATATTCCGACGTGTACGGGTTGGATTGCGGTGTGAGGCAGGGGGGGTTAACATCGCCCCGCTTGTTCAACCTGTACATGAACCGGCTAATCGGCGAGCTCAGCAGTGCTAATGTGGGTTGCTCAATAGGCGGAGTGCCTATTAATAACATCAGCTACGCGGATGACATGGTGCTGCTGAGCCCGTCGGTTGGAGGATTGCGGAAACTCCTGCGCATTTGTGAGACATATGCTGGGGCTCATGGGCTCAGGTACAATCCTAAGAAGAGTGAGTACATGATTTTCAAAGCTGGTACCAAATGTTCCTCTTTTACACCTCCGATCACTCTTTGCGGTGCTAGTCTGAATAGGGTTTACCATTTTAAGTACTTGGGCCACTGGGTCACAGATAACTTGTCTGACAATGAGGACATCGAGCGGGAGCGTAGGGCGCTGTCGGTTCGCTGCAACATGTTGGCACGTAGGTTTTCACGCTGTACTGAACAAGTTAAGGTAACCTTATTTAAAGCTTACTGTCAGTCTTTTTACACGTGCAGCCTATGGGCCAACTATGTGCAGCGAGCATACAGTGCCTTGCGCGTACAGTACAACAATGCGTTTAGGGTGCTGCTAGGGCTGCCGCGGTTTTGCAGCGCTTCAACGATGTTCGCGCAGGCGCAAACC
The DNA here is from genome assembly GCA_949091785.1 of Polymixis lichenea. Taxonomy (NCBI): domain Eukaryota; kingdom Metazoa; phylum Arthropoda; class Insecta; order Lepidoptera; family Noctuidae; genus Polymixis; species Polymixis lichenea. The sequence continues at coordinate 960,035 of OX420944.1, forward strand.
GATGACTTTTATGCCATTATTAGGAAACGGAGTGCCTCGCTACTAAGTCGCTTCCAACGCAGCACTAACAGTATCCTGAGCGTGTTGTCCGAGCGGTGGGACTCGGTGTTGTTGGAGAGGTGGATGCACCTGCACGCCAGTTCGTCACCATTTATTAAGTGATTATTGTTTTAACATAATTATTATTCATTTTAATCGAATGAATTTTAACCTAGTTGACTATAATTGTGAATGTGCTGTAACTTTAATTTATTGCTGTAACTTTAATTTATTTTCATTAACTTTAATTTATAATTTTATTATTATTATTTTATTATTATTATTTTTAATATTTTATTCACTTTAATTTATTATTTATTTGTACTGTAATGAATTTAACGTCTATTGTAATTTGTAGTGTTTTATATGGGAATAATTTCCTGAAATAAACGTTTATTTAATTTAATTTAATTTAATTATGAGCGTAGACAGCACGCAATTCATCTGTTTGACAGTTTTGTATGGAAATTCGTAAAATGGTTACGAAATTATGAATTGCTTTATTTAAGTAAAATGTCAAATAGCAGAATCATAGGGAAATTCAGGAAGTGAATTGGTTTAAGAGGATTCGCCTAATGTGGCGTTTTTAGGCCCCCAGGTACCTGTCCCACCGCCCGCCGACGAGGAAGCCACTAGCTGTCGACACACTATTTTCTCGCTCAAGAAACGTAGATTGTAGGTGTCAGTAAAAGAGAGCTATATATTATTAGTTGTTCGCTGACTGTTCCCGAGCTTACTCTGTTAAACAAACAAACGTGTTCGGTCGGGGGACCGCCGACAGGAACAAACTTATGCGATAGTCGCGCGAACTCACAAACACACTCGTATACAAGGTGTTTTTTTTTTTCCCATAACTCTAGGGTATGAATGAGACCATATCAAAGAATCAACTGGCATATGGATTATTTTTCAATTATATATTTTTTTTAATTTTCATACAAAATTATTCGACAATGTCACGATTATTAATGTAAAACACCCTTACGTGAAATATGACAACGTCGCAATTTCTAAGCTTTAAAAATGAACGATTGGTTTGAATGAAAATTAATTACTCGTATTTGATACCTACACACACATCGAGAGTCGTCTTTCGTTCGATTTTTGTATTATTTTTACTTATAGAATATAACCCTAGAGTTATGGGATATCAAAAACAACACATTGTATAATAGAAAGAGATAATGCTATTTCCTTGTATATACGCCCTCACGGCCCTAGTCGCCGTAGGAGACGCCCTGGGCGTCGGGAATCCCAGGCTAATTCCCGGCCACCGTTTTCAAAAACGCTATTTCCTTATGTTAAGATTTCTACCAGTCAACTCCTACCGCAAGCCTAGGATCCTGCTCGCTTCTCGCTAATCACCGGCGCTGGGTCAGATATCATAGGACTGATTTTTCAAAGTTATCTAGTCCGATTGAAAAATCGGATTTGCGTTACATACATTAGAAAAGCACAACACAAGTATTCATATTAACGCGATTCAGGTATAGTATTTTTATCTCACGAAGAGACGCGCGTTTTACTTGTGGTAACCAAGTGTACAAACACATGGGCGAAAGACGGTGTTCACATTCACAGCGTATTGGTACACTTGGTAACCATAAAAAACTGCAATACCATAAAAAACTAAAAAACAGCGTGAGATAAAAAACTGTAGGCAAGTAAGGTAGATAAACAACTTCGTGGCAAGCAATACACTTACAATACGCGGCCTTTATGAAGATAAATGACCGTTTTAGAAAAACTTCGGCTTTGTAGAGCGTCGTCTCTGTCATAGGTACATGTGGCAGTTTCTGTCTAAAACTCACTCGATCTTATTACAAAACAAGGTTGTTCTTTAGACATGCTGTAAACTATCGAGTCTGTTTTTGAAACAACAACCCAACAGGAATCGACATACAGTTCCTTCTACAAAACCGACAACGTAGTTCGGTCGTAGGCGGTCAATTTTATTATAAGAACTTTACTAAAGTTGGCATAAAGTCCCAAACATAAAAACTGGCTCGAAGGTTTAGGCTCAGGCTGGATATATCATGTTTTGTACTATGGCGGTTTCTACTTAAAGGTCACGTACTTTACAAGTTGATAAAAATTAACTAAAAATAAGACAATTATATCCTAGTTTCCGTCACATACAAGATGATACTGTTATTTTTAAGTAATATTATAAGACACACGGTTTCAAGTACAGTAACAGCATCAATTCCCCTTATATTCTCAAGGGCAAAAATCACAGACCGTTCTTTGCTAAATAAAGTTACCGTTTCATACGAATATGAGCCTTATTTACTCTAATCTATGAGGTCCAGATTCGTCAGAAGCCCGAAAGTCTGACAACTAGACTTAACAAAAGGTATCGTATTACACAGTATCTGGTTTGTGAAGGTCAGACAGACAGTCGCTTCATGTAAAATACTGGTACTCAGTTGCATCTGGTTAGACTGGAAGCCAACCCCCACATAATTGGGAAAAGGCTAGGTAGATGATGATGATGATGATGATAAGGTTCGTATTCGTATTAAATGCTAATTTTGTTTCGTAAAAATGCGATCTATGAATCTTGGACTACCCAAACTGGTAGGTACTGTTATGTCTTACCGTCACATTAAACTTGTCCGATAATGCAGTATTTCCCTTTTTCTAAAATCCTTCCGAAACTTGCAGTACTTGTGTAGGTCCCTACTGAAAGTTTTAACAAGAACAAAAGAAGACCACGCGTGTTTGTCTTCTTCATTTCATCTTAGTCATAGTTTACTACATTGTTGCATTTAAATCTTGCACAAGTATTTTTGTAAGTATACTCGTGCAAGTTTTAACCACAAAAGTTCGGAAAAGAGTGTTTGAAAACTTAAATATACTTAACACAATGTATTGAAGACCTTGGGGTAATATGAAGTAGTTTTGCCATAATTTTCCCAGTGCGAGAGTGAGACAGAGCTATACAAGACACATAGCAACATCCGTTTTTCTCAATATGCCATTAATATTTCATAATTCCCTTGTCTGTTGAAGTAATAGAACACTTTGAAGAAGCACTTGATTTAAGAAAAATACTTTCTCCAAAAATATTTAAAGACTAAATGAATGAATAATATTTTTCATACTAGAACCGAACCTATTGTACAGTTTGGTAAGCCACACTAGCGTGAGGACGAGGACCTCCTGCGCTGGCGTCGCTCGCGGCGCCGCGCCGCGCTGGCGGGCCGGCCGCGCGCGGGGGACCTGTAGCATAGGAAAGCGTACTAAGCAGCTTCTTACAGTGGAGAGGAAAAAATACTACTAAAAGCTAAGAGTATTGCTGATAAAAGCGTAAGTAAATTTGAAATTCGCAGGCTACGTTAGCCCAGCCCCCAATAAGGAGGAAATGGTATCAACGACTGACCTGGAGCTACTCCGCCTCCTGCGATCTCTGTCAGAAGACCGGCGCCGTCTCTTCCCGTGTTCAGAATCGGAACTGTCCGAGGCAGACGAACCCCGCTTCTTTTTGGCTTGAACTAGAGAAAATGCAATAATTTTGTTAGGCAACTAATATGGAACGAAAGAGTCAGGGCGAAAACAGTAACTATGTATGATTAATACACTTTCGAGTTTAGAGAGGAAGGAACTATGACGTAGATTTATGAGAAAGTTAAAAAAGGACATTTAATTTTACTAAAAAGTTCTTCGTTTAGCCAGGAATGGAAAGTTTTTTTTTTCACTAAAGTGTATTATTGGTAAGTGTCAATGTACTTATAAGGGCCAAATACTGAGTGGAAATAATACAAGTACAATCAAAAGAAATGGCTATATTCAAAGCAAATGGAGGTAGAGCAGTGATGGCCCAGAGGAAACGGCCGTGACTTACGTTGCAGGTCCTAGGTTCAAACCCAGACACTTGCTTAACTTTGTGTAAATTATTTCATCACTATTGCCTCATAACTGTGAAGGTGGATATGTGACATCTACCAACCCGCACTGAACCCGCGTAGTGGTTTACGGCCCACTAACTCTCACAGAGAGGGAGCCTTTGTATTACAGGCTGATTATGTGAAGCAATAGTTATTTGTTATGCAAGGCTGCAAAGTTGTTTTTTAGCGCGAGTACTTGTACTGAAAGTTGAGGAAGCGAAGGACTCTAGGATTGAACCTTGAGCGAAGCGAGTGGTTCAAATATAGAATCCTGAGCGTAGCGAGGGTTTCAAAGGTACGAGACGCAGAATAACTTTGCTGCCGAGCGAAACACAATTTTTCACTTCACTACAGCGAGGAAAATGCTATGTGCAAGAAAAACAGCCTAAATAATATATTAAATTAGTGTACTTAGTTCCATGAAGTATGATAGCATTGCATTGTAGTAATCGAAAACGTTTTCACGCCTTTAGAATGTCTCCAGTGCATTGAATAAATTGTACGCTTTAATGTACTGTTCGCGCGATTTTTTCGAAAAAATAACTTAATGCGGCATTATGTACCGCTTGCACTAACTCTACAGATATTAAATTTATATCTTCTTCACTGCTGGACCCGCTCAAATTTTATGATTCCTTTAGGCTCCTACACACATGCCGGCGGCACAGCCGGCGGGTTTTTGCTTTGCAGGTATACTGCACGCGTTATTAGGCCGCCGCACAGTGGAACGAATGTATGGGAGCGGTTGGACGTAGACATGTCCGAAAAATAAGAGTAAAATTATGACAAACTAATGATGCCATCTTATTCGATTACTTAATGCCTTCATAAATTGTGGTGATAAATTTCTTCATAACTCCCATATTTCGGGAGTAATTTGAGAAAATGTGAAATTTTACTATGAAAATGAGTGTATCGAGCTCTCTCCCTCCTGATTCCGGGCTTGTTTCAAGTAGCGGTCTCTAATATCGTAATGCTATTACTAAGAGCTATATTTAATACTAAGACACATAGTGCGCCAAATGTGCACTTTCTGGGATAAAAGGAAATGAAAATTTAAAAAAAAAAACGTTTTTTCCCCATTTGTATTTACTTTAAACCGCAGACAGACTTATTAAGAGGTCTATAAATATATTATATATATATACAGAAATATATATTAACAAAAATATTCACAAGAACTGATGAGAGTATGACTTTTAAGTAAGTTGATAATAAATTACCTAGTTTCATTAAAAGTACAATAAATAATTAAGATGTAAGCTCTAATTTACTAAGTTACACATTTTAAAACAATAACATCATTTAATTATCTTCGTCATCATCATCATCATCAATTAATTCAAATTCAGAATCGATGTCCGCTAAATCATTTATGTTAACAAATTCGATATCACTTTTCTCAGAATCCGTAAGCTCATAAAATTCCTTAAAAGAAGATTTTTTTACAAACTTATTTCCTTTTGGACGGATACTTGTAACAAGTGGATCAGAAGACAGTAAAAGATTGTGCATAATATCTTCATTGCATGAGATACTGCTATGCTTTCGAGAATGCCCCTCTCTATATTTTCTAAAATCTTTATTTCTAGCCTCAGATGCCTCTTCGGATAGAAAACCAATGGGCACAATTGACATGTTCTGAACTATGTCTGGCCCATGCATTAAAATTTTATGAAGTGAAGAAGGCATATAATACCATGGGTATAACTCCACGTAAAGCTTAGCAGTATCAAAGCAGAACTCTCGGAATTTAGTTACGTTGATCTTCTCTCCTGATGAAATACACTGCAAGATCACACAGATTTTTCTTAAAAGCATAGCATCTATTCCGGTCAGTTCAGCAGATTTAGTGTAGTTTTCAAAAAATCTCCTTGCCGAGTTGCCATTGTTGGTGGATCCACTGCCTTGTTTCACAACATCGAGAAGTAAGCCCGTTTCTCTTCTTACAGCCTCTTGAACTCTTTTCTTCCTGTCATCAACTTGCCTTTTTGCTATATCACCCCTTACTTGCCATGATTTTATGTCTAATTTGTAGGAAATGTGTAATAAGCATTCCATTGAGCGAATCCAAGCGTGAAGGGTGCTTAAGCTATATTTATACATGTCCTCGTTTGCGTGTTTATCTTTGATTAACTCTAAATTATTCATTTCTTTAGGACAAGCCTTGCATATGTCACACACTGAAGCTGCTGTATTGGATATAATGGAATGAATTTTACCATCAATCATTGTCAACAGCAGTTGGTGTTTGACACTAATTCCATCAGTGATGGTGGATGGAGTTAAGGCTTCAATCTCTGCTTCGATTTCAGCCATCTCTCTCTGCACATTTTCTTTGGTTTCCTTTATAAACTTAAACAATATTGGCCGGCAAAATGAAGTGGAAGATGGTCGCTCGTTTTCCCAAATTGTTACACCTTTTGAGACGAGCCGCAGTGGTACAAGACTAATCATAAAATTACTAGCAAGATCGATTTGCTCATCTTCACTCGTCCTTTGATGATAAATGCTTTGGCTAGATGATCCGTCAAAACCCCATTTGCTGGTCAATACGAGATGTTGATTGGGATCAACAGGGGTTTCTAACGACCTAATAAGTCTTCTTGAGGTTAAATCCATCAAGGCTTGTAATTTGATTTTTGCAGAGCTCTCTGTAACTGTGAGATCTTCTTTGGCCGGATAGCACTTAATTTTTTCTTTAACCAACATGTAGTAACTCGGGTATTGAAGAGCTCCTTCTTGAGTGTTGAAATCCCGAAGAGTGTTATAGCGCCATTTCGATAAGTTCATCGATACATAAAGAGCCAATGCCTTCAAAGGGGATATTTCCCGTACCTGAATTGATTTACCTTCAATGAAGGCTTTGATTTTTGAGGCCTCTTCTGGATTCTCCGTCAAGTATTTCATAACATAAGCTGTATCGCTTTGTCCTGCCTTTTGAAGCGCCCTTTCGGCCGAAAACATAATTTCAGCGCTGCTACTGCTGCATGAAAGACTATCTTCAGTGCGTCTTCTTTTTTGCCGGTTACTAAGGTCCTCAAAAGATTTACGAGGACTAGGATGTGTACAAGTTGAAGCATCAGATTTAGCAGGAGAAATTATGGGCTCGATGACGTCACTTATATTTTCTGTAGAAGGTTCCATATTTTCATTCTGTAATTCCGGCCATTGAATTGCAGCCTGTAGCCAAATCTCATGTTTCTTCCGAAACTTATCTGTGCTTCTTCCAGACTGTGTCCATTTTGCATAAATGCGGTAGCAAAATCGACGACACCAGTCTTTTAAACTTGTTTCAGCACTTTCACATAACTGAACACAACTGTTATCTTTTAAAACACTGAACAAATAGTTAAAGTCGCGTAAATCTTTATGTGCGCGTGCGCATAAAGCAACGTGAATATCAAGATTTGTATTAAAATTTGGAAAATACATTGCGAGATTAGCTTGGATACAACGAGGTGTAAATCAACACTGATTTTAAAGTTACTAATAGTGACCTATTTATATAAAATCCAGGTATCCCAGGTATCCTTTGTTAAATATTGCAAGGTAATTAGTTATTGTGATAATTAGTAAATGATGCATGCTAAATTAGTGTATTAAGAGCCATTTAGTAATTAAATAATAGCAATGTTCTTATCAGTAATCATTAGTGCATCAGTTTTATATGTAAACCTTAAGTCCCTAATTATATATCCTAATTAGCTTATATCTTCTCTAATTGGCTGCTCAGAAATGTTATTGTAATAAGGTAAACCTTTAGAAAAACGGTTTTAATCAACAAAATAAACAAAAAATAAAAAAATTGTGTTATAAAATAAACATCACTCTTTATCCCAGAAAGTGCACATTTGGCGCACTATGTGTCTTAGTATTAAATATAGCTCTTAGTATTAGCATTATGATATTAGAGACCGCTACTTGAAACAAGCCCGGAATCAGGAGGGAGAGAGCTCGATACACTCATTTTCATAGTAAAATTTCACATTTTCTCAAATTACTCCCGAAATATGGGAGTTATGAAGAAATTCATCACCACAAGTTATGAAGGCATTAAGTAATCGAATAAGATGGCATCATTAGTTTGGCATAATTTTACTCTTTTTTTTCGGACATGTCTACGTCCAACCGCTCCCATACATTCGTTCCACTGTGCGCCGGCACTTGCCGCAGAAACCGAGTATGCCGCCGGGCTTGTTGGCGGCATGCCCGCCGGCCGGGCCGCCGGCATAGTGTGTAGGAGCCTTTACAATTTTATCAAAAAATAAACCAAAACTATCTAAAGCGAATTGGAAAGAGGCAAAGCTTAGATTAAGTACCTATAGATGTAACCATTAAAATGACCTTCCTTGATAGAGCGAGATCGTTAATTGTCAGACCCATGCAAAGAAACAGGACACAATATATATTTTTTGTCTTTGTCAACATGGCCGGTTTTGTTGTTTGGCAAGATCTGAGTTTGACAGATTGTGACAAACAAGCTTGGCGTCTTTTGGATATTTCTGTGATTGTGTGAATTTACAGTGTTTAATGCGTATAAAAATTGGATAATAAAGAATATTTAGTGTAAGTGCGATGGTGGGTTGCAGTGTTTTGGGCTGTAAAAGCCGGAGTGAGCGAAAAATTGAAGGAATAACATTTCACACGTAAGTAGGCGAAATTATCATTTCTTTCGTTAATACAACGCCAGATGAACATCGATTATGATGTTTTGTAATGAATTCAGTGATGTGAGCCAAGAATATTGAGTTGTGAAACGTGTTTTCAATATCTTAAAATAAAATAACCTAAAACTATGAACGGTTCAGGGTTGCCATAATGGCTACTTGAATTTACCCAAATAAATCATATTTCTTTTTTGTCAGTACATACATACGATTGTTGGGTTGGCTTATCATGGTAGGTACTCAAATCCTACCTACTTATATTATAAATTCGAGGGTTTGTGTGTTTGGATGTTTGTTTGTTACTCAATCACGCAATAACGTCTGGATGGATTTCAATGATATTTTGCACACGAGTAGTTTATTACCTGGATAGCATAAAGGATACTTTTCACGCGGATGAAGTCGCGGGTAAAAGCTAGTAGTATAATATTTTTATTGAGAGGAAATTAATTCTTCTGTACGTAAATTTTATATTTACTTACATGTATTTAAGTACTATAATGTAGTTTGTTTAACTTATTACTCAATAAAGATAAACTTTCGTAGCAAGTGAATAAAATGTTCTTTAAATTTCAGGTTTCCATCAAATCTTGATAAAAAGAAATGGCTGGATGCCACTGGACGAGAAAATTGGCTGCCAACAAAGTATTCAAAAATTTGTTCCATTCATTTTGATGATGATTCATTACTATATAAAAATAAACGAGTACAATTAAAACTTCACTCTGTACCAACAAAATATATACATGTAAGTATTTAGTATATGTATTTACTTTCAGACCAAAACACGGGACATGAATCGTATGTTGAGGTGACAAACATATTATTATTTATTATTTATTATTTATTTATGTATTCAGACTACAAATGAGGTCCATTGTGTTAGTAACAATTTTACTTAACCTATGTTAGTACTTAATAGCTAAAACAGATCTTGTTCGATCGGCTAACGCCCACACAAGCGGACTATCTGCCCGGGCGGCTATCGAGTGCAGAATGATGTTGGGACTGTCACGCAACCTGCGAAGCAACGAGGCAGATTTCTTGCGCCACACTGCGTCAAAGCTGTCAGTGCGCGCGTCGGCAAACATCGTCGACGCACTGCAGAAGCGTGGCAGTCGTAACAGCACCCTGAACGAATTGTTATATTGGATACGCAGAGCATTGCAAGCCCTTTGGGTATATCTGAACCACAGGGCCCCCGAGTACAGTGTTGTGCAATATGCCTTAAAAAGGGCTATTTTAACTGCAACTGTACAACGAGAGAACCTGCGGGCCAGCATGTTCGCCCGGACTGACAACGCTCTGCGTTCCCTCTCCAAATCTAAATCGTCCTTCAGGCAATCTGTTACCAGATGGCCCAAGTATTTAAATTTATACACCCTGTTTATTGGTTTTAACATAGTGTTTGTACCAAAAATAATAGAAAAATTCTGTGAATTTTATTATACATATTACTTACTAGCTTTTACTCGCAGCTCCGCTCGCGTGAATGGCAAACCCTCACGAACAATGCGTTTTTTTGGTATGAAAGGTAGGTACCTTATGTCCTTCAAAGAATGAGTGTGCAAAATTTCAAGATGAGTGGTTCAATAGATGGAGCGTGAAGAGGTAACAACCAAACAAACAAATGAACAAACTCACTTTGGATTTATAATATTAGTTAGGATATATTTTTTCTCAATCAAAGTTTTACTTGCTAGTTTAAGCTCGCGGTTTAAGGCTCGCGGTTTGAAACATGAACTACATACAGCAGACAGCTTTTGGGGACTTTGCTTTATAATATGTATAGATTTTATTATGAATTGTTGCAGATTAATCCTAACCAAGATCAGTCCAGTAATCAGGACGATGTGCCGTTGATACATCCCTCAACAAGCATATCTGACCACACTATGGTTCATTCTAATAATGCAATATTATTTTTAAATGTTACAGAGTCCAGCCTCAACAAATCTGTGTTCACAACAGGAAAATACTCCATTACCATCTACGAGCCAGGAGAGCAAAGAGAATTTTAATACATCTTTATCACCTCCTAATAAACGAAGGAAGGTGGTTATTTTACGAGAAGTGCAAAATATTCAACCAAAGAAGTCAACTGTGGTAAGCATACCTGCGCAAAAAGAAACAATATTTACCTGACGTACCGATTCTCTGTAAAACTATTGTCAATGTAAAAATTAATTTAAAAAAATCTTACGTTTGGAAATAAGAGTTACCATATAATTATTACGAGACGGACTCCCATGCAAAGGGTTCCGAACGAATCTCATTTTTTTTACATGTTACTTTCAAACTACTTCTTATAGGTTTCCTGTAATATATAGGCAAAGAACTATTATCTGTATTTTTTTCAAAATTGTTGGCTCCGAAGTTCCGGAGATAATAAGGGTGGGGTAATGGTCAATTTTCGTCTATTTTATTGAATAACTTGGAAACCATTTATTCTAAAATTACAAAAAAAAAACATTTAAGATTCCTTCAACAAGCCCTTTCATTTGATATGTCACACGGTGCAGGTTGTAATGAACCCTAAAAAATATAAAAAACTTACAAATATTTAAAAGAAGAACTATAAAATAAACTACTTAATTTCATTTTAGGCAGGTCCCAGCTATGAAGATGATGTAGAACCTCTTGTCCAGCCAGCGACTCTTAAGAAGGAAAAACGACTAGAAAATCTGCTGCAGAAAGAGAAGACAAAATCTAATAATCGTCGCAAAAAATTGCGTGCTGTACGTGAATCTAAACGACGATTAGTTAAAAAGACAGCACATTTACAAGATATTATAACAGAATTAAAATGCAAACTACAAATGCAATCTGAAGAATTAGATTTACTGTCAAATGTTGAATCTGAAAATGCAGATTTTCTTAAAAGATACCTCGATAAAACAAACTGTCCGCGAAAATATTCGCCATCCTTACGAAAATTTGCATTGTGTTTGCATTTTTTAAGCCCTAAGGCCTATGCATTTGTGAGAAAGCAATTTAACACATGCTTGCCCCATCCTAAAACATTATATAGGTGGTATAAATGTGTGGATTGTGAACCAGGATTCACAAGTGAAGCTTTTGAAGCTATCAAATTATTAGTTAGTAAGTCTAATGAAAAAATATTATGGGCAGCATAATATTTTTTAGTCTTGACGAAATGTCAATCCGACAACACCTACAGTGGGATGGCAAACGCACCGTCGGATACGTGAATGTAGGACATAATCTAGACACCGATAGTATGCCGCTAGCTAAGGATGCTTTGGTCTTTATGGTTACGGCGTTAAACTCCAGTTGGAAAATACCAGTTGGGTACTTCCTGACAAATGGTGTCAACGGAGACCAACGTAGTGAACTATTAAAAAATTGTGTACATTTGTTAATAGAATGTGGGGTACAAATAGTATCGGTGACATTTGACGGATGTCCTGCAAATTTCGCCATGACAAAAAATCTAGGCGCTCAGTTTAATGATATTAACAATATAAATCCAACAATAACTATTGAAGGTCAAATCATAGTAATAATACCAGATGCATGTCACATGTTAAAACTTGTTAGAAATACACTAGCCGACAAAAAAGAGATTTTGAATGCTAATGGCGAAATAATATCCTGGAATTATATTGAAAAATTGCATAATTTACAAAAACAGGACGAACTGCATTTAGGGAATAAGCTCAGAGCTGCTCATATTAATTACAAGAAACAAATCATGAAAGTTAGACTCGCTGCGCAAACTTTCAGCAAATCTGTCGCCGAGGCTCTTATATTATGCAAGGGTTATCTAGCCATAGAAGACTTTGTACATTCAGGTGCTACTATTGAATTTATCACAAACTTCAATGATTTGTTTGATATTCTAAATAGCCGAAGTTTATATTCAAATGGTTTTAAAAAACCTATCAGTAAAGAAAATATGATGAATGCAAAATTAGAAGAGTTAGAAACATATCTCAAAACGCTCAGGTTCATAGAAGGTGATTTAGTCATTAATTCGGGAAGAAAAACAGGGTTTCTAGGGTTTTTAATTTCTATTAAGGCGCTAAGAATTATTTTTTACAAGTACATACATATTGAAAATGCTCCTCTTCGATATTTATGTACTTATAAAATGAGCCAAGACCATTTGGAGGTTTTCTTTAGTGCCATTCGCTCTAAAGGTGGGTTTAACAATAACCCTACTGCTCTGCAATTCGTATCGGCGTATAAGCGACTGCTGGTCCATGGTGAATTAAAAAATATTACCACAGGTAATTGCATACCATTAGATAATATTAATATTTTGACGTGCAATTCAAATTCGATTTGTCGTAAAATAAAAAGTAGAAGAGAAAGAATATTGGCTATGAATGACGAAAGTCTCGATGAAGATTCAATTGTTGATTTGCCCGAGGGTCATGACTATATAGGAAACTTTGAATTATCAGAATTTTCAAAGGAAGCCATAACTTACATTGCTGGATATTTAGTGCGCAATTTGAAAAAAATAATAAAATGTGATGAATGTTTAGGAGCAATATTTGCAATTGAAAAGTTTCCGGGTTTTATTGCTCAAAAGGATGTTGGCGGATTACATTATCCATCACAAGATGTTATCAAAATTTGTGTGTTTGCCGAAAAAATTCTAAGACAAACCACATCATTACACGGGAATTCATATTTTTCACAAAAAGGCACTTTAGCAAAAATGACTTGCAGTGTTTTGAAAAAATTTATTGGTACAGAAGTCTTTGCAGAAATAAAGAATCATATTAATGAACAAAGTCCTTTTGAAAATCATTTTGCATTATTAATTAAAGCTATCGCTTTTAGATATTTTGAAGTCAGGATTCATTATATAATGACGTCATTATCTCAACGAGATGAAAGAATCAGAAATATGCATACTAAGTTAATATTGTTTAAGGGTCAATAATTATCGCGGGAGACGCCCCGGGCGTCGGGGGCCACCACGTGGCCCCCGGCCACCGTAGGCGCGGGCCTGTGGACGGTGGGCTATGGGCTAGCTCGCCGTCCGTCCGTCTCATGACGACAGACCGTGTCGACGGCGCGTTCGTGTTCCACGCGCGCCTCAAAGAGAGTCAGCAAAAAGGAAGGGGTCCGTAAGGGCCGATGCCTGCCGGGGTTGCGGGACTGTTCGAAAGAGATACCGTAGCCCCGGAACACAAAGGGCGATGAAGGAACATGGATGGGTTTTAGTCAGTAAAAGTCTGACACTCCCTCCTGCTCCGCCCAGAGCGGGAGAAGTCATTTGATGATTTCCCATCCGAAAAAAAAAAAAGGGTCAATAATTAAGCATAGGTATTTATTTAGGTACTTCCATAAGGTTTGTAATAAATATGTTTATGATAAAGACTGGTTTTATTTCACCACTAGCTGACCCACGCAACTTCGTCTGCGTCACATAAAAGAAATAAAAAAAATACCCCGTTTTTGCAACATTTTTCATTTATGCTCGACTCCTATCGGTCGAAGCGTAATGTTACATAGCCTATAGCCTTCCTCGATAAATGAATTACCCAACACTGAAAGAATCATTCAAATAGGAGCAGTAGTTCCAGAGATTAGCGCGTTCAAACAAACACTGCAGCTTTATAATATTAGTATAGATTGAACGTGTCGTGTGTGTTTTAAGTCGTGTCGGTCGATGGATATCCATACGATTCTCTTACCCCCCCCCCCCCTTGTAAAAACGAAATATTAGACCAAGGAGGTTTTATAAAAGTACCTATTTCGTACGACTACGACATAAGAGTTACATTATTGAAGCTAGCATTTAAAATGTGCTAATTCAGAATTTTTAGTTTGCGAAGTACTTACAGGTACTTATAATGTCTGTTCGCGATCAAGTAGAATTCATAATATATTTTACCTAATATGTGGGAATTGCCAACTTATTAGGCAACACCACAAAAATCTATTTCTGTTTCAAGTGTGGTCACGCCATGGTTACATCTATAGGTATATAATCTAAGAGGCAAAGCGTTTTTTAAGATTTTTTTTTTCATGCTGCACGAGATCGTCCTGCTGGCCAGTGAGATTATTCTAAAAATTGGGTTGGAGCACTGACATGAAATAAGTATTAATGCACTTTTAGTGGACTGGCTGTACAGAAAATTATTGAATAGAAAGGTTCGAATTTCAAAAACTCTTTCCACGCTAACGGGTAAAATGCATTTTTGCACGCAGATTTCGAATGACAAATTCCTTCCCAGAGTACGTATTTCTTAACTATTTCAACGAATTAACCGAGACTAAGAAGCTGTCGACACTTTGGAGCATATATTCTATGCCAAAAGCCACAGTGAGATTCAAACACAACATTGATATTTCAAGCTACTCTAAGTTAGTGACATACTTAAAGCGACTATCCGAGGGCAATAAGCCAAAGAAATCTAGAGTGCTAACATCCCAAAACATTGAACGTATTCTAAATGATGCGCCTGACCAGTTTTCTGGCCGTAAAAGTAAGTACTTATAGTACCTATTTATCTACAAACCTACTATACTTAAAAAGTTTTCCTGTAAATATTGTTTACAGGTTGTGCTAATTTTCGGCGAGAATGGGGCCTGTCGTAATAATGAATTATTAAAGATAATATAAACGACATTTAAAAACACTCGGAAAATTTATTACGGATCGTTTTAACTGATAGAACGAACAAAAATTGATAGAACGTTCGTGATACGGCAAGAGTACGTAAAAATCGACGAAAAATATCAAGCTTTACGACCCACTAATACAAAAACCGAGAGGTTTTTCATACAATACCATGGCGGAAAATGCAATCGGCAACCTATTGGAATCAATACAATAGGTGCGATGCCAAAAGAGATTGCCACATTCTTGAATCTACCTAATCCCGAACAGTACACAGAAAGAAGAAAGAAAGAAAGAAAAAACGTTTATTTGCGGTAAACATGACGCAAAAACCAGGAACACAAAGAATAATAAAAAAAAGGTTGAGGGAAACATGCGCCACATCCACACAAAACGGCTATCGCTCAGCATTTTGCTGCAACTCTATGCAAGACAGAGCCCCAGCGCTGGTTTTCAGCGACAACCGGCTTTGACGTAATGACGTCGCCCGGTGCATCAAACAATTAACATCGGACTTATAGGAAATTAACATAACTAATGTGAATGTGATAGAAATTATACAATAATATTAAAATTAAAAAAGGAGGGATGTGTGGTGTTACACGGAGGGATAGAATAAGAAATGAGTACATAAGAGGAAGCCTGAAAGTAGCACCGATAACTGAAAAGTTGTGTGGAAATCGGTTATCATGGTATGGGCATGTGCTAAGGAGGAATGAGAAACACGTCGTGAAGAAAGTTTTGAGTATGAATGTCGATGGCTATAAGAGTAGGGGAAGACCAAAGAAGCGATGGATGGACTGTGTGAATGATGATATGGTTAGAAAGGGTGTGACTACGGAGATGACGACTAATAGAGAAGTGTGGAAGGAAAAGATATGTTGCGCCGACCCCAAATAAATTGGGATAAGGGCAGGAGAATGATGAATGATGATGATTAAAATTAAAAAATAAATAAAAAAATATGAAAAGGAAATAGACAAAAGTGCTACGAGAATATCATCCTCAATAAACATTTTACTCTTTATGTAGTGGCAACATTTCGAAGCGTCATCCATAGACAAAATGTGCGTGTGCGACATAAAAATGATGTAAGAAATTACAAAATGGCCAATGATCTAATGTGATAATATTATGTAATAGTTGTGTGTCAGTGCCGTAGGTCAGTGTTTTAAGTGTTTATGAGTGAATGTGAAAGATGAGATGGGCCCAATAAAAGACGAAACAAAATCTTGGAATCTGCGGGGTGACCCGACATGCCAAGCACTATTTATATGGCGTTGGAGCTCCAAAAACAGGAAGTTGCCATTGATGCGTATTTAAGAGGTCCGAGTTAGTGGGCCGCCGTACGGCAAACTGCGGCCAGGGGACGAAGCCCTGGTGCCACTCGCCACGCCACCTGACGGGGGCGTCGCGACTTCCAATAGCAAAAACAGGAAGGTATGGAAGTTATGAGTTATAAAATAGAAATACAAAATAAATAATACGATTACTGGAATTCAATTCGAAATTAGATTGTAAACGGACGATAATATAAATAAGTTTAAATGTATAAATATTTAGCAATAAACACGGACAAGTAACACACAGGACATTGCTTCCGTAGCTCTGCCACCCTTTTAGCAAATTCTGGTGCTGATCTTACAGAACTGAAACGCCACGGAGGGTGAAGGTCCAGCACAGTAGCAGAAAGCTATATCGAGGATTCAATCGAAAACAAAGCCAAAAAATGCAGCCGAATAATTGACAGTGTAAATCTAAAACCGTCTTCTGTTGACCCTTGGGCGCCACTGTCTCCGGCGCGTCCTTCAACATCGAAACGACAACCTTGTGGAACGACTATATTACAGCTTTCTCAGCAACAGCAAACACAAATATGGTGACTTTTCCAAACACCCGTCTTATCTAATACGACCGTTTCAAAACCAAACAATAACATTACACTGAATTTCGAAAACTATTCTAACGTCACTATTAATTTTTAATGTTTATAAATTAATCCTTTGTTCCCTTATTACCGATTATTAAATAAAATGTGATAAATACTATACTCCTATTTATTTTCTCGCAGTCAATGATAAAAAATAGAGTACACAACTCGTGAAAAAAATAATTCATCTTGGTCCTCGTATTCACGGAAGTGAAAAAACAGGTGGAAATGCAAAGTAGGCGTGGCACGCGTGCTACAAATAAGCGTTGTAACGCTTAATTGGTCCCAGTCGTGTTCTTACATCTCGTCGAGTTGCTAGTCTCAAGAAAAAAATATTTTTCCGTAGCTATGCATGCCGTATTGTTCCATTTTGGAGTGTTAAAATGATAGTAGGAGAATAAATCTTAAAAATGGAGGTGTTTCGTAACATGGATAAGTACATTTTTATTTGTTTTCTAATAAAATCTTAGTTAATTTAAATTAACTAAAAATTTAATACAACGCCTAGTTAAAATCGACCTTATACAATTAAAATAAAGTTTATTTTGGATTGATTGTATTCACTATTTCGTTCTAGAAAGTACTTCGCTACTCAACTAGTGATGTAGTCGGGTCGGATGTTGGTTTTATCGATGCATTTCGATAAAAAAAAATTGTAATTTAAAATTTATTACAAAATAACATTACAATACAAATATAGGTTACTTAACATTCATACACGCAATTTATTTTAAGAAATGTATTAGGTTGCTTAGATGCTTTGAGCTTGATGCTTTAGCAAAAATGTAACCAAACTTTTACAGAATAACGTAATTATTATAATTATTTAATTTTCAAATAATAAGTAGTACGTCATTCTACCTACAGTTTTATTACTCAACTCTCAACAAGACTTAGCCGATTTTTTGTTTAATTCGAAAAAGTATCTATCGATATCGATCATGTAATTCAAAATTCAATATATGCTGCACTGGTGCGACCTTGGTCGAATAGCACTAGATATCGACCTATGACGCGAATGTCAGCCTTATGGTTAACACAATTAAATTTAAAATTGCGACCACTGACAATACTGGCATCTATGGTTGAATAGCGGAATTTACTCGGAAATCGAATCTAGTTTGACTATAAATTACAAAATGTTGTAAATACTTGAGTTTGAGTTTGAGTTTGGCGACAACGGTTCCTATAGTAATTTTGTTGTATTGCACTTCCACTGATTTTTTCACTTCCGTGCTTGTATCCCTTGCTACGCTCGGGATTCTACTCTAGAATCCTTCGCTGCTCTCGGGATCCAACTTCGTCCCTCGAATGAAATTCCCCGTTTTTCACTTGTATAATCTACTATTTTCACTCACCGGCTTTATTCTCCCTGTCCCGTTGCCTGGACTTGATGAGACGAACTATTTCCATCAGTTCTTTGCGTGCGTCGTTCCTCTCCTCTTCGGTCTAAATTAAGATGAAAATAACGACATAATAGCATAACATCACACTTGTACTGGCCAAAAGGATACGCGGAGATGTATATAGTACTGACGTAATAATTTAACAGAGTCATAATGTGACTGTGGGTTGGCGTGTTTTGTCATAAATGGGTACAATAAAACAAAGACATGTCGTTAGTGGCACGAAATACATGTTACTTCGTTTACATGGATAATGGCACAAATACTTACACCATCTTTCTTCTTGTCATCTCCCTGGGGGGTTCGCTCACCACTCTTCTCTCTTGTCTCGGTCGCAGAAGGCTTGCGGTCACGGGACTTAGATCTGTAAGAAGGTATTAAAGACCAAATTCTAAACAAATAAACAAAAAAAAAACAGAACTTGATGCAAAATGAACAGGACCTAAGGTGTCCTGGGACAGATTTTCTTTTTTAATTAGCAAGTAATTAATCCTAAACTTGTCTAATGAGGGGAAACAGTAACTTGACAACTAATGTTGTCAAGTTACTGTTTCCCCTCTTCTGCTTTTATTTAGTTAAATCATCTGCCTTTCCTTTACCTAACTGTGTTGGGGTCGGCTTCCAGACTAACGGAGCGCAGCTAAATACCAGTTTTACATAGAGCGACTGGCTATCTGACCTCCACAACCCGGTAATATATCTCTCGGTAAGACCGATTGTCAGTTTTTATCAAAGAGCCACAAATGACCAACCGGGACAACGGCTTAACATGCTTTCCGAGCTACGGAAGGGTCTTGGTATGTAAAGATGGTCACCCATCCGCGGACTAACCGCGGCAAGGGTAGTTTAACCGATCGACCCGTGTGGCTCTATTACGTAGACACAAGCCCCATTTTATTTAGTTAAATATGACAACGTAATTCAAGTTCTTACTTAACACAATAATACATTACCTCTCTTTAGCCGGCGACGGCGTACGCGACCGCCTCTTCTTCCTATCCTTATCATCATCCCTAGCCTTACTCCTATCATTATCTCGACTCTTATCACTCCTACTGCGATCCTTACTCTTGTCGCGACGTTCAGACCTCTCCCTCCTCCGATCGTTCCTTCTATAATCAGAGTATTTACGATCTCTATCATCTCTCTGATCCAAAGGTTTGCGATCTCTGTCATCACGACCATTCCTGTGTTCAGAATGTTTACGATCTCTGTCGTCCCTTTCATTTCTATGTTCAGAATGTTTACGATCTCTGTCGTCCCTTTCATTCCTATGTTCAGAATGTTTTCGGACTCGCTCATCTTTCTCATTCCTCTGTTCAGATTGTTTGCGGTCTCTGTCGTCTTTCTCATACCTCTGATCAGAATACTTGCGAACTCTGTCTTCTTTATCATTTCTGTGGTCTGACATTTCGGATAGTTTGCGGATTCTTTCTTGTTTATCATTTTTGTTTTCTGAAAGTTTTCGAGTCCTCTCGTCTTTTTCATTCCTTACTTCTAATGGTCTGCGACCTCTGTCTTCTTTCTCATTCCTCTGCTCTGGTTGTTTATGATCCCTATCTTCTTTCTCGTTTCTGAATCGGTCACGTCTGTCATCTTTTTCTTTGACCTTATCCTTTTCACCTAAGCGAGCTTTAATCCCTTCGCGACGATCAATTGGACGAGCTTCTGCGTCTTTCCTGAAGTAATAAAGGTGTTTTTTATTATTCTTTTATAGGTATTAAAAATGTTCCTAACACAATTTTGCCATACAGTGTTCTTATATCATTCGTATCTTACTAGGGAATATGGATTCAACACAAAAGCTACTGACATCTTGCATTATTTTATTCTTTTTGTACTTTTCTTGGTACTATTAAAAAAAAAATCAAAAGAAAAAGACAAGAAAACGACAAATACTTGTAAATTAACAAAACTTGAATAACACTTTGCCTGCCTACCTTTGTGGATCCTTTTTAAAAGTGCTCCTCAACAAACTAAACGGATCATAATCATTCTTAGACTTTTCCTCATGCTGTCCTTTGGCCAGGCCTTCAGACACATTAGCTATGGCGGAGGATAACTTGGGCTGGGCGTATCCCACTGTTGAGGATAGGCCATCACGGCGGCCTCTGTTGTCCCGAGCGTCACGGTTGTCGCGACCGTCGCGACCGTCGCGACCATCGCGACCATCGCGGCCTTCACGGGCATCGCGGTCGCGGCCAAAAGGTGCTGCGTCTCTGTGGTGAAGATAATAATTAAGGCTAAGTTATGCTAAATCACTCACATTCACTGCTGAATAATTAGCGAACTTTCTGCAAATGCTAATTTCTCTCTACCCTATGAGGCAATCGCTCTTGCGCTTTCTAAAAATATTTCGTGTGGTGCTGTGATCGCGCAAGCGCGGTTGAAGCATGTCTACCCAGTGCGGCTGACCGCGTTAGTGCGGCGTTTACTACTTTGTCCAAGTGCAGCACAACACTTACACGACACTTGTTTTTGTAACAATTTTTAGTCAGGTAACATCCTTTTGCTCATCATTTGTTTTTCGTACGAACGTATATCAAATCAAATCAAATCAAAAGTCATTTATTCAAACTAGGCTGAGAGTCAGCACTTTTTGAACGTCAAAATTACATAAGACAGTCCCCCCAAAAAGCCCGCCCTTCACCACTTCCTAGTGCTTTAGCTGGGAAGAAGAAGTGGCGCAACAAACTCCCCAGCAGCACAGCTGTCTGTTATGTTGGAAGAACTTGATTCTATACAATAATAGCATATAACCATCATTCAACGATAAATGAAAATTTAATTAATAAAAAATAAAAAAAATAAATGGTTTATGCAGTCAAGTTAAATAAACAATGATATGAAGTAATTCATATGACCTGTCAGTAGTTAAGCTAATTCTGGTGAAAGAACATAAACGTTGTCTTGAGTTAATCACAGCGACCAACAATTCTTATCGTTTAAGTAGTCGTTGATAGAATAGTATGCCTTCGAACAAAGATTTGATTTTACTTTCGCTTTAAACGCATTAAAATGTAAATCTAACAAAGAAGAAGGAAGCTTGTTATAGAAGGTTATACCAAGCCCAGCAAATGAGTTATGAACCCTATGAAGCCGGTGAAAGGGAGCACGTAGTTTGTCCTTATTTCTAGTATTAATATTATGAGTATCACTGTTTTTAGTGTATAAGTGTATATTTTGCCTAATATATAAGATGTTAGCGAAGATGAATTGTGATGCCACCGTGAGAATACCAATATCTTTAAAAAATTCTCTCAGAGAAACTCTAGCACCTAGTTGGTAAATTGCACGAACAGCTCGTTTTTGAAGAACAAAAATATTTTGAATGTCAGCCGCTTTACCCCACAGCAGAATGCCGTAGGACATAACGCTATGAAAATAACTAAAATAGACTAACCGAGCTGTATCAATGAATGTATAGAATGAATGAATGAAGTTGAACACGCGGTGTGGGTCGCGGGACATTTATGACGGCTTTGCTGCAGCCGGCGAAAAGCGCCGTCATAATTGACGACTGGCCCGCCAAACAGCCATGCCTTCGGCCGAAGTTACCCAAGCCCAAAGGGAAAGGCGGGGGTAAACAAAACCAAAAATATAAAAGTTTTATTTGAGGGTTAATTTTTTATTGCACGCACACAAATCAATGTCAATAATTCGCTACGTATAGACACGACTCGGAAAGCGAGTTGTGGTGAATATACCACGAACGAATTTTATTCCAACCTGACACATTACATAATTATGTAACAACCGAATATCGAGTGTAACAATCGAAATAACTTGTTTTTGAAACAATACAGATTCACAATGAACGCACAGGAGCGGCACGCCCACGTCCCACCGCACTCGACGAAAGTTATGTAAATTGTAAGAACGCGCCGCGAGCACATGGTAAACATCTGAAAAACGTGTACGCGCGTTGGCCGCGGTTATTGCGTTAAAGTATAAACATAACATTTGTAAACAAAAGTAAGGATTTATTTTGCACATTTTCATTCCGGCGCCGTAAGGCAAATGATCCCCGGGTGGTAGTTTTGGCTTCGTGTGAGCCCGTAACCACCTCAGATCCCAGTTTTAAATATGATAATTCTCGTGCCCTCCATCATTATCTGCCTAGCCTTTTCCCAACTATGTTGTGGTCGGCTTCCAGTCTAACCGGATGCAGCTGAATACCAGTATTTTACATGGAGCGACTGCCTATCTGACCTCCACAACGCAGTTACTGGGTAATACTATACCCCTTGGTAAGACAGGTAGTCAGACTTTTGGGCTTCTGACGACCCTTATCCCAATTTATTTGGGGTCGGTGCACATGTTTTTTTTTTGTTCCATGCTTCTTCATTAGTCATCATTTCTGCAGTCACCCCTTTTCTAGCCATTAATTTTTCTCATAATCAGTTTCTTTAGTCTCCCCCTACTCTTGTAGCCATCGACCTGCATGCTCAAAACTTTCCACACGACATTTTCCTCATTCCTCTGCATCAGTTACCGGGGTTACCACAGATATAGATTAGACCTAGATAACGCAAGAGCACCCAGTTCGCGTGCGGCTTTAGCATAAAATGCTTAACGTGGCCAGTGTCGCGTTGAGTCTGCATCGGTGCGCCTCGCTAGTTGGACGTCAGTCAAAAAATCAAAAATGCCTAATTGCGCTGTGATAAATTGTAAAAACTGCACAAATGTGAGCAGAAAAAAGAAAGTTAACGTTTCCTTCCATCGAGAAGTAATTTTATGATTAATATTATGGGTAATTAATTTTAAAATCAATTATTTTTAGTCTAATACCCACAGTAATACCAAACTTGAGAAAAACATAGGTCATCGAAAGCATGCTGTATTCGTAATACATTGCGGCTTTTACTTGGAGCGGTTGATGTGACGTTCTGTGTTAACAAATGATGAATATCAAAACAAGTGATACTATCGTATGTCGCTTCGGTTTCGGAGTACAGGCGCTTTTATCATTTTTTTTGTCAATTTTAGCGATCAGTGCTGTTCATCCTATGCAACACAAATCGATTCTCAAACAACGACATTCAAACAGAAATTATTTTGTGTTTTATATTTATTATGTAGCCAATTTTAATAAATAATCTTATTGTTACTGATTTTTTAGTTTACCACATGATCTCAATTTAAAAGAACAATGGATTGAGGCAACGGGAAATAAAGATTGGTTCCCAACAAAGTATAGCACTATTTGTTCGATTAAGGAACAAAGCTTTGTAGAAGGGAAAAAGCATCAAACATTGACGAAAGTAAACGTAAAAACGTACTGCTGGCTGCGTGAGCGTTGGCGGTAGGCGGGGGGTGGGGCGAGACGGGTGCCAGTCTTTGAATCGATTTCGTTTTCCCATCACTAAGTAGTGCTTGTGACGTCATAGTAGGTAGACAAAACATAGCACGCTTGGTTTTCCTACAGATCGTTATACTTGCGTTATTTAGGTCTATCTTTATCTGTGGGGGACCACAAAATTTTTTTTTTTCACGTTACTATTGCTATTTTGGTCGTGCTATTCAAGAATTAACCTTTCGACCGCCAGAGCGTAAACGCATCGGCGTCCCTCCCACGCCAAGCCACAAATTCGGTGCAAATACCTACAAAAAAGAATAGGGATTCCAAAATTTTATCGTAACTAATTAATCATTACTTTTCGTCCCCTATTTTTTAAATTAAATATTACTCGTAACAGTATTCTTTTATTTAATTTGACCCTAAAATTTTCTTTTCTTTTCGGCATTAGCCGACGATGATTTTGATTGATTGATTTTGATTTTGATGGCGGGTTGGGCACGTTTTTATTTGTCGGCTATACCCGACGGTGGCGGTCAAAAGGTTAAGTAAGCTACTATAAAATAAATGTTAAATGCTGCTGCCAAACTACCAACCTATGCTGATCATGCTTAGGGTTGACCCCTAAGGCTAGCGCCAACATGTCAGCCCTGTTCTCAGGGGTAGCCCTGCGGATGTCACGACGTCTGTCGAACTTCTCAGCCGGCTTGCGTCTGTGGGTCGCCTCGTCTAGAGAAAATATCGTGATTTTAATTTTATTTCGAGAGTCGACTTCCCCTTAAACAACATTAATTTATTGTACTAAAAAATATGAATTTATGATATATAACAAATAATAAATAAAAAACTGATTACAACAACTCAATATTTTAATATGCTCTGAAAAAAATCGTGAGTTTTTATAAACCAACACCAAGATAACAAACAGAAAACAGAATAAAATTATATATAAATAAATAAGTAAGTAAGTAAATAATACTTTATAGTAAAAAATATCGATATAAAATAAAACATCAGGGTAAAATTATGTCGAATCCATGCCATAGGACTCTGGGGCATAACTGAAGCGACTCCCGAACGGTATTTGCGCCGATTGTATTAACAAATTTGTATGGAAAATTGGAGATGTTCATTCTGGCGCTAGTCGCGTGTCTGATCAGGCGCCGCGCGCAATTGCGTGGGATTCGCCTCAGTATGATCAAAGCTTAAGGTGGAAGCGCTTGGGCAACCGCGAAATTCAAATTTTCTTACGCTTTTGCAATCATGATTCCCGACCGTAACACATGGTTATTAGAAGAATAATAAAGTTAAAATTATCAATACAACCCTCTAACATACTGAGAATGACTATTTCCTTAAAAACTCATTAAATTACAAGGGTACTGTTGATGATTTTAATGACTTTTTTAATCTGCCATATTTGTTACGGTCACGAATCATATTTTAATCAACATACAGCCTGACAGTGACCTGAAAGTTGCACCAAACGTAAGTAATTTCGAATTTCGCGGGCTACCATAGTGCATCCCCCTTAAACTCCAAGAAATTTCCTACATAAAACAAAACAAAGAAAAATCATTTCATTAATAGAACCCCTACAACTTTCTTGTCCTTCATTATCATCAGTTCATTTCCTATTCGTGCCAGACAAACGAAATACATCCTATTAATATAATAAATGTGAAAGTTTGTGAGTATGGATGGATGGATGTTTGTTACTCTTTCACGCAAAAACGGCTGAACGGATTTGAATGAAATTTGGCACATAGGTAGTTTGTACCCTGGAATAACACATAGGATACTTTTTATCCCGGCACTACGTTCCCGTGGGATAGTTTTCGACCTCCACGCGGGCGAAGCCGCTGGCAAAAGCTAGTCAGGAATATTTCTGTAAATCATTTACCATCATGTTCGATGTCCTCTTCGAAGTCCAACGCGTTGTAATCAATTTTCTCGTGACGACTACGGTCTGAAAATGACATTTATATTGTTTTGTTTAGTACTATTTAGACACAAACGGCACAAATCGTATTTTTTTTTGGATATATTGAATGTGTTTGATGTATTCGACAACGTAAATGCTTTATCACCCAAGGAGCAATGTCACTCCCACGTCATAACACGAGCAGAATAGTATTCACAACCATTCGATACGTTTCCGTACCGAATCGAACATCAGTCAATGTTATAGTAGTCCTTTAAACGCTGTTCACAAATCTAAAACCCAAAAATTCTGTCAGTTTAAATCAAATACGTACACGACCGCTTTTCTGCCAACCGATAGCTGTTTGCTGTCGGGGGTAAATTAGGTTATCGAAATAATAATATGCAATTTTCGATACGATAGCCTATCGAATGGTTGTGGTATGGTTGGTTGTGGTTATTTCTGTTTATTTGTCAATGTGATAGAAAGTTTAAATGTTAGTCAAGTCTTCTAAAAATTGTTGCCAAAAGTGGTAAAGCCATTACGATGCCTATAAACATTAAATTATTCAATACATCTACAATAGGTGAAAAAATCAGGCATATGAAGCATTTCAAGGTTTCGCTGGGGATGGCAACGTACTTGCTATGCCTATGGTATAGCTGATGTTTCTAAACATCGGCGACTACTTACCATTATTTAGGCCGTTTACTTGTGGGCAAAAAAATAAAAAATAGCGTTTCAATGTTTCTGCATGATTGCTGATAGATTAGTGCACGGACTGGACAGGTCCACTCAACTGTGTGGTTCATTCCTCAAAAGACCATTTCAGACACCAATATATACATGGTATTCACATGATCTGACCAATATTATTAGGAAACGCCTATCTCATCTAGTTTTTAAAATATGATAGACTTTTAAAACTGTTTGTAAACACGGCTACACATCAAGCTATACATTTCCAGTTTACGCTGATCTCTCACTGTACGGAAATCCTATACAAAGCGAGGTCAGCTTATAGTGGAAATGTGTAGCCGTGTAAAAATCTAATTATAGAAATAAAATCATTTATTATTAACATTTCTACAAAAGCTACATGATGTTCTGAATATATTTTGTGCTAAAGGTGATTTGTGGTGCAAATGAGCCTCATTTTTTTAAGTTTTAAGCTAACGTCTAAATCTTATTTCACTTTGCTAGGACACAATTCGGAAATATTAAGATACAACTATTTGTGAAAGGGCTACTAATTAAGACACCCGTAGATAAATACTCTCCCTATACTAACCGAGAGTAGAATCACATTCGCCCTCCTCCTTCTCTTGTGGTGGATCAACCGGAGTGCCTTCGCCATCACCTACAAAACGTGGCCAATCCATGGATTATCATAACAAGTTTATTTGAATCCGGAATCTCAAATAATTATCAATCTTTTGGAACAGTAAACTCAAGTTCAAATTCCACTGCAACCAATATTTTTTTAGGATCTTTCAATTCACATATTCACTCAAAAATCAACTTATACTACATAAACCTAAAGTTGATAGTTCAGTCAGCCTAATATTATTAATTAAAGTTTTAATGTAGTTGAACATAACGATAGATTTGTCAGTGGCATAGAAATTATTTATTTATATATTTATTTGAGTAGTAATGTAAATAATAAAAAATATTTTTTTAATGAGCATCAACAACTCACGGCTCTGCTGTCTTTCTAGTTCTTCTTTCTTCTTAGTAGATTCAAGTTGTTCCTTCTCAGATCTTTCTTGTTCGGCGCGCTGTAAATTGATTAAGAGTTAAAACTCCCATTTATGAGAAAAACTAGTTTAAACTCACGTTTACACGGCAAATTATACAGTCTCATGGCCATAAAATAAGATTGAATTTTCTCTGGCTCAATTGGCGCTAGGTATGGCAAAATGCATTTTTTTTTACTTACTGACTTGCGTTTCTTTGTTTAAGCTAGTTGCCTGGTAAACTCTGCTTGCGCGTAGCAGGATTTTGTGTGACGTCAGTCTGATGCGTAGTTCGTATGTACCGTTGTAGATAGAATACTACAGTACGATGGAATATAATAAAGTTAAAGGTTCTCACCTCAAATTCAGACAGTTTTATGATACGCCTCTGCGCTTGTCGCCAGTGAGGCGGCGTCACTGAGCGGGAGCGAGAGCGCGAGCGAGATGGTGTGCGGTAGCGCTGTAAGCAATCAGTATTAAAAGCCTACCTATCTAAACCCGTTTTTTTAAAGTAATGTAAGTGTAAAAGTAATATCGTCAATAGCGAATATAGTAGAAACTCCATCTTTTAAATAAATCATCACTCTATCTTTTTCTTTCTAACTTGGGAGAACATCAACTCCAATGTCGGAATTTATGTGTAACTTTTGACCTTGATACACGTAATCAATAATTGTAGGCCAGAATTACTACATTGTTAACCCCACTAAATAATTGTTGACACCAACGTTACCTTTGATCATCGTAATAGCCTAATTTTTTCAACTTTTTCTAACTATATTGGGGTAGACTACCATTGTAACCGTATACAGCTGAATACCAGTATTTCACATGGAGCAACTGCATATCTGATCGCCACAACCCAGTTAATGGGTAACACGATACCTCTTAACCATCGTTTACTTTGCTGATAACATAATATGTAAGTAGCAGTGGCGAGGGGTAGTATTATTGCCAGGGTAAGCTGTTGCAAAAAAAACACTCACCGCGGGATGCAAGCTTAAAGTTACTTCAGAAAATAAGGGTCCACTTTTACTGATACTGAGTTGGAATCAGAGAATTTTGTGATGGATTTTGAAGATAAGCATTTTTTCAGTAATACTTAGAAACACATAAAAAAATATTGTACTTTGAAATAATGCATAGTGGATCGGTGGGAGCTTGGATTTCTTTAAGGTAAGCCAATGGGAATCTACTTGTTTTACCCGTCGCCACTGATAAGTAGTAAGAATAATAAATAACTTACGAATACACCTCTGCCTTTTATGACCCTTCCACTTCGAGTATAAGATGTTCGATGTTCCCCCCTCTCACGATATCTCATCCTAAGTGATACAAACATTATACACAAGCCGTCTTATCACAAAACGAGTTTTAACTTTACTCCACACCCAAACCTGCGAGCTTGTTATTGTATTATAAACTTTATTAAGAGGACGGCAAAGTTCTTAATACAAAATTGATAACTTAGACGCGTGTTTGGCGTTAGTTTTTGTAATTAGAACTTTTGTCGGAATAGAGTTCGAAATTCAAAACTGGCGCGATGTTTTAAACCTGTAACTAATGGTAAAGCTTGTTTTGTAATAAGGCCGAAGATGTTTAAGTAGTTACAGCCAGAAATGCAAATATCACACAGGAAAGCAAGAAAATAATAATACGGTCAGACAGATTATACCGAAATAGGTAAGTAAGTATAAAAACATGTGTTTAAATATTCCCTCTTTCAAACGCACAAACCTTAAAACCTTTTAAATGCAAGAAACCCAGAATGAATAACAAGTAAGTAAGTTTTAAAATATACAACAAAATGTATACACAACTTACATCAAAAAACTATTGAAACTGTGAATTAAATTAAAATTTAATTTTAATTTATACTATTTCATAACGTTATTCAAATATTTATAAAACTGATAAATAGGAATGGTCATTTAAAGCAGCCGTACCAAAAAAATATAATTTGTGTTGCTAGGGAATTACATTCACTCAACACAGAAAACTGACTGTGAATAGATTGAATACATGACTATATAACTGTCTGACGGATTTGAGTATTTTGTATACGGCCTCTGCAAATGTCCTGCAGGTCTAGTAGCGTCGTGTGACGGGTTGTTGAGCTCCCTAGAATAAGGTTGAGCTACACGATAACTAATGCATGCCTGCACTTGTAATTGGGAAATAAATAGAAGAATCTTTTTATTCCATCATCAAGTTGTTTTATTTAATTCTAGGCATTCCAAGCCCATGCTTCTGTTTCAACCCATTCAAGCTTTTCGTTTCACCAATCTGTACCGGGCATAATGTCGAAGCCTTGTGCAGTCTTTCTCAATATTTCATCTATGGCGACAAATTAACCTCACACATATTTTTTGTCATATGTCACCTACAGCTTGAGTTGAATCTCTTATCTCCTAAAAACAAACCCTCATCCTTCAATACATTACCTCTCCCGATCCCTTCTAGGTTCCCCCCTTTCCTCCTGTTCCCTGCCGCCCCTCATTAGGAACCTGTTCGTAGGCACATCGGGTATCTCCGAAGGGTCTATCTTAGAGGTAGATACGAGGGGATGAGAAGGTGCCTCTTGAGCCTCTTCCTCATCACCTGATGGGCCGGAGTGGTGCCTGCGGATTAATATTGGTATGGTCCATTTCAAAAGTGTAAAAAAACCCTGTTCTGGTCAAGTTCTTACGCAATCACTCACTAAAGGGAATGATTAACACACAAATTATTGTTTGAACAACATTTTTAACTGTAATTGAAAAATAATCGACGAAGATTGACTTTACAAAATTTATTTAATTTTTCAAACGAAAAACCTCTTTAAGGTGATTAAAAATGAACGGGTATAATATAAGTATGTACTTATTTATACATGAAGTAAAAACTTGGTACTCCTTTTTACGAAAATTAACCGGAGGAGGAATATGACATACAGGAAAAAAAAATATCCAGTTCGCATACTGTAACCATGATGAATTCAGCATATCATTCTAGACCCCCTAGCGCAGAAATTTTACGTCGGTAATACAAAAAAAATCTGCTGTTTCATAGAAAAGTGCCATACCTACGAGGTCAGAATGTATGGAACAGCTGATTTATTTCCAGTTCCACGTATACGTTGTCTAATCCATTTGTTTATTTTGTCTTTGGAAACTTTTGGAACAAAGTATACTTAAATTATAGAAGTGGGTTCGGGTTCATTGCTTGAAATAAAGGTTGTCCAGATGGTAACACCTTCCTAACAAGAAGGAGGAACATCTCGCAAATCACATCTATACTAATAGTATATAGAGATAAAATTTCTTTGAATGTAGGGGGTAATCTCTGGTACTACCAGTCGGATTTAAAAAATATATATTTGCATTTGATAGCCCAATTGTTGAGGAAGGTTATATGCTATTCAACACCACGCTACGACCCTTAGGAGCCAAGCTAAAATGAAAAAGTCGGAAAGAACGCTCACTGGTAACGAAGTTATAGCGCAGGCTAGGATGGGCTGCGATGCGACAGGTCGGGGACCAAAATTTCACCCGGACGAAGTGTCAGTTACTCCATAAAAGTTGGTTGAAAAGCAATTTTAGGCTATTCCAGAGATTAACGCTAAAACCTTTTAACGTACATAAAAGTTTTGTGGGGCTTAGTTTATAAACGACTACTACGGCTTAGTTTATATACTACTAACTTATAAGTGATAATACTTCATCATCATCATATCAGCCAAAAGACATCCACTGATGGACATGAGCCTCCTCCAAAAGGGGGGAGTTGCCATAATCGCCACGCTTGGCAGGCGGGTTGGCGATCGCAGTATGGTGGTAAAATGCATAGAGAACGCTGCTGCCCATTTTCTAGTAAGTCCCTTAGTCGCCTGAGTTATACTTATCATTAGTATTGCAATCCGGATGGTTCGAAATTCTAAAATAGTTTATAAATCCGGATTTTTCGACTTAATATAATTAAATATTCATTTCCGAAATGATGAAGGCGAAAAGGTTTTCAAAAATTTGGGACTAGTATGGATTTTAGGATCTATGGACGACGAAGCTTGTGGGCAATACAAGCTTCTCATACAAATAAGATTAAATTCTATCAACCTTTGTCTGAACAAAGATATCATTAGAATGACCACTGATGGCGCAGCTGTAATGGTGAAAGTTGGACGCAGTCTACCTGTCCCGATCATGAATTATGTCTTGCACATGCTGTGCAGCTGGATGTGCGGGATGTTTTATATAAAAATGCTGCACAACCACAACCAATCACACATGGTGAAGTGGAGAGTCGTTCAGACTCAGAGACTGAAGAAGATATTGATGATGGATTTGTTAATCCGGACGAAAACGGACTGTTGATGATTGCCAAAACATAATTTTAAAAGTCCGGACAGTGGTGAAGAAATTAAAAAATTCACCGACTAAGAAAGATGACGCACTCCAAAAATCTGTCAAAGCTGAATTCGGCAAAGAGTTACAACTTCACCTAGACTGCAAAACGCGATGGAATAGTCTAGCCAATATGTTGCAACGTTTTTAAACTAATATCATGCATACAGAAAGCATTGACCGATATTAAATCTAATATATCATTCTCATATACTGAAACTATATGTCTTCAATATCTGCAGACCTGTTTAAACATGATCAAAACTACCATACTAACGGTTTCTGCCATAGTTTTGGTTAAATATACGGCAAAGTACAGAAGTACTTTGCCGTAGAAATGCCACTATTCTGACAGCCAAAACAGCTCTTATATTTTTAGAAATCATTAGAGGACCAAAACACCTTTACTGCAGGCTTAGCATGATGCTTTTTATTTCTACTCTACTGTGGAATAGAAATCGCTTTTCTACATTTCTCGGTGAAAAACTGTCACCTGTCTATACGGAAACGTCATTTTTGTCTACTCTTCTGACGACAAAACGTTTGTCTACGGTTCTCGTGCTAAGCCTGCTGGTAAGAAACTGGCATTTTTTTTGAAAATGAGAATTAAAGAAAGACGATTCAGTTCGTCTGAATATGCATGTAATAACTTGATAAGTATAATGAATATTAATTAAAAACGAATTATAAAAAGTTGTTTTTTTTTTGTAAACCTATAAACTAGAACACGTGTCTTCAACCGCCTTACTTAATTATATTTTACCATAAACAACGTGACAAATATAAATTTACTAAAATTTTTACAAAATAAAATAATAACTTCGAAAAATCCGGATAGTCCGGATTTGTGGGTGATTATAACTTTTAAATCCGGATTTGAAAAACGTCCGGATTTTGCGATCCCTACTTGTCATATATGAATATAAATAAATGAAAAATAGTGATCACATTCAACACCAAATTGAAGATGCAACCTCCGGGGACCGCATTTGGCGATGTAGACAAAACATATTTTTATTAGGTACATTACACACTAGCACACAATATAAAAACAAAAAAAGAGAAAACTTTAAAAAAAACGCCTTGCATTTAATTGCTTTGTGGATTCATGTTAGCTTAATACTGTTTTAAGGGTATTGATTGTTTATCGAAATAGGTTTTATCAATATAAGTTAGATATAGTAGTGCTTTCTGCTGTACACTATGGTAAACTGTGTTGTCTATTATTCTGAAATAAAGCATGTCAGTCTGTTGTATAACACAAAACGTGTAGTTTCGTAAATAAGTTAGCAAGTCACTGCTGTCCAAATCCTTACTAAGAGTTTGATTTTTTGCTGAAAACATAACATAATATCACGCCTATATTGGCTATATTTATTATTGCTCTATTTCCTAAGCGTTTGGCAGAGGTGTTAAAAATTGCAAGCGGAATGTGTCCGGTCGTTATTTTTGAGTAGGTATCATGTGCCGAAATCTAAGCAATCCTTGTCCTTTATAAACATACCTCTTCTTCTTCTTCTCCTTCTTGTCTTTCTTCTTCTTCTTATCTTTCTTCTCAGAACTGTCAGACTCCGCATCACTTGCTTCTTTCTCTTCCTTTTCTTGCTTACGTTTCTTTGCTGTTGAAGAATAAGAAATAGAATAGTTTTCACAGTTATAAAAATACCTAAGTAATGATTTTTGTTTTATAGAATGGCTATGAACTAAAATTTTTTTTTTTTTTAACAAATTGTAATTTGTATTTTATTATGCGATTATAGATTATTTTACATATATTTTAAAGAATTGCGGAAAAATAAAACCACGTGACATTGGGCGCAAAAAGCTTCTTTGCATTGCCAATGGTCGTACGAAAGAAATGGTCTTGAAAAAATATTCACAAACTTGTATCAATGGAAATAATGAACTCTCTCAAGCCGCCGTGGCTGAATGCTCCGTTTTCACAATTGAAAATGAATTGCGTCACTATTAGGCTGAAATTATTTTTTTAGGGAAATAGAGCTCAATCGACATTTTTCATCGGCTTCTCAAAATTCGGTCCACTAGCATGGTATGTTATCAAGACCTCTCTATGCCCCGGAAAGCACGTTAAGCCGTTGGTCCCGGCTATCATTCGTGGATTTTTGAGTCGTTACGGGTCGGCAGAAGCCGGAAAGTCTGACAACCAGTATTACCAAGAGGAAACGTGTTAATACCCAGTAACTGGATTGTGGAGATCAGATAGGCAGTCGCTCCATGTAAAATACTGGTAATTGAGCTGCATCCGGTTAGACCGGAAGCCGATCCCAACATAATTGGGAACAGGCTAGGCAGATGATGATAGCCTGTCATTGTATACTACAGAAGTCAGCCTCTGAATTACAAGATAAAAGGCTAGTTGAACAAATGTTATTTTATTTTTATTATCTGGTCCTGTCTTTTGGCAGTCTTTCAATGGGCTGTGGGTGTGACTATGAGGTACATTTGCTTAGGCCGATGTCATGTAGTCACAGAAATCTTAATAATAAGGCAATAGAAATGCTATCTACTATCTTTTAATACTGGGACGCGTATCGCCGGGTCGCAGCTACCAACACTTAGACAAACAATAAATACACACTGTCGCGTACACATGCATTTTGCATTGTTGTAAGAAAAATTAAACTTTTAGCGATGACTTTACGCCATATTTTCTAAAAACGCATAATCTCAGGGGGCGCAGCTCTTGCAACGGTATCTCTTTCGAACAACCTGCACCCCTGGCAGGCATCGGCCCTTGCGGGCCAAGGTCACGCGTCTTTGCGACTTCTATTGCCTTATTATTAAGATTTCTGTGCATGTAGTATCATGGTTGTGAGCAGGTCACAGGTGTATTGTCGCGCTCACCGTTGAGGCGCACCAGCTGGCCGCAGTTGGTGACGCTGACGTCCTGCAGCGGGCGCGCGTTGCGGTCCACGGGCAGCGCCTCCAGCTGCCGCACCAGCGTCGCGCCGCCGAGGACGTGGCCGAACACTACGTGCACACTGCGGGCAAAGGACACACTGTTATAAAAACACAGCTACCAAGAACCATACCAAACATAATAGTGGGGCTGTTTTGAACTGAGTCTTCGAAAACTATACGTCAGTAACAAAATAATAGCTACTGTTACTCACATCACTAGCGCACTCCGTAAGCCTAACGAGAGCGAGCGAGAAAAATAGACAAAAGTTACGGCCCAACGCACCTATTGAAATTTGGGTACTCCAGGTGCAAGTTATATCTTTAATTTAGGACTAGTCTAATCTTTTTATAGGGCAGTTTTTTGGGTCCATTAGAAGAAGAGTCGACTTACATAATAATGTATCGCAAAATTGTTTCTTTTGATACTGTTCGTTTGAAATAAGTACCTACTACCTACATGTACCACGAAAAAATAGCTACTTGGGCCTTGAATAGGTCCATTCTGCATAATTTAGCATGGCCGGGGTGTAACATCGAATGTGTTTAGCACCCTAGTGTGGTCATTGCGGACGAGCCTCTGAGAGAGTAAAAGCAAGACCATCAAGTTAATCTAGAGTTAATCTATATTTACAGACTATAACATGAATTAATACTCACTTGTCGAGATGCGGCGCCGGCTGTGTGGTTCTACAACACACAGAACACAACAACAATGATAGCGGGCGAGCTGCGCACGCGCCGGCCGCCGACAGCGACCTCTACACAACGCATACACAACACATTTCATAACAATATGGCCAACACGGTAACATGGTGTTCCTTAAGGAGAAAAACATTGTGTATTAGTTGCTTGTCGAGTTTGGTTAGTTTGATAAATAAACAAATAAATCAGATTACAGAGCACAAACAGGCTGAAACTGAGAAATTCCTTATGGAAAAGCCCAATAACAGTGCCTGATTTGGGAATCGGACCCGGTGACCACTAGACTAGGCATATTGAGGCAGATTCCAGAATAAAGGAGCATATACGTCTGGCTAAAGTATGGTAAATCTTCTTCATGTGAAAAGTAGATGGTGTAGCAGCAAGCACAGTTACAAGCTGCACTGTTGCTACACTAAGAGGACTGGATTTATAGGCACCATTTTTTCTAAATTTGCTGTCTGAAGATTTTTGCCAACACATTATTAGTTTGATTATGAATGGAATTATTGATATTACTGCAAACATCAAATTATGCATTGATGTCTAATCTAAGGTCTTAGAGATCCATTATCTATTTAATTTATGTTTACACAAGACCATTTGCTTAATATTTAAAGCCTAGTATATTTAGGTTTTTCATATAGAAAAACATAAAGCAAATTGAAATGTGTAAAATGACTCAATACAAGTAAATTTTTTTCATATTATTATTTTCAAATCAAGGCAAAATTACAATGTGTAATTGTCCATTTACACATAATGGTGGCCATGGTTGAACTATTTTATATTTTGCTTGTGTAAATAAGTATTTTGATTCATTTACATACAAAATATTTTAAAATTAGGAAATGGAATAACATTTTTACATATGTTAAACTAAATTAAATGATGCTTAGGCCTTAGAGAAATAGAATACTAACAGGTTGGTATAACTTTTTTGCACTTTGAAGTCAATAATTAAGTTCTAAAGTTCTGTTGGAATAAAAAGACAAATTTACTTAAAAAGTTGTGACTCTGATAGTCATTATTAGCCTCTTACCCATGTCTTCAATAACTTACATAAAGAACTGTGAACCATTTGTGTCTTTGCCCCTGTTTGCCATAGACAACAAATAAGGCCGGTCATGTTTCAACTCAAAGATCTCATCTGAAAAGCAGGAAAACAATAAGTTATTAATTCATTCATATTGAATTATTTATAACAATAAATAATTTCTAGATTAGTGCAAGCACATTCTTGTGTACACAAGGCATACTGTACTACTTGTGTGTAATCTGAAATGAGGAAAGAAATTACCTTCGAAGGTGCCACCATAGATAGACTCGCCGCCAGTCCCATTAGCATTAGTGAAGTCTCCTCCTTGAATCATGAAGTCTTTTACCACTCGATGGAACACCATACCCTGCCAGAAAAAAATATTATTAAATAGGTTATGCCAGAGGCTTTGCCCATATAGAGGTCAGAAGTTATCCCACAGGAATATACTATCGGGATAAAAAGTATCATGTGTGTCAAACCACGTTATAAACTGTCTGTTTGCCATATTTCATCCAAATCTATTCAGCCATTTTTGAGTTGTTGAGTAACAAACATCCAAACTTGCAAATTTATAATAAGTATTAGTAGCATTAGTAGGATGATAAAAATAATAGTAGAAAAGGTTACTGAAATAAGAACTATACAATTGAAAACTTGAATGATTGACCTTTAGTTATTATTATCTACAATATACTTCCATAGTTTAATGATAATCTCCATAGATTCTCCATTCCTATGGCTACATGATCTAAGTTATGCATTGCTTGCATAACATCTATTTATTTGAATCCAACTGTGAATAAGGGGTTCATATTGAATAGTCAAGTGTGTATCTACACTACAAAGGATGTATTGTTCAGGTTTTTACTACTTTTAATGCATTTTGAATATATTTTAGAAATAGTACAGAAACCTACTTTTGAGGCAGTGCCTGTGCTAAACCCTACTAAAATATATTTTACCATGTTTACATTTAATGTGGTTTAAATGGAACTTAACATAACACAGAGCATAATGCCTCTTTGGTGGTATCAAATCAACAAGGTAAAAGGTAACGCTATCGGAACTCTAGGAAACGAAACCTCCTAACCTTATACGTCAACGGTTTCTCCGTAACTTTCCCGATGCCCATGTCTCCAGCACACAATGCTCGAAAATTCTCAGCAGTCTTCGGTGCAACATCATTGAACAACTCAAAGACCAATCGGCCAGAAGGCAAGCCCCCTATAGATATGTCCATGAACACGCGAGACCGAACCGCTTTTTCGTCACCGTCCACCGTCATTTTAACACTTTTAATCGCACACGAAATTAAACCACAAGTTTTAATCAAACATTAAATTCCTGAAAAGAGCACAAGTTAAAACACAAACGGTAACGCTGGCAATTTCGATAATTTCCCGAAACAATCATCGACGATCGGCGACAGCACAGAAAAAAAATCTGTCAAATGGAGGATGGTATTGCCACATGCTGACCTTTTATTTAGGGCGCGTTGGGCATTTTTTGAGATGGGAAAAACAAATGAACTCGTGACATCGTTACCGAGTACCGACACTTCTTTAATAGTTTTAGTTGAGCTCGATCATTATACGCTGACCATTCAAAAAATACACACGTAATTGTTCAAGTTTTCATTTCTGTTGGCACTCCCGAGTGACACTGTTTTTTTTTTAAGGAATTGTGTCTGATTTATTTGTTTAAACTTTATCAAACTAACTAAATTCAACAAGCAACGAATCCACAATGTTTTTCTCCTAAAGGAATACCTATGTTACCGTGTATAGCTAGTTAGCTTGAGCGAGAACACATCGGTGTTCTCGCTCAAGAAACGTACAAAAGATTGTAGGTCTCGTATATGGTAAGTAAAAGAAACACTCATATTAATAATTGATCGATGACTGTACACACCACCGCCGCAGGCGATAACTCGTTTATCGCAACGACAAAAGCTATCACAGAGAGTCAGACGCTCGTTTGGCAGGCAAAACAATAGCTGAGAGTCTTACCAGTGAGTAATCGTTTTCGCACACTTGTTGCTCGAGAAAAGTAATCTTCTCTTCTCATTCTTTTCAGCGTTAGCTGCATTACTATTTCAGTATTTCCTTACTAAGTTACTACTACCCAAAACGTTACTACTGGCAAGTGGCAACACTACCTTTCCGTCATATAGGGTTCCCAACTTAGGGGTCCCCCCCCCCCAATTTAGGGGGTAAATAAGTGGGATGGGATTTTTTTGGGGCGTTATATTTTTAGAGGTCTTTTGAAGGGCTTTTTTATTTACAAATATAGATCCTGAAATAACTCAATCCAGCTGATCATATTCATTTATTGACCTAGCGACACATCATGACATCTATACTCCATGGGACGTTTAGGTAGTTAAATAAAGGTAAACAAAAAAAAACACGTGACTCGTAGATGCGAAACCTTTTATTTCATGTGTTATTTCATGTTAAGATCATATTATTTACAGTCATATAATAATAGGCTCTATTCGGAATCTGAATCAGAATCTGCTTAACTATCTGTCACATTAATAATAAATCGTTCCGTTGTATCATCAATTATTTTCCTAGATATAATAAAAAATCGAAACGCACTCGCAAAATCGTAAATGTCAATTGTTGAGAGCGCTGTCAAAGTCTAATTATCTGGGTAACCGACTGAACGTAATACCTGCCCCTTCAGTTCACTTCAGTTGCCATACCACATAACATCACACACAGTTGTACTTTTCAATTTAGTAAATTCGTTATATTTTCTAAAAGGAAAAAAGGAAGGAAAGGAAGGTTTAGAGAACCTGTCATTTTGGGCTCTTTAGAATAGGCAGATTACAAAATAATATATTATTGTAATAATTGTAACAAAAAAATCGTGCTCAAGTTACATCTAGAAAAAGTAGTTTAAGAATAAATGATAAAGTATATTATTTATCAATAAATGAGGAAACTATCGTATATAAATCGAAAATAAATATGATTTTGATACACCGTATTTTTAAACAAGAAAGTGTCAACTATAAAAAACCCTTTTTATAATTTGTTTACCTATATATAACTACCTAAACTTATGGGAGTATAGAGTAATTTCTCGTTACTAAGAATTCAGAGTCTAGTAAAAAAAAAACTAGAAATTTAAATTGTGCATTCTTTAATCATAACCAATGAGGGATCATGAGTCATATTTTTCGATAAGTTTTGGTAATTTTGATGCTCAACTAACTCCAATTCAATCATCATTTATATTTTAGAAAAAGACAACCATCACTAGCTAACCAAAACAAGGATTTTTATTTCTTCTGTCAATGGATTTTTCATGTTTTATTTATTACATCATCTACTCTGTGGTGATTATAGTCTGTTGTTACTTTATCTATGCTTACTGGAAATTACGAATAGAGTCCATTTCAAGCATTGAGATAGGAAAACAAAATATTTTTATACGTCTATGGTTTCAAGTAAGAATACCCCTGAGAGTGGCGCTTCAGTCGCTCTCAACATTCGAAATTATGCAATATCACTATAGATTTATACCTGAGATTTATACAAACTACTTATAAGTTCTAATAACATTCCGTGGGACTTCTTAGGGTGTGTCCAGACCTGGCGAATGTGCCTTGCGAACTACGGTCTACGGTACGCAAGCGGCTCGCTCGCGAGCGGCACATTCGCCAGGTCTGGACACACCCTCACACGACGCGGACTTTACGTTTGTTATTGTTTACTTGTTTAGTTTAATTCAATTTTAGGGGATTATCAAATAAATGTGCCAATTTAGGGTTTTTTGACTTTAACATTAGTTAGGGGGAAATATTTTTTTAAAGTTGGTAACACTGCCGTGATAAAAAAATATTAATGGCCGAATAGCGGGTGATCGACGCTCTTGACGCGATAATTTCAATTTACGGTTTTACGAAGTATCGTAATTTTCTCTTTGATACTTTTTAATAGTACCTCAAAGTCTATCGAGGTATAGGATAATTTTGTGTGGTGGTTGTGTTAAATCGCAATAATGTTGGGTTCTGGGGATAGTAGCTACATTATAAAGTTGCGCGGCTTACCTTTCACCACCACCGTGGACGACGTCCTCGATTTTCTCAGGGGCGTCAACGTTTTTAACGGCAAAGAAGGTAAGTAGAGCTATGAATTACTGTTGGAATAAATTAATTTACTATTTGGCTAGTACTTCGGCATGTCATCTCAAGATGGCAGCTTTGTTTTGTACCAAATTTTGATGGCCCCTCGACTTTGTGCCTTTTGCCAAAATATGCG
Organism: Polymixis lichenea; assembly: GCA_949091785.1. NCBI lineage: Eukaryota > Metazoa > Arthropoda > Insecta > Lepidoptera > Noctuidae > Polymixis > Polymixis lichenea. The sequence goes on from OX420944.1 coordinate 1,000,856, forward strand.
GTTTATCATACCGGATGAGTATTAAATACAATTCTTTATCAAGACAGTTCGGCTGTCGGCCTGAGTTCCGCTTTCCTAAAATGTACCAATGCGAAACTCGATGAAAGCAATGAATTCACTGACTACCTAGAATGTATGACTGTTATTTTGAAAGTATTCCAGCCGGTTTCGAGTAGTCCGCATGCGATACGTGCCGTTTATGAAATTGCTTGTTCCATATAAAAATACATATTTGTTCATTGAATGCGGTCGCGCGGTTATTTCGACCCACGCCTATTTATGCAATGTACCTACTACACAGACATGTCTAAAATTATTATTCTCTCAATGGCTCACTGTAGTAGCCTATGATGTCGTTGGTGCCTTTAATTACTAGTTTACCACTAGGTATGAGTAATTTAATAGTGCTATCCTGTATAGGTAATATCCTGTACCTAATGACCAGGATGACAAATATTATTTTAAAACATGACTTTATTTTCATATTTGTTAGTGATCAGTAACTCTAACCAAACAAAACTGTACCATTCAAAAAGTTAAGTGAATAGTGTCAAGACAGTAAATAATCAGTTACATCAACAAGAAGTAATCCTATAAACTGACTTTAGGAAAACAAGTAGGAATAGGTACACTAACTTATTACCTGATGTTGCCCATTATTTTGTGTCACATATTATGTCTGTCATCTTCTGTTAGAAATCATAAATAAAGAAATCATCTATCGTCAAAGCTAGCATGATTGAAAAGCTTTTTTCATCCAATGCAATGCAAGCAAGTGAGAACAAGGAAACATTCAACCGAAATACCAAAAACTAGTTCCAGTTATTAGAAAAAAATGGCTTATTCCACAAATCCCCCCTTGGAAATCTCCCTTAGGGAGAAAAGTAGAATCTATAAAGAAAAAGTGTGGAATTCCCCCCTGATAATTCTTCCCAGGGGGAAAACTGGAATCTGAAAACACCAACGTCCAGAAAGCTCCAATGAGGTCCTTAAAATTTAAGGAGTGCATCAGCTACCAGTGCTGGGCACCAATTTGTTCACTGGTGCTGGTTGCTAAAATATTTACCACGGGTGCCAGCAGATATTTATTTATTAGATAACCTAGAATGGAGGAGCAAGCAAAGCGAGCTTGGGAATAATTTTTAACCATTCAAGCACTAATAGGAGCACCGCCAAGCGGGCCTTCGTCGACATAGACAATGAAGCTAATTCAAAAAATAAATATTGAATTATTTCATATTATTTGAGTTTAAATACTTTAAATAGGCAGTCATGTTGTTGTTCTTTATTTATTAATAACTAGTTGCGCCTCGCGGTTCACCCGCAGCCTCGCCCGATCCCATAGGAATATCGTGAAAACTAATCCTATGTCCTAATCCAGGTCATGGTATACCCATGTGCCAAATTTCATCCAAGTCCGTTCAACCGATTTAGAGTGAAAGCGTAACAAAAAAAAACTCACTTTCGTATTTAGGTATAATATCAGCATAAATTCTAACTATAATATTATAAAGGCGAAAGTGCGTTTGTTTATTGATATCTCTCCATGCTGTCGCAACAATGGCTCAATAGATTGTTATGAAACTTGGTTTGGAGATTGAAAAAATCGCTTAGGCTACTTTTTGTTTCAAAATTTCAAAGTACGGTCAACTGTAGCATCTTTACTTTCCATGAGTAACTTTACCAATGGTAACTGTACTTAAATTTCTCTCGATAACTAAAAATCTGTTGCCGCTATTTAATATCGAAGCATTACAGAACTAGAAAAATTGCAGAAGGGAATTTCTGGATTTTTTTTAATATTAGGGTTCAGTTTTCCCTCTTGACGGAGATTCTCTCAGGGGGAAATAGTGGCGTAACATAAAATGAAAAGGGGACTTTCTGGAATTTTTATATTAGAGTCCTAGTAGGGACTCTGGTCCCCTCTCAGGGGGAATAGTGGAGTAAGCCAAAAAAACCTTCACAAATTTTTGGAAAATAGTTTTTTGTATGGATACTCCATTACAGCACAAAAAGTTGCTTTTCAGACTAGTTTACTGAATTGGTTTCTCGAAATATTATTTTTATTTAAAAAGAAACCTAGAAATATACCACAAGATACCTGTGTGTATAAAATATCTGGAGGAATATGTATTATTACGCCATAATCATGTACAAGCATTTCTATGAGAGGGTTTGTCGCTCTTAAATCTAATAAGAAGCTCTGGTTTCAGGAGTGCACTTGACTGAAGTACGTCCGGGACGGCCATCAGGTGAATGTTTTGTGGAAGTGGAAAGCCAGCAAGATGTGGAAGACGCTCTCAAGAGAGACAAGGACAACATGGGGAAGAGGTACATTGAAAGTAAGTTTTCAATTTAATTTAATTTTTCCAGTTAACTAGATATTTTTACAGCCCCAATACATGAGTCATATCTCACTTATTTAATTTACAGTAAGAACAAGCCCTTTTCAAAACTCAAATAGGTACTAAAAGACTCTAAAATGCGTATCAAAATAATTTATTTTTGCTACACTCATTTAATGATCGTTCTCTTCCCTGTTTCTTTTGTACACATATTGTATACCATAGATGGAAAAGAATACTATTGCAACCTTTGCGGACGACACTGCCATTATGGCTATAGGGTCATGCCATCGAAAAGGTACAAATTGTATTCAATGAAGTTCATGATTGGGCATAAATGGCCAACAGGTGCCATACGCAAATACAGCCAAATACCTTGGAATTACGCTTGACCCGAAAATACGCTCGAAAGCGTACGTCAAAAAGAAACGACAGGAACTAGACATGCGATTTAAAAATATGTATTGGTTTATACGACGGGGTTCCCGTGTATTCGATACATGACAATGTTTTTATTATACACTAGCTTTTGCCAACGGCTTCGCCCTCGTGGAGTTCGAAAATTATCCCACGGGAACGGTATTACCGGGATAAAACTATCCTATGTGTTAATCCAGATTATGCTGAAGTCCATGAACAACGGTTCCATCAACATGTGAACATCAAAGCAATTCAGCTGTTAGACCTAACAAATATAGTGCGATGATTAAAATGAACAAACCTTTTAAGTTAGTGTAGTAAAAAGTGTGGAAGTAATAGTGACAATGACACGCATAATAAATAACACATGAACAAAGTGTTTATAATATCAGTATATCAGACTAAGAAAATACAATCATCACTGTTCTACATTTTCAAGTAGGTAATTATCAGGTAAAAAATTAAGATAGCTTCTAACCTTTATGACGTACGAGGGTCATTCAATAAATACTTAGCCTACAAAAAGTAAACGAAAATTTTGGAAAAGTGGGAATTTATTTTTCAACATAGTCTCCTTTTAGTTCGATACACTTAGCCCAGCGATGCTCCAACTTTTTTAATCCGTCCGAAAAACAGTTTTTGTCAAACTCTGCAAAATAGGCCTCCGTGGCGGCGATGACCTCCTCATTCGATCCATATCTATTCCCGGCGAGTGATTTTTTCAGATTAGGAAACAGAAAGAAGTCACAAGGGGCCAAATCTGGAGAATACGGTGGATGGGGCAGCAATTCGTAGCGTAATTCGACCAATTTGGCCATGGCAACGGCAGACGTGTGAACCGGTGCGTTGTCGTGGTGAAACAGCACTTTTTTCTTCGCCAGATGGGGTCGTTTTTTCTTTAATTCGGCGTCGAATCGGCCCAATAAATCGGCATAGTAAAGCCCTGTAATTGTTTTACCCTTCTCGAGGTAATCGATGTAGATCACACCTTGTGAATCCCAGAAAACGGTGGCCATAACTTTTCCGGCCGATTTTACAGTTTTCGCCTTCTTTGGAGCACGTTCCCCGGTCTGGATCCATTGTTTTGATTGCTCCTTGGTCTCTGGTGTGTACCAGTGGATCCAGGTTTCATCGACGGTCACAAAACGACGCAAAAACTCCGCTGGATTCCGCTTAAACAGCGCCAAACACGTCTCCGATGTGGTCTCACGGTTGCGCTTGTTTTCTGGTGTGAGTAAACGCGGCACCCATCGCGCCGACAGCTTTCTCATGCCGAGTTCCTCGTGAAGAATATGATGCACTGTTCCTTCTGAAATGCCTACAGTCTCAGCTAGCTCCCGAACCTTCAATCGGCGATCTGCCAATACGAGGTCATGGATTTTTTTAATGTTTTCCTCCGTAGCAGCTGTTTTCGGTGCACCTGGACGTGGTTCATCAAAAACCGACGTACGGCCACGTGCAAACTCGTTGAACCAATTCTTGACGGTGGCCATCGATGGAGAAGAGTCACCGTACACAGCATCCAAGCGCTCTTTGATTTCGATGCGCGTTTTCCCTTCCAAAAATAGGAATCGAATCACCGAACGATATTGCTCTTTTTCCATTTTTGTAAAACCGATCGACACGTTCGCTTCCATAAGTTGTCAAATTAAAACAAATGAAGGGATTGGAATGAAAATTTGAAAAAAGAATTAAAAAAGAATGTGCTACACTGTGGTAAAACTCTTTTGAAACTACAGTGCCCTCTGGCGATGAGGCTAGGTACTTATTGAATGCACCTCGTAGGTTAGAAGCTAGATTGCCGTACGCAAAATATGCGCTTTAACGTGGATTTGCGGACACCAGCTCGTATTACCTATTACCTAGGCTAGATTGTAATCAATTATTAAGAACTGTGTGGTTTTTAATAAAGGATAAAAAATGACAGTTAAATATATTTATTCTCTTAGAAGAAATATAAGGCAAATACAAAACATTAATAGATTTAAACAATATGATGTGCTTTAAGCATAATGTAAAATAAATTCTTGCTTCCCATACAGTTACTACTACTACAGTACTTACTATAATATATTAATGAACACTTAACTCAGATTGCCAATAAATTCAAACAAACAATCAGATTCTAAAAGTTAGCAGTCCATTACCAAAATTGTATCGAGAAAAAAATTTAAACTTTAATTATAAGCACTGGTTTCATTATTATTTTTCCTTGTTTCAATATATCTAATGATTAACTGCGTGAGTACTGCTTTCATGGATTTTTGGCTATAGCTCTTTGTTAGGTAGTATTTTAATTACATAAATAGAAGTTTGAAATATTCAAAGTCCACTCTAACAAAAATAACCATCTTTGTTACAGTCTTCTCCACTGACCGAACGGATATGGAGTGGGCCATGAGTGCAATGCGTCAATCCGAGAATGGTGGTGGTTTTGATAGCCCAATACCCAATGTATCTGATGACATGGGTATTGTCAAGCTACGTGGCCTTCCATTTGGCTGCAACAAGGAAGAAGTCGTCCAATTCTTTGACGGTAAGAATGTTGGAAATAAGTTATTTTTATGAGAAGTAATCTTTATGGGGTCGTTAGGCATTTTTGGTAGCTGTGCTGTGGGTAAAGTTAGTATTTGACAAAGAAAAAAAAACAATAACGTATGAAGGAATGCTTTAAATTTGCCTTTAATTTGAAAACAATATTGATGCAACAGTAACAAACTCAAGTAAAATAGGCATGCAAGTTGAAAAAAGTAATAAAAAATGGCCAACTGAATATGGTAATAAACCAATATGGTAGCTCATATTATAAGAAAGTTGCACAGTATCTGACCACTTTTACCCTTGATGTCAGCAATTACCCGCAGCTGGCTACCATTACCCCAAGGCATATAACCTGATCTTTATTTGCACGTCGGGTGGGGCAGGGCTGACGATCGCCACGGATGGGGTCCACTTGCTCTCCGACGTCACGGGGCGGGCTTCGGGCGAGGCGTTCGTACACTTCGTAGACAAGGAGAGTGCACAAGAGGCTCTCAACAGGGACAGGGAGAAAATAGGACACAGGTGGGGGGCAAAGTTATTTACAATGTGCCCGCGGTTTGAGATGGTGCTGTGGTGGGAATCTAAGGTTAAATAAGGTGTTGTGTGAATACTGCATTGTCAGTTACGCATGGCTTCGTACCTTTGATATATATTTATAAACTTTTTTCAGTACTTATTCCAAAATTTTGCTTTGGTGGGATTGCATTAGTAGTACAACTTTATATTTATGATGACTTGAATGAGATTTCACTGGTGGATTTCAATTGTTGAAAACAAATAAATATATAATTGGTTGCATAGTATAGATTTATATCACTTTTTTGAATAGTTAATTTTTTACCATTACTGAGGATATGGGTAAACTCAAGGGTAAAAATTGACAGTAAGGTATTATAATCAAGAGCCCTATTTGCCCACCACAGCAAAACAAACCATTAAGGCAATATTATATTTGGTGTAGTGGGTTAAGTTTGGGACCTCCTATGTTATTGGTCTACTTCTATGGTTTTATTTTTTATTTATGGTCAAAAAACAAAATAGAATTTGCTGACATTTTAATGAAATATGAACATGGTAAAAATCATAATGGCCAGTAACAGAATGGTGGGTGTAATAGTTTAATTTTTGGGATATTTGTATAATGAAGAAAATGTACAAAAATAAACAACGATTTTTAATTTTCACACTTTCTTAATGTTACCTTTGTGCCGCACTTTTATGTTTAAGTTACATCATAGCAGAGAACGTCATAAAAAATAACTGACGAATAACTGCTCTTCATATAGGTTTGAACAGTTTTTGTTTTATTTTAATTTTATTATTTTATTTCTACCGCAATGGCTTAAACATAAAACTGTTTTACCGGGTTAGTTTGACGTTAGATACGGCATTGAATATAATTCCGTATCTTCACGACTAATCCTCAAAAGGTTGCATTCAGGAGTGATACTAGTGATTGGTTGTTGAGTTGTCAAAGGTTGGGAGAGCGCGGGGCGGGAAGCGGGGTGCGGGGAGAAGAGACGAAGCGGGCAAGATGGACAGCGGGATCGACATAATAATATTCTTACGTATAAACGTGGTATTTGTTAGTATAAGGGTTTTCAGGTTATATGGAAATAGTATCAAAAATACCTATGCACATTATACTTACTTTTCAGCAGTTAAATTTTCAAGAAAGGTGTAAATATTTAAGTGAAATTTGGTAATGCTAGTACTTTTAGAAATTAGTAGATGATAATACTTAATAATTCAAACAAAAATGTAGACTTTTCTTATATGTTGCAAGTAATGATAAACAAAAACGAAAAAAGAAAGTAAAAGCAACAAATTATGAAAAACTTTGGCCATGGTCTGGAACAAATCTTCACTTCAGAAAAAAAATACATCTCAATAGTTAATGAGATCCCCATTGTAAATGATTATGTAATTAAACAACATACAGATTTTAAAAAATAGCCCATTAGCAAATATTCTATAGGCAGCTTTTACCTATACATTCGCAATTTGTCCAACTTTGATAAGATTCAATATCGCTTATTTAGTTCCCTAAATAGCTTTTCCTAATATAAATTTAATATGGATTGATGGAATGGATTCCTGATAAAATAAATCAACTTTGTTGTTCACCAACTAAAAATAAATTAATTTGTTTGAAAAAGTTGAATAAAAAACACGACATTTTGTCGTGTTTGTATGTAAAGGTAAGAAATAGAAATGGAAGATAAAGAAACAACAATTTGTAAACAGTGCAACACTGCATTTTACTTTGCATTAGAACCTACATAAAACAAACGTAAAAATTGTATTTACAGAGCAAAAACTCGTTAAGAACAGACTAGCGCACAGTGGAACGAATGTATGGGAGCGGTTGGACGTAGACATGTCCGAAAAATAAGAGTAAAATTATGACAAACTAATGATGCCATCTTATTCGATTACTTAATGCCTTCATAAATTGTGGTGATGAATTTCTTCATAACTCCCATATTTCGGGAGTAATTTGAGAAAATGTGAAATTTTACTATGAAAATGAGTGTATCGAGCTCTCTCCCTCCTGATTCCGGGCTTGTTTCAAGTAGCGGTCTCTAATATCGTAATGCTATTACTAAGAGCTATATTTAATACTAAGACACATAGTGCGCCAAATGTGCACTTTCTGGGATAAAAGGAAATGAAAATTTAAAAAAAAAAACGTTTTTTCCCCATTTGTATTTACTTTAAACCGCAGACAGACTTATTAAGAGGTCTATAAATATATTATATATATATACAGAAATATATATTAACAAAAATATTCACAAGAACTGATGAGAGTATGACTTTTAAGTAAGTTGATAATAAATTACCTAGTTTCATTAAAAGTACAATAAATAATTAAGATGTAAGCTCTAATTTACTAAGTTACACATTTTAAAACAATAACATCATTTAATTATCTTCGTCATCATCATCATCATCAATTAATTCAAATTCAGAATCGATGTCCGCTAAATCATTTATGTTAACAAATTCGATATCACTTTTCTCAGAATCCGTAAGCTCATAAAATTCCTTAAAAGAAGATTTTTTTACAAACTTATTTCCTTTTGGACGGATACTTGTAACAAGTGGATCAGAAGACAGTAAAAGATTGTGCATAATATCTTCATTGCATGAGATACTGCTATGCTTTCGAGAATGCCCCTCTCTATATTTTCTAAAATCTTTATTTCTAGCCTCAGATGCCTCTTCGGATAGAAAACCAATGGGCACAATTGACATGTTCTGAACTATGTCTGGCCCATGCATTAAAATTTTATGAAGTGAAGAAGGCATATAATACCATGGGTATAACTCCACGTAAAGCTTAGCAGTATCAAAGCAGAACTCTCGGAATTTAGTTACGTTGATCTTCTCTCCTGATGAAATACACTGCAAGATCACACAGATTTTTCTTAAAAGCATAGCATCTATTCCGGTCAGTTCAGCAGATTTAGTGTAGTTTTCAAAAAATCTCCTTGCCGAGTTGCCATTGTTGGTGGATCCACTGCCTTGTTTCACAACATCGAGAAGTAAGCCCGTTTCTCTTCTTACAGCCTCTTGAACTCTTTTCTTCCTGTCATCAACTTGCCTTTTTGCTATATCACCCCTTACTTGCCATGATTTTATGTCTAATTTGTAGGAAATGTGTAATAAGCATTCCATTGAGCGAATCCAAGCGTGAAGGGTGCTTAAGCTATATTTATACATGTCCTCGTTTGCGTGTTTATCTTTGATTAACTCTAAATTATTCATTTCTTTAGGACAAGCCTTGCATATGTCACACACTGAAGCTGCTGTATTGGATATAATGGAATGAATTTTACCATCAATCATTGTCAACAGCAGTTGGTGTTTGACACTAATTCCATCAGTGATGGTGGATGGAGTTAAGGCTTCAATCTCTGCTTCGATTTCAGCCATCTCTCTCTGCACATTTTCTTTGGTTTCCTTTATAAACTTAAACAATATTGGCCGGCAAAATGAAGTGGAAGATGGTCGCTCGTTTTCCCAAATTGTTACACCTTTTGAGACGAGCCGCAGTGGTACAAGACTAATCATAAAATTACTAGCAAGATCGATTTGCTCATCTTCACTCGTCCTTTGATGATAAATGCTTTGGCTAGATGATCCGTCAAAACCCCATTTGCTGGTCAATACGAGCTGTTGATTGGGATCAACAGGGGTTTCTAACGACCTAATAAGTCTTCTTGAGGTTAAATCCATCAAGGCTTGTAATTTGATTTTTGCAGAGCTCTCTGTAACTGTGAGATCTTCTTTGGCCGGATAGCACTTAATTTTTTCTTTAACCAACATGTAGTAACTCGGGTATTGAAGAGCTCCTTCTTGAGTGTTGAAATCCCGAAGAGTGTTATAGCGCCATTTCGATAAGTTCATCGATACATAAAGAGCCAATGCCTTCAAAGGGGATATTTCCCGTACCTGAATTGATTTACCTTCAATGAAGGCTTTGATTTTTGAGGCCTCTTCTGGATTCTCCGTCAAGTATTTCATAACATAAGCTGTATCGCTTTGTCCTGCCTTTTGAAGCGCCCTTTCGGCCGAAAACATAATTTCAGCGCTGCTACTGCTGCATGAAAGACTATCTTCAGTGCGTCTTCTTTTTTGCCGGTTACTAAGGTCCTCAAAAGATTTACGAGGACTAGGATGTGTACAAGTTGAAGCATCAGATTTAGCAGGAGAAATTATGGGCTCGATGACGTCACTTATATTTTCTGTAGAAGGTTCCATATTTTCATTCTGTAATTCCGGCCATTGAATTGCAGCCTGTAGCCAAATCTCATGTTTCTTCCGAAACTTATCTGTGCTTCTTCCAGACTGTGTCCATTTTGCATAAATGCGGTAGCAAAATCGACGACACCAGTCTTTTAAACTTGTTTCAGCACTTTCACATAACTGAACACAACTGTTATCTTTTAAAACACTGAACAAATAGTTAAAGTCGCGTAAATCTTTATGTGCGCGTGCGCATAAAGCAACGTGAATATCAAGATTTGTATTAAAATTTGGAAAATACATTGCGAGATTAGCTTGGATACAACGAGGTGTAAATCAACACTGATTTTAAAGTTACTAATAGTGACCTATTTATATAAAATCCAGGTATCCCAGGTATCCTTTGTTAAATATTGCAAGGTAATTAGTTATTGTGATAATTAGTAAATGATGCATGCTAAATTAGTGTATTAAGAGCCATTTAGTAATTAAATAATAGCAATGTTCTTATCAGTAATCATTAGTGCATCAGTTTTATATGTAAACCTTAAGTCCCTAATTATATATCCTAATTAGCTTATATCTTCTCTAATTGGCTGCTCAGAAATGTTATTGTAATAAGGTAAACCTTTAGAAAAACGGTTTTAATCAACAAAATAAACAAAAAATAAAAAAATTGTGTTATAAAATAAACATCACTCTTTATCCCAGAAAGTGCACATTTGGCGCACTATGTGTCTTAGTATTAAATATAGCTCTTAGTATTAGCATTATGATATTAGAGACCGCTACTTGAAACAAGCCCGGAATCAGGAGGGAGAGAGCTCGATACACTCATTTTCATAGTAAAATTTCACATTTTCTCAAATTACTCCCGAAATATGGGAGTTATGAAGAAATTCATCACCACAAGTTATGAAGGCATTAAGTAATCGAATAAGATGGCATCATTAGTTTGGCATAATTTTACTCTTTTTTTTCGGACATGTCTACGTCCAACCGCTCCCATACATTCGTTCCACTGTGTAGCGTGTAAAAATATTTTTATCCTTATAGTTTTATAACTCCCAAACTCCTAACTGACCAACATGACATAAAGTAAAGGCGTTAAATTGGCACTGGCACATTGAGTTTTAAAAAGGGAACGGCATGCGTAAGAGATGTCACTCTGCAAAGCTTGACTTTTCCGTAAGGTTGGTATGACTGCGATCGATTGCCTCTAAATATACTCAAGGGCCTCCATTTCATAACGTATCTAAATGATGTCAATGGACCACGGTCTGATTGCAACTAGTGTCCGACCGCAAGTGGATTTTCAGCCGAAAAGGAAAATGATTTAGACATTCAAAAATATTAATATTTCCACTGTACACCGAAATCTTGTTTTTTTTTTTTACACCTAGGGCGAAATAGAAGAAATACAGAATACGTTTTTATCCAGTGCGCAAACTGTAACCATGAATTCAGCATATCATTCTAGACCCCCCTAGTGCAGAAATTTTTCGTTGGTAATACAAAAAAAAAAGTGTTTCATAGAAAAGTGCAATACCTATGTGGTCTAAATGTATGGAACAGGTGATTTTTTTTTGTATTACAGACGAAAAATTTTTGCGTTGGGGGGTCTAGAATGATATGCTGAATTCATGGTTACAGTTTGCGCACTGGATAAAAACGTATTCTGTATAGCATTTTTATATTTCTGAACGGGTCTACTCTTGGCCTCTGGTCTTTTAAAGGAAATAAAACACGATAATTCCGTTAGAGGATACAAAAATTAGTGTATTTCTTGTTATATATTGATTGCTGATTATAAAAAAAAAAATTTTTTGCTTCGCTTCAGCTGGTTTATGTCGGAAAACGAAAAATTGGGGGATCATGATTTTTTGCCAGAAAACGAAGCTTCGGTCGGCCACTAGTTGCAACCTAACACGATGTACCATATTAACGTCCGCTTACTGTACAGTGTACACAACAATGCTCAAGACCTCCAAATACCCTATCCCTTCATAGCCCCGTTATAACGCCTCTTCTCCCCCCACAGGTACATAGAAGTGTTCCTGAGCTCAGCTGACGAGGTGCGAGCATACACCGCTCGCATCGAGAGCGGGTTCCGATCCTCACGGGGGTACAGACCGACTCCCTATGACAGGAACGATCGCTTCTCCGGCAGATTCGGCGGACGAGGTCGGGGTTCTTTTGGTAGGGGTGAGTTCGCTGGCTGTGGGGTGGCTTCAAATTGCTGGGTTTGTGAAGAATGGAGGGCTTAAAGGGGGTGCGGTATGGTAATCTGCGAAATTCAAATTTTGTTACGCTTTTTTGTAATTTGCAGAGCAGTACTTATCAGGTTGAATATCGAAGAAAATGTGATACGGGACTAAAACAAATGTGTATTTACAGAATTACAATCATTAATACAATTCCCTAAATTAGAATTGGCGTCAAATGTCTTGATTTTTCGAAATTGAACTTAGAGGAGTTGTATTGACGATGTTAATTAGGTATTACAATTCTGAGATTCTGATGTTGATCAACATACAACATGATACTGAACTACAAATTGCAAAACAGGTAGGTAAGAAAATTTGATTTTCACGGGTTACCTGACCCTGCCTTCAGCTTACTGCTGCTTTGGACTTGGTGCTAAGGGTAAAGTTGACTCGATCTACTATTTCCATGCTTTGTGAAAACCATATCATTGCAATCGTATTACCCAGTAACTGGGTTGTGGAGGTCAGACAGGCAGTCGCTCCATGTAAAATACTGATATTCAGCTGCATCCGGTGCAACGGTTTTGTGGGGCATAGTTCTTATGATTTTTTTTTATAAACTTGTTTTGATAAATAAATAAATAATTTAAAAAAACCAGTCTGACTGGAAGCTGATCCCAACATAGTTGGGAAAAGCATGGACAGATGATGATTATATCATTGCTTTTTGAAGTTACTGAAGGAATGTCCGTGCATGGATATTAACTATGCATTCAAAAATCAAGTCATGCATGTATAACTCAGTTTGGAATATGGTACTTATAGTATTGCTTTTAACTATTTTGTTATTTAATGGTGACCAAGATACAGGCTGTGTCTTGTTTGGGATAAACGCCATCTCCAATTATTGTAATTTTTATATTGAAAAATCAATGTTTTGCTTTTTAAACTAGAGAGGATTTCTGAAGATATGGTAAATCATAGAATTTGTTTAGGTGGTGGTGGCGGGTACGGCGGCGGCGGCCGCGGCGGGTTCCGTCGCGGCAGCGGGCTGCACTGCGTGCACATGCGCGGCCTGCCCTTCAAGGCTTCGCCGCAGGACATCGCATACGTAAGTATCTTATGAAACTAAGCTTTTACCAGAGGGGCCGCCCGCGTGGAGGTCGGAAACTATACCACGGGAACGTACTACCAGGATGAAAAGTATCCTATATGTTAATCCAGGTTTGCTTTACTCGTTTGCTTTACCAGGTTTGCTGCAGCTTTACCTCGTGTACGGGCAGTTTGCCGTACACTGAGATGTAGTATGTAGATTGTTGATGGGTACAAATCACACGGGATGTTTACAGGAAATAAAATCACTGTTTTGTGTACTTATAGATTGACTGATTTATTAGGAAAAACATTAAAATAAGTAGGTGGTTTGTGGTGGGCGCGATTAGCTTACTCAGCGAATATAAACAAGTACTCGGTGAATAATCAAATGCTTGTTATGGTAAAAATTTAAACAAAACATTTCATGTGGCGATGCTTCGTACTCCTCGTTTATATTGATGTTTATGATGATGATTGATCGAATTTTCCCTAGATGTCTAAAAAAGTCATTTGTAATACCAGTATTTAAATCTGGAAGTAAAGACCTAGTTAGTAATTATAGGCCAATATCGTTACTCCCCTCAATATCAAAAATATTAGAGAGAATTATAAACAGTAGGCTAGTTAACTATCTGGAAAACAATAACTTCTTATCCCCTGCGCAGTTTGGTTTTAGAGCCAAATTATCCACAGCCAATGCGGTACATAACCTGACCAACTACATCTCAGAAGAACTCGGCAAAGGGAGTCAGACCCTGGGAGTCTTCCTTGATTTAGCCAAGGCCTTCGACACGGTGTCCGTTTCTGCCCTTCTGGATAAATTAGAGACTATTGGAATAAGGGGAACGCCGCTGAAACTATTTGCTGACTACTTACATGACCGATACCAATGCGTTAGAATTGATAAAACCACCAGTGATGAGCAGAAATCTACGGGTTTTGGTGTTCCTCAGGGAAGTATTCTGGGCCCTACGCTATTCCTGATTTATATTAGCGACATGTGCAACCTTAATATTAAAGACGGGAAAATTATATCATATGCCGACGACTCGGCGCTAATTTTTACCGCTAAAACCAGTACTGTGACTAATTGGCTTTAAACAAATTTACTAACATTAAATGCTGACAAGACAAAATACATTTGCTTCTCCATGCGCAAGCCTCAAGTTAACGTTACTAACCCTCAACTATATGCCCATCAATGTGGAAACCGTTCAGTCATCATGTCTAATTGTCCTTTTATCCTCAAAACGAGCAACATAAAATACCTCGGTGTAATAATGGACGACACTCTGTCTTTCAGAAATCACATTGAAAGTCTCGTTAAAAGAGTGCGCAAATTAATATTTGTTTTTAAAAAATTGCGATCATTTGCAGACTCAAAATTAATCAAACAAGTTTATTTAGCCCTACGTCAATCAATAATTCAATACTGCATCACATCATGGGGTGGCGCACCAAAAACTAATCTGCTTCCTCTTGAAAGAGCTCAGAGAGCAATTTTAAAGGTAGCAAACTTCCATCCCTTTTTCTTTCCCACACAGATCTGCTATATAAATCCTGCAACGTGATGATTGTTCGCCAAATTTTCATTTTGCACTTAGTATTAAAACAGCACACCGTGCTTACCTACACTGCTGACAATACTAACAAAAGACGGAATGATATAGTATGCACATCTAATGCAACCTCGAAACATGTCTTTGTAGAAAGGTTTTTTACATTCTTAGGCCCATTTCTGTACAATAGGCTAAATAGAAAACTAAGTATCTATAAATTGAATTACTTCAGTTGTAAGAAAATTATTATTACATATTTACTAACCATCGCTTATGCACAGACAGAAGATCTAGTTGTTGTCTGCAAATAGAACGACTAACATGCTATTTTTATTTTACTTTTTTTTTCCTAATTTTAATTTAGTTATTACATTATACACACTGTTAATTTATTACATTAAGTATTTAAGCACTTCCTAGCCTGAAGCACAGGTTCAACCTAGTTCAGGCAATAAGCATCTGTGCCCTATTTTAAATTGTTAAGATACTCTGTAAATGTGTCCTTTTATAAATAAACGATTATTATTATTACATATTTATTTATTCATTTTTCCGTACATATTAAGTATATTTTTAAATATTTTTACAAAAATCATACAAAAACATTTAAAAATATAAAAAATAGTGGCCCATCGACATCAGGAGCAGGATCCAAGATGTCGGTGGTCAGGGCTCTAGAGAAAGGAACCTCCTGACTATGCGTGCCGTGTCTAGGAGTACTGCTTTCTGAATCAAGCCCTTGATCCAGCCGCGCAATGAGAGCCTCCTGAGGTGTTGGTCAAGGCTCTTCGCTATTAGGCCATTTACTGTAACGATTATCGGTACAATGATTGCTGAGTCTACGTCCCACATGTCGACAACCTCGCGAGCTAAGTCAAGATACTTGATTTTCTTATCTTGCTCAGCTTTCACGAGATTCTCGTCATGAGGGACAGCGATATCAACAATCATTGTACGACGGTCTCGTCGATCTATCACCACGATATCAGGCTTATTGGCTACAATAGTCCTGTCAGTGATGATAGATCGATCCCAGTACAATGTGGCGTGACCATTCTCGAGAACTGGGTCGGGCACATACTTGTAGTATGGTACTTCAGACTCCACAAGGTTGTACTGCAAGGCAAGTTGCTGGTGGATAATCCTAGCTACTAGATTGTGTCTAGATTATATATTATTATTGATACATCTGGTTATACGTGCACACCGGAACGCATATTTCAACTAATAAGTAACAAGCATAGTAATTATAATGTTGTAAATAAAATAACTAGTTGATAATATAATTCATTCGTTGCATTGCAGTTCTTCAAGCCGATCCGTCCCATGAACATCAACATCTTGTACGATAACAGTGGCAGGCCGTCGGGTGAAGCTGACGTCGAGTTTGAATGCCACGAAGACGCCATGAGGGTGAGTTTACATCCATATATGTAGACTAACTATCTTATAGATGTACTAAAGGATAAAGAAAAAAACGTATGGAAATTATTTATATTCAAAAAGGTGAAAGAAAACATCGTGACGAAATCAGCATGTTCTAGAACCAAAAATTGAAAGGCATGTGACATCTGCCACCCCTCACTTGCGCTGCGTGGTAGATGAAGGCCCACTCCCTTTCACCGAGAGGAGGCCTGTGTCCCAGCAGCGGCAACATTATAGGATCATTGTGCGCACAAAATCAGGGAAATAAAAGCCACATTTGTGCAAGTCGTACACTACTAGCTACGGGACGCGGGGCAGCCGTATGCCCCGCGTGGGAACGCACTCTTATTGAATTAACACGTGGCGCGGCGCTCAGCACTGGCGCCGACATCTATAACTAGAAATATAACGTTACATAGCATGCGCTCTGACTTAGACTCTATGACTGTGACATAAATAACGCACAGACAAAGTAC
The DNA here is from genome assembly GCA_949091785.1 of Polymixis lichenea. Taxonomy (NCBI): domain Eukaryota; kingdom Metazoa; phylum Arthropoda; class Insecta; order Lepidoptera; family Noctuidae; genus Polymixis; species Polymixis lichenea. The sequence continues at coordinate 1,017,679 of OX420944.1, forward strand.
GTAATAAGTAACGTTTATAAATCTGTGCTCGAATTTTTTCCCATGTGATATCAGGTCATCTGGAGGTCCACCTATTCTGTTCATTCATTATATTGCTTTTCCGCCTTAGGCAATGAGACGAGACAAGAACAACATGGACCACCGCTACATCGAGCTGTTCCTCAACTCCTCGCCCGCAGGTGCTGGTAGCGGCGGCGGTGGTGGTGGTGGTGGTGGTGGCTTCAAACCCAACCGGAGCTTCAGGAATAGTTACTGAACTCACTCTAATATGGTAGGACGGTAGCTGGCGAATTGCTGATACTAGTGAAATAGCTAGTCAACCACTCCTGACAAAATAAAAGAAGTAATGTGTAAATTGCCCAGAAATACGCGTCCAATAAAAACTACTTTTTTAAAGTGGTTTAGAAATGGTCTTTGTCATTCAAATACCAGATTTAAAAAATGAATTAGTGCCAAAATAACTTACCATTCTATACTTTAATTAAATACCACTTTTGGGCCACTACATAATTACTTACCTGAAGTTTCGAGCATGGACAGAATTTTTTTAAACTTTAAGTAAGTATTTAGTTAGGTATATTTTAATGTTTAGTTTACAGGCTATTCAACCAGAATATAAAAAGAAGCCATATATCAGCATTTTGCCAGTTACTCTCCTACCACTTTGATTTTTGATTATATCTTGAATGTCATTTCGCAAGTACATTTATTGTTAGAATAAAAACAGTATACAAACACCTGTATATTGTCCTTTTTACATTAAGGTGGCAGCTCCAGGAAAGGCCGCGAAATTCAAACTTTCTTACGAAAAAGTAATTCAATCGAATTAAATGAAGTTAGAGGGTTATATTGATGATGTCAACGATTATAATTACGTAAAGCCATTTTTGTTACAGTCGCCTTATATATATTATATAACATATAACCTTGCACTGACCTGCAAATCGCGAAAAACGTAAGAAAGTTTTAATTTCGCGGATCTTTCACCTTAATGTAAAGCTCATAGCTTATAAATGCAATTTTCGGCATGTGCCCGTGTGTATACTGGGTACAAATGTCAAAACACTAATAAATTGTTTTTTTATGGCTGATGCACATTTGGCAAATTGTATTGTAAAGGCGCACCTGGGCCGGGCGCACCGCTCTGTAATTGCTCGTACATCAATTACATACATTTTGTATGAACTCTACCCTTTTCTTGTATCGAAATGCGTTGCACTGCGGCGCAGCATGCTGTGCCTTTACCTTTAAACGTATGGCCAGACAAAGCTACCGGTAGCGCTAAAAACATAATCCTGTCTTTGTTGTCGCGCAGTCGGTTAAAAAGAGAACAAACAGAACTCCGACTGTCATCATCATGAATTAATTATCTTTATTGCTGATATATTGATAAAACTGCCCTCATATCCTTAATATTACGCTCTTCTAAATATTACCTATTATTTTAAAACATTACGTACTAAGAAGCGTTTTATTAAAGAGTTGGACTATTCATGTTTTTTTTTGCGTATATTACTCATTTCATATATTACGCTCGTCACAATTTTATTACATTACCATGTTTGAGATATTTACTTAATTTTTCGACAAAAATACTTTACGCCATATTGGTGACGATTATTACAAAAGACAACTGAATAAATGTCGCTTTTTTCAGAAGGAATATTAGTAGTTAGTTTGCAAATGTTTCTTTTGTGAGTTTTTCCTACAAACGAATAGAATTTTATCTTTCAAACATGATCCCTGCCAAATAAGGACTAAATCCTTGAATACCGTCTAACTAACTCATTTCTGCAATAAGTAACTGTATTATTTTGTACTTAATTTAAATATATTTTCTTATTCAAAATATAGCATCTACAACGAAATTTATAACTTGGGAGAAACTCACAGAAGACTTAAAAATTAAGGCTGAGAGTAGATTGACGATTAATCGGTTCACTTATATTAGAGGATCTCGAGATGAAAACTACTTGCAATAACTTTTACCGAATAATCGTCTTATGCTTTGTTGCCTTAAAACAACATCTATGTACTGAGTACCTAAAAACCAGCAAGAAACTGCAATGTAGAAAGCACAATGCAAGAAAACGTATTTCATTAGGATTTAGTAATTGCATAGTACATAGATGTTGTATTTACATTATAATTAAATTATAAATAGTTAACTTTAAAACCTTTATATAAATGTGCGTTGGAGTGAATTGGGTCCAAAGTTATTTTTGTACCATTTAAATGTTTTAGTTTTGTCTGTAAATCTTTTACCTATACGAAAATGCTTTATTATTTTCCCGCACAAATGTTAGAGACAATTATTGGCACTGCGGCAATAATTTTTAAAGTTACAAGTACATAATGTTCGGTAGATAACGTACTAGGGCTCCAGGCAGGCGCGACATTATTCTGGTAGAACAAATTCTACGAATAAAAAAAAAGATGTTAAACTAGTGTCGCGTCGCACCTGTTTGCGGGAATCTTTAGACAGATGCACCTAAGTCGCGTTAAAGTATTTTTTTAAGGATAATACTTGCAATTATGACGTTTAAAGAAGTCGTCAAATACGTTATCTGCCTGACAATACTCCCTTTATTCATAAACGTTGCTTAAAATTAAGTAATGATTACCGACTATTTAACCATACATTTTTGACGTTTAAGCGTTTTTTAAATTCAAGCAACGTTTATGAATAAAACCGAATGTTATTAAACGTTAAAAAAAAGAAAATGGTTGTTATAGCATTCTGTATTAAACGTGTCAAAGCAATACATAAGTAGTTTATTGAAATATGTATTTATTATTACATAGATCTGAATATTCAAAATTAAGTGCAATGTTTTTAATTAAAGTCTGGGGTACACTTGCGCTTAATTTTGTGCTCGTGCGCAGACAGCAACAAACAAGACTACAATCTCGTTGCAATTTATTATTAAATAATAATGTGGTTTTGTCGAGGTAAGACTAATTCCCGGATTCCACCAAACCGGAGAGGAGAGGAGCTGCTTAACAGGGTGTATCCACCGAAACTGTGGAGATGTGTACTAGCTAGAGCAGAACAGATGCGCATTATCTAGAGCAGAACAGAGATGCGTAGTAGCTAGAGCAGAGCAGAGATACGCACTAGCTAGAGCAGAGCAAAGCAGAGATACGCACTAGCTAGAACAGAGATGCGTACTAGCTAGAGCCGAGCAGAGATGCGTACTAGCTAGAGCAGAGCAGAGATACGCACTAGCTAGAGCAGAGATGCGTACTAGCTAGAGCAGAGCAGAGATACGCACTAGCTAGAGCAGAGATGCGTACTAGCTAGAGCAGAGCAGAGATGCGTACTAGCTAGAGCAGAGCAGAGATACGCACTAGCTAGAGCAGAGATGCGTACTAGCTAGAGCAGAGCAGAGATGCGTACTAGCTAGAGCAGAGCAGAGATACGCACTAGCTAGAGCAGAGATGCGTACTAGCTAGAGCAGAGCAGAGATGCGTACTAGCTAGAGCAGAGCAGAGATGCGTACTAGCTAGAGCAGAGATACGCACTAGCTAGAGCAGAGATGCGTACTAGCTAGAGCAGAGCAGAGATGCGTACTAGCTAGAGCAGAGCAGAGATACGCACTAGCTAGAGCAGAGATGCGTACTAGCTAGAGCAGAGATGCTTACTAGCTAGAGCAGATATGCGTACTAGCTAGAGCAGAGTAGAGATACGTACTGGCTAGAGACATCTCTCCTCTATTCAACCGTATCCTCTGAAGCTAAGCGGATACGAGCTGTGTAAATAACGAAATCCTTTTGGTTGTTTCCAACACATCTCTCCTCTCGTCTCCGGTTTGGTGGAGTCCGGGCTTAATGCAAGTGTTGACCAGACCTATTCATCCGTCGCAGTGTCTGCATACCGAAAGGGATTTGTTTTATTTTGTGGAACAGAAAGTAAAGGAGAATGAGTTTGTTTAGTGTTATACTAGATAAGTAATTTTTACTTTTAATAAATTAAACAGATGTATTGTGTGTTTTCATTTATAATAAAGTGTCTGAACCTTATCTTGAGACGATTCATAAATCGTCTTCGTCGTTTTGAATGGGTAAAACCTCCCATAGGTTTTACACATTCAAAATCTAGCTTCCTCATTCCAATAACTATAGATTTGACGGTTTGTCTTGTATAAGCTGCCCAGTGTACAGATAGGATGGCGGGAATCGAGCTTGCGACTTCCAAACTCCGAGAGCTGTAGTCTCGACGAGTGACGTACGTTTGACGCACCCTGGGCGCCCCCTTACTAACCTTGTAATGTTGAATGGCTAATCTTTTTTCATGACATTTTCGTATAACTACAAAATACAATATACAAAGTGTAACATAATTAACGCAAGACCTCATACACACCAATTAAAGTGAGTAAAAATCATAACACAATGAGGAAAGCGTTATTTTTTTAGCTAGCTGACTTTATGCATTTGAAATCGAGTCTTATTGCCTTGAGAGAAGATTGAATTTTCTGTGGCTCAATCGGTGGAAGTTACTGAAATTGATTTAGTAAACGATTACCTAGGAACACTTACACTTTGTAAAGTGTGCGTAGTCGCAGCGGAAAAATGACAAATTTCTTCATTTCAGTTTAGCAGATATTTAGTGCATGACGTCGTGTAATTGTGTCCAACCATTTCGGAGCTATTCAACAAAAACTGTTTCCGCTGGAAAGGTACGTCACTGGTACGTCATCCTAGCGTGTACGTAGTCGCAGCGGAAGTGTTGAATTTGTTGATTTCAGTTTAGCAGATATTTAGTGTATGACGTCGTGTAATTGTGTATGGTAAATATAAATTTGTGCATCCAACCATTGGGGAGCTATGCATCAAAAACTGTTTCTGCTGGGACTACATCATCCTAGCTGCACTTTTTTTTCCTATGCACATGAAAAAAATTGCATTCAATATAGTATGTAACGAGAGGTAAATGTGTATTTTTAAATGAAATTTGTGTGTCATTAAACTGCGGAGAATCAAATTTCGGCTGCGATTTTGGCTACTTGATGCAAAATCACATAAAACAGTTTAGTGCAGAGTTGTAATTTTTTACGCACGTTGCTTTGAATTTGTGTAAAAAGTGTGTGAAAACAAAATTTGGAAAAAAAAATACCCTTCTTTGTATGTCTTCATACACGTAAAAGTAAAATAAGGTTATTAGGTCCAAGTACATAAAATAGGAAGTCTAGAGCCTAACTTACAACGTTTATTTGCATCTTTTAAGGGTCTACAATGCCTTGCCGAGTTTCATTTATGTGCTCTTTGTAATTAATGAGCAATGGCATAATTTACTACGACTGGGCCACTATATTCTATGACATCCGATTGTAGGAATTTTTAAAGGAAAAGAAAAATAAAATATATTCAAATATTTAGTGTTGCAACTATTCACATGTAAAAGTTTCAGCTCATTACACTAAATAATTAAAGAGATATAATAAAAATACCAGAACAACCATAATACATGGATAAATTGACCAAGTTTGACTGGCTACGAAAAGGCGGCCGTGCAGTTTTAAAGAGCGAACGTTTTAACAATAAAGACCTTTATTGCCTTCGACTGCATGAGATTGCTTATAGTATAGTCATATCAGTCTAATAGTCAGCCTTTTAAAACAAGTTTCTTGTTTCCATCTTTTTAAATTAAAATTCACTTTTTAGGCAGTCGGGTTTTTGATTTTGTAAATTATTTTATTATTTAACAGTTTTTAGTTAATATAATTATTTTTGACGTTAATGAGACCTATTTATGGAACCCTTTATTTTGATACCCCTCGCAATAGGTTTTGTGAGAAACATCCTTTTTGAAGACACAATAGGCGCCAAAAATCGGCCATTATATATATATTTTTTCAATTTTGATATACCCAGTCTCACTGTCTTAATTAAGACGATAGACCAAAGACCGATTCCGGAACCGAGTCGGAGTTTTCTCACGAGATCTTAACATACACATATCCAGCCCTCTGGGAATGTTCAACACCGTCTACCTAGCGGAATGTGTGGCATTATACAAGCGGCGTAAGCCACAGAAGCCAGAAGAGTCACGGACACCCACATTTGTATACTCTCCGACAGCGCTTCAGTTCTCCAATCCCTAGGGAAAAAATACATTACATCGAGTTTAACACTAGAATGTCACAATGCCTAGTGCATTGTGACATTTTAGTAACAGTTTCCAATCGCAACACTGTGACACTGCATTGGATAAAAGGACACAGTGGATCACTAGGGAACGATGCTGCTGAAGAACTGGCCAGAAGGGCATCCAGCACGTCAGTCTGTGGACCCGAGCCCATCGTCTAGGGTCCAGTCTAGGGAAACAATGCCATCTTTGAAATGAAAGAAAGAAAATACATTCATTTAGCACAGACTTTAAAGCACACAATATACATTAAACAGCAGGAGAGAGTAAAATAAAAATCAATTAAACGTGTAGGGTGAGAAGTCAGTAACTAGCATTATAGTGTGCCTCCCGGCTGCGCTAAAAATGCCCAGTTCAGCATAAATGCCAGACAACTAGTGCCTGACGCTGGTTTTCAACTAGACCTGACGTCTGCGGTGACGGATGTAAATCAGTTTTACACTAATACTGCATAATAAATTTGTGGGAAATAAAAATAAAAAAATAGTAACGAATTTGTACATAAATAGTGTTATATCGATATATGTAGTTAGTAATTTGATTTGGTACCCAGTGTAAATAGTTGTGTTAAGTATTCTTAAAGTCTCTTCTTCTTCTTTCTCCTGGGTATTATCCCAATTTATTTGGGGTCAGCCCTCCTAGTAGTTCTGCGCCACATTGTACGGTTGTGGGTTGTCTCTTCATGTCTTTTTGTATTGTTCGTAGCCAAGTTACCGTCCACGGCCTCTTTTTCCCTCTTCTATATTTAAGACTCTTTTAGTCTTATGGTAATCATCTCGCATTATCATATGGCCGAACCAGCACAGGCGGTTTTCTCTAAGTTTCTCGTGTATTTTAGCGACTTTAAAAGTACTTACCACGGATATATTCGTTTCTTATGTGATCCATTTTCGAAACTCCACCAGACCAGCGTAGCATCTCCAGCGCTGTGGGGTGAATTTTCTGTTCACCTGTCTTCCTCATCGGCCAGCACTCAGATCTATATAGCAGGGCTGGTCTTACTGCCCTTTTGTATACGTTGCCCTTGATTTTAATCGGCATAGGGGAGTCGCATAGGGTGCGAGACACCGATCTTCATTTCAGCCAGGCTGCCTGGATTCTATTGTGTATGTCTCTCTACAAAGGCTTTTGGTGCTACAATGGATCCCAGATACTGGAACTCCACAACTCTGTGAAGAGGTCTGTTATCGATGGATGGACATCGTACGACACCCACATTCGCTTCGCTAGTTTTTTGTATTTTTGAAGTGATATAGTCCATTATCAGGTTGAATAGCAGAGGGCTCAGGATCGAGCCCTGATGAACACCTACTCTGACTCTGAATGCTTCACTTGTTCCTGCTGGGCTGACCACTTTTGTAGATACCTTGTGGTACAGATCTTTAAGGAGCTCAATAAAATGCTCCGGTACTAGCTGTGCCCTCAGTGCTTGCCAGATAAGCTCTCGCAGAACTCGATCAAACGCCTTTTCGAGGTCGATAAAAACCATGTGGAGGTCTTGTTTGCGAGCCTTGTACTTTTCCAAAAGTATTTTCACTGAGTGAATTGCTTCAGTGGTGGTCACACCACTGGTAAATCCGCACTGGTTCGGTGTTATATTTGTTATTTTTGTCAGCCTTTTTACGAGGATAGTTTCCCAGACCTTAAGGGTGTGAGAGGTTAGCTTGATTCCCTATAATTTCCACAGTCCGCAACATCCCCTTTATTCTTATTGAAAGGTATGTACCCAAGGCCTTAAACAAGATATCAAAGATGAACTTGTAAAGATTACCCCTCACTCCACGCGTCATGCGTCCACGTCTCTGGCGTGTAGAGAAACCAGATTGCTGTTTCTCCACATATCTGGTACTTTGGTGGTTATTAGATTTTCGTTAAAAAGCTTAGTCAACCATGCTATACCAATATTTCCCCGTTTTTTCCATAGCTGACCAGGAATCTCGTTAAGTATTGTAAAAGTAATGTAAGTAAAGCAATAAACCTTTGAATATTACAGTGTGATATTGAATAATTTGACTGCAATAAAAACAAAACAAATGATGCATGATAGTCCTTCAATAATATGTATAAATTAGGAAAGATATAATTCGAAAAAGAGTTAGAACACAAAAACAAATGTGAGACTTCCATGATCCAATACTATTACATTTTTGTGCAACACACACCGACAGTAAACTGACACATACTCAAGTGTTTATGTAGGTACATATACATCATATAATTGAAAAATTTAGTGTGACCATGTCCACCTTCCGTTGCGCTTCTATGAGGTACTACCGTAAGCGTCGTCTAAAACTGTCTAAGTCGTAATTACTCTAATCGGTGGTGGCAGGTTATTCCATATTTTAGAAGCGAATTTGCCTTACCGAATGAATTTGCCTTACCGAATGTTAGAAGTCTAGGTCCCAACATCGTCTTAGATAAAGAGGTGCTTGAAACCGTAGACTCGGCAGTTTTTCTGGGCATAACAGTAGATGCCAAACTTCAGTGGGGATCACACATATCAAGCCTAGCGGGGAGGCTCAGTTCAGCCGCCTACGCCGTCAGAAAAGTAAGACAATACACTGACGTCGATACAGCTCGGTTAGTCTACTTTAGTTATTTTCACAGCGTTATGTCCTACGGTATTCTGCTGTGGGGCAAAGCTGCTGATATTCAAAATATTTTTGTCCTTCAAAAACGTGCTGTTCGTGCAATTTACCAGCTAGGTGCCAGAGTTTCCTTGAGGGACTTTTTTAAAGATGTTGGTATACTCACGGTGGCATCACAATTCATATTCGCTAACATCTTATATATTAGGCAAAATATACACTTGTACACTAAAAACAGTGATATTCACACCGTTAACACAAGAAATAAGGACAAACTACGTGCTCCCTTTCACCGGCTTCATAAGGTTCATAACTCATTTGTTGGGCTTGGTATAACTTTTTATAACAAGCTTCCCTCTTCTTTGCTAGATTTGCCTTTTAATGCGTTTAAAGCTCAAGTAAAATCCGTCCTTTGTTTAAAGGCTTACTATTCCATCAACGACTATTTAAATGACAAGAATAGTTGGTCGCTGTGATTAACTCAAGACAATGTTTATGTTCATTCTCCAGAATCGGCGTATCTAGTGACAGGTTATATGCGTTCATATAATTATTATTTTATTTTTTATTGCCTGTCTAACAATTTTTTTTTTTAAATAACTATCTATTAAGTCATTAGTTATTGACATGATCTACTCATAACAATATTTTCTATGATGAGTTCTTTTAGGCTTTATTTGGCCTCGACAGTTTTCATTTTATTTGTCGGTATATTGGTATGGCTAGCTGACATTTTGACTAATTATTTAATTAATATTTTGTGTCTCGTAATGTTTATTACTTTGCCTAAGTATGTATAGAATCAAGTCTATCCGACTAAACAGACAGCTGTGCTGCTGGGGAGTTTGTTCCACTACTTCTTCTTCCCAGCTAAAGCACTAGGAAGTGGTGAAGGGTGGGCGTTTTGGGGGACTGTCTCATGTACTTTGACGTTCGAAAAGTGCTGATTCTCAGCCTAATTTGAATAAATGACTTTTGATTTTGATTTTGATTTTTTGAGAAGCCGCATAACAAAAGCTGCCTCTAAAAGCGGCTGTACCCTGAGACTGAGTCGACAGTTGTTGTGAGCACTGTCTTCTCCCTCATTCTCGTTTACTCGCAACCAAACCAAAAATTCGCAGACATGTGACATCTACCAAGCCGTACTGGGCCCGCGTGCTGGATTACAGCCCACTCCGTCTCGAAGAGAGGAGGCCTGTGTCCCAGCAGTGGGAACAATATAGGCTGATTATGATATGATACATGTGCTGGGCACCCTTTTTATTACATCCATCCTCCACAGTTACTGGGTAACACGATATCTAGCTCTTGGTAAGACTGGATGTCAGACTTTCGGGTTACTGGCGACCCGTAAAGACTGTCAAAGCTCCACGAATGACAGCCAGACCATCAACTTAATGTGCCTCGTGAGGCACGGAGGGTCTCGGTATGTAAAGATGGTCACCAATGCACGGACCGCCCGCGGCAAGCGTAGCTTTACTGATCGATCGACCCGTATGGATGTTATTACCTACTTTAGCCACAAGCCCTTCCTCTACAAGTCTAAGTATTTTATCAAAGTAATTAAGTACAAGTATAAAGTGGTTAACCCTAACCTAACCACCCACCAGCTTGTGTAGCTGTCCCAAAGCAACACACCTACCTTAAAAACTACCAAAAAGTTTACAAACACAACATGGGGGACCAAACTTAAAAATACATTCCAGATTCGTCCCAAATTACCTACATAACAAGAAACTAAACTACTAACTTCTTACTTTTATAAATACAAACTATGTTGTCCAACAAAACGCTACCACTATCAAATTGTTTGAAGACAAGTAAAAAGAATGGAGACGTTCACCTTTCCATCATCGTGTGGAATCAGGCGACTATAAAAATAAGCTGGGCAAATAAATCATGAGCAATCATTAGTGGGGCTCTTGGGAGAACGCGCCTTGGTGACGGGCGGAGCGGGCGCGGGGCAGGTAGCGAGTTGGAGAACAAACAGGACATTGATAGTAGGTAAAAAGAAACTGTTCGGCAACTAACCACTAACTAGCTGCATCAGTAATAAGTTAGCCGATGGGTGCTCTCCAGCTTTGCCTATTTGCTTACCAGTCTGTTTCATTAGTTTGCAACTCATCCACTAAAGTAGGAAATGTGATCTATTTTAAGGTGAATGCGGTATGATAGCCCCCGAAATTCATTTTTGCCGTGTGTTCAACATACAGCCTGACACTGATATGCAAATTGCAAAAAAACGTAAGAAAATTTGATTTTCGCGGACTATCCTGGCGCTTCCCCCTTAAGTTAATGGTGGCCCGTAGTACCTACCTACTTACTAGATTCCTATAGCTAAAACTAATAATATCTACAGTTTTATAACTCTCCAATATCATGCATCTATTCAACTTATTACAAAACTACACAACTGGACCTCGCTCAACGAAAATCTTCGAAAATGCAAATTAAAACATAAATCTAAACTGCACCATAACAAATGAAGATGTAATCACGTTCTCGAAATTCACGCTACCTCTCATCTCCCTCACAGCATCCCAACATTCGCGTGGACCGCGGGGCGCCGGCGGCGGCGGCGGCGGCCCGGCGCGGCATGGCGGCACCGGCGCGCACAAATAAGTAGGCGCCAGCGCCACGCACTGTTGTTAGTTGCTTTGCTAGTGTTGTTCCTGCAACTCGGACGAGGCATGAGCGCATCTCGCTACTCGCTACCTTTCTGTTCAATATTGTTACATGAATTTGTAGCTAAATGTTCTGTTGTCTCTGCTTGTGGTTACCACCAGTTGGATGATTAGAACCTGACTAAACCGGGCAATAAATTACAGCTTCTGTCATAGCTTACAAATTATAAGAAGATAGTTTATTAATTCGATACATTATAGTTCCAGGGGTACGTAACACTGTAGTAGGTCGTAGGTTTCCTCATTCAGCACTCAACAGGGTAGCCCGCAAAATTTAAATTTTCTTAAGTTTTTTTGCAATTTGCAGTGTCAGACTTTACATTGAACAAAATTGAGATTCGCGACCGTAACCGTTACGTAAAATTAGTTAATGTATTTTTCATAAAATAGTCATTCAATGGCATGAAACGATGGGGTGTATTGATGATTTTAATCAATAAAATTGGGGTGCTTGGAGGAGCCTCCCCGGGCGACGCACCCTCCGATCTTCTGTTACGTCCGACGCACCCTGGGCAATCGACTTCGGTCGATTGGCTAATCCTTTCACCACGATGGCAAAAATAAAATATCATTACAATTTTGTAAATAGGTACATATCTACGTGTTAAGGCTTCCGCAGACAGGCGCGACGCCGCCGACGCTACAAAAGTCTTACTACTCTCTACCTTGATTGAGTATTGTTACACTTACATATGGTTTCACGTTTCTACAAGATGACCTACTCTGTCTGGTTGCTAAAATGTTGTGTAAGCTGCTTTGCTTAGCATTAGTTGTAGGTTCGAATCCTGGGATGAATTAATCATTGTCATTGTAGCAACTTAATTTCAAGAGCATAAGTACAGCTCGGGCACTCAAAACGATGAAGGAAAACATCATGAGAAAAAAACAGGCACGTGAGATTTACCAACCGGCACTGGGCACATGTCCACGTGGTGGATTACGGCCCATTCCGTCTCACAGAGAGGAGGCCTGGGTCTGGGTCCCAGTAGTGGGAACATTTTCGTCAGATAGTGTATGTACCTATGTATGCTATGCATGGAAGGCCCAGTAGACGACGTCTTTTGGTAGAAATGTACCTACTGAGACCTACTTAATCTTAGCACAACAGCTTTTCATTTCTTTTAAATGTTCATCTCGAGTTCCTTCCTACACATAGAATCGGACAACTCTAAGGACTAAAGTAGGTACCTATTGCTCAAATCAGAGCAGTTAATATTAGGTACCTACCACGGTCCAGTCACCATCACCTTTTATGCAGATGTAGGCACTATAAAACAAAGATAACTTAGGTAGGTACTAATTAGCGAATTATCTTAATTTGTTTTTTTTCAAAATAAACATAATAAAAAAACTATTGCAAAAGATTTGATTGACCCTAAGCGACCGCGCCGTTGAAACAAAACAAATAAAGGAGATAATTACAACCGGACCCAACCTGCTGCCTTGTTCTCAGAAATGCATAATTTAAATACCGCATGAATGACTCTGAATGTGAAGAATAATAAGTTTATTAAGAATTAAGATGAAGTTGGCTAAAACAAATAACCTAACACAACTTATTGTTAAAGAAAGAAAAAGTATTTATTAGACTCGCACAGGAATACAACAACAACACCGTTTTGTTAGAACAAATACTTAGCTACTAACCGTATAATGAATGAGTTTTGACTTTTTTTATTCAGTTTGTTCCTAATTCTAGACATTTTATTGCAAACTCTTATTATATACCGGCTCTATCAGCACCCTAATTGTGTAACACAATATCAATCACAATTTAAAAGAATATTCCCAATCCATTGCTTCATATGTCGAAAAATTTGGCTGCTTAGCAACGTAAATAACGCAATGAATGTGGTTGAACTGTGAAAATGAAATGAGTGTGTTACACAATGAGGCTATACTTAATAATAATTGGGTTATTTCACGGCTACCGTAAATAAGAAGGTACCTCTTCTCACAGACACATGTCAGTCAAAGAACGGTTATCACACTTATCACTTATCAGTATCACAGTTATCACGCTTGCTGCGTTTTGATCATGATTCTATTTAGGTAATTTGCTGTACTTGTACACTTTAACCACTCTTTGCCATTAACGAATTAAGTAAACGCTAAGATTTCTTCCTGGGTGCACTGAGCCACTGACGCTGTACCACCAAACTAAAACACCCTATAGTGAGCGCCTTTGCCGTGCCTCGGAAAGCACGTTAAGCTGTTGGTCCCCGCTGTCATTCGAGGATCTTTGGCAGTCATTACGGGTCGTCAGAAGCCCGAAAGTCTGACAGTCTTACCTGGGCGTACATACCGTATTAAACAGTAATTGGGTTGCGGAGGTCAGATAGGCAATCGCTCCATTTAATACAGGCATTCAGCTGCTTCCAGTTAGACTGGAAGGCGACCCCAACATAGTTGGGAAAAGGCTAGGCAGACGATGATTGAGTTAGCGCCTTTGCGAGGTTAGTTAGATACACTGACAGCAAAAAGTTACTCACTTTTGCATGGTGTAGAACCAACATTAGGAACCTATACCTACCTACCTACTTAGTAAATTTTCCACGTGCAGTCGTAAGCTTAAAGTTTAAAGTTAACAATAACAGCTGCAGATGCATTGTTACTGCCATCAGCGTCACCCAGTCACTACCCTCCCTTTACGAGCTAAACTCGAGCAGAATCGTAAGCAGCTGACGCTATTTACTTGCATTATGTACTACTATTTATTGCCGGCTAGGTGTAGTGGACACCTGACGTCTTGCAAAGACTAGGTTTTTATTCCCCGTGGCTTCACTCGCGTGGAATGGCTTTCATTTTGACAGTTCAACAAGATTCTTTGCATTATTTTCTTTCGATTTATTTCGAAAATATGAAACAATGGATAAGCAATAACATGTAACGCAATTAGGGTGCAGGTGGCAATTAGGTAGGTACGTACTTAAAACAAACATAAAGCAAAATATTAGAGCGATAAAATAAAAAAATTAAACCATAATCCAACCATCTTAATTCACATAAACCTATTTGAGAAGAAAGAAAAGTTTTCTAAAATTAAGAAAACCCGCGACCCAAAAAAAAGCTCAACAAACATATTTATTGACCTTTTAATTTGTAGGTAATATTTTGAACAAGGCATTGTCAAGTCGGGGGACGGCTAATGAAAATGCTAGGCCACCTCTGTTTGGCGTTTTCGTTGACCGTCCCCCGACTTGACAATGCCTTGATCAAAATATTACCTACAACTTAAAAAGCCAATATTTTTTTTCTTTTTAAAGTTCTTTTTTGGGTCGAGGGTTTTTAAATTTAAAATTTAACTTTTATTTCCTGCTTTTTAAACTTAATGTCTCGCTTAAATCTGCGCAGCGTTGCGGATGTTTCCCACAGTGAAGTTTGTTACTAATTTATCCTCATTCCTCGTCCTGATCACCATTTACCAACTAGGTGCTAGAGTTTCTCTGAGAGATTTTTTTTAAAGATATTGGTATTCTCACGGTGGCATCGCAATTCATCTTCGCTAACATCTTCTAGATAAGGCAAAATATACACTTATACACTAAAAACAGTAATATTCATAATATTAATACTAGAAATAAGGACAAACTACGTGCTCCCTTTCACCGGCTTCATAAATTTCATAACTCATTTGCTGGACTTGGTATAACCTTTTATAACAAGCTTCCCTCTTCTTTGCTAGATTTACATTTTAATTCGTTTAAAGCGAAAGTAAAATCAAATCTTTGTTCGAAGGCATACTATTCTATCAACGACTACTTAAACGATAAGAATTGTTGGTCGCTGTGATTAACTCAAGACAACGTTTGTGTTCTTTCACCAGAATTGGCTTAACTACTGACAGGTCATATGAATTACTTCATAACATCATGACTGCATAAACCCTTTTTTTATTTTTTTATCAATTAAATTTTCATTTATTGTTGAATGTTAATTATATGCTATTATTGTATAGAATCAAGTTCTTCCAACACAACAGACAGCTGTGCTGCTGGGGAGTTTGTTGCGCCACTTCTTCTTCCCAGCTAAAGCACTAGGAAGTGGTGAAGGGCGGGCGTTTTGGGGGACTGTCTTATGTAATTTTGACGTTCAGAAAGTGCTGACTCTCAGCCTAGTTTGAATAAATGACTTTTGATTTTGATTTTGATTTATCCATAACCTATTCATTGAGACCATTTCAATGAGCCCAATTACACCATGCTTCTGCTGTTTGTTGGTGAGTAACTTGGGTATCTTGGAAATTCCAGGTGTTGCTCCAGCATCAGTTCAAGGTTACTTTGTTCGTCTAATATCATTGAAGTAATAGAATACCAAATTTCGACTTGATCAGACACGTGGAAGATGCTCAAATCCCTTCATCAACCAGAAAAGAGCTGATAATCTTCAAACGGCTGAACCGATTTTGATGAATCATATCTAAGAACACTTCCGACTAATTCACCTTTCAAACAAAAAAAAAATCAAAATCAAAATCGGTTTCATCCGTTCGGGAGCTACGATGCCTCAGACAGACACACACACACACAGACATGTCAAACTTATAACACCCCGTCGGGGTTAAAAATCCAAAGCTACGCTTTGAAAAATAATTGGCTTTTACAATATCTATTTTCAGATTACTGTGCTTATGGGAGGAAAGCGTAGGCCTTTCAACAAGTAGCACAGGTACTTATCGTAATAGAAAACGGTCCACCAATCGAATCATCAGTGACTCTACAAAAGATCAAGAAATTAAGAAAAACAAAAGTTAACTAATACTCAAACTAACAGAGATACCAATGTGCAGAGCAAATTGCACAATTTGTGCTAACTGGCGATGGCGCAGCGGTTGAACTATATCCTGCGCTGGTTACGACTTTGATCCCTGCATGGATCAAACAGTCCGGGTGTTAGTGTAATAACTTGGCTGTAACTTGCGTTTTTACTATTTTCTGATAAGAAAGAGTGATGGATGGCCAATGTTAAGTATGATATGGCTAGACAGGGGGTCCTGCCGAGATGACCTCAAATAATTTGGGACTGTTTAAGGAATCATGATGGATTATGGTGAAGGAAGCAAGTGGCAATTACAATTTAGATACGTTACGTCAAATAATTTATGATAGTGACTTTCATCCCTTACTATGCAATTCTAAATAAGAAAAGTATTTTATTTGTCTCTGAAAGAATTGCAGATCGAGATAGAACCTCATAAAAATAATTTGTGACTCACATATATAAATCTGATGTCCAGTAAAGCGTTTTCTATTCTGTTATACTTTAGTTTAAAATAATTAAATTTGGCACGCGTGGCTGTGATTCTCTGTTTTAGTGAATGCATGCGATATGAAGTTAGGCAGTAAAACTTGTTATTAAAGTGTGTAAAAACTTTAGCAAATAAGGGTGGAGGAGTTAAAATATCTACCTACTCACCTAATATAATATTAAACTATTCTTGATTCTTCTTCTTAGATGTAATTAAAATTAAACTTAATTACAACGTTGCGTTCAACGGTGGTCATCATTATTATATGGCAAACTGAAGATGGTTGCAGTTATCCGATATCTAAGTGTGAGAGAACTAAAAGTCTAATATTCCTGTTGGTTTTTTAAACCATCAACCACCATCCATTTGTGATCAGAGACACAAAAGAAGACCTTAGACAAGGTAGACGAATGGACGTGGTCAAGACATACCTACTTCATAAAGTTGCCGAGAGAATAAGAAAAGCACAAGCAAATCATGTGATGGATTAGTGGATTAGGATAGTGAGGGAACCGGCATGTCTTAGAGCCAAAAATTCGAAGATATGTGACATCGACCAACCCGCACTGTGCCCGTCTGGTGAATTACGGCCCACTCCTTCTCACAGAGAGGAGGCCTGTGTCCCAGCGTTGGGCTGGTTATGAAGCAACACAATGCATGGTGGAACCCAGTAGAGGGGTCAGTTTCCACCATATAGCGATTGAGGCACAGTTTAATTCTTAATCATGTTGTAAACACCGCAGTGTCATCGATTTGCTAATCACAAAGTCACAGAAAACATAAGTAGTTAAATTCTAAATTGAACACAACTACCATGTTTATTTTTATTCATTGTCCATATCAACTGCGCCCATATTTAATTAGGACTACTTACAGTTTTATGGTGGTGTTAAGTGATGACTGATGGGCAGTGACCTTGGCACGGCACGGGGGCGCGGCGCGGCGGCGACGCCATGGCAGGATGCACCCACGTGGGCAGACGGATAGAGGGATACTTTGTAGGGTATCACTGTATTAGCATGATCGATTGTGTGATTTATTTTATTTGGGGGGTTTTCGCGAGTCAAGCGAGTTTTGCATGTAATCAAAAATGGGGTTGCTAGAAAAGGCTTATGTTTTGGTAGGTTTTAAAGAATAGAGTGGATGGGGCTCGTACAGACTACAGATCAAGGAAGCACGGCACAAGAGGGAGGAAATCTAAGCTCAGGATTGGGGGGAACAAGGCTGCCAATGATGATGATTATAGAATAGAGTTCTGTAATAAAGTAATGAACTGCTAGATTATGAATTATGAGTGGGTAAATGAATTTATCTCTTATGCAGCTTAGCTTGAACGGGCAAAGGCTTCATGACGAAGATTTGCAAGAAATTATTTTTATTGTCTAATAGTAGTATAAATCAGATCATCTAAATTGTAAATATTCGTAGGCCTTTTTTCGGCGGGTGTGTCCCAGAACATACTTTTTAGCTACCATCCTTATACGAGTATCATATCCAGGATACAAATATAATACAAACAAATACACAAATAAATACATTTACCTCGTAGGTTATGTATCCTACGAAGTAAATGTATTTAATTGTCTTTTGTCTTAGCTTTTTGTGCCTGGTGGAAGTAAAATGTTTTATCTACAGGATGACACTCAATAACAACCCTCCTGACACTTAAGACACCAGAATCATAGGCCATGGGCAGAGAGAGTGAGGTAAAAAAAAAACAAAGAAATAAAGAAATCTGGGGGCACGGCAGTGTCCCCGCCAAGTCGAGCAAAAAAGCGGCACGGCCCACAGTGGAACGAATGTATGGGAGCGGTTGGACGTAGACATGTCCGAAAAAAAAGAGTAAAATTATGCCAAACTAATGATGCCATCTTATTCGATTACTTAATGCCTTCATAACTTGTGGTGATGAATTTCTTCATAACTCCCATATTTCGGGAGTAATTTGAGAAAATGTGAAATTTTACTATGAAAATGAGTGTATCGAGCTCTCTCCCTCCTGATTCCGGGCTTGTTTCAAGTAGCGGTCTCTAATATCATAATGCTAATACTAAGAGCTATATTTAATACTAAGACACATAGTGCGCCAAATGTGCACTTTCTGGGATAAAGAGTGATGTTTATTTTATAACACAATTTTTTTATTTTTTGTTTATTTTGTTGATTAAAACCGTTTTTCTAAAGGTTTACCTTATTACAATAACATTTCTGAGCAGCCAATTAGAGAAGATATAAGCTAATTAGGATATATAATTAGGGACTTAAGGTTTACATATAAAACTGATGCACTAATGATTACTGATAAGAACATTGCTATTATTTAATTACTAAATGGCTCTTAATACACTAATTTAGCATGCATCATTTACTAATTATCACAATAACTAATTACCTTGCAATATTTAACAAAGGATACCTGGGATACCTGGATTTTATATAAATAGGTCACTATTAGTAACTTTAAAATCAGTGTTGATTTACACCTCGTTGTATCCAAGCTAATCTCGCAATATATTTTCCAAATTTTAATACAAATCTTGATATTCACGTTGCTTTATGCGCACGCGCACATAAAGATTTACGCGACTTTAACTATTTGTTCAGTGTTTTAAAAGATAACAGTTGTGTTCAGTTATGTGAAAGTGCTGAAACAAGTTTAAAAGACTGGTGTCGTCGATTTTGCTACCGCATTTATGCAAAATGGACACAGTCTGGAAGAAGCACAGATAAGTTTCGGAAGAAACATGAGATTTGGCTACAGGCTGCAATTCAATGGCCGGAATTACAGAATGAAAATATGGAACCTTCTACAGAAAATATAAGTGACGTCATCGAGCCCATAATTTCTCCTGCTAAATCTGATGCTTCAACTTGTACACATCCTAGTCCTCGTAAATCTTTTGAGGACCTTAGTAACCGGCAAAAAAGAAGACGCACTGAAGATAGTCTTTCATGCAGCAGTAGCAGCGCTGAAATTATGTTTTCGGCCGAAAGGGCGCTTCAAAAGGCAGGACAAAGCGATACAGCTTATGTTATGAAATACTTGACGGAGAATCCAGAAGAGGCCTCAAAAATCAAAGCCTTCATTGAAGGTAAATCAATTCAGGTACGGGAAATATCCCCTTTGAAGGCATTGGCTCTTTATGTATCGATGAACTTATCGAAATGGCGCTATAACACTCTTCGGGATTTCAACACTCAAGAAGGAGCTCTTCAATACCCGAGTTACTACATGTTGGTTAAAGAAAAAATTAAGTGCTATCCGGCCAAAGAAGATCTCACAGTTACAGAGAGCTCTGCAAAAATCAAATTACAAGCCTTGATGGATTTAACCTCAAGAAGACTTATTAGGTCGTTAGAAACCCCTGTTGATCCCAATCAACAGCTCGTATTGACCAGCAAATGGGGTTTTGACGGATCATCTAGCCAAAGCATTTATCATCAAAGGACGAGTGAAGATGAGCAAATCGATCTTGCTAGTAATTTTATGATTAGTCTTGTACCACTGCGGCTCGTCTCAAAAGGTGTAACAATTTGGGAAAACGAGCGACCATCTTCCACTTCATTTTGCCGGCCAATATTGTTTAAGTTTATAAAGGAAACCAAAGAAAATGTGCAGAGAGAGATGGCTGAAATCGAAGCAGAGATTGAAGCCTTAACTCCATCCACCATCACTGATGGAATTAGTGTCAAACACCAACTGCTGTTGACAATGATTGATGGTAAAATTCATTCCATTATATCCAATACAGCAGCTTCAGTGTGTGACATATGCAAGGCTTGTCCTAAAGAAATGAATAATTTAGAGTTAATCAAAGATAAACACGCAAACGAGGACATGTATAAATATAGCTTAAGCACCCTTCACGCTTGGATTCGCTCAATGGAATGCTTATTACACATTTCCTACAAATTAGACATAAAATCATGGCAAGTAAGGGGTGATATAGCAAAAAGGCAAGTTGATGACAGGAAGAAAAGAGTTCAAGAGGCTGTAAGAAGAGAAACGGGCTTACTTCTCGATGTTGTGAAACAAGGCAGTGGATCCACCAACAATGGCAACTCGGCAAGGAGATTTTTTGAAAACTACACTAAATCTGCTGAACTGACCGGAATAGATGCTATGCTTTTAAGAAAAATCTGTGTGATCTTGCAGTGTATTTCATCAGGAGAGAAGATCAACGTAACTAAATTCCGAGAGTTCTGCTTTGATACTGCTAAGCTTTACGTGGAGTTATACCCATGGTATTATATGCCTTCTTCACTTCATAAAATTTTAATGCATGGGCCAGACATAGTTCAGAACATGTCAATTGTGCCCATTGGTTTTCTATCCGAAGAGGCATCTGAGGCTAGAAATAAAGATTTTAGAAAATATAGAGAGGGGCATTCTCGAAAGCATAGCAGTATCTCATGCAATGAAGATATTATGCACAATCTTTTACTGTCTTCTGATCCACTTGTTACAAGTATCCGTCCAAAAGGAAATAAGTTTGTAAAAAAATCTTCTTTTAAGGAATTTTATGAGCTTACGGATTCTGAGAAAAGTGATATCGAATTTGTTAACATAAATGATTTAGCGGACATCGATTCTGAATTTGAATTAATTGATGATGATGATGATGACGAAGATAATTAAATGATGTTATTGTTTTAAAATGTGTAACTTAGTAAATTAGAGCTTACATCTTAATTATTTATTGTACTTTTAATGAAACTAGGTAATTTATTATCAACTTACTTAAAAGTCATACTCTCATCAGTTCTTGTGAATATTTTTGTTAATATATATTTCTGTATATATATATAATATATTTATAGACCTCTTAATAAGTCTGTCTGCGGTTTAAAGTAAATACAAATGGGGAAAAAACGTTTTTTTTTTTAAATTTTCATTTCCTTTTATCCCAGAAAGTGCACATTTGGCGCACTATGTGTCTTAGTATTAAATATAGCTCTTAGTAATAGCATTACGATATTAGAGACCGCTACTTGAAACAAGCCCGGAATCAGGAGGGAGAGAGCTCGATACACTCATTTTCATAGTAAAATTTCACATTTTCTCAAATTACTCCCGAAATATGGGAGTTATGAAGAAATTCATCACCACAATTTATG
The DNA here is from genome assembly GCA_949091785.1 of Polymixis lichenea. NCBI lineage: Eukaryota > Metazoa > Arthropoda > Insecta > Lepidoptera > Noctuidae > Polymixis > Polymixis lichenea. The sequence continues at coordinate 1,039,468 of OX420944.1, forward strand.
AAGGCATTAAGTAATCGAATAAGATGGCATCATTAGTTTGTCATAATTTTACTCTTATTTTTCGGACATGTCTACGTCCAACCGCTCCCATACATTCGTTCCACTGTGCGGCCGTATCATCCTTTTCTCGAAGCAGTTCTCGACCCCCTATAACTTCGTTGTGGATACAACTAGAAGCCTGAATTTTCAGTCACCAAACAGGCATTGTATAAACACGGTATATCAAATTTCATTCAATTTCAACCAGTAGTCAAACAATTATAACTAAGTAGTCAAAGTTTCTTAATTTTGTCACTCACTCACTGACCGATCATTAAAACTCTAAGGCACTTCAAGCAGACATAGAAGCTTCAAATTTAAAATACAATTAGTGTTTAGTGTATAAATAAAGGAAAAACAATTCAATGCAATTTCGGCCCAGTTTTCTAGATACACCAACTGCATAAATAACTTTGTAATCCCATATAAATATATAGGATTACAAAGTTACATTTGCAGTGAATGAATCAGCGTACCCGTATATCGTCTGCTTACTGATAAAACAAGTTAAATACATTTTTTTACTAAATCGAGTTAAAAATGCAGTCACGTGTAATTTTTTACTGGCTATCTACTGGTAAAATAAAAAAATGCAATGTCCAATGGCTGCTGAGATAGTAAGTTTGTAAAAATGATATCTTCTCACATTTTGTGAATATTATATAGATAAGAGTCTAACTTAAAAGAAGGGCAATTAGTGCAACAGTTTGCTTTAACAGTTTTTTAAATTAATGTGTTTAAAATAGATCAAATTAAAACATAAACATTGAAATGTCATTTACTCGAAATGACACAGACTGCACTTATTACTTTTTACCCGTAAGCAGACGATATGTATAATCTACAAAAAGAAATGAGATGCCATCAAAACATGTTTTTTTACGTTATTTGCGGTAAACATGACGCGGAAAAAGAACAGAAACACAAAAAAGAACAAGTTGGGAAAACATACGTCACATCCACGCAAAACGGCCTTCGCTCACCATGATGATACGATCCCTGAACGAAACAGAGCCAGAGAGTATTTGACTGGATAATTTTAGAATTATTTTAAGAACTATTTAGTTCTGTAAACTTTCCATTATGATTACTAAAAGGACCCATCGCAAACTAATCAAAAGGGCGTTGAAGTAAGGCCAACTCTCGACATTATTACATTATCAGTGTTTGCGTATGCGCAGGCAGTCTTAATAAACATGTCTAAGGAAGGAACACATGCAAATGACCCGTCTGTCCGGGGTGTAACACTGCTGGGAGGAATGCGGACGTGGTGTCGTGCCAAACGTGCTGTTGCGACAAAATGGTGATACTCCACGACCAGCCTGGGTGATGTAGGTTCTTTAGTATTTAGTGTTATATTGGCTAATGCCACCGGTGGATCTAAATTAATTAATTGAAAGGTGATGATGGAAACGGGAACTCTGGGTCTTCATTATTTACCCAGCTGAGTTTACTTTTTGGAACCGGTCTTGATTTCTAATTCTTAAATCTAGAGTGTGAGTTCGCTTATTTGTTTTTCATGTCCTTCGATCAAAACTTACCTACTTGATCGAAGATAGATAGGTAGTTAACAACAGTTTGTGCGACTAGTTTTAACAGTCTTTGAGTTTGATTCTCCTGCAGTGAAAATTGAGAGGTATCTAATAGTGCTATGTTCTGAGTACCTACCAACCTATAAATACAATTATTATAAAAAATATTTAAAATTGAAAATATTTACGTTCCTTAATTGACTGTTTTTAAATCCAACGCTAGGTATTGAAATTATTTTGAACCCAAACCGTCACTATAACTTCCTCCAAATGTTCCACCCCTCTCGTCTTCTGTCACACATGCTCTCGATGGCTAATGTACCAAAATAATCAATATTAGGTGAGTGTAGTTGTTTATAATAAATGGCGAGCGATCGCAGCGTCGCGATGGCGCCGCCGCCGGCGCCGGCTGCGTTGTAGCGCGGCGGCGCTTTGTCGTGGGGCCAGGAAACCGTCGTGAAATGAACGACTAACTACGGTAACAATCTGACACTGACAGCGTCTGTATTACGTAGCGGTAAGGTTGATTTTCGCAGTTCAACTGTTACTACTGACGTGCGCTAATGCACTGATGACTGAACTACCGGATGTACCGCGATTTCTGGGTACAGATCATGAAGTAACTGCTTCGGGGAATTCAATTAAGGGGTTCGTGGGAAATGACGATCGGCGGGAAAATTTAATGATTTTTTACAGAAATGCTTTACTTATTTATTTGTTCCTGGAGATTTTGTCCGTGTGTTAGATTTCGCTGTCTCTTTGGCACTGAACTAAAGTTTAAAAGCTCTGCAATCCATTCAATACCGATTCAAGTACCTAATAGTTTTTGCAAAGCCGGTGGCACAGAACCTATCAACCTATCACTATGGCATAATTTAAAAAAATGAGAAATTAAATTAGAGAAAAAAAACTTACATATTAATCAAACCGCCACGCTCTTTCCCAACTATGATGGGGTCGGCTTCCAGTCTTACCAGATGCAGCTCGATTTCAGTATTTTTACATAGAGTGACTGCTTATTTGACCTCCACAACCGGGTAATACCCCTTAATACCCTTGGTAAGACTGGTTGTCAGACTTTCGGGCTTCTGACTACCCATAATGACGGTCAAAGATTTATTGTACCTACCCATCATAACAGCCGGGACCAAAGCCCTAACGTGCTTTCCAAAGCTCGGATGAGTCTCGATATGTTATAGATGGTCACTAATCCACGAACCGTAAAAAGGAAAAAAGAAACATTACACTACAGTTCGGCTATAGCCGCTGATTTCGTGGCCTCCGCATCGCTGTCCAACAGTTTTTGAATGTTTGCATTGCATTGTGACACTATTATATAAATTAGGAAGGAGAGGGGGATTTATTGATCCTTTGACGTGCCGCCAGGGGGGATGGAAGTCATCCCCTAAGGACATCCGTTGAGGACACTCGACTAGAACGAATATCATCACTAAAAATAGTAATGACATAATTTGCTTTTTGTCTGATCGGCGACTTCTTTTTGATCTAGCCGTATCGTTTGATAGATGTAATGTATTCTGCGGTATCAGTTTAATTGTATAACAACACAGTAAACTTATTGTTTTACAACCATCACGAACTTTGAACTAAGCATATTGGAATTGTGTAATAACTTTGTTGAGTTACTGTCTAACAAACAACTTTGAACTTAGGCATATTGAAAACTAGGTTAAACTATCTTGAAGTAAGAAAAACACTACCTACCTTACCTAACAACGTTGTGAAACTTAGTTACTACCCTTATTTAATTAGGATCTACCTGGCTTCCTAGACCTGTCGCTGTTTTTACAGCAGAGTGAAGAGAACAATATCTTCTACTGAAAAAACTTATACATTAAATGAATTGATCCCAGCCACTACAACGCCTATGACGCTGTATGTAAGCTCCTGCCCATAAGGGCAGTGCTGATGATCACAAATAAATTGGGGTAACCCATATTTGTGATTATCAGCACTGCACGACTTTTGATTCCATACATCTTTATCAATGGATTCTAATTTTAGTTAGTCACCCTCTTTATTAGAGGGGCTTGTCGATAAAATAACAAACTCAAAAGTTATTTATTCAAATTGTGCTGAGAATCAGCACTTTTCGAACGTCAAATTTACATAGGACAGTCCCCCAGAGGCCCGCCCTTCACCACTGCCTAGTGCTTTAGCTGGAAAAAAGAACACAGCCGCTCGGGTCTTTGCTTGCCACGGTTGGTCCGTGAATGGGTGACCATCTTTACATACCGAGATCCCTCCGTGTCTCGTCCCGGCTGTTATTCGTGGATCTTTGACAGTCGTTACATCTCATTAGAAGCCCGAAAGTCTGACAACCAGGCTTACCAAGGGGTATCGTATAACCCAGTAACTGGGTTGTAGCGGGCAGATAGGCAGTCGCTCCATGTAAAATGTGTATTTACCTTAATTCGTTCCATTTTATTTTTATGTTTGTTTTATATTTTATGTGAAATTTTAATGTAATTGTAATTCTAATTTGACTGTTGTATGCCCAAAGGGCGGGACGTAGCTGATCACAATTATCTATTTAAGACCAGTATTTTGTACCTACCTATGATCCACAATAAAGATATTGATTGATTGATTGATTGATTGAAAATACTGGTATTCAGCTGCGGCCGGTTAGACTGGAATCCGACCCCAACATAGTTGGGAAAGGGTTAGCCAGATGAGCTAGATGATGACTCTCTTTCCAGTAAAATCAAATAGGTACCGTCAACTGTGGCATCTTTACCTTCCATGAGCAACTTTACCAATGCGAACTATAAAAAAAATTAAACAACCGACTTCCAAAAAAACACTAAAAAGTGAAAAATTACTTTAATTTCGGAAGTCGGTGACTTTGGATATGTATTTTAATTTTTTGTCACCGCCTTCCGAAATTAAAGTTATTTTTCACTTTTTAGTGTTTTTTTGGAAGTCGGTTGTTTATTTTTTTGTAAAAAGTTTTTTATTTTTCACTTTTCGGTGGTTCACATGTGCTTACCACTTCACAGCGTACCGGCGTGATGTTATGTTATTAACTGGTGTAAACAATTGACAGACATGAGATTTCAGCAATCCCTGTCCATTTGCTATCATTTATTGAGGAGTTCCATTGCCTATCTCCGAAGTTCTTCATCAGATCTTGACCAAATTGAAATGGAACCACTCCGAGAAAGTACTCTTCCAAAAACTACACAAATTGCTTCAAGTGTGCCTATAAAATTTGAAGAGTTCGCTCTATTTCTCCAGGATCCCATCATCAGATCCTGACTTGATGATCATGGGACCACCTGGGAAGTACACCCTTTCAAACCAAAAAAAAATATCCAAATCGGTCCAGCCATCTTCGAGTAATCGGGGAACATACATAAAAAAAAAAAAAAAAAAGGTTCCGACGAATTGAGAACCTCCTCCTTTTGGAAGTCGGTTAATAAAATATATCTCGATTACTAAATATTTGTTACAAATAATAGATTATTCTAAACATAACATAAACATAATCTTTATGGACATGATATGAGGATACAGAATCTTATGAAGCCTCTGAAACCCAAACTAGGTAAAAACCTGCATGTCAGGAGTCAGCGCCTTCTCCTATTTTCGTTACATCCATATTCATTTATTAATTTTCATACATATTAAGGATATTTTAAAATATTTTTTCCAAAAATATACAAAAATATTTAAAAATATAAAAAGTTGTGGCCCATCGGCATCAGGAGCAGGGTCCAAGATGCCAGTGGACAGGGCTCCAGAGAAAAGAACCTCCTGACTATGCATGCCGTGTCCAGGAGTACTGCTTTCTGAATCAAGCCCTCGATCCAGCCGTGCAATGAGAGCCTCCTAAAGTGTTGATTGAGGCTCTTCGCTATTAGACCATTTACTGTAACGATTATCGGTACAATGATTGCTGAGTCCACGTCCCACATGTCGACAACCTCGTGGGCTAAGTCAAGATACTTGATTTTCTTATACAGCTCAGCTTTCACGAGATTCTCATCATGAGGGACAGCGATATCAAAAATAATTGCACGACGCTCTCGTCGATCTATCACCACAATATCAGGCTTATTGGCGACAATAGTCCTGTCAGTGATGACAGATCGATCCCTGTACAATGTGGCGTGATCATTCTCGAGAACTGCGTCGGGCACATACTTGTAGTACGGTACTGCAGAGTCCACAAGATTGTACTGCAAAGCAAGTTTCTGATGGAAAATCCTAGCTACTAGATTGTGTCTGTGCAAATACTCGCCGTTAACGAGACGAGAGCAACCGGAAACGATATGTTGGATTGATTCACCGGGACGGTGGCATGCCCAACAGATGTCAACCGTACACTCCTTGACAATGTATTTCCGATAGTTATTCGTCATGATAACTTCATCCATAATCGCACAGACAAAACCTTCGGTTTCTCCGAAGAGGTCGCCGAAACGCAGCCAAGATACAGAAGCCAAAAAGTCCACATCAGGCCTATGAAGACCCCGGAAAAAGTTTCCGTGAAGCTCTTTGCCTTGCTATACTTCCTTACGATCGTTAGTATCCAGTACTGCAGGTTTGCGCCAGTTCTCTTTCGCTAAGGAGAGCGGAGTGAGGCCCTTGTCCACTGCGACCACATCTCGATGCATCCCCACATCAGTGTGAAGGGAATATTCCCTAAGACTGCAAATCTCGCGGTTGTGGAGGGTCTTAGCATTTAAAAAACCTCGACCCCCACACTTCCGCGGGATGTACAGTCTCATCACTGATGACCGTGGGTGATGCATCCGACATGCCGTCAGTAATATACGGACAATCCTATCCAGGGCGTCAAGTTCCGTTTGAGTCCATTTGAGTATGCCGAAAGAATACATCAAAACCGGCATGACCCAACCGTTAGAGGCACGCACCTTGTTTCCGCCTGATAAAAGACTATTTAACACTTTATTCAGGCGGCCAAAGAGACGCTCCTTCAACGATTGTTTCATGTCGGCAGCATTGATGCCTAATGCCTCCGACATACCCAAATACTTGTAGGTTTCGGTTGTGGAGAGGGATCTGCGGAAGGTGTATAGAATCCGTAAGTTGGGCTCTCACGGATTCTATAATCCCTCCTCGCTTTACATGCATGACTGCACATTTGTCCACACCAAATTCCATCCTGATGGCGCTACTGAAGGTTTCTGTTACCTTCAGTAGCTTCATCAGTTGCAAATTGTTGGGGGCAAAGAGTTTCAAATCAACCATGTAAAGGAGGTACGATATCACCTAATCACCTCTTCTCAACCGATAGCCCAGACCTGAATCCTCCAGCAGTCTGCTTAGAGGATTCAAGGCTAAGCAAAACCAAAGCGGACTCAAACTATCGCCCTGAAATATTCCACGCTCAATCTTAATCGGTTCATTGGTCCCCCGGATCTGTTAACATCCTGGATACAGAAGGACCGTTCTCCATTGCCTCATACACGACATCAAGAAGGTGCGTAGTGTCGCGTTTATTTTGTACAACTCCAGCACCTTCATGAACCATGTATGTGACACTGAGTCATAGGCCTTCTTATAATCTATCCAGCATGTCGACAGTTACTTCCGGGATCTACGAACCTGTTGGCTTATGGCCATGTCTATAAGGAGCAGCTCCTTAGTACCGCGGGACCCATTGTTACATCCATTCTGAGATACTGACATAATCTCGTTGCTTTCGAAATGGTGTGAAATTTTTGCTCTAAGAATGGATGCAAGAACTTTATAGACCGTCGGTAAACATGTTCATTACATTAATTGTTATGCCAAAGAAAAATACATTTTAAATTTACTCTTAAATTAACTTTTAGCTAAGGTAGGTAGGGTGAAAGTGAATTTCTTGTGTGTGTAGGATGTGCGAGTGTTATTGTGTAATGTGATGTATTGTACTGTGGGGATGTGTGACGGTGTGTTCAAATATGTTTAATTGTATGTATTTAAATCGAATCCTTTACTTATTGAAGTATTTTTTCGGTTTCCTCGTAGTTCAGCGTTAGAAGATAATTTCTGACCTTCGATTGCCACTCGTGAAACGAGACCTTAAAATTTTGTTTAGTTTATTGTAGAGATGTACAGGAACAAAAACACCTTTGGCATCTTGATACTTGTACGACAACTTACGGAATCGATGACATCTGTGATTCTGCGTTTGTTACCTAGTCTATTTGGATCGTAACGAATAGAGACATGTTGTTTGGTAATGTAATGACATGATAAATAAAGAGCTGCCTTACCGTAAGAACCCAACACAGTTCATAAAGCGTTCTAGTGGGAAATCTGTATGGTTTTGAGCAAGGGCCGTTGGGCTCTCTCCAGTTTAATGATGTGTGTTTTACATGCGCCTCCCTATACACCAATACAGTAACCAACGACAGATTGAACCAGTACATAATAAACTGTGCGAAGAAGTTCCAGGTCAGCCACATGCCTAAGATTTTTAAAAACCCATATCAGTTTTCTAACTCGTGACGAAGTCATGTCTAAATGGGGTTGTCAGGTTAATTTCTCGTCTAGAAGTACTCCAAGAAACTTCACTGTTGGGGTATTAACAATAGTTAGACATTAACAATGTTGGATTTTCAAAAACTCATACGTGTCAAAACGAATCTCTACTTTTTGTTGTTTAGGCGAGAGTTGGTGAACTGAACTAATGCAGTTTTGGATACGTTTACGGTCAGTAAATTATGTTTCAGCCACTAATGAGCCCTATGAAGCGCCTTTTTCGCATTTTGTCGCACCTCGTCCTTTATGGAGTGACATTTGACACAGGTCTTTTAAATATATAAGAAAGAGACTGGAACCGAGAATACTGCCCTGTGGACTTCACAGGTTACAGGAGCTTCTGAACTAATTATTTATCCATTTGAAATTTTTGCTGCCGAAGTGATGACCCGAGAGAAATCAGTAAAGATTTTAAGCACCATTCCCCGTATGCTGTATCTTTCCAGCTTATCAACAAGTATAGAGATACAAATGTTTGGCTAGGTCAATAAAGACTCCTATGTACTTTTGTTTGTGATCAAGATTTGCTGTTACATATTATTCCACCAAAGAGCTGACGGCTCCATCTGTGCTTTTGCCTGCCCTGAAACCGAATTGTGAGTCTAAACGAATGTTATTATGCTCCAGAAATCAAAGTCAAAGTCAAAGCATTTATTTCAAATAGGCAATTATAAAACACTTTTGAACGTCAACATTCACATGAAAATAGAATTGATTCTAGTCGCCCCTTCTAAAATGTAGTTTCGTATGAGAAGAATGGGCAAGAAACTCCACCATTACTCTTTTAAAATGTTTTAAGTACAATATTTAACGTAGTACATTCATTATATAATTATGTGTGAAAACGATGCACCCAAAATAAAATTACCATACCAAAATAGGTAAAAATAACGAGATTGAAGCAATACAGATAAATTAATTTTATGATAGAGACATGGTGCTCACATATTTACAAACATTGTAAAAGTAAGTATACGATTTTCCTAGAATATTAACAAGTAATAAGTCAGTGTATGTGTTAAAGTAATCACTGAGTGTAAATCAATGTCATAAATACAATTAATTATACAATTTAATTAGCAACCAGTTTGATTTTGTTTAGACTCTAGATTGTCCTATGGAGCAGGACCAGCATGTTTCCAAGCATTCTTGTCTTGTTTATAATCCTCTAATTTGTAATATGCTTGTTTACAAAGTTTACTTTTAATATGAGTTTTAAATTTCCTTTCATTTAATTGCAATATTAAAATGTATTAGTTGTTTGTTCAGGAGTTTTTCTAGCACTTTGGAAAGAGCTGGTAGGACAGAAACTGGTCTGTAGTTGGTGACACTGTCTCGTCCCCACTTTTGTGGACAGGTGAAATGAGAGCTCTTTGGAATACTTTGGGAAAACATCCTGCTCAAAGCACAATTTAATTATGATGGTAAAAAGTGGAACTTTAATATGTCTTGACATTTTAAGGAACTTATTTGAAATACAGTCCCAGCCAATCGCACTGTCCTTTTTCATATTCATGATTAGGGCCTCGATCTCACTTTCATCCGGCGGGAGCAGAGCCATCGAATTTATGGTACGAGATATGTTGTAATTATTGGAGTTAGTTTGGGTGGTTCAATTGAGCTATCTCGAATATTCAGCAGATAATCAGCAGAGATCTTCTGTTTATTAGTACCCGTAATGGACTTAATAGCCGACCACGTCTCTTTATTGGTTCTTACATTCTTTTAGACAGATTTTTCATGACTTCTTTTAAGCTTTCTCAATAATGCGTTACAGAAATTTCGATAACGTTTATAGGTTAACTCTAGAACTAGAAAAACACGCTTTTATAAATGCACGTAAAAACAAAAAATAAAATATGGATCGTTCAAGTTGTCTCTATTTCTGGGCTGAAGTGTAAACTATGTGCTTTTAATTATAATATTTGATTGTAAAAGCGTGGCGCGATGGAACAGGAAAGACTTTCTTGTTAACAAATACTAATACTAACTTCCTGGCAGAAGCTGCATGAGGTCGCACAAGAGCATAACGTTTATGCTACCAAAGGGTTACCAAAGGGAACCAAACATATCTCGTCCACGAACAAGAACTCTACATTTTGCCACTGATCGTCGCCACTAAGTCACTTTTCTGTGCGTTGCCTTATTCACATTACTTGTCTGATGAGCAAAATAGGCACATTTATAATTTAAATATGTTAATTTTTAATAGGACAAGTTGTCACAGTGACGCCATTTAATTTTTTGATTGTTTTCAATTTATTTCTGATTACAAACTGACAAATTATACAATGTATTTGCCACCTAGTTGTAGGAGACAAATTGCTAATCTCTTAGCATACAATTTACACCATGACATTGGTACCTGTAGTTTACCATTGCAGCATTGTTAGTAGTGCTACTAACACTACTTTTGATACGCCTAATAGTTTAAACAACTAGGTGCGACAACAGATACTCCGCATATTATCTTGAATGTTGTTCATCAAAATATGCAGGGTCTATCCGGCTATAAAGAGCTAGAGTTAAGCTTATTTATGGAGAACCATGATGTTCAGGTGTTATGTTTGACAGAACACTGGTTGAAAGAACATGAAGTAGTGTTTATTAATGATGATAATTTTACCGTACAAAGTGCATTTGTAAGAAAAACTGCTATTCGCGGTGGATCTTTAGTCCCTGTTTCAAACAAGTTGAAATGTAAACAACGTTTAGATTTAGTTAATCTTTCTATTGAACGTACTATTGAGTTGTCTTGTGTTGAACTCGAGCGATACGTCATTATTTGCGTATATCGACCACCCTCTGGGGATTTCATTCGTTTCGAATCGGGAATGGAGGATTTACTCAATAAGTTAAAATCAAGTAATAAAAGTATAATTTTATGTGGAGATTTTAATATTAATATTTTAGATGTCACTCCATTAAGTATTAAGGCTTCTTCAAACAGCCGCGACGCGACAGCGCGACGCGACACTTGTAGAACAATTTTCATTAAGTTTTCATAGAAATTGTTCTACGAGTGTCGCGACGCGACCGTCGCGTCGTGCTAGTCTGCACGAGCCTTTAGACTTCTTAATCTGTTTCGATCTTTTAATTTAACTAACTTGTTTTTAGAACTTACTAGGATCACGGCTTCTACGTCGACTTATCTTGATAATATATTTAGTGATTGTGATGCCAAAAATAAGTTAGTACTGAACTGACTTGACGTCTGACCACTGTAGATTATTGGCTAGCTTTCCTTTACCATTACATAAAAAACCGCATAAAGTAGAATGCAGGCCTTATACAGCTAGTCGTTGCAACAAATTTAAAAATAACATAGCTCATAGAATTACACCATCTATAGCAGAACACGAGAATCCTAATAAAATCTTTGGATCCCTTTTTGATGTTGTGCAAAATGAATACCAATCTACTTTCAAGACCAAAACCATTAACATTAATGGCACCTCCGTTGGCTTCAACCAATGGGCCGCTCCAGGTATTTATAAAAGTAGAACGAGACTAAACGAGTTATATGGTTTGAAAAAATACAGGTGTGATAGTCCTTTTCTAGAGTATGTCCGAAATTATTCAAAATTATTTAACAAAATCTGTGTTTTTGCTAAATCAAAATTTTTAAGCGATATAATAAAAAAATCCAGTAATAAAAGAAAACCACTTGGAAAATTATTAATAATGAAACGGGTAAGTCGGTTAAACAGGAAAAACAACTAGAGATTATGGTCGACAACAAATTAGTTACTGAAGCTGCTGACGTAGCTGAGGCATTTAATGTTTTTTGCCAACATACCTTTAACTACGACTCGCATTTTAAATTCGTCCCCGTCTAAAGCGGAAAACCTTCTGCATAGTAGTGTGCCCAAATGTAGTCGCTTATTTAGTTTTGAACATATAACGCCTCGTGATGTAGTTAGCATTTTTAACACACTTAAGTCTAAAAACACTGGTGATTACTGGGGCATCTCTATTAAACTTTTAAGTAATATAATCGACGTCGTAGCTCCCTATCTAGCTATTACTTTTAATAAATGTGTTTACTTAGGAACTTTTCCCGACCTCATGAAGAGTTGTAAAGTCATACCATTGTTTAAACCAGGTTATAAAAATAACGTTGGAAATTTTAGGCCTATTTCATAAACCATTTTATTTTTTTATTAATTACATTTTCGTTTATTGTTGAATGTTAATTATATGCTATTATTGTTTAGAATCAAGTTCTTCCAACATAACAGACAGCTGTGCTGCTGGGGAGTTTGCTGCGCCACTTCTTCTTCCCAGCTAAAGCACTAGGAAGTGGTGAAGGGCGGGCGTTTTGGGGGACTGTCTTATGTAATTTTGGCGTTAAAAGTGCCGACTCTCAGCCTAGTTTGAATAAATGACTTTTGATTTTGATTTTGAACAATTTTATTGCTCATCATTTGTTCCCGTTTATAGGACAGGCTAAGAAGAACCGAATCATGATCTGTTACTGTTGACTCGATCACATGACTGTGATCTGTGATAGTGACTTATTGCTGCTAAAGATGTTTTAATCATAATGTGATTTGGGCAGTTATTTATTCGAGTCGGAAACGTATAACCAGAGCCCCATTTCGGCAGAGAGATTTAAGTATTCTTCTTCTGTATCGCTTCAATAATAAATGGCGTTAATAGATTTTTGATATCGAGAGGGATTTAGGTACAGTACTCATGGGTAAAGTTGCTATGGAAAGTAAAGATGCCACAGTTGACCGTAATGACTTGTTATTTTATAAAAAAATATTGATTCCCCAATGACTGTAAGGCTATATATAAGCAGTGGCAGACAAGTTTTAACTCATTGACTGAGAATTTCGCTTAAACCCGTTTCCGCATAGTTCGCCGAACAGTCAGAATTATTTTCTTTTATTTATGACCTACCAACGACATTTATCTTTCTATTGAAGTGCCTTCTGTCTGCTGCCAATAATGGTGCAATACTTCGTTTTGTCATTTTAAGTGTATACGTAGTAAAATTAGGCAAAGCGGAAATAATCAATTTGAAAACCTTAGTCTTAAAAACTGCAGAAACTTTCAAGTTTTTCTTATGAGCAGAAAAAACGAATTCAGTAAAATATGGGATATTTTATGTTATAGCAGTTTTGCGACATGCTTAATAGATAATGGTAATCACAGAACACAGTTAAATACACAGAAAAATGCGTGCCTGAGTGAGGATAATTGTCTCATGACTTTAGGAGCAGTAATTCATGAGCAACTGTTTCAGCCAGACAGCCTTCAGCAATATTTGTCTTTCCTGCACTCGGCAGTCACAGGTTTTTGATGGTAGTGATATTTTCTAGATGAAAGAGAATCAACGCTTTTATGTCAGCTATAAATAAAAGTGTTGTAAAAAAAGTATTTCGTAGATAACGTGGAATCCTACCTGCTGACATCAATACTAAGTTATTTGCATTTTTTTTTAGTCTATAAAGTCATTGATAGTTGAGTAATTTATTTATATTGATATTTACACTATTTAAAAACTGAACTTTCTCTATTTAAGTTAATGTATTCACATAACGAACAATGAGAACAGAAGTGTTAGAAATGGGCCATAAATTAGCCATTATGTACACAGATTATTCACCTACTTGTCCACAATGTCCAATAGGGAAGTAAATAAATAGTCTCTTTTCCTTTCAGTCGTTATCACTGATGCGTTGAAGGCGTCTTTTTTTTTACTAACTTCGAATTTTCCTTACAAGACATCAATCTTACGAGTTTAAATATCTATTGAAAATATCCATGTACCTAGTCCATGAGGACACAACGTTAAGGACCGAACTTACCTAGGTATAAGAGTCTTCTAACAATTTCAACCATTAGAAGTCTATTGAATTCTAAAGTAAGTTAGTTATTAGCAATATGATAATCGTACCAACTCTGCCCTGAAAAATAAGCATGAAAATAACTTAGTTTTGTCTATAGTCTATATATGCTTTTACCTGGCCCCAAATACCAGTTGTACCAAAACAAACGAATCTAAATACTTTATTTAAGTACATCAAATCATATAATCAACCTACCTACTTATTAGATATCAATGGCAGCACATTACCGATCCAAATTATTTTTATTGTCAAGAATCATATGAATGTGTCAACATGGCGCCTGAATTTGGCGCCAAAAAGTAGCGTCGGTGCGGCGCGTCGTCGCGGGCACAAGACGTAAACAATTCAGCCACTGCTAATAATTTTGTTATGTTTTACTATTGATTAATTATTTGGATGTAAAGCTGGCAAGTACTATTCGATATTTAAAGAAGTTGTGAAACAATAAGCCGTGAAAATTTGGTGGAAAACTTGGCTAGAACTTACCTAAAACTTGAGAGGAGGCCAGTGACATTTCGTGCAAATAAATGCATTTGCTTTCTTTCCTCTGTGCCATGTTCAGTGACGAATTTCAGTATAATTGATGGTGTGTTATCTATTAAAATCAAAGATTTTCATGTTTGTTATTAACTTCTATAAGCGAGCACTTCTACAAACTTAATTAAATATTTCCACCGTATCAACTCGATTTTCTCTGTCTGAAAACATTTCACACACCTATTAACCGCTTACCAGCGGATATATTGGTGTACCTATAATGATTGATGGCATCGCATCGCAGCTAGGCGTTACAGCGCTCTCATTAACAAGTCGGATCGCGAAACGAATTCAGGACAGAGCAGTAATACTGAAACTTACACGTTTCCATATATTTTGAACGAATAAGTTATAATTTTGATAGGATATTGGGATTCGCACAGGACGATAAGGTCGAGGATTTAACGTTTAATGGATTTTCTGTTTTACAATGAACGATGGAAAGTACAGCTTCTTTCCATCGTTCATTGTAATTGACTCCTGCGATTACTCCTTACCTCTTCAGATTGGTGAAGCAGCATTAAGTTGAGAGGTGTGGTGGCTCAATGTGTACGTCGCAGGTTCGAAACCAGACAGCGCTTCACTTTGTATAAATTATTTCATTACTACTTTTCTCAAAACGGTGAAGAAAAAAATTATTCCAGAACCAACAATTCGAAGACATGAGACATCTGTCTCCCGCACTGGGCCCGCGTTGTGGACTATGGAGAGAGGAGGCCTGTCCCAACAGTGGGAATATCATAGGCTGATTTTGATGACCCAGCATTAAAGCTAGCCAAGAATCATGGTGTTCAATATGTTTTACATGGATTTACTTATGTTTTTAATTTTACTGAAATTTAAAGCTACTACAATCTTTGACGATTGCTAGTGTGACAGTTTTTAATAAGACCACACCTACAACACAATCCTACCTTCTTATTAGCAATGATCTATTAGTTGTTTCAGCAATAATCCTTTTGATCTAGTTAGCCCTCTATGATCTTAGCTATTGTTAGACACAACTATTGAAAGATTAATTTGATTAAATATCATCATTGATCTGTACTGACCATTGAGATCTTTATAGTCTACCGACAGGTTAATAATGCTGAAAAGTGTCCCAATCTGTACATAAGTGCCAATATTCTTAAAATATACGGCATATATACCAGTATTTGGATTTAAAAGATTGTCCGTGGAGATTCTTTCTTGTTCTTCCCCATAGAAACCGACTTATTCGCTTTGGAATGGCCAACTAGCTTCATGTTTCTGACTGACCGCCTCCTTGAGTAGTCAAATGTGCCTGTAATTGGCTTAATTGAAATAAACGCTTTGAGTTTGAGGTTCAATAGCCTAGGTGAATGTGTACACAGGAACCTACTTATCTTTAGAAATACTCAGCCTGCTGAAATCTCCTGAAACGTATTCAGTTACATAGATGGAGTTTCAGCCGATTGATTCTCAAACCGTGACTGTTTCAAACCGAGCCGTAAATCAAACTAACTGAATATCGATGAAATGTTTTGAATAAATCATAACAGCGCCACCGTTTATCATAAGACATGTTTAATTATATTAAATGTGTATCTGATATTTTATATTTATCTGCGTTTTGTTTGTGCAGAATAAATGATTGTTCTTCCGATTCCTTTTCTTTTTTGAAGGAACGCGGCTAAAGAAAAGTTTCTGTTTTCTTCGTGATTGAATTTTGGCGCGTGTCTTCATTTTAATGCTCTCTGGTTTATCTCGGCTCTGAATGTTTTAATGAATAGTGCATACTTTGCCTTATTACTGTATCCTAACTGTATAAATGTATCCTAGATCCCAGTCTCTACTTGATGCCAAATGTAGACCAAGTTTGCTGTCAAACTACACTTAATTCTCATGAAATTATTTAGCCCAATCTTTTTTAGTAATTATTACTAATTAGCAGACATTTTAAACATTATCTACATTTATCTGCAACTATGGAAGATATATTATGTATATAGATAGAAGTTTATAAAAGTACATAAAATATGATACCGTCTTTGTTGTAGCGCAGTCGGATAAACAAGAGTTGTTGACAATACTTACGACCAGAGCATGAGTACTTGAGCAAGGTTTTCATTAAAGTCGTCCATAGAGTTTTATCACTTTTCTCTATGTTTGTTTATGATGTATAGGTACTCCACGTTGGATGCAGTCCACCATGTGTCTAGCTCCAGGTTGTAAACATACCTAAGTATCTACTTGCAAATGTTTATGAAAGTTATTAACTTTTGTTCAAGATTTCTTTTTCCAAGCTAGTTTAAAGCTTTATTATTTCGAAGGAAGCATAAGCCCACTACAATAATTTTAACCATAATGTTAATTATTCGTTTCGCGTTTTAAAGTAACCTCTCAAGGTGTTTGAAAGTTATTGCTTCTATGGTAAGCGCCTCAACTAAGTAAAAAGTTGCCTAAAACAGCAATATTTTGCTTCCTCAAATGTGGAAAAAAAATGAGAAGTCATGCAATCACTATGTCATTCAAAATCTTGTCTTGGAAGTCCCTCAAGCCAGACAGCTCCATAATCACAACGTTACACTACTCCATAACTCAATTCATTTGTTTCATTACTTGTTACCTGTCCAACAATAAAACACAAGTACAACGGGCACATACAAAATAGTTTGTATCATAAAAACAGTGTAGTTTGGCCGTCGTACGCGACAGCCAGACGCCCGCCATCGGACCGGAGTCGCCAGCTCCTTGGTGAATCATTCATACTTCCTTTTCAAATTCAGAATGTAATTATGGATAAGAACAAGCATCTATCAGATCTGATGCCTGAAGGGTTGGGGCAGTCAGGAGTTCTGTGGTTTTTTAAAATACTTTGACGCACTGATCGCGTGGATGACCCAGTTTTAAAGCTACGGTAGGACTTCGGGATTGTTTCTTACGTCTGTGTGTAGAATTGAGGTCTTCTATCATTATATATGACTTTAATAAAGACTGGCGTGTTTGTTATTATACCCACGTTTGTTCTGTTCGTTGTGATAAGAAATTGACAGAATGGACTGTGCATTCTGCCAGTGCAGTGCCAACTAATACCATATACCTAATATTGTGGAATGAGTACAGGTTGGAGTTTTCACAAAATTTAACTGTACGATAGCGAAACAAATACGATAATGGAGCTAAATAAAGTGCAATCAATTACTGTGGGTCTTACTTATCAAATTAATGAATTTTTAGGTCAAATTTTATCCAATATTTTCCAAATCTCGCTCTACTACATAGCCAAAAATCGATTGAAAACAATGACGACCTTCTTCCGTATAAACTATGTACCTATATAATTAGCTCCTACTTACCATAATAAGCACTTCCCTGGCCATCAGCAGCGACATCCAGTCGCCGATGCTAATCAGGAAATAAAAGAATAACAAATACTCCATATTTGTTACTTCTTTCCTTGTCATTTCGGATCGTAAATTCAACTGCTGACCATGGAGCTTACTGCACGAAGGACAAATGCGAAGGTGAGATTAAGGGATGCGGGTTCGATTCTCACTTCGCGTGTTTAGTTGAACGGCCAGCAGATTGTGTGGTGTGGTTGTTAAATGTTGTGGGTGGCATTTGTGTCATAACACCTCCGGTCAGGATACCTCCTCCATCCAAAATTTATTAGTATACCTTTTTGGGAAGTATCTAGTTGTAGTAGAAGAACTAATTATCTGTAAAATGATTTGTAATCGAATCCGTGCTTCCAGAGATTAACTTTTACAAACACATACATAAACAAAAATAAATGGATGGCTGACCATCTTTACATACCAAGACCCCTCCTTGCCTCGGATAGCATGCTAAGCCGTGGGTCCCGGTTGTCACTCGTGGATCTTTAACAGTCGTTACAGGTCGTCAGAAACCCGTAAATCTGACAACCAGTCTTACCGGCATCGTGTACCTATAGCTGGGTTGTGGAGGTCAGATAGGCAGTTGCTCCATGTAAAATACTGGTGTTCAGCTGCATTCGGTTAGACTGGAAGCCGACCCCTAACGTAGTTGGGAAGATGATGGCTCAAACAATAAGCAATACCTTTTTATAATGTTAGTTTAGAAGTTGACATTTCGATGTTTAAAAAATCGTTTCCCAACCAAAGTAGAGATTGTTGCGTGCTTGTAACCTAGTTTTGTCCGCTAAAGCTACATACGCTTGCAATGCTTTCTGCAATGGGGTTATGGTTTACTAAGTAAAGCTATGAGGTTCATGGCTTGCACTTCGACGATTAATTACTATAATAACGCTCTGTAGAACTTAGAATTCGCTCATAACAAATATCTACGCACTAAATTCATATTGTTTTTTCCAATTACATCTATTATAACAATGGATGGAACTGCATCAATATAACGAGGCGTCGGCACGTCGCGGCTTCTAGCCAAAGGTGACCGGTCGCTGTTTGTGATCTTTTTGCCTCACGCTGCTTCCAACGGCGGTGGGCAGGGCTCCAGGCAACTTTATGAAACTTCTATGTTCTTTATGCGGACTACTTATTTAAGTTTAATTATGTAGATACCTCAATAAAAATATAATAAGTAATAAAGAAAGAAAATACGTGTATTTGCGGCAAACATGAAGCTGAGAAAGAACACAAACACAAAAAGACCAAGTTTGGGACTTATATTTTGCAGCAGCAAATTTTCGCTTGACCATTTCATATAAAAGCCACTGGGAAGCAAAGATTCAGTATTATATATTTTAGGGGCCAATAATAAGTATTTTATAAAATCCTAACGAAGGAAATATGGATATAGGTAGCTAATTCTGACATAAATTATTTTATTATAAAATTTCCTTTTCACTACATGTAAATTTTTGAATATAAAAATAATAGTATTATGAACATACGATGACCATTACAGAAAATTTTGAACCCCATAATTTCCTTTTCCATTTTTCCTGACCTTTCACCATTCTGGTACCCAGTACCTAATCGACTCCCAGTCTGCGAAGATGTAAGTAACTACATAGCAGTTCTACTGTTCAAAATCTTTAAAAACTCCTTATCTCCAACCCCATCTTCCCCGTATCCCTATGATGTAAACACCATGATGTTTACACCGCACCACGTGTTACATCTGCGTAACATGGCGGCGAGGGGACGCGACGCTGCGCCGCGACACAACGACACCTGGACATGCGACTGTGTCTCGGCGGGCGACTGTCTTGAAGACGCCCGGTGGTAGGTAGACTGTTTTAGAAGGCTCTTGTAGCACGTGCAAGTTCTCGCAAGCAGCGTGCGTGTATGACCTGAAGACCAATCATTCTCGTAATTTACCTTTCAAAATCTAGTCGCAATTTCATCTCAGCGACAATCAATGTCAAAAGCTTGCCAAAAATGTAGGGAAACAAGAGGTATTTTTGACAAATTGAGATTAAGATCAGACTGTGAACGTTTCTAAATCTACGAGAATTGCCCCTCTGATGTATGCACGTAAACGAAGCAAAAGGAGAATAGTAAGGATCGTAGCAGGTGGGGTTCTATAGTTACCAGTCAGGTCCAGGTTCTTTATTTGACAGCACGGTTGGCGCAGTGGTTACGCGATTGACTGCTGTGCTGCGTGTAGCGGGTTCGATTCCTGCACGGAACAAATATTTGTATGACCTACAAGTAGTTGTTCCGGGTCTGGCTGTTTGTGTATGTGAATTTAAATGTTTGTAAACGCACCCACAATACAGGAGTAATTCTTAGTGCGGGGCAACGTTTTTAAAAAAAAAGTCAGTTATAGTTGCTGCCTACCACCATGGGAAGAACGCGAGAATTTATGAATATTGTAGAAGTGCCGGCGCCGGGTAACCAGGTCGGAGAGTGTAAAATTCCGAAAGCATCTTGATTCTAACAGACCCCACTTTTGGAGTCTTGTAAAGGGGGCTATAGACTATGGTATTCTAGGCTTATGTCTGAATAATTTAAGACATAAAAATAAATAGTTTATGTTGTTTGCTAATTAGCTTAGTAGACATAAACCTTCTGCTAATCTTTTTTATTTTTTTATTACTAAATGGGCCTGCTTTTGACTTCGATCATGCCTGATGGAATGATATAAGCTTCTGTTTGATGACACATAATGTGTAGTAATTGTATTTTTAAGTAAAATCCATGATCTTAGAAGTCGTGCCACTGGAATGTTTGTAAAACTAATGTTTCACTAATAAACGCCATCGCCAAAGAACTTAAGTTTCCGCTGAATTAGGTCAATCATATAGATTTAAACCACTTTGTACAAAATATTCGATCAAAATCACTTGCTTTAAGCTGTTAGGTGCTACACCAAGCTGTAACATATTTGATAGTATTAATTTCTCGTGTATATCATCAGTCAACCTCTATTTTCTGACAGATTGTGGTGCTACAGTTTCAAAACAAACTACAGGAGCAACGCGACGAGCGAGCGGGAACAGGGCAAGTGGTAGTAGGTCATCGGAGCAAAGTGGTCAACAAAGCTGACCCTTTAAGCGGAACTGCTTTATCTAGATTCTTGTAGATAGATTTTAAACTATCCGTCTTTGTAGTTATTTTCTCTATTAAATGAGTAATTTAGGACTTACTTTTACTAATTAGTGGATATAGTGCAGAAAAGAAGAGCTTGCCGATGGGGCCGCAAGGTTTTGGAGTGGCGACTGAGTACCGGAAGACCTAGCGTTGGAAGGCTACCCACAAGGTGGACCGATGATCTGGTGAAGGCTGTAGGAACCGCTGGATGTGAGAAGAGCGAAGCCTGTCAAAGTGGCGATGCTTGGGGGAGGCCTATGTCTAGCAGTGGATGTTTTTCGGCTGAGATGATAATGATGATGAGTAAATATAATTAACTCTTAGATTTTCACTTGCAGCTGCCTCTACTTAAAAATTCGCTGAAGAAACCAGCATTGATCAAGCTTGCTCACCGACTATTGTTTTTATTTCAGGGAATTGTTTTCTTAGTTTTAAGACCATGACCTTCCAGCCTTTTTAAGACCATGAAATCGAAGAGTCTAGAGAGAATTGGAGTTAATACGTAGGTACCTATCTTAAATGAATTTAAAAGTAATCAAGAAACACCTAACGTCTAAAGTTAGAAATGAAATGAAATGTTTATTTCTGTAAGTAGATGGCACCGGTATCGTAGCTCCCTGCGAAGAAATGCCGAATCAAATTCAGAGTTTCTACCAACTTCCTACTAACCCTCAAGGGCCCTCATGCATCTAATTACTAACCAATACTGCCGACCCCTCAAGACATAAAGCGTGAAGATAAACAGCCTGGTCCCGCGCGGCGGCGAGGCGGCAACGAGACGCGTCGGCACGGCGCGACGCGCCGACGTCGACCCGACGACGTCGCCCGACCGATGGGATGACCTATGGGGCAGCACGAGATAAGAATTCGTGGGCAAAGTGAACTGAGATGTTGTCGTGATTTTGAAATTATTGTGGAGTATTAAGGCATTTATACTACTACCACCTACTGGCCTCAACTCATCTCACATACTAAAATGTTTTTACTTTTGCCATCGACTCGAAAAGCAAGAATGCCATATCTGAGATGGGTTAAGTTTTTCAAATTAGGTATAATTCCAAACATTAATGTTGCAACCAATATGTTGATTTTAAAGAGTGTAAATGGAATTTCTTGTCCCTTCTTCTCCATAGGAACCTAACAACGCTTTGGAATGGGACACTAGCTCCATCTTTCTGACTGACCGCTCCTTGACAATTTCAAAGTGCCCGTGATTGGATAAATTAAAATTAATGCTTTGAGTTTATGGTGTGAGCTGGGTACGAGCGATGAGGGGAAAATGGGGACGCTCTCCACCAAGTCAGGTGAATCTTATTCACTGAATATGAATTTGCACAAAACATTAAAATGTATCAAAGTTAACTTGTAGCTGTTGACACACAAACTTTGAATTAGCCTATTTTCCATATTTAATATTTTACGACTCTACAATGGCGGAGTTAAGGTGGCCTATACCTACAGCCAATGTTTACGTTGTAACCATGTTGGTATGAAAATATTCCATGATTTTGAACTTCTCAAAATCTCCAGGATGAAAACCATCAAAACCAATTATTGAGGTCTTGCCTATTACAGTTAAAAGACTGCCAGGATCTGAAGATTTGCCGGATTTCTGAACAAAGAACCATCCATTAGGTTCTATACATATTTTAGAATTTATAGTCTTGTAAAGCCGGACAAAGTTAGGTGAAATGACCTTGAAGTGAGCTGTCCTTCAACCAGGGTAACCTACCCTGTCTGAAGTACAGCTAACTGTGATTCTAACTGAAGCTAAGGATTGACAGCTCTCTATACCAGCATATATCGGCAGGAAGTGTACATCGGTACGTTTTCATAACATAAGGTCCAGTTGGAAACCAGCGTCAGACTTCTGTGACTGTGTAAATCATGTGCCTAAACCTAGGTCCAATAATTTCTTTCGTATTCAGTTTTACAGGTCTCTCCCAAATTCACCGGCACCTACTAACATCTCTGCTGACTCCAAAAGCTTACGCATCCCCCATGGATGCCAGGATGGGCCGCGTGTGGCGGCTCGGCGGCGCGTCGGCATGGCGCGCGGTGCCGACTGTGTGCCGCCGCCGCGCCGGTCACCTATGCCGAGGGTTGCCAGATAATATCACAAGCCACCTACTGAGTTCGCGGGAGGTACTTGTGTGTAATTAAAAATAAACGTTGTCTTTAGCTTGTGGACCTCGGTTTCGGGGATTTTGAAAAACAGTTTTTAGAGATAACAGGCCAGGGAATAACAGGCCAGATAACAGGCCAGATAACAGGCCAGGAAATTTACTTCTTTCTTGCGGCGCACAACTGTTGAATTGTTTTCTACTGCACATTAGCACAGTCAGATACTACTGTTTATTTGACAACCTTGTAGATTGGAGGCAGGTGATAAAGACTGCTAGGAACTGAAGATTTACCGGAAACCTGTAATTACATGGGCTATCGGCATATTAACGCTTTCCGGACAAAACGCCTCTCAACGTTGTCTCGGTATATCATTATGTGACAGTACGGCTAAGGGCGGTGAACTTTCTTTCATGTAATTTGGCAATCCGTCGATAGCCGTTACTTGCCCATAACACTCCTCGGAAGTACATGATCTAGTGTCTCATCACGCGACTTCATTAGCTCGTAGGTGTCACAGCAAACTCTTTTCGAGTCATTTTTCAACACAAGCATACGCAATGCTTATTATGCACCAATGCAACGAAATCACACCACCGCCGACAGGCGTAGACTGAGCCATACTAGTACAATGATGTTGATATTAAGTGTCACGGCGCGTGCGCGTGCGCCGCCGGCGGCGTGTGTGTGGTAGCACGGCTGTAGATGGTACGATGAAATGTATGGGATTTTGAAGTGTCATATCATGACATCTGCAAATAGTCAAGTGTCCCGGAAAGAGTTAATATCTTAGAGTTCAAAGTCTTGTCGAAACGAAAATAAAAGGTGTAATTTAGATAGTCATCCCAGATTTCTCTCCCTAGAGTCCAAAGTCCAAACATTGATGTCAGCGAGAGACTATGGGTGCCTTCCAGTGTAACACGTTGATCATCAGTAACAGCTATCTTTTCATGTAATAGCATCATTTTAATCGCCTTGCTTTGAAATAACCCCGAGTAGACTGCTGCCATAAAGGGATCCAAGCTATACCTGCGACCTGTGACGAATATTTTGCAAAATATTTTTTCCCATGACAAAATATTATGTTCTTTTGTACGAATATCTCAATAAGAATTCCATGTTCGAGCTGGCAACACTAAGATGGCTGCCAATCTACAGTTCGTTACTTTATTATTCGTTATCCAAGATGGTGCTATTGCTACAGGACGCATTCGACCGTGAAACTGACAAATTAGTCTGTTGTTGGCCTTTTATATTAATATCAGGCGTCTCTTAGCGCTAATAAAACGTTATTTACTACATCACATTCTACTTATACCTACTTAGTAGGTAATGGTTCAGTTCATGTTTATAAAGGGGCTGATGAATTAGTTTGAATTATCGAATCGCACTACATACAAATTTGTGTTCATGAATGTGTATGGCTAAGAGTGAAAACAGTGGGAGAAGACCAAAAACATGATGGAAGGACTGTGTGAAAGATGATATGACTAGAAAGTGCGTGACTACTGTGATGATGAAGAAGACGAGATGTGGAAGAAGACGAGATGCTGCACGGACCACAAATAAATAGTGATAGGGTGAAGTTGGTTTGATATTAGGATTGACAACAAACGGGAAGGGGAGTGAAATGTTTCTAAAGTTGTACTACAGTGGCATTATGCCAACCTATCATTATGTACTAGTTCAACAGCGACCGTCCCCTTTGTAACCTTTGGGGTGATATGAAAATAGGACTGGTTTGCTTTGATTGTCAGAGTAAAAGTTCAGGTCATTGTTGCACTAGAAGCAAATTTTCTAGTACAACACTGAACATTGAGGGTCAACATCGGTACTATTGTAATATTATAATTAATGAAGTAGACCAGGACGACGGCTCACTAAAGACCTTACATTTTCTCTTTCGTGTTGATGATACCATTTTGTATAAACTTCCACCAGAATTCAGACGTCGACCGTGTTAGCATTAGTTAATATAGTACTTGTCTCAGGGATTGAATATGCCTTGATGGCTATGAACATCTTGATCGAAATCTAAAAGAAAAATGCACGTTAGTAGGCTACCGATGATTTGCAACTTGTCGCAAAATTTCCAAAACGTGGTATAGAGCAGTCATTGGCTTAGTGAAATCAAAATACCATGTATCTCAAAGCTATAAAACTTATTTAGTAGATAGATGGAAAATAATAGGAATACCTACTAAACAAGTACCCTACCCCAATTGAATAGCAGGTATAAGACTGAACCATGGATATAGACGAACTTGCAATACGAACACTATTCGAATTCGGACGGTACTCTACCACCCCACCACAATCACGAAAAGCCTAAACCCAAACTTGACAAAAATAAATCCTTTGAAATTTTTCTTGTTTTCTCTGGTACGGGAAATTGACACTTACAAGCCATTCCCTGAGTTTCCGGCGCTGCCTACGTGCTTACTCACTCAATTCGCGGGGGTTTACAATCCCATTCAGTTTCATTCACTAGTCCCGTTCGTGATGCATAAATAGCGCGATTTTCCGTGTTTTCGCGCCATTCCCGCGCCGATCGGCAGCCATGACACGCGTAGCCATATTGGAAACCATACGAATTTGTTCACGACAATACCTAGAAGTTTTGATGTAATTAATATATTTTAATGTTACAATAATTGTTATATTTGGATAAGTGGAAATTTTATGTGTACGATAAGGATGATTTTAAGGATATATGAGATTTTATGAGGTAAGTTTTATTGAAAATTTTCGTAAACGATAAACATTTTTTTTAAATGTTGGCTTTCCCCAATGATTTCAATTATACTTTGTTTACTTGAAAGGTAAGCTAGATATTATTTCACGTTTCTAATTATTTTACTGTGTCCTTTAAAAAACTTTTATGATTAAAAGTTTTCGGAAGAAATAAAAACTTACTGAAATATTTTTGTATTTTTATTCCTGAGTTCAGATGGGTGTATTATTTTTATGCTTTTATAATTTCACATAATTATATTTTTATATTAAAAGCTTACTTACCTGCCTAAAACTACTGAACTCAGTATTTTTAGAGTAACTACCTAGGTAGGTAAGTAGGTTTTTCATATTTTTGTAACTTTAAATAACTATTAAAGTCACAAAAATATGAAAAATATATTAATATTATTCTATAAGAGCTTTTATTTATTTTGATCTACTGCTTATCCTTGTCGCATTGATATTAGTTTTATTACAGCTTGTATAATAAAAGATGGCGCCGGCCACTATTTAAAATGCAATGTTGATATAAATCTCTTAGCTTATGCTAATATTTCCTTTATGTTAGTTTTGGAGCCTTCCCATTGGCAAATTAAAATATTCTCAGGCGTCATTTTTGAATATCTTGTTTTTGGTAATAGATGTAAACAAGTTTATTTCATTGTAATGCTCAGGAGTAAAGATGTTTATTTTATTACACTGGTGGCGCCAAGAAAATTGTTAAAAGTTATTTATTTGATAGTTTCTGCATGTTTAGAAAAACAATACAATGCAATACTTATCACTAATAGACTTTACTGTTTGCCATTTTTTTAGAATTTCTATCTGTTTAGAAACTGGCCATTATTTAGGTAGGAGTACACCTATTCATACAAAAAGAATTCACCGTTGCCAACTGGTGCACGTACCGTATCTATTTCATATAAAAATTCACCCATCGGCATCATAGTTTAAAAAGCAGTCCACTACTGGACATAATTATGTAGGTTTCTTCAATTCCAAATCATTGAACTCGATCTTCGGCTAATCACATACAAATAGGAACATCGTTAACCCAAAATTCACAAATAAATGAATCATTCCAGATTACCATGTTTTTATGAGCTCATCCTATTTGTAGTGGTTTCTCCTCGCTCATTTAAAATTCAACCATTTTCTATTAGACAAACATGTTTTAACATTAATCAAACATCAAACTAAATATTTACCCCTTCAAAGCGTAATTTCCAATTATCTCTCATCTCTTACCACATTTCGTCATCCGTAACCGGCTGTCTGAGTTCTGACGTCAGATCCCCTGGTCAGAACCAGAACATCGTAAGTGCCCGTTACCAGTTCCGTGTTAGTAGGTACTGATACGCAATAACACGTTGACATTTACAATACGAGTATATATACATTTTTAAACATATCTATGTTGAAGCTTTTGAGGTCTACTAACAAAGATTCGGGCAATCAGAGATGTAATTTGAAAGGAAGGAAGGCAGATGTGTAATTTATATGTGCAACGACCGGATGTAATCATTATATCATTGAATAGCTCATTTCATGACTATAATTAACCATTTCTAGTCACAAAAAGAGCCTATATAGGTCATGTCCTAACGCGAACCAGGACAAATTGTATTTAAAATATGTTTTAAATAGCTTCTTTAAATTCGGTCTCAGTTTTTTTTGCTCTGATGACGAAGCAATTATAATAGATACATAACTAACTCTTATCAAAGAAAAACGAAAGAAAGACACCGACGAGATTACAAATAATTGAGAAAAACAAACAGATAGAAGCTCCATTCAAGCATGTCTGGTCATAAAAAGTCATGACAACTTTTTTGTGTATCATGCGATCATCACAATATTTACAAAGAGGTATGATTAGATAGGTAAGTTTCATTGCCATCGTAAAGATATGTTTGCAAATTTAACAAACAAAACTTTTCACTTACAATTGTTATAGATTAGATGCTATTAAAATTGCTCCGTACATAACATTCACAATTCAAAAAGTATCCAAATTTCCTAAAAAGGGTATGATGCTAGAATACTCTGAAAGTATTGTAAAGGAGATGGAGAAGGAGAGAGAAGATCAACAGATGATGATTTACAATCTACCAATGATGCAGTCGATTAATGACTGAATGAATATGGTGTTAAAATACTTAATGGACATTATACTGTCAGGTTCTAATACTAGAGAGCGAGGAACATCTGGAAAATCTGGATATTATGCCCCCAAAGTTGGTATTAGTTACAATATTGCGGAACCAAAAAAGGGTATCTAAATCTTTTTGAAACTTAACCTGGTTTTATTGGCATTGTATGTTTTACTAGGACTCACATTAGTCATAAAACTTACAACTAGCCTCCTGCCGCTGGGTAACTTCTTTTTTCTGTCCCTGGCCATAGAGAGATAGCGCCATTTGCTAGAAGCTGTAGACATAATTTGCAAAGACATCGTTTCAACTTTCGAAACATTCACTTTATGTTTTGTTTAACATTAAAAGATGAATGAATGCAAATTAACATCACCTTTGTCATAGTAAGGAAAGCAGAAAACGTGGTAGGTAGCCAGAATAGTACAAATATCTAAGTCAACAACATGATAGAAAACCTTACACTATTATAAATTGTAGCTGAAATATTTTGGCTACTTCCATATTTGTGACTAAGCTCAATGGAGTTTTGATAGAGGCTTATTAAACTCTCAGCAGTCGAATGCGATAGATTGCTGTCATTGTGATAGGCTACTCAGTAAGCCTGTTTATTTGCAATTTAGTTAAAATACAAAAAATAGTATTTACTCTAGTGGTTGTGGTCTGCCAGTAACAAAGATCTTTATAGCTTGCCCGTGGGCCTTGATAAAGGCCACCAAGAAAAATTGCAAAAATTAACAGTTAAGCAGTTTAACAGTTACCTTTGCAGCTTTTGTGACCAAATATGGTTATCATGTTAACTATATTAAAGAACTTGCTGAAGTTCTTTAGAGACTCATCATCATTTTAGCCGAAAGACGTCCCCTGCTGTCAAAGTCAAAGTCAAAGCATTTATTTCAAATAGGCACTTAAAAGGCACTTTTGAACGTCAACATTTACATTAAAATAGAATTGATTCTAGTCGCCCCTTCCAAAATGTAGTTTGCTGGACATAGGCCTTCCACAATGGGGGGTTTTGCCATAATCGCCACGCTTGGTAGGCGGGTTGGCGTTAAGACTACTACCATATTTATAAACTTAGGTTAACTAAACTAAACTAACTTATGTTTCTTAAAAAATTGGTTTTTATTTGCTAAATTCACCATAATGCTCGTAATCTCTACATTGAGCAGGCAAGCTGATTGCAAAGTTTCTTAGATGCCCATTTATCTGAATTATATCAATCTGTTAGCCGAGCTTCGCCAGCCACAAGCAGGTGAAATTGATGTGTAGGAGACGGAACAAAGTATACGCTTCTCATTTACATACATGCGTCGATCATTGGCCGAGTTCATCGCCTGTGCAGGTGAGGTTGACATTCTAGGAAGTTAAATGTTAGGCGCCATACTCTTTTGATCTGTCTCTGCTTCTCTCGCAGTTACCCCAACGTGAAGGTGAGCGGCGCCGCGGCACGCTGCTAGTTATCTTGTACGTTTATTTTGTTGATGTGTCTTTTAGCTCTGCGCATTCCGAACCATGAGCGGTCATAGATTAGGTAAATGGTGTAGATGGTGAAGTTTTGTTACATGAAGTTATTTGTTTTAATAAGTTTGGAATTGAAGGAAATGTCTCTCAGAATCTCCCAAAGCTCATCATTAAATAAAAGTATGTTTATTCTAAACAATTAGGGATATAACAGTCATTTGTTTCTCTTTGGAAATAGTATTATACTGATTACTTTCTGACTGTGTGATTAGAATTTTATTTGGAGAA
The DNA here is from genome assembly GCA_949091785.1 of Polymixis lichenea. Lineage (NCBI taxonomy): Eukaryota > Metazoa > Arthropoda > Insecta > Lepidoptera > Noctuidae > Polymixis > Polymixis lichenea. The sequence goes on from OX420944.1 coordinate 1,069,224, forward strand.
CCTTGTGGTAACCCTGACTTAAAATACACGAGAAATGACAGAGATTCTTTGGGGGAATCATGTTATTTCTTGTTTAATTGATATTTTTAGCTCAAAACTGATACAAGAACACCATAGGACACTAAGCTTACTCACATAGACCAAATTATGATGATGAGTTTTGTGGTTAACCTTATCAAACGCTTTTCAGAGGTCAAGAAGTGTTGACGGTTTTCAAATTGAATGCTCCAAAACACTTTTTCGTCTACTGTGATCCGATAATCTTTCTTGAATTACATCCAATTCAGTTTATATGTCTCATTCCCAGCCTCACAGATGGTCAATCCCATTCTGTACAAATCTTACATTTCGCGTCGCATCTATACGGTCGGCTAGGCGCTCTTCTGTGTTCGGTGGCGCCGCACGCACACAAGCGCGCGCACCTGACGCCGCCGGTGGCGCCAGCCGCGCGTCCCCGCCCCCGCGCCCCTCTCAACCGCGCCTGATAGACGTTGGCACCCGACCGCCCAGTTTGTGGGAGATTCAGATTTGTGGAGAGGAAACTAGGGAGATTTTTGATGAGTGTTTCATTGTTTTGGAGTCGAGTACAATAGATGAGTGGATGATTTTATATGTTTTCAGGTTATGTCCTTCTATGATTCATTTTGTCGTAATAATATGTCAATATTCTTCGCTTGTCTTTTCGCTGGTGCCTTTATCTAATTTAAGTCTATCTGAATGTTTATGGATTTTGATATTTTTTGATTGAGTCATGACATTATTATTTCTTTGCGTGTGACTACTGCGATTAGATATGAAGTTAGTATAATATTGAAATTAAGTATACAACTTGCTTGTATAATATATTGCACAGTAGCACTTACAAGCTAATAAACGTTAAAGAAATGAGAGCAAAGGTAAAGTTAAAGCTAGAGTTAAAGGTAGAGATATAGGAAGAGTCAAAGGGGAAGTTAAAAATGAAGTTAAAGGTAGGGTTCAGGAAACAGTTAAAGATAGAGGTCACGGTAGAGTTAAAGATAGAGTCAAAGTTAGAATGCAGAAAGTGTAATGCCAAAATGCCAATTATGTACATAACTTAGATGGAAGCTATGTCTAGTAGTAGAACCTGTGGAACGTTATGGACTAGAGTTGCTAAATTTAAATTTACCTCCGATATATCCAGTGTTCCTAATAAGCATTGTCGATTGTTTTTTGTTAAATTAAACAAACAGAGTACTAGATTCAGGGTAAATTGTATTCAGGTGTTGCACACCAGGCCGCGTCACTGCACTAGCCGGCGGAACGTAACGTTGTGTCCGTCAGTCGAGTGCCCGCACGCGGCGAGCGATGTCGTGCTGCCTGCGTGAGTGTGTCGCGTGGCGCGAACGGCCGCGCGACTTGTGACCCCGTCGTCGGCATGTGATGTTCCGGAGACGCGCGCTGCGGCGGCGGCTGGTGGCGGCCGGCGCGCCTTCCTTGCCCGACGACCAGCTGCGGCGGCTCGCGAGGGCGTTGGACGCGGGCGCCGCCGGCGCGGAGTGCGTGCTGGCCGGTCACGCCGCCTCACAACTCCGGCTCGCAGTCACCCGCGCCTTCAGGTTCCCTGACCTAAGAGACTCCAGCGAACTCCGCCGCCTGCCCCTCTGCGCTGACCAGCAGTGCTGCAACCCGTACCACTGGAGCCGCCTCTGCAAGCCTGGTATGTGTGACGTGATCAGGACGTTGACCCGCGCAACAAGTGCATCAAGTAAACATCAATGTCGTACGAATCTCGGGCTCAGTGTTCCTATGCCGTGTTTTGAATCTCGTGCTCATACAGTTTATGTGAATGGATGATCAAACGAATGAATGGTCGCCGCCGATTGTGATTTGTATTAAGAACGTCGCTGAGGACTGGGGACGAGTTTGTTGGATATTTTCGGCCATCGAAACGTTTATAATTCGACCTAACCTCTTCTAACCTAACATAACCTAGATAGTCTTGCATTAATTCTCATTGAAGTGCCTTTACTTACTCGATAAGTGTTCTGAAAGATGGGAGTAACATTCATGGATGTGACTCCTGGTTCCTGGAGCTTGTAGTTTTCTTAATATTCATGTGCTACATACTAATGTAGATTCGTTCACGCGGGTTGCACCTATTTATCAGTGCGATTCGTTATCACTGTATTATCGCTACTGTTTGTTTCTGTATCTATAGTTACGTTGTCAATGACGTCAGGCTACTCCGGTCACATACTCCACCGGCATTTGACACAAGTGCGATATTAACATCATCCCTACATTAGATTGTTAGTGTAAACATTAGACTTAGGCGATCTATTTATAGCTGTGACATCAGCAGTAGTTTCTTGGATTTGTTGTATGAAATTTCAAAGGTCAACACTTTCCTTCGACTTTAAAGCATTTAGCAGACGTCTGCTGTTACATTAATTATTAATGACTTCACTGTTTGGATTGGTATTTTTTATTGATTGACCAAAGGTGTTTGCTCTTTCATAGTTGAGTCAAAAAGTAAAAGTGCTCCAACAATTATTACATTTGCTAGTGATCAAGATTCCCTCCGGCGTCAGTTGCGTAGTCACAGTGTGTAAAAAGTGGCTCGCCTAATCTGCCGTGGCGAGGGTCACCCGTTCACGATAACTAGACAAGGTCGAGTCGCCGGCGCCGGCATGCCGCGACGCTCGGCGCGCGCAGCCCGTTAACTTTTTAATTCGTCAGGCAATGGCGCTACCACCGTCAGCCTTTGTTAGGTAAATAGCTTCATTCCGCCGCCCGGTGCTTCCTGAGGTCGTACAAATGACCCGTACATGATATCATCGCAGATACTCAGGCGTGATCATGTTTTCGTCTTGTTTCTACACTGAGACTGACAATCACTTCTGTGATGTCACTTTAGTTGTAATTTATGTAAATTTTCTTTTACCTAATCGCGTCTTAATTTAGATGTGACGAAAACTTGTTTCTGGCACTTCTCTTATCTTTTATAATTATTTGTGATTTTTCTTTCTTTTGGTTAAGATCAATTTGATCTCAAATTGCTTTAAGTATATCCAATTTAATACATAATCGGATAAATTAGCTAAAGGTTCTTTACCATCTGCACTTGCTGTCTGTTTGTTAATCTCAGCGGTGCGGTGGCAAGAAGTGTGTTGAAAGAGTGACTGAAATTGACAAACAAACAAAAATCAACTGTCTTCAAATAACTTAATTATTCAACACAATACTTAGCACCATTAATTTCATCACCAAATCCCAGAACCCTAGAAACCCTCATTATTTCCATATTCCATACTCACATTTTTCACCCAGACACCCACCAATGTTCCCAAAAACGTCCAAATAAAAATACACCTTAACGGGCAAGTGAAGTAACAGAGATTCAGGCCGGGACTCCACCAAAGCGGAGACGAGACGAGCGGAGAGGAGATGTTTTTTAAACAACCAATAGAATTGAGTTATTGACACGTCTCCTCTCCGCTCAGCTTCAGTGGAGATCGCTGTGCGGAGATGTGTAATATTTGTATGTCGCGATGGAAGCGGAGATGTGAGCTGTGCGCGGACGACGCGCAGTGGAGACGAGAGATGTGAGCGGCGTGCAGTGAGCGATGTCACCCTCCCCCCTCTCGCCCGCTAGCAACCCGCAGAACCCCGCGCGCGCGCCGGCCGGCCGGCCATCTTGCTAGTACCGTGCACGCGAGCACACGCTTTTATCGTGAATAATTCGTGCAGTTTGTATTTTTCAACGTAAACAATTAGTTAATTTAAATAAAACGTAATGGATGAACAATTTATTGAATCAGTAAAAAAATATCCATGTCTATGGAACACATCAATAGATACCTATAAACTTACTGACGTCAAAGATGCAGCTTGGGAGAACGTTTTGAAAGAAACTCAATTATCTGACGGTAAGTGCAATTTATTATACTAAGTATTTCGTTCAAGTAATATTGTAATACGAGTGTCTTGCCATGGAACGGCACCCTCGTTGTTGAAATAACTACAGAATTTTTCTCGAACTTGATAGGCATCCATATTGTCATTCGATAATAGATTTTCCACGTTTGTGTCGTTAAACATAGTCGTGGCCAAACCCGTTTCATTATTATCTAGATAGCCAGGCATCTTGTCAATTAAAAAGTTGTGTAGAACACACGTTGCTTTTATCACTTTTTCCACTGTTTCTATTTTACATTCAAATTCTTTACGGTATACGTACCATTTCCGTGATAATACACCAAATGTAGCTTCCACAATACGACGAGCTCTTGAAAGTCTATAATTGTATGTTCGTTTTTCGTTATTTAAATTATCGCGTGGATATGGTCTCATTAAGTTAGGCATCAAAGGGAATGCTTCGTCTCCAATAAAAACAAACGGTACAGGTTCTCCATTTTGGTACAAGGGTTGTGGCTGTGGTAGATTTAGTCTGTTTTCTCTCAAACGAATTCCGAATATACTATCAGCAAAAATACCACCATCGCTGAACCTTCCCATTGAACCTATATCTACCATAATTATTCTTCGGGTAGCGTCGGCTACGCACATCATTACAGTTGAAAACCTGTGTTTATAACAGTAATATGAGGACCCAGATTTTGGGGGTGCAAACATGTACACATGCTTGCCATCAATGGCCCCGACGCAGTTTTTGAATTGCCAGATTTCTTCAAATTGCTTTGAAATTTTTTTCCAATCATTTTCATTAAGTTCTGGCATAACCAAAGGTTGTAATACTGTCCACAAGGCATCACAGACATCTTCTATAATTCTTGGAACAGTCGATTTTCCAATCCTAAAATTTTCAGCTATTTGTGAAAATTTTGAACCAGTCGCCAAATACCTGTGATAATTATAATATAGATTTATATTTGTGTCGTGGTTTCAGTTAGAATAGAAGGGTCATTTCAAAATAATATCTTAATCAGTGTCGTGTTGTTTCCGGAACTATAAAAGATTAGGCATTACTGAAATTATGTATTTACAGAATTTTCACTCGTTCAAAAGTTATAGCCATTTTTAAATAATAGAAAATAAACAATTAAAAGTCTAAGATTCACACGAGCACAACACATTGAAATCAAACAAATAAAATGGATTTATCACTCGTTATTTATTAACATTTCAAATTTCGACGCCGCCGTCTGCCGCGACCACGTACGAGAGATACAATCCGTTTTGTATGTTTGATTTCAGATATTTTTATTTATAAATTGGTTTCCCTTGAAACTCTGGTATTTTTTACATATTTATAATGGTTATAAATTCTGCATGAGTGATAATGCGGTAAGTATATTTTGACTATGGCAATGTCAACATTTAATATTTATAATGATTTCAATTATTTTTATTTCAGTAAAAACGGCTAAATCTAAGTGGAAAAAGTTGAGAGACAGCCACCGGGACGCATTAAAAAGGAAGAATGCCACTAGAAGTGGACAGAGTGGTAAACAAATTCGTGAATGGAAATATGAGAAGGTAATGGAATTTTTGATACCATAATATGACGAATAGAAACAGGACTACAAATTATACCTCACAAACAAATATAAATGAACAGGAAACAAATTCATTGGAAAGTAATGTAACCGATGAGTTTTTTGAAACATCAAGCAATCATACAAGAAGCACTCCAGAAGATCGTCCATCTGTACAACATTCGCCGTCACCGACATCAAGCGTCTCAGCCTCGACATGCAGAAATGCAACAAGAAAATCGGATGAAATAAATAATTTACTTATACAGCACCATGCAAACCGTGAAAGAATACGCCAAGAAAAACTAGAAATACAATCATTGATAGAGAAAAATAATACCCTTGACGAAATGGACACTTTTTTTCTGTCGATATCAAAAAGTGTAAAAAAACTTTCTCAATATATGCAGCTTCAGGCTAAACGTAAAATTTTCAATGTTCTTTTAGAATTGGAAGAACTTGAGCTACAAAACACATGGTATAACACAAATGAAAATAATTGGTATTCCCCCGGTTACACTTCAGCACCGGGTCCAAGTTCGACACCGGGTCCTTTTTTTTTTTTTTTTTTGATCACGGGGGGAAATCCTCATGGATGTCCTCCGCCCCGGGGAGGGCGGAGGGGTCTGTCAGACTCTTACTGACTAAAACCACCCCGGTGTTCCGTCTCTCACTTGCACCGGGGATCACGGGAACTGATGTGACTTCCGCGATCCCCGGCTAGTGCCGGCCCGCCTCTGCGGGCCACCTCGCGATAGGGGGGGAGTGAGGTGTTAAACTCCCCCCTTACGTCATAGAGAGGCGCGCGTGGAACACTACGCGCCGCCATCTCGGGTCCTAAGAAGTAGGGGGCAACGAATTTCCCCAGATCCGTTGCCCCTGGACCCATTTAGGGGGGCTGGAAGAGGGCGTTGTCCGCCCTCCGCCGACGCCCGGTGCGTCTGCTGCGGATCGGGTTAGCGGAAGCAATCTCCCGCTCCCTCTCCGCAGCCTCCTTCTGCGACATGACTGTTTCGCAGAAGGATACCACCGCGTCCCAGGTCACTGCCTACTCCTGAGATGAGGGCACGGCACGGCTCCTCCCAAGCGGCACACTCTGCCAGCGTGTGCCACGCCGTGTCCTCCCGACAGTCGACGCAGTGGTGACACCGAGCGTCCGGCTCCCTGTTTATGCGACACAGGTACTTCCCGAAGCAACCATGCCCCGAGAGCACCTGTGTCACCCGAAACGACAGGGAGCCGTGCCTCCTCCCGAGCCAGCGCTCGAGTACTGGCCGGACCGCCCCGATGGTAGCGGGGCCGGCGGTAGGGCGTGAAAGCCTGTCCCGCCATTCCGCCACCAGGGCTGCGCGAAGCTGTGACCGACGCAACTCCAAATGTCGCTGCGTCAGCCATTCGCCCCGCGCCCTCGAGTCCTCGCGCCACCGATACAGTGACGCGAGTACCTTCGCCTCGAGGTCCCAGGGCGGGGATCCCGCCAGTACACAAGCCGCCTCGTAGGAGATCGTGCGATACCCCCTTATGACTCTGACGGCCATCGCTCGCTGCGGCCTGCGCAGGACAGCGATACTGCCGGCCGTCAGGTCAGCCGCCCAGATCGGGGCCCCATACAGGGCCATCGATCGCACGATCCCCACGTAGAGCCGCCTACAGGCGGCGCTCGGGCCCCCCAGATTGGGAAGCAGCGTTGACAGCGCCCCAGCCGCACCCATTAACTTGGGCACCAGCCGCTGGAAGTGGGGGCCAAAATCCCACCGGCTGTCGAGCACCAATCCAAGATATTTCATGGTGGACTCGACAGCAATTCGGGACCCCCCGACCACGATGTGTGATCCCAGCGGTGGCGCCCGCCGGGGGCCATGAAAGACCATGGCCTCCGACTTGTTGAGGGCCACCTCCAGGCCTAGGCGCCGTATGCGGGTCACCACCTGTGACACCGCAGCCGTCGCCAGCAACGCTGCCTCCCTGTACGAGCTCCCCCGGGCCGTGACCAGCGTGTCATCCGCATAACACGTCAAGTCCACGCCCGGCTGGAGCTCGCCCCTCAGCACCCAGTCGTACCCGATGTTCCACAGGAGCGGTCCCACGACCGAACCCTGTGGAACACCGCACGACATGCGGCGCTGGTTTCCGCCATCACGTCCCGTGTAAGTGACACACCTTTCCGCCAAATAAGCCCCAACGATGCGGCGGAGGTAGGAAGGCACCCGATGATACTGCAGTGCCTCCCGAATGCAGCTCCAGGGCAGGGTGTTGAAGGCGTTGGAGATGTCCAAGGACACTGCCAACATCACCCCGCCCCGAGACACCGCTTCCTCCGCCAGGACTCTCACCCGCGATATCGCGTGGATGGTGGAGCGCCCGTGCCGAAAGCCGAACTGGCTCTCGGCTAGGTCAGGCCCCTCCCTGCTTAAGTGGCCGACGAGGCGGGCAGCGATTATCCGCTCAAACATCTTGCCCACCTCGTCGAGCAGCACTATGGGCCTGTATGCGGACGGCGAGTCCGCCGGGCGCCCCACCTTCTTGAGCAGGACCAGACGACCAGATTTCCACAAAGTGGGAAACTGGCCCTGCTCAAGGCACGCGGTGTAGAGTCCTCTCAGTTGGGGCTCTAGCTCCTTCAGAGCGAGGGCTAGCACTATGCCGTGAATACCATCGGGCCCCGGAGCCACGTTCTTGGCCCGGAGCCGCATCACGGCCGCCCTCATCTCTGCCTGTGTCACCTCCGGGACGCTGATGGCGCTCTCTTCGGCAGGCTCTGCGGCTGTGGGCAATACCATCGGCGGCGGAGTGTGCTCCGCTCTTGCCGGGAAGAGGGCTGCGACGACCTCCTCTAGCAGCTCAGGTTGGAGACTCTCCGTGAGTGGAGGCGCCGCGGCTCGAAGTTTCCCTCGAACCGCACGATACGGGCGCCCCCACGGATCTCCGTCGAGAGTCTCCAACATCTCCTCCCTGGCTCGCGTTCTCGCTTCGCCGATGGCCAGCCACAGAGCCTCCTTAGCCGCGCGGTACACCTCATACCGCGCGGCTTCTTCGTCAGGGACCCGACGACGTCTCCTCCGGTATCGGGTGTACTGGCGTCTGACCGCCACGCACTCGACACGTAGTCGCGCGATCTCGGCAGACCACCAGTACACCTGGCGCCTTCCTGAATGCGTGTGGACGCGGGGCATCGACGCGTCGCTGATTTGCGTCATCGCCCCGCGGAACCACAGCGCCTCCTCTTCGACGTCGTCGGGTCCGATCGTCGCTGACTCCCGGGTCCAGGCCTGGACAACAGCGGCCTCCTCGAGAACCTCCCTGTCAATGCGCTTACGCGCCCAGCGCGGGCCGTCCGTTCGCGGGGCCGATGGACTGCGGCCGCCAGTGGTCTGGGTGGAGACGTCGAAGCGGATGTATCTGTGATCCGACAACGTCTCCACCTCCACGGCGACACGCCAGTCGCGGACACGGCTCGCGACAGCAGGGCTAGCAAACGATACGTCTACGATCGAACCGCCCCGCTGCCGCACGCACGTGTGAACCGAGCCCCGGTTTAGGACGACCAGGCCAGTCGTGACCGCCCACTCCTCCAGCGCCTCACCCCGAGCATCGGTCACCGGGGATCCCCACGCCGAAGACTTGGCGTTGAGATCCCCTAGTAACAGCACGGGGCGAGGGTGGAGTCGGCCTACGACGGCCCCCAACTCGACAAGGAAGTTCTCGAAGTCGGCGAGGCTCTTGTTGGGCGAGAAATACGCCCCAACAGTGCCAATTCCGTCCGCGAGGGCGGCCACCCAGCCGTGTCCTCGGGACGGGTTGACGAGAGCCCCGCCAATTATGGCCACCAAGCCGTCTAGGTCACCCACCCAGTTATCCCTGGGGGGGACAAAATACGGCTCGGCGACCACAGCCACGTCAATCGACCACTCTGCCATGCTCTGGATCAATAGATCCTGAGCTCTGGCAGCGTGGTTGATGTTGCCCTGGAGGAAATGGTAAGGCGCCATTATGCGCAGTCCATTTCCTCCGTCACACCATCCGTAGGCCGGGAGTCGGCCTTAGAGCACCTAGGCTGCGGGGGGGGTAAAGAGCCCCCGGCAGCTTTGGCACCCCGTCCCTTCCTCTGGGCGGGTGCGCCACAGGCTCGTCCACCTGCCCTGTGCCCCGCGGGCCTCCCTGCAGCTGTACAGAGGCTGCAGTTTGGCGCTGCGGAGCATTGGGCGGACTTGTGGCCGGGTTGACCGCAGCGAAAACATTGCTCGCTGCGGTCTATTGCGGCGGTGCACCTCGCCCGGACATGCCCAATGTCCAGGCACCGGTAGCACCGCAGCGCCCTAGGTTGCAGCAGCTTAACCCTTGCCGCAACCCACCCGACCAAGAGTCGTCCACCGTCGGCGACTTTATTGCCCGCCGCCACCGGGCACCGCACCCAAGCGGCTCCGAGCCCGGAAGCGTCGGTGCGGATCTCGCCCACCCGCACATCATCAGGCGGACATCCTCCGGCTTTCGCGATGGCCGCCAAAACCTCCGCTGGGGTTGTCGAGTCGTCCAGGCCGGCGACGCGCAGCTCAGCGGTCTTCATAGGCCTGGACACTCGAACGTCCTCTGGGTTGAGGACCTCCCTCAGCTTGGCGGCCAGGATGTCCGCCTTCTCTCCACTAGAGGCACCCGGCACCTCCAGCAGCCGCGCCCCCGTAATCGCCGGCCTAAATCCTAGGCCGGACGGTATGCCAAGGTCGGGGAACGCGACTTTGGCTTTGGCCTCCATCAGGACCGCCTTATATGAGACGCCCCTTTCGACGGCTCCGGGCTGCAATGTTATCACTACAGCCGCAGAGCGTGGGGCTCTCGCTCTAGGCGGTCTCTGAGTCCTCCTCGTAGAAGGTGCCGGTACCGCAGCGGGTGGAGGTGGCGTTGCCTTCTTCTTCTTACGGCCCCTCTTAACGACCGTCGTCCAGGCCTCCGTGGATGGCCCAGAAGCGGTCGCCAAGGGACCGGCCGACTGGGAAGCTGGCCCAGGCGTGGACGCCGGGGGAGCAGCCTTCCGTGAAGTGGCCGCAGGCTTGGCATTCTTGGTCTTGCTGGCCCCCTTCCCAGACCCGCTCGGTTCAGTAGCCACGGCTGTCGGCCCCGATTTAGCGGGTTCAGCCAGCTTCCGCTTGTCTGCAGCAAGTGGTGGCCGCAGAGTTTCGGCCGGGAGCAGCCTCGCCTCGATAGCCTCCAGCCGAGCTCCCACCATTTGCCCGCACTGCATCATACAGATGCGAGCGATCTTTTCGACCTCTACATCCGCAAGTGCAGGGGCCGATGATGGGGTCGACGATGGAGGCAATGGCGGTACCGGCGATCCGGTAGCTGCGGGACCTGCCTTCTGGGTGGCAAACTGCCGCTTGAGGTCCTCCAACTCGGATTGGAGACGGCGGTTCTCCTCCCACAGCTTCGCCGTCTCCTCCGTGCTCGACCGAGTCTGGAGGACCTCAACTGCCTCCCTAATCCCGTCTGCTGCCTCCTTCAGTGCACGCGTGAACGTGCCCTTCAGGTTGCCCGATTTAGTAGCAACCTGAAGGACGACGCCCACGCCGTCCAGAACTTGGCGACTGAGCGCCACCGCCGAAACGCTCCCTCCGGCAGCCATCCGGGCTGAGCGCCGCTCCCGCAACTGACGGGCCAACTCTTCCACCTCGTCAGCCGCTCTGGCTTTGCGCTGCGCCCTTTTGGCAGCATTGGCCTCCGCCTTATTTGAAGGCAGCATTAGACCCTCGCCGACGTCTGAGAACGTGGGCCCGGAGTCGCTGCCCACGCTCTCAACGCTTTTCGCGTGCTCAACTGGAGCAGGCATGTTGGGCCGGGATACCGGCACGGACCGATCCCGCTCCAGCAAACGAGTGGAATGTCCATTCGCCGCGCGACCTCGCCTGCTCCTGCCCGTCGGCACCTTAGCGGCCGGCAGGTTCTCCTCGCTATGAGAACGTGGCGACCGCTTCCTCCTCCCTTTGGAGGGACAAATCCCATCTGGAGCCCGCGAGCGCTCCGAGCCTACGCTCGCAACGCTTGCGACGCTCATCTTCTCGGATGCGGTGTCGGAATCCGACTCCGCACCCACACCCATCCGTTCGATCACAACGATCGGAACCTTCTGCTGATTTATTTTAATTGAGTCCATATAAGTCCCACGAGTGTGGGGGATATAAAAAGTCCACCTAGGGTAACCCCCTGTCCCTAGGCAAGTGTAAATTTGTGACCCAACCAGGGGGTCCACTAATCCCTGGCTGGGGGTGCGCTTGTGACTGATGCGCCACCTACAACTAAGAAGCTGCAGATGACACTACTCCTCAGCCATTCATACCCTCGCCGCGCACCAAAACTTGGTATTAGAGGAATTTTTTATAGAGGTTATCTTCCTCGCGATCCGGGCGGTTAAGCCAAGATCCTCGTCCCGTTCCGAGTCATAAAACATGACCATGATCTCGTTACGGATTACGATTTCGACGGTTGCAGTCGGGAGAATCAGATCCCCCGCTGCTAGCCCGTTGGCAGGGTGAGTGCACAACGGGCGCCGCCCATGTTTCTCCACATGTCCGTCTGTTTGAAACAGACGGACATGTAGAGAAACGTCCTACGCCCACTCAACCCACCCTCTGTAAGCAGAGGGGTGAGTGAGCGACCGTCGGGCAGTCTAAAGTGACCGACCCAGGAGCGTTACGGCTCTCCTCCCTACGCAGAAATTCGCCACAGTCAATACCCTCTCCGACATGGAGAGACTATTGGCCGTACCCAGGGTGCACCGGCCCGACGACTGCCCTTTCCCCCGAACGTATTCGAAAGGAACGAGCAGCAATCAGGCACACGAGGAGGTTTTCTGCACGCACCCCTCGACACCGGGTCCTAGCTCAACACAGGCACCGGTTCTTACATCAACACAGGCCGGTGGTCCTAACTCAACACAGGCACCGGTTCCTAGCTCAACACAAACACCGGGTCCAAGTTCGACACAGGCACCTGTTCCAAGCTTGGAAGATACGCACATGACCGATGAACAGATAGAAGAAGCATTCAGAAACGAAGAAGACACATATGATAATTTGTAACTATATGGAAAAGAAAGCAATATGGCTCATGTGATTTACTGTTATAATTTTTTTGTACGTTATGTTTCTAATATAACCTTACGTTTTTTTTGCTACTCCCAGAACGGCAGTTGATTTTTTTGTTTTCTTTATGAATAAATAAGATAATATAAAAATATATTTGGTTTTTACATAATATGCATCACTCCAGTCTCCCGGAGGGGTAGAAAGAGACAACGGATCTCGATTTCTCGTAATCCTTACATACCTCAGTTTACATAATATTTTTCATGTATTCTCATACTTCTTGATTCTCGTTTTGAGTACTTCTCACTTAGCCCTTTTACACAAAAAAAAACAAACACTCAAAAAAGACTGATCACATTCAAACGCAGATAACACACATAAACACAAACACACATTAACAAAAAAATAATTAGGTAGGTACTTACTTCAAACATACTGCTAGCCGCTCTTGGGTGCAGATAGATCTCCTGTAGTTAGTATCTTGCTTAAATATATGCGGTTTAATTAAGTTATGTAGTTCATAGAATATATTCCTCGGTAGTCTGTAGGACTTGGTAAAACTTTCATCATCTAACTCATTAAACAGAGTAAAAAATTCTCCATGACTGGTATGGTAATACAAGTGACTTCTTTTCCAAAACCGATGTTTTCTTTTGTTTAGGTAGTATAAAGCTATCAATTCTGCCTCTTCAGACTGTAGTTCTTCTTCAAGTAAAAGAAGATACTTTTTTTGTAATAATAGCGACATCGTCTACCTTTCGTGTCAGAATGCGTACTGAGCACTCAACGCCTCGCACCCGAGCTGAAAAACATCTCTTCTCGCACAGCACACAGCACACCGCACACATCTCCGCTTTGGTGGAGTCCCGCGAGCTGAAAAACATCTCTTCTCGCACAGCACACAGCACACCGCACACATCTCCGCTTTGGTGGAGTCCCGGCCTCACCCATGTTTCCAAACTAATGAGTGACCATGACATCGACTCACGCGCAAGTCGCGTCGCCTACTTAAGATCAACGCCCACTTTATACTTCTCACTAGTCGTGGGTGTGCTGACAATGCCTGTTAGCATATTAATTGAGAAGAAAGCCAAGTAAAAATATGAATATTTATGTTTCCTTATGAGGAAAGGACTGGCTAGTGATTGGTAGCTTGTATGACCCTATTGGTATGGCTTTGATGACTTTGATAGTGTTGGATGTCCTGTGATTCGAAAATTATTCAATGAGATTTTTTCCTCTCAATTCTGCTGTTTGGATGTGGTTGGTTGTGGATGTTGGTTTTTGAAGGTTTATTAACTCTCTTTTTCTTTTGTGCCAAGTTCCGAAAGCTCTGGACTACTTTGACTACTCTGTAAAACTGTTAATGTATGCAATTTTCTTTTGAGACAGATCTGCATATATATTTTCTTGATAATCTTTTACAGTCATCAAAATCTTATGGGGTGGTGCTAGGAAATGTACCTAAAGTTACACCAAAAACATGACTAATGCGATATCAGAGAGTCTAGTCCGTTCACTTTCGCCTCGGAATCGCCTTAAATGGACATCAAATTGGTCAAATCAGTTTTGCACAGGCATTACAAGTTGCGTAATTTGCTAAATTATTCCATTGCACTGGCTTGCCATCGCACCATGACTTATCCTTGATTTCTAGTTCATATATATACCCAGAAATATATATCTAGGTATTCAATGCAAAAAAGACTTGAAGCAAACCAAGGAGTATATTGTGCTGCTGCCAATGTCTTTCAAAGCTAACGATATAATTTTGGATCTTGATGTTACTGCTATTGTTACCTATTTCACTAACATCCGCGAAATTGTTTTTGTTTGAAATGTTTCGGTTGCATTCCTCATTTCGGCTTCGTGTATTTTCATTTCTTGTTGAACTAGTGAAGAAATAGTAATCGGTATGTTCGCAACGCCACCTGGCTCCATTAAGTTGTTCTCGCAGACATCACGAATGCAGGTGAACTTTTTTCCGACTTCTGTCGCGCCGAATTTGCGACGCCATGCGCCACTGTTTTTGTCAAATTTCCCGTCTTGCGAGCATCGCGTTTACTAAATATAGTCGTCATTATTCGTATCACATTTGATTTGTGTGCAATGTGCACACAAATCAAACGTGATACGATGCCAACCGATGCAACAATCAACAGTTCTCGCTTGTGTTTTGTTCTGGTTCTAATTTGATTCTACTACTAATTAACACTCTTTGGTCCACGCAAACACTTGATTAACATTCTCTATGCAATTTTACTCTGAACATCATTTATAAACTCCCAGTAATATGGGTAATGATTTCAGTTTTACGATCTCGCGGGTCGTAATACGGCTCATCGTAAATTTAATCATCGATATGTTTATTGTCGTACACCTGCTCAGTTTGATTCATCACTTTTTGTTTTGTCCGTCGAGACGTGTTCTTTTTTTGGACGAACAAGATGAACAGGAAATCCTTGTCCAGTCTAGATTACTAGCATCAAATTTATTCACGCAGATCAATCGCACAGCGAGTTTGGTCGCCAATCACCGGCAATCAAGCCGCGCGGGCCTCTATTTGTGAATGTTTTTATGCGAGCCGGCACTTTTCGAACGCCTGCTGGTGGGAGGAGAGGGGCTCTTATCTTATCGAGCGCAGGCGTCGACGCGACGCCACCGACTCACAGGATCAAAGATTGCCACGAACTCGCGGCCGCTTCGGCACGTTCGCCGTGACTATCCACCGGTCTGTCATCTCATACCCATTACGGAAATCAGTCACCCACATCCGGCAATTAAACCCACATCCACGACGGACAAACATTAACGAAGAATTCTAACTACCATTTACAAGTAATTTGGTGCCCACACGCCATTTCACCGGGTCATTACAAGTGGGGTCCAAAATTTAATTATGTCGTCTAGATAGCAGTATGAGAATCCATCTGTTGATGTTAGCGACGCGTCGGAGGCGGCGGCATGGTCGATATTTATTTAGCCATAATTGCTTGTCGGCTGACTGGCGCCGGCGCCGTGTCGCGCCGCGCAGGCGGGGGCCGGTGGCGGGAGGGGGGAGGGGGGCGGGGCGCGCCTGCGCCGGCGCAGGTACGCCCGCCGCCGCGCCGCACTGCGTAAGCTCAACTCGATTTTCGTGATCGGTTTTTTTTTTCGTTTTATTGTAGTCTGGTCATGTTTTTGGGTTGCTTTGTTGAATTTGTGAATGGTTCTCTTATTATGGCCGCCCGAGAATAGGCTTGCATTAAAAGTTGTCGTTCACAGCTAAAGTTTTTGTGGCTGCTCATCGATGCTTGTTTATTCGGTAGTACAGACGCTGGCACATCAAGCTACCCCAATCTGTCAAATTCCTTTGATAGATTTTCATCTTTATTACATAAGCTTAAGGGTCATGTTCAATTGGGAAAATTTGACAGATTGGGGTAGCTAGCTATGCTGGCGTCTGTGCAATAATGCAACGACGCTTTTAGTAGAGAACCGAGTGGCGCACAGTGGAACGAATGTATGGGAGCGGTTGGACGTAGACATGTCCGAAAAATAAGAGTAAAATTATGACAAACTAATGATGCCATCTTATTCGATTACTTAATGCCTTCATAAATTGTGGTGATGAATTTCTTCATAACTCCCATATTTCGGGAGTAATTTGAGAAAATGTGAAATTTTACTATGAAAATGAGTGTATCGAGCTCTCTCCCTCCTGATTCCGGGCTTGTTTCAAGTAGCGGTCTCTAATATCGTAATGCTATTACTAAGAGCTATATTTAATACTAAGACACATAGTGCGCCAAATGTGCACTTTCTGGGATAAAAGGAAATGAAAATTTAAAAAAAAAAACGTTTTTTCCCCATTTGTATTTACTTTAAACCGCAGACAGACTTATTAAGAGGTCTATAAATATATTATATATATATACAGAAATATATATTAACAAAAATATTCACAAGAACTGATGAGAGTATGACTTTTAAGTAAGTTGATAATAAATTACCTAGTTTCATTAAAAGTACAATAAATAATTAAGATGTAAGCTCTAATTTACTAAGTTACACATTTTAAAACAATAACATCATTTAATTATCTTCGTCATCATCATCATCATCAATTAATTCAAATTCAGAATCGATGTCCGCTAAATCATTTATGTTAACAAATTCGATATCACTTTTCTCAGAATCCGTAAGCTCATAAAATTCCTTAAAAGAAGATTTTTTTACAAACTTATTTCCTTTTGGACGGATACTTGTAACAAGTGGATCAGAAGACAGTAAAAGATTGTGCATAATATCTTCATTGCATGAGATACTGCTATGCTTTCGAGAATGCCCCTCTCTATATTTTCTAAAATCTTTATTTCTAGCCTCAGATGCCTCTTCGGATAGAAAACCAATGGGCACAATTGACATGTTCTGAACTATGTCTGGCCCATGCATTAAAATTTTATGAAGTGAAGAAGGCATATAATACCATGGGTATAACTCCACGTAAAGCTTAGCAGTATCAAAGCAGAACTCTCGGAATTTAGTTACGTTGATCTTCTCTCCTGATGAAATACACTGCAAGATCACACAGATTTTTCTTAAAAGCATAGCATCTATTCCGGTCAGTTCAGCAGATTTAGTGTAGTTTTCAAAAAATCTCCTTGCCGAGTTGCCATTGTTGGTGGATCCACTGCCTTGTTTCACAACATCGAGAAGTAAGCCCGTTTCTCTTCTTACAGCCTCTTGAACTCTTTTCTTCCTGTCATCAACTTGCCTTTTTGCTATATCACCCCTTACTTGCCATGATTTTATGTCTAATTTGTAGGAAATGTGTAATAAGCATTCCATTGAGCGAATCCAAGCGTGAAGGGTGCTTAAGCTATATTTATACATGTCCTCGTTTGCGTGTTTATCTTTGATTAACTCTAAATTATTCATTTCTTTAGGACAAGCCTTGCATATGTCACACACTGAAGCTGCTGTATTGGATATAATGGAATGAATTTTACCATCAATCATTGTCAACAGCAGTTGGTGTTTGACACTAATTCCATCAGTGATGGTGGATGGAGTTAAGGCTTCAATCTCTGCTTCGATTTCAGCCATCTCTCTCTGCACATTTTCTTTGGTTTCCTTTATAAACTTAAACAATATTGGCCGGCAAAATGAAGTGGAAGATGGTCGCTCGTTTTCCCAAATTGTTACACCTTTTGAGACGAGCCGCAGTGGTACAAGACTAATCATAAAATTACTAGCAAGATCGATTTGCTCATCTTCACTCGTCCTTTGATGATAAATGCTTTGGCTAGATGATCCGTCAAAACCCCATTTGCTGGTCAATACGAGCTGTTGATTGGGATCAACAGGGGTTTCTAACGACCTAATAAGTCTTCTTGAGGTTAAATCCATCAAGGCTTGTAATTTGATTTTTGCAGAGCTCTCTGTAACTGTGAGATCTTCTTTGGCCGGATAGCACTTAATTTTTTCTTTAACCAACATGTAGTAACTCGGGTATTGAAGAGCTCCTTCTTGAGTGTTGAAATCCCGAAGAGTGTTATAGCGCCATTTCGATAAGTTCATCGATACATAAAGAGCCAATGCCTTCAAAGGGGATATTTCCCGTACCTGAATTGATTTACCTTCAATGAAGGCTTTGATTTTTGAGGCCTCTTCTGGATTCTCCGTCAAGTATTTCATAACATAAGCTGTATCGCTTTGTCCTGCCTTTTGAAGCGCCCTTTCGGCCGAAAACATAATTTCAGCGCTGCTACTGCTGCATGAAAGACTATCTTCAGTGCGTCTTCTTTTTTGCCGGTTACTAAGGTCCTCAAAAGATTTACGAGGACTAGGATGTGTACAAGTTGAAGCATCAGATTTAGCAGGAGAAATTATGGGCTCGATGACGTCACTTATATTTTCTGTAGAAGGTTCCATATTTTCATTCTGTAATTCCGGCCATTGAATTGCAGCCTGTAGCCAAATCTCATGTTTCTTCCGAAACTTATCTGTGCTTCTTCCAGACTGTGTCCATTTTGCATAAATGCGGTAGCAAAATCGACGACACCAGTCTTTTAAACTTGTTTCAGCACTTTCACATAACTGAACACAACTGTTATCTTTTAAAACACTGAACAAATAGTTAAAGTCGCGTAAATCTTTATGTGCGCGTGCGCATAAAGCAACGTGAATATCAAGATTTGTATTAAAATTTGGAAAATACATTGCGAGATTAGCTTGGATACAACGAGGTGTAAATCAACACTGATTTTAAAGTTACTAATAGTGACCTATTTATATAAAATCCAGGTATCCCAGGTATCCTTTGTTAAATATTGCAAGGTAATTAGTTATTGTGATAATTAGTAAATGATGCATGCTAAATTAGTGTATTAAGAGCCATTTAGTAATTAAATAATAGCAATGTTCTTATCAGTAATCATTAGTGCATCAGTTTTATATGTAAACCTTAAGTCCCTAATTATATATCCTAATTAGCTTATATCTTCTCTAATTGGCTGCTCAGAAATGTTATTGTAATAAGGTAAACCTTTAGAAAAACGGTTTTAATCAACAAAATAAACAAAAAATAAAAAAATTGTGTTATAAAATAAACATCACTCTTTATCCCAGAAAGTGCACATTTGGCGCACTATGTGTCTTAGTATTAAATATAGCTCTTAGTATTAGCATTATGATATTAGAGACCGCTACTTGAAACAAGCCCGGAATCAGGAGGGAGAGAGCTCGATACACTCATTTTCATAGTAAAATTTCACATTTTCTCAAATTACTCCCGAAATATGGGAGTTATGAAGAAATTCATCACCACAAGTTATGAAGGCATTAAGTAATCGAATAAGATGGCATCATTAGTTTGGCATAATTTTACTCTTTTTTTTCGGACATGTCTACGTCCAACCGCTCCCATACATTCGTTCCACTGTGTGGCGTTCACGTTTAACATTTTTCAGATAAACGATCGACAAACGTAATTAATCTCACGCGAGTTTACTTTCAGATTTGATATTATCGAGTTAAGTACGTGGTCGCAGACTGTGTCACAAAATAGCCCATTGACTGGCGGCACCTGTGACAGAACCGGTTGCTCCCGGCGGCGGCTCTTGCGAAACTGGAAAAATTGTCGTCTTTTATTGCCTACACGTACCGGAGCGAGCGACGTGTTGTCGATCGCTCATTTCACTGCTTGTTAGGAGGTCTTTTGACCAATTCACAAGTTTCAGTGCTAATTCTCCTCGGTTACTTAATGTTCCACATTTTTTAGTAATAATGTTTAATGTCTCACATAATTAATCGGATGCTTTGAAGACATGCCATAATTATTTTGGCAAATTGATATTCTGAATAAATTATAAGCTTGCAAGCGCAATTTAGGAAGAAATGTTGCCATTTGGCCGTCGCAGTCACGTTGATTTCAACGTGCATGCCGTTACTTGAAAATTTATCGGTCCTTCTAAGACTTCATTTGATCCATGAATTAGTTCCTGGGCAGGTGAAGACTAAATACCTAAATGATAATTTTAAAACTGTTGGTGATAGCCACTTGAGTCACACTAATAAATTTTTTCGTAATGTTACAAGTATTTCGTCGGCATGGCAGGTTATCGCTTAGGAGAGGCCTTTGCGGGGATTAGATGAACCGTTACCAATTGAGTATAATATATTGAAACCAAATTATTCTTAAATAATGCTTATTACGTGTCCATAATTTTTTTTTCAAACACCTGGTTGATTTTCCGATTCTGCTTTAAATTGTGATTTGGAAACAAGTCATTAAACTATGTTTTGGTTTTCCAGTGTGCTAATCAGTTACATTTAGTTAACATAGGCAAACAAAGTGTACCTAACTGAAGTATTTGAAGAAACATGAGCATCCCATGAAGCTGATGATTATGAAACAGCACGAACCTTGGAAGTTCTCTCACGTTACCATTTCAATGAATGCTTAACTTTACGTTTTATGTTTCACTAATGAGCGTTAATTATATCATCAGAAGTGCCGGTGCTTTAATATGTAAACTAACTGAGATGATGGCTATAGCTTCAATGACTATAATTGGGTATAATTTGTTTTTGGACCAATCAGAGCCCTTTGAACTTTTACGTTTCCTATCAAAATTGTATACTCGTTTAAGTGTCATGTTTATTATGTTTGTTTTGGTTGACAAGTCATATCGATCTCTAATTGGAACTAGTTCTAGTGAAATATTTTGAGATTGTTTATGAGATTCTCAAGAGTATCTTAATAAGGTGACTTTAAAATTTACATTTTTTTTTGTCAGTCTTGCCTTGTTGTATATTAATGATTTCGTATTTGTGAAAACAACTATCATCATTGTTAATTTCAGCATTTTGTTCGTTTAAATTAAGTCTTAATTGTGGTTAATTCCCAACTTTCCAGAGTCTGGTTTCATCATTATCATTAACCTCAATGGTATCTAGATTTATAGGTAGATATTAGAATCTACTGTTTCATTTCTTACATTGTACCATGTTATTGTAGATTTCTTTATTCTGTCTTGGTACCTTAATTATTAAGCTTTGCACGTGCTAATTCTACAATTGGCTGTAGCTGCATTTAATTTATCGATCAATCAACGCCCGACTATTTGCATCATATAAATTCACCTCGTATTGTTTGACGTCATTGCCTTCCGGTCCTGCCTAGCGCCGACAAGCAAGGTCCACGAAGACATCTTACGTCAATCGAGTACAACGCCATCTACTTTGAATTTTCTAAACTAGTTATTAGTTAATTATTTAAAAAAACTCCTATTAATAACAATGCTTGAGACGTTCTATTGTTTTTCAATGAGAGAATTTGAATTTTAAAACCACCGTCCTTGCTTAGTAGTCAAATGTGAATGTTTTACGCTGCTAAGTTATTTTCAAGGACTAAATCAAATAATATACCAAACATTATAATAATGATCCGACAGACAATAACAATTGGACAACCTAGTCCTAAAAAATCTCGACGCATAAAGCTCTCACAATCTTAACGTCTTAGATCGAAAAGTTCTATCCAAGGTCCCCATAAGCATAGATTACTTATAACCAGAAAAACCTTGGTGAATAAACAATGGTATCTAGGGTTTATCCTACCGTCCGCGTGGGAGCTGCCGACGTGCGGCCGCCGGGCGCCGTCGGAGGCGCCATCCGACTTGTTATAATTCGGGCGGGCTATTTTCGTCGATTCACACGCGCGCGCGCCACGTTCCGTGCGTATAACCGACTTTTTTTTGAATTTTAGACTTTTGTTGCTAGGTTAGGACCCTAAATTCTTTGGCAGTCTTCGCAAAATCAATCTCAGTTAGTCCTTTGTTCATCACAAAACTCCTGTTTTATTTTTAGCATGTTCCTAATCATCAAGCTTCCTGTCGAAAATGTTGATATTGATTCTCTTATTGGTTTACTACGTCTTTGACAATTTTTGTTATTAACTTGTTCCATTTGGCAATGATTTGCGTCCTGGTGGTGATCATCGTTTGTTCCGAAAATATCTGTAAGTTCCTCTTTGATAGTTTTTGCGTAATAGTTCTTTAAATCTTTAGTGTTATGAAAACTTTTAGTGGAGTTGGAGTTTATAATGATGTGTCCCGGGAATGTTCGCGCGCGTGGCTTCGTCCTTGAGACGGCTACGTGATGGTTCGCCGTGACGCGTTTCCACAGTTTTCTGGCAGATTTATGGTGTATTAAAGTGGATTTATTGATTGTTTATTGTTTTCGATTTAGATTTCTCAAGTAATAGACTGAGATTTGTAGTTCAGCCTGTTTATTCTGTATGTAAACAATGTTTATTTTTCTATGATAGACTTACATGAAAATATTTATGAGAAGGATGGGTGAAAATCGAGGCGGAACTGAATGCGTGTTGCATCTTAATGCGATAGGCACTTATCTCTGACATAATTCTGGTTGTGACGTTGTAGAGCTGAAAACAATACTAGTGTGATGGTATGTTTGAAGTTTAAAACAGAATTTAATAGTTTGAAAGAGAAAAACAAATAGATGTAATTATTTTAGCAATGACATGTGGTGGTGAGCCAAACGGCACGTCAGTGGTACGACGACCAACGTCATTTGATACGCAATGTGATGTAGAAAATATTTAGTCAACAATATGAGCGTACTCTCTGCTCAGGGGACATTTTCACACACCTTCCTACCGTCCACATGTTGGCAAAGTGTACTGCTGTTTAATCGTTTAAAACGACAGCTCAGATTTTAAATAGTGGATTAGGTACGGCTTCCTACTTCTCATAAATTATTACCACCAATAATATAGGACTTTTAACCTGAGCAAATGTCTGGGTAAATAATGCTTGTCATTTCAAAATCAATTATTTTCTAATCGATCTTCTTCTGGTTCGGGAATCTTCGAAAGATCATTGAAATATGAATTGAAAGAGCAAGATTGCTTTTTCATTTTCCTGTTCTTATCAAAAAAACAATCTGTGAATTTGCAATCAGCACAATGCCCCTCTAGCAGCTAGTTTCTTTATAAAGATACAAGTGATTACGAAGAACTTCATCGAGACTTTTCACGACTGAGATAACTATTACAAGATTTGTTAAACGCAGGAAATATTCACTTAGCTTAAAAACGTGTGATGGTATAACTGGTGTAACTTCAATATTTAGGCCATCCATGTGGCCATGTGATAGTGTGACATTGGCTAATAGAATTCGCAAAATGCATTTGTCTGAAGGTTTAAGATTAGACAAGATGAATGATGAACTACTTTCAAAGTTAATTATTAAAACATTTGGTTTAGAAAAAGAATCAATTGATAGATTGACGACATTTAACTGACATAATAGATCTGAAGTAGAATATAATTAGAAATGAAAACTATAGATGTTTTTTTTTATTAGAATTGGTGCAATATTTATTGTTGAATTTGATACAGTAATTGAAATATGAAAGGGACCATACATCAAGAGATTTATGAATTGGACGCTAAACATAACATATTCTAATGTTAACGAAGTCCCAATATCAGAAAGTTATTCTTCTAAAACAAATGAAGAAATATCTTGAATTTCACAATACAACAAAGTCAATAATTTTCTAAACATAACTATGAATCAGTGCATATTTACAATTTGGTGGAGCGGTGCGCCGGCGGCGCCGCGTTGGCAGCCCATCTACGCTACTCGATTGTACAACACTTATAAATCGTTCCACTCTATTTCTATACCCGTTTCTGATTTATTTGGTTGCACAGTTTTTGCTTTTATGGAAGCTTTTATTAATATGAAATATTTGTGCATTGAAATTGTCTCTACAACATTGTCTATTCTATTCTCGATTACTCCACTTGCGATTTTAGTTAAAGATAATGTCCTTAGAGTAACAGGACCAAATACTGTTGCAGCAATTTTAGATTACCTAGATTGATTTTATGACTAGACTAAAGTGTAGAAATAAACATCACTTCACATTGCTGTCCAGCCAACATAAACTTGTAAGCCATTGCAATAAACTAAGAAAACAGGCTTATCAATAACTGTACCATTTAATAGGCTAACTGTCCTGCACTGATCAAAGCAATTGAATAAATTTTTTGATATTTATTATTGCCGCCATACTGGTTGCAGAATATACTATGAATAGAGCAATAGACGCCGAAGGAGCCGGCTAGGCTGACCGGTTCGCCAGTTACATAGTAATCGAAGGACAAACTGGCAACCTACGGTATTTATTGCCATAGATTGAATGTTTAGATTAATTACACAGCCTTCATATGCGCCTACCGTAATACTTATCTATCTCATCAGACAGCATTCCATTATGCGTACATCAAAATTAAACTCTATCTAAATTCGTACAGGATCCATTCTTCATTGACGGATCCCTTCAATAATTGAAACACGATATACCACCACGTTACACTGAAATCTAAACCCTCGCCTCTCGACATTCGATACAAATCAATTTGCACTCGCTGCAAGTTTAAGCTTCGAAGCTAATGAACTAATGATTTCTAATTAAAGCTGTTAGGAAACTGCACTCTAAATCGGTACCGACTAAGTCTTTTTTCCATTAATAATGTATGGTGCTTATGACGTAACAGTTGTAAAAGTAATTTCAGTCACGCCACTCTCTATATATTTATATGTGGAAGTTTGTTGTTGCAAAAAGGTGAGATATAGCTGGCGTCGATGATTTAAATATCAGTTTTATCTCGACAGATTAGAGTTTGTTTTGGCTGTTCGTCAGAGGCAAGGTTGTTCGCGCGCACACTCGTATGGACATAAAGTTCAACAACGATATTATTTATATCTGCTAGATGCTACGCTAGGCGTTTAGGGTCATTTACTCTTGCATCGCTTACTCTTTTTTTCAGCTGCAATGTGTCGGGAGTGCGGCGAAAACATGTGACTCACGCTATCATATTCATAACACTGAAAGCCAGAGTCTTTAATCTTATTTGAGATGCTGTCGACAAACATTTAGAATCTATGTAGCTGTCAACAAAATCGGACCGTTTTGATATAATATAAAATGAATTTAAGCGCACTTAACGATTGTACCACGCAATAAAAAGCTAATAAAACTCTTACATGATTTATGTGGCATCTTCCAAAATTCCAAGTTTTATCATCCATTCGATATGCAGGTGCATGCACTGACGATTGTTTTGGAATTTCTTGTGCAAACGCCGTTAAACACTTCTGGGAACGGTGCGCAAACTATACATCATAAAATCATATTGAATTCAGTGGATAATAATGGTCGTATAATTTGTATTCAAAATGTCTAGCGGCATCGATTCAGTTGAAAAACAATGTTGACACGTCCACCGCCGCCTGGCGCCGAATTGCAAATGACAATTGCACAATTCACATTCGGAATTCGAAAATACTAATGGCGTTCGAAATTCTAAATGACCAAACGCGCGTGCTTGTTCAGTCGTAAATGGAATAGATCGCGCTCTGGATTCAAACGACATTATTTAACGTTACTTTGGTATTTGTATTCTTTTCCTGGTTGTTTCTCGAATCCTACTTTTTGAAACTTGTGAATTATTATTCAGTCGTTACGATCCCTTACAAAACTGGCTGCGGCATCGTAATTTCAAGTCAAAAACAATTTTGATTGTAGAAAATTACATATTCGTCACAAAAGACTGCTATCTTTTGTAACGAATATGTAATTTTCTACAATCAAAATTGTTTGAAACAAATGGGCGCATAAAACTGTCGTTATGAGGTCAAAATATAGGTTAGTCATTATTTAGCCGGTGATCAAGGTTCGATTCCACGGTTGGACATAATTGCGCGGTCTGGGATCGTTTTTACCTGATCCGGTTACGTGTTGTTTGTTTAAGTTGGATTTCTTTTATTTTTTGGCCGAGACGGGTAACATGGGTGATTAGTGGCAATTGAAAAAAGTTTTGAGCGATTTCTTGCATTCCTCTTTTAATTTTTCCGTTGAATCAACTTAGGATCCTGACACGTAACTTATTCACGTAACTTCAATGGTGATTCGTGTCAGTTTTAATTATCATTTAAGAAATAGAGGAGTTCAAGAGAGACTTCTTACATTACTATAAATATTTTTTCTTTCTTTACAGAAACCCCTCCTCCACCTTACAGTCGTTACGCAATGGAAGACCTCAAACCTAAAGGTAAGAATTATATATAATTTGAATAAATTAAAATGTAATCTGCTACTTCATATCTTCACACATTTATATACTAAATATAAATAAAGTAGATTTCAAAATCAATTTCGTTTTAAGGAGTCCCTCAGGGCACTCTCGGGCGCTTAACTAATATGTGATCGACATTTTCAATCTGTTCTTTCTCATATTATTATAAGATCTACTAGTGCAAAAATTACTCCATCAATATAGTTTCCCATAATCATCAATGCAATCAAAACCCTTAGTTTGATTGCCATAATATGTACAGATTAACAAGTGACTGATTTCTCTGATCTCAAAATTAAGTGACTAGTTTATCCATGTAATGGAAATGTGGATTCTAAGTTGGGATACAATAAAATTTAATATTGTCGATGAATGATTTTTTAAATCTTATTCATTTTCTTAAAGATAATCTGACTAGGTTTGTCGTAAAATACAATACATAAACCAAATTATGGGGAAGTATTCAACTATACAAATAAATACTTTTTCTTCTTCTTCTTCTTCTTCTCATACATACGCATTTGATTAGCCAGTTCGGGTTATTCACACTTTCTGATCAAGTTTATATCGATGATGTATAATAGATAATAAAGCCTAATAGGAATTACTATTATGCTTTATTACGTTAATATTTTAATCCAGTTTCCTAAAAGAAATACAGTGCGGGCTTTATAAAATCATAGATCGTAGATGGTCACCGACAAAAGTCGGTAGATCGTGGAATCCGACCGCATCGGCGCCCGCGCAGCTTCCTGGAAATTAGGGATGCATAGAGCTGTACCTGCTGTGAATTTTTGACGTTATCGAAATTCTTTTGATACATTGGATCTTGTTTTCTGGTCGTCAGAAGCCCGAAAGTCTGACAACCAGTCTTATCAAGGGGTATCGTGTTACCCAGTAACCGGGTTGTGGAGGTCAGGGGAGTTTGTTGGGCCACTTCTTCACCCAGCTAAAGCACTAGGAAGTGGTGAAGAGCGGGCGTTTTGGGGGACTGTCTTATGTAATTTTGACATTCGAAAAGTGCTGATTCTCAGCCTAATTTGAATAAATGACTATTGATTTTGATTTTTTGATTTTGAGATAGGCAGTCGCTCCATGTAAAATACTGGTATTCAGCTGCTTCCGGTTAGACTGGAAGCTAACCCTTACATAGTTGGCAAAAGGCTAGGCCGATGATGATGAAGACATTGAATCTTGTTTATTACGAGCACAGACGTAATTTAAAAACAAACTTTAAATTCCTAAGGTGGTCCAGTACGTAGTTATATTTAAACATAAATCTTCTAAAGAACGAAAAATACACTACTAAGCCAAAAAATAAAACAGCCATCATATAATTATTCTTATTCAGTTCATAAATTCAGTTCTTATCAAAGTCAAACAACCAGACAAAACTTCAATAAATATTATAAGATTGAGAGCTTTATCACGCACCAGATAATAATTCGGCAAAACTTCATTCAAAGCCAAAATCACAGAAAAAATCAACGCTTCATTCACTGTAGCCAATTAACTGAATCTTTGTTACAAAAAAATCACATGTTTACGTAATTTCTGTCATACAAACAGATAATGGAGCGATAACCACGAAGTTCGCAAACACACTTATCGCCTCTAATTAAATACTATAATTAATAGGCACGGGGTCCGCAGCGGTCGTGCGCCTGCGCTTCTAAGATTTTCGGTGATTGTTCTGAACTAGTGTATTGTTAATTGCTTGTTATTAATTATTGTGGAATAACGTAATTACTTCCCTCGTTGTGATAATTGATTTGCTAAACCATTTTTGCTTGCAACATAATTTCATCATAAATACTCTACATTATTATGCTAATAGAAACAAAACATCAATACTAACACAAATTCCAAAATATTCCTTCCTTGCTTTAAAAAAATCTTAACGTAACTCCCAAGTGTACCTCACTATCGACTCCCGCGCATCCCCACCGTCTCAGCCTGCGCGCATTCCAGCGCCATCTTTAAACTACATTATTAATGCTTGCGCCGCTCAACAAACGGACTTTGGAGTTTTTTCCACGTCCCTTTGAAGGCACCACGCGGTGCTCGGCTATTTGTTTATAATAAAGACCCCAGCGATGATGTTACCGCATTATTTTTGGTAATAGGGATTTGGGCTTGAATAATGAGGGAGGCACGTGCTTTAGAACCCGATTGGTCATTGAATTATGATTAGAAAGGATAAGAACTTTTTCGGTAGATGACAAGATAGTTCGCTTTTGGATTTGTTTAACGCGCTACCTCTATATAACATTTACTCTCAAGCATAAGCATGCAAGAATTTTCGGTCAATTTTAGGAACAGTTTCCATGAAGTGCATGGTCTATACATGTAAGGAATTTTCAGAGCAGTAATTTTGTAATCAAAGCCCAATTTGCTATTGGTACCAAAAGCTTTGTCTTTTATACATAAGTTCAGAGTAAGAAGCATTGAATTAAATCTGAATCCGGTAGAGAAAACTGAAACCTCCATAAATTAAATTACATTCCCCAACATTCCGTGCCACATTTTTCATAACGTTAATTGTAGGCATAACACTGTCATCCCGGAAATCCCTGCACAATCAACGCATGCAAGCATAGGGGTGCGAAATTCACTCTTTATCGCCGGGATTCCCTCAGAACGTTCATCATAGGATTTCCCATGATTCCCGGCGTAACCCTCGTTTTTCATTGCTTTCGGCGCCTGTCACGCCATAATCCCTTGTGTTGTGTTGGCTTGCATTTTCAGGGTTAAGATTCGTTTTGCTAATAGTGACATTTTCGGGAATACGTTGTGGGGAGCGAATTTTACGGGATTTTCCGCAGTTTTTGAATTTGTATCTTTATTGATATTGCTGAGGGTCGATGTGTTATGTGTGCGACCTGTTATTACCTACGCAGTGTGATCTTTGACCTAACCGTTTGTTTGCATGTACCGTAGTTGCTGTATTTAATCCATTGATGGATAACCAAACTACTGCGTAGGTTCACCTACGAAAATCTTACTAATTTATGGTGGTTATCTACACTAGAGAGCGATGGCTTGGGAACACAATGCAATGGAGAAATGGATTTTTGTTGTGGTCATTTCCGATCATAGATACAGGAGGTATTTTATGAAACGCAGAGACAAATGGCCCAAAATGATGAGTTCATAGAGATACCTATGTAATTTTCTTAAACCTAGATGCTTTTTCAGTGTAAGGGAGATGTACTCGGAGATGGGCCGATCTTAGAATCCAAGCATTTCTACAGATCAGAGCATTGTAAACAGATCAGGAGGTGGTTGCTATGTTTAAAATTCAGGTTTCCCACGCGTTTGATGATTAAAATCTCTTCTTATGAAAGGGAGGATGTTGGTCGAGTAGCAAAATCCTTACCACACTACATTTAAAGACAAACGTGACAACAACTCTGGCATACATTAGCTATATCAGACCACTTACGGTTCGGACCTTGATATCCTGTTTTTGAATGGGACCTCTAACCATCCTTTTTCCAGATAGGACTGACATTGACATTCCGGTCGGACCCATTACCGCACTTCCCCGAATCCATTCATACCTTAAAATCATCTGGCTTCACTTCACTTGATTTTGAACCTTGCTTCTTATGTTTTAAGTAACTTATAAGGTGGTGCAGAAAATTTTACGTGCCCAAAAAATTAGGCTTTTCAATTTTGGACTTTGTTTTCAGAGTCTGAAGTGTATTTTTGGTTGGCAGAGAAGTTATTTCGGTAGGTTTAATGATGATTCTGTCGTTGTGTGCGTGCAGTGATAAAGAGTGTGTCCATTAATGTTATCGTGACGGTATCGTTGCGTTTATCGAGGCGCCGGCGCCGCTTGGGTGACACAAATACACTGCTAGTATTTGTCTTTTTCTTATATGTACGCAGTTAGTTTGTGTGTGTGCCTTCAATCTCTTGCCGTTCTGAGGAGAGCAAAAGGTCAAGTAATTAAACACATTAATTTCGATTAGGTTTTTTATTCTGTATGGAAAATCACATTTACCTCTAACGTCGAAACTGAATTGTTTTGAATTTGATATCGACCAGATCTTATCGTATTATATAATTTGTCATATCTTTAAATATTCCTTGCTTAAACATTTGCGCTTTTCGTGTTCATTTGTATCAGAGAACAGCTTTAATTTCCGACTGTGATTATATTCATTTAATTTCATTATTATTTGAAGACATAACATACTTATAAATGTATATTATTTTTATGTAGATATTATGTAAATCTCTTATTTGAAAATAGTAACTTTAAATGTGCATCCGTGTGATTCTTTGTAACACGCTCCTTTTATTCTTTGTAATCCACTTTGGCTACGAATACATCATCATCACGTCTTTATTATATCAGCTGGAATAGAACAAAGATCTTTCCCATTTTTTCATTCTGGTTTATAAATCTAAATGCTTGGAAACCTTTTCCTATGTTGGGGTCAGGTTCCAGTCTGACTGGATGCAGCTGAATACCAGTAGGTATTTCATCTGTAGCGACTGCATAACTGACCTCCACAATCCAGTTACTGGGTAACACGATTGGGCTTCAGACTACCTATAACGACTGTCAAAGATCTACGACTGCTAGCCGGAACCTACGGTTTAACGTGCTTTCCAAGGCATGGTAGGGTCGCGATATGTAATGGAAGCATCCACGGTCCTCTTTCAGCAAGTGTAGCTGAAGCTCCGATCGACCCGTGCGGCCCTCTTCATTTTGGTTTATCCTATCCCAGAATTTCTTCTCACCAGATTTCAGATTTTGAAATAGTAAGTTCCTACATGGATTTGCTTTCCAACTAGATGAATCATTTTTCACAATTTAACATAAGAGCCTTTTCCATGAGCTGACAGCATTACAATGTGTGATACGTACTTCAAGTTAAGTGCGTCTGTGACGTTATTGTTCATAAAAATAGTGTGATAATAGCAATCAGCTGGTAATAGAGGCAAGTGCCTGTCGTTAACACCCCCTTGACTATTATTATCTTCGATGATCAGCTGATTGTGGATAGAAATGGAAATGTCATAATTTTTTAATAGTATGAGGTTCTGGTGGATTACTCTTAGATCCGACCGAGATGATGATCTTATAGTCCAGCGGGGTAGCTGCGTAACACACTTCAACAATATTCTTGCTTTATTTACGTAGTTAGCAGACAAAAACGACAGTCGAACATATGAAGAACATAAATAATAGAAGAAATGCATAAAGTATATGTTAAGGAAATCACTAATATCATCATATCAGCCGAAAGACGTCCACAGCTGGACATAAGCCTCCCCCAAAAGCGGGGGATTTGCCATAATCGCCACGCTTGGCAGGCGGGTTGGCATTGCGGATGCTTTGGCGGGATCGCAGTATGGTGGTCAAATGCATAGAGAACACTGCTGCCCATTCTCTAGTAAGTCCCTTAGTCGCCTTCTACGACACCCACGGGAAGAAATGGGATGGTGCTATTCTTTTACGTCCGGCAGCACACGGAACTACTAATATAATAAACAATAATATAAGAATCATAATTGAAAACAATAATTTATAAAAATCACGCAATCTATAGGTATGTTTAATATATATTAATGTTATGGTAATTATTAATAAATAATATTAAAATAATAAATAATATAACTAAAATAAAAATGAATTATCATAGCAATAATAATAAATTAAATAATATAGCAGTAAAAATAATTAATAATCTCCTAAAACAGAGCTTCCTCTCTCCTACCCTTTTGCTGTGCCCTACAGGGTCCATAATGATCTCAAATAGTTATCGCATAAGTAGGTACACATTATAATAAAGCAATAAAGATATTGAGTATTGAAGCAACGAATTAGCAGAATCCTTCAAAATGATTCAGATTGTGATTTATAGTGTGTAACGGAATGAGGGTGTCAGGTGACTGCACATTACATAGAATTATAATATATAGCATAGGATTATCAATCATTTACATGCAGTGTTCAGACACTGCCTGTAAATTATTGATAATCCTATGCGACTTTTCGATTAGACCCTAAAACATTTTATGTCTTAACTGAAATAAACTTTCTTCTCAGCCCTTGACTGAGCGTGGGCCCCAATAAAAAGACCAATTAGCAAAGTAGTGTCGGTAAATAAAACGAATGGAGAATAAACATGGAACCAAACAGAGCCACGTGAAAGAGCTAGTTGTAAATCGATGGCTGATTTAAGGGATCGTATTTCTTCTACCTACGATCGATTTCTCTTCATTCAACTTTTTACTTTTGTCCCCTAAAATAACGTCGATTTTACTTTGATACGGTGTTCTATAAGTGTTCAATGTTATCTTCCACAGAGTGGTATTTTTAAGTGATTTTGGGTTTTTTAACGGTTATACCATAAGGGTATCGGAATAGTATATGCTGAGCGTATAATCTGGTAGATAACTGTTTAAAAATACTCATAATTGACTGTAGAGCTTATCATATCAATGGATTAAGAAGGTCCCAAACGATAATGTATTCTTTTCCAAAAAAATGTTTAGTTTTTCAATTGTTCACCCAAAACATACTGATCTCATAATTCTCACACTCATAACTTGATTCCAATTAAACAATATTTTCACAAGCAAGTTTTGAGTACAAAGTCCAAAGACACAGTTCAGCATTACTGCACCATCTCACATAGGTACTTGTATGTTTGTACCATCTGAACCGAGCTCGGGAACCGTGCAGCGTCGGCTTGTAAACAAGCCGTATAAAACGCTCGCGTTTCTGTGTCATGCGCATGGGCATCTTAGACGTTACGATACGGGACCGAGACGGGATCGACTTGGTATGGAGGGAGACAAGTGTGGGTCCTGAGAGAATTAAAAAGATTGGTCAAATGCAAGCTATTTATGTAGACTGTGTCAGTTCTAGTTAGTAGGTAGTCACATTTCCTTTGGTTTAGAGCCTTAGATTGCTGATAGAACCTGGATGAAGGTCCATTCATTCCCAAGATTTTTTTGTACAATTTATATGTTTCTACCATAATTAGGATCTAAGCAGAGTGATTCTAGAACTTTTACAAAATGAAAAACCTTATCATCTAAGTAGATGATAAGGTATGGTGTATTATGTGATGATGTATGATGTATCCAGCATCTTTTGGGCTCTAACATACCATAACATCACGCCTTGTTTCCCCGAAGGGCAGAAGTGAACCCAACTTCTAATTTCCCAACCCATTGAATATTAAAAGGCATACCTTCAAAAGTTCCGTATAATTCAACAGCATTTCCTACAGATCTTCACACCAGTCGCCACCATGTCGTAAGCCCTAAAGCAGCTCAAAGCGGTGTCATTGAGCTTTCAACTATTCGGCGGGAAGCTTGCCTATCAAGCCGCATACTTGACGAATTCCTTCGTCTTTTTCTTAAGAACAGATTACTTATAATGTTTAGAAGATATTTCTACTGTTTAGTGGGGTAGTTAGCATTTATGAAGACTATGGTGAGAGGAATTTTATTGTGGCGTGATCATTATTATGAATAGAATGTTTTAGTTTTATTTTGGAGAAGTTTCCTGATAGACAGCGCTGGATTGGAGGGTGGAAATACGACAGGAAACTAGTCACTGTGAAGATGGACAGTGGACTATGCTGGAAATACTAACAAAAAATATTATATTCCACTGTCAAAGGTAGCGAGTAATGAAGTCTACTCAGCCTATTGTCATGTAGTATATTGTCCAGTATTGGACATGGACTCAATGTTATGCAACTTTCAGGGTTATGTTCGATCGATCGCAAAAAGGTCATCATCATACATAATAGTTGTAGAGACAAAATTTCGCTAAAAAGCCTCAAAGACTTGAAAAGCTTTATGCAACACAATGTTGATTGGTTGACTTTGCATTATTGATGCATAGTTGAATCTATAAGGTAGAGGTGAACAAGTTTATGCTTTACTCGTTGGGACACCTATTTTCAGCAGTGGAACTTTACCACAAACTAAAATTGTATATAAGTATACACAAGTTACATATTACAAAACAAATCTATACGAAAGACGCATCTTATATTGCTATTTTCCATTCAAATAACTCTGCTCACCCCACACCCACATAGCAACACCTGCTCATACGAGGACCCAACGCAATAAGTACTAATATTAAATATTGTAGTTAAGGAACGCGCGATTTGTTGTAAGCTTCCATTACACGTGGCGCGGGTCTGTATAGACAAACATAGTGCTGCGGACGCGACCATTTTACTAAATATCTATGGTATAGTTGCTAAGCGAGAATATTATTAGTAACACGTCGAAAAGACTTTTCCATGCTGTTCTTTTGTGTAGTGCGAACTAGCTTCGTGTTATTAGCCTAGACACAGGCTAGAACACGATGATCTTGGGTGCTGCATTCAATTCCATCGTCTCATTTCGTTTGGGTCTGACTAGTCAGACCCAAACTAAAAACAAAAAAAATATATAGATTTTTAAATCTATATTTTATTAAAAAAATGTACATTTTTATAAAAGCGTATAATGTTTTACCCGAAGCAAAGGAACGAATTTAATTCCAATTTTGTGCCTCAAGGCACTATTCTGGGTTCAATATTGCTTCACTAGTATCTTTGAATTCTACTCAGTCGTCGGGCCAGCTTGTAAAAAGAGTATAAGAAAATCTGCCATTCAAATGGTCGGTTGCTATAAAGGAAAATTGATTGTAAAACAGTAACACTTCAGAGATCAGCTCGATAGATACAAGAGTAAGTTACAGATAGACAAAAAGTTATATTCATCTCTTCAGAAACACAGAAAAGTATTAAATTTCATTTAATAGGATATCTTTCTCGACGAGTGTGGCCTGACCAAAGAATAAAGATGGCCAGAAGACCCACACCTAAGAAAATTAAACTTAGCTCATTGAATTTACGTAGTGCAAGTACCTACAGACTTTAACCATTTAAGGCTACCGATGCAAGAAGTCTATAAGGATTTGCATCAGCCTGTTGTTTCTAAGAATGAAATCAAGTACACAACTTTTTAGAAGAACTTAATGGCTAAATATTTTTATAAAATATAGGGTATGAAAAAGGAATAGTCGAAAAATTATAAATAAAATTAGGTTCATATTTCTAGCGTTGTTTTAAATGGCAAGGTATCTTTAAATACATTAAATGTACCTTCTACACTTAATTCTTTAGTGAGTATACATAAATATATATAATTATAGATGGCTGGTATACGACCTTGATTTGATCGGCAATATGCTAATGTATGCTATCTTACGCACAGCGACCACGCTACATACACAGCTTTATTTACATATACCTTTACATTATTTATATACTTGACCAAATTGAAGATTATGTTTCATGGTTTGAACTTGTGGATGGTTGTTGCTACCTAGGGATTGTTTGGGAATGATCATCATCATCATCATCATCATATCAGCCGAAAGACGTCCACTGCTGGGCATAAGCCTCCCCCAAAAGGGGGAGATTTGCCATAATCGCCACGCTTGGCAGGCGGGTTAGCGATAGCAGTATGGTGGTAAAATGCATAGAGAACGCTGCTGCCCATTCTCTAGTAAGTCCCTTAGTCGCCTTCTACGATACCCACGGGAAGAAATGGGATGGTGCTATTCTTTTACGTCCGGCAGCACACGGAACGGAAGATATTAATAGCAAAAATGCCACATTAAGCATCTAGAATTTGGTAAATATTGAGTTTTTAAATCACAACTTTTCTCATGGCCTAGCTCTGTAACTTGACTGAGGCAATATGGTTCGAACACACTCCTTTTAGCGCGTAGCTCAATGCAATGAGCCATATAGAAATATGCCTTTGAAATTCCAAATGTCTGATTAAGGCAAAAATACAAAATGAACCTTCCCAACGCCAAACCTGCCAAGAGAATCGCCCTTAACGCCTGTCGGAAGCAAATATTATCACCATTTCAAACCATTTACGTTGTTTCCGCATATTACACGATGGCGCCAACACCTTGAGACCTGCTCACCTCCCGACAAATACCGTGACGGTACAGTTTTAAATAAAATCTATAATTGTAATAACTATTTATAATTCTGTACGAGACATGAGATAAGCAGGAGGCGCCATAGCCCACTCTATAGCGGACTATTAAAATTTAAATAAGTGCCGCTTTATAAATATAAATGTATGCACAATAATTTATGGCGCGCCTTATTATAACTGCAGGGTATAATGTGGTGAATATTTGATTAATTAATAATGTTGTGACTGAATCTACAGTAACAGCTAAGACGTCTTCACTAACCACCAACTGAAATCAGTTGGGTTTATGGGGATAATATTAGTCAAATCAAATAGACCAATCTTCTTCCGTCCCTGGTCCCGAGATCGGGTCTCCTCGCTTTTCACGTTATTCTGTCTTGGGTTGCCGGTTCTAGCAATTTGGGCTTTCTTGAGGTCTCTTTTTATATTTGACCACCAGGTCATTGGCGGGCAGCCTCTGTCTCTCTTTTGTTCTGGCAGATTTAGTGAAATTTGTACCACATGATCTTCATCTTCATTGCGTCTTTAAATGTGTCCATAGCATCTTAGGCGGTTGAATAGACCAATACAATACTAAATAAAAACTAGCAAAAGCCAAAGGTGAAAAGTCACCAAGGAAACAAATAGAGTATTTAACCGGAAACACATCGAACGAAGCAAGTTCATAAAAAGGCTTAAAGGCTTGTTTAAACTACTGCAACAGATTCTGCGATCCTTCCAAGGACCCCAAAAACCAAATTGAATTGTCACTCACACTTAAAACATGATATCTACATGTATGTAATAAATTACAATACATAGCTGTGTCTGTCTATGTGTTCGTGCAATCTGTGATGTCACTCCAAAACCTGTCAGAAAGATCGGCATTATTTTTTTAATAGTTTAGAAGCTTGTCCGAACATGTTCTGTTGTTGATTTCAAAAGTTGTCATAATTAAACGTTTTCCTAAGGATAGTTATGGGAGAATATTAACCAATTGTAACATGTAACTACATTAGCTAACAAGTATCTTATTCCGAACTAGAATCATCTAGAAACTTACCCATTTATATCACCGCACAAAAACAATTTCATAAAATCAAATCAAATTTTGTCTTTTGGACCAAATAGATAAACAAGACCCCTGCAAAAAGACGACCCCAAAGTAGCCACCTTTTCCCATAGTCAAAACAATAAAACCAAACCATCCTAGTTTTCCAGTCTCTTACCAAAATCTTCTACTACCACCTCTTTCAGCCTGCCCTTCTTGAGTGGCATAATACTGATATCATGGTGTCTCTTGTCCCCAGAAAATGGCGAGAGTACAGAGGATGCCAGGAGGACGGACCACGAGCGGCTTGTCTCCGGCTCCCTGGCTACTGACGGAGAAGGTATATATCTGAATTTTACCACTTGTAATAGAGATCGCGGTTAGAACCTGGATTTGGCTGGCACAGAAACATGAGGATTGGCACAAGAAAGAAGACGCCTACAGCAGTAGGTGAAGTCGGGCTATGGATGATGATGAAGAATAGTGATAAAGCTGGCTAGAAGTTGAATGGTAGACTCTGGCTATTAAAACAGCAAAACCTTGTTTAAGTTCACCGAGCGATTGCCGTGTGTCCTGGCCCCCGCAAAACATTACATTATGAAAGCCACCCTGAAACAAAGTGTACCCGTCTTGTTTGTCCACAACTTTAAACTAAGGCTATGATATGGATTCCTGAAGAAACAGAGATAGAAAGAAGTCTTTTTAACAAAAATGTAGAATTCCAGCAGTTTGGAAACAGTTTAGAAAAATGAAGCGAATGTTCTAGTAGGTACTCTACGCGACATATGAGTAATATGTTACTCTATATAATGTGATAGTGTAAACGGTGGTTCCCCGATATCCATTTACTAAAAGAACGACCAAACAAAATCCCACATTCTCCTGTATTTACGTCCACCGACCATGCAAACACCACCAGTTAGCTAAGTGGTGTCCCAAACCCATGTCTGATGGCGGTAACCTTGACGATCGATTGTGCCCGCCACGACGGCGCCACCCCATACCACGGCGCCACTACACTCACCGTGGGATCGAACCGTGATGGTATTGTCTTGGATATATGATGGGATTTCGATGGGTTTCGTAATACACTTTGTTTTTGCAACGTTGGAAAGGAATTTGTACTTGTTTTCTAGCTGTTCTTGACATACAGTAGCTTTATTGATAGGGTGGGGTTCCTTTTTACTCGTAGGATAAGTTGCATGATTTTCAAGAATTTCTATACCGATTCATGTTTGCCGAAATTTGCGCAAGAATTTCTTGTTCATCTAAACTGTAATGCAATGTGTGCAAGGCTTGTGGGTAAGCTACGCTTGTCGCGGTAGGTCCGTGGATGGGTCACCATGTTTACATACCCCTCCGTGCCTCGGAAAGCACAGTAAGCCGTGGCTATCATTCGTTGACTTTTGACAGTCGCTGCGGGTAGTCAGAAGCCCGTATGTCTGACAACCAGTCTTACCAAAGATTCAGATTGGCTCCATGTAAATACTGGTATTCAGCTGCTTCCAGTTAGACTGGAAACCGACCCCAACAACGTTGGTAAAAAGCTATGCACATAATGATGAGCAGCCCAACTATATTAACAGAGGGATGTGAGCTCACCATTGTATCCATGAATAAAAATATCGATTTGTTGCAATTAATAAATAATTAAGTTAATATCAAGGGCAATGTGACCATCAGACACATTGATTTCTATGTATTAGTAGACTGTTTGAAATTTATGTAAAACATAGGAATTGTGAAGTTATTTATTGCTATCCAAAACTTTTTCTACTACCAAGCTTACATTATTGGAATAATTGATAGCGTGTCTTCTTCTTTGCATTATTTTGTTTTGAGGTTCTTCTTATCACCCCTATTTGTAAGTCTCCTGCAATTTGCCTGTTATTTCATCATAATTCTTACTTTCATCGTTTGAATATTACAGCAACATCTATTTCGGAAACGACAATGACTTCATAGGATCGGATGCAAAAATCAACACTTCCAGTTTCACAGTTATTCGTCAAGTTTTGGCATCCGTCTATAGTTTTAAAACAATAGGTTTCTATCAGCACTGGCGTCATGTTTCTGGTTTAACTGAACTGTCCGGATATATCGGTGGTCGTCATCTGGCATCGAACGGTAACGGGGAGCCAAGATTTGGAAATGTGATGTCAGGGAACTGAAATGAATCTGGATGTTTTTATCAGTTGAAACTAGCCGAATTGATAGTTAAATCAATGATTTTACTTGGGAAATTTTTAGAATACTTGTTTTATTACATGAATTGATGCGGGTAGAGGTCATGCAGGGGGTTTTTCTTTTAGGTTTATATTAGTAAGTTCTTTCAGTAGACAGTGAAAATCTGTTTCTGAACATATCTACTGAGCACCCCTGGTATCCGAAAGATGGATCTATAACAAGTCTTTATTCATAATTTCAATATCTTTCTGAGGTTTGATGGTTTTCATTCCTCATACAAACTAATCTGAAATATTCTTGGAAAATCCTGTAGCTCAAACCACTTAAACCTATTTCTTGTACATTTTCTCCTATTAACCCCATCTTCTCTTTTCAGAACGCCAGAGCTGGGAGTCAGAGTGGTGTCGGCTCGCGTATTGGGAGTTGACCCAGCGTGTGGGTCGTCAGTTCGGTGTCCGAGTGAGGGCAGTGGACGTGTTTGGAGGGGGTGGAGGGGCTTGCGGGTCTGGCAGACATGGCCTGTGTCTGGATGCCTTGGACCAGAGGGGGGATGCACCACAGGTTGAACAGGTTGGTTTCAAGACTTTCTTTTGACTATTCTCAGGAAGTTTTTGTAGTAGGTATTAGAGATAATAATAATTGGCAGGATACAAATACGTTAACTAATAATCTCAATGTAAACTGTAGGTTAATCGAATAAATACACATTTTAAAGACGTATTGTAGAAGCTGCTTTCACCAAGTCTTCACATTATTGAAACCTCGTGAATCTGTTTAAATCAGATTGTAATTAGTAATTAAAACCAATAGCTCGAAAGTCTTGGCGATTACAATGGCAGTAGATAACTACATTGATTGAGAGTAGGAAGCCGACGCGATAACCCGCGATAACCTATACGCGAACACTGAATCTTTGTTAGACTTAACGCGATATTATAAGTGATTTTGAACGATTTTAGCAAAGAAGAAGGCAGAGTTTAAAGTACAATAATAATCAACAGAACACGATTGAAAAAAATATTTTTGGCCTGAAAATAGGCGAGGCGTGATAAATTGATACTTAATAGATATTAAAATATGCACACGAAGACGATAATTACTATAGTAACATGGATGTCGCCTTCTTGTCTGATTAGCAAAGAATCTTCACCTTTCTTTTGACATTTTATCTATATGATTAGATTAAGAAAAAAAAAAACAACAGATAACTAGAAAGCTGACAACGATACACTGCCGTGCAATAACAATCACCCTTTACATTTTGAATTAAAAAAACTTATAATATTTTTTTAAATTTAATTCCAGGTGCGAAAAACAAGAGCAAAGATCGGCCTAGGCGTCACACTGTCCCTAGAATCGGATGGGGTGTGGCTTTACAACCGGAGTCAGGAGCCTGTCTTTGTCAGCTCCCCTGCCTTAGACGCTGCGGCTGCCAAGGCCCTCCTTGTTTGGAGGGTGGCTCCAGGCCACTGTCTCTGCATCTTCGACCCCTCTTGCCCTCCTCCTGCAGTTTCACTGCCCCATATCGGACCTGTAGATCCCAGGTCAGTAAGGATCTCGTTCGCAAAAGGCTGGGGTCCTAAATACTCGAGGCGGGATGTGACGGCGTGCCCCTGTTGGCTGGAGGTCTTACTGGCCCCCCCAAGCTGACGCAAATAGAGTGATGTGGATTTTGTGTGGCTATTTGATTTTGGGACGTTTTGGAGTTTTGTTTGGTGGGTGAATGGCCGGGTATTGTCAGGATTTTACAGTTGACTGTGCAATGTTGACAATGCTTAGGTGAAGATAGATTGAAGACCATTTCTGTCATGTTCAAACTAATTTTGTTATACCAACAGCTTAAAA
This sequence comes from Polymixis lichenea, assembly GCA_949091785.1. Taxonomy (NCBI): domain Eukaryota; kingdom Metazoa; phylum Arthropoda; class Insecta; order Lepidoptera; family Noctuidae; genus Polymixis; species Polymixis lichenea. The sequence continues at coordinate 1,110,478 of OX420944.1, forward strand.
AATGGACCAAAGTAATTTTCTGTCTCTCCCAAAACACATAGTCACACAAACATTTTAAACTAAAAACAGTGGAAAACGGACCAAAAAGTGAAGTGAACATTTTCTAATGAACTCAGTGAAGTTTTGTTTATTGGACATTATTACAATATCTTGTACCCTCATTGCCATGGAAAAATGATTGTCTAGAAATATAATTAACAAAAGCAATAGGGGATCTGCTCATTCCCTTTAAAAAGTGGAGCATAAATATACATACTTATGAAGTAGCTAACACATAGAATAAATAATAGTTTTTTTCTAGCTGACCAGTTTTTCGGGGCTTTGAGTGTGTGCTGTGCTTTGCACATAGGTACGTAGAACTCAGAACTGGGTGATTTTTTTACATCTAGTTGGGTATGATGGTACATAATTTTTTTGTTATCATTATGGATTTGTTACTTAAATGATTACCCATTATGCCGTTATTAACTTCTTGGAGACTTATTATACTAGACTAGTCTACTTGATACTTGGCTTGATACTTTTACACCATATTGAGTATAAAAGTATCACACGGTAAAATGCGTACTTTTTTAAAGTCATTTTTGACAATTACCATAATAATGTAAATATGCAATTGGTTAATGTGCGGTAATATATAAAGGGGCCTTGTTTCTTGGAATGACCGGTGTTTGTTGGTTGATTCAACAATTTTACAATCGTACAATCGAAAAATCTGGGGAAATCGTAAGATATAATTCCATTATACTTTCGTTATATCATTCTATCTCCATTCATTGGATCATTTTATCCATTAACGTCATTAAAATCATTACTCCTTCATAAAAGTGCCATTTTAGGTACTCTCTTAGATTGGAGCTAGCCAATTTAGTTGTGGAGTACCTATTTCTACTTACCCCTAGATATTCCAATTGTACTATTACTGGTTTTGAGGCCTTAACATGTGGTGTATAGTCATCTATACAAGTTTTCTAAAATTGTACATATTGTATAAACTCGGCTTTAAGACATGCGAGACTGTATATATAATGTTACATATATGTACTATAAATATTTGTAATTAATTATTTATAATTATGAAATATGCCTTACCTTAGCAAGTAAATTATTTAAGAGTTAGTGTATAATTTCAACCATTTTTTTTACAAAAAAATATACATTATTGAAATATAATTTGACACAATATTTTGTATTGTAGAATTCGATTAAAAGTGAAGAAGGCTGTGTGAAAAGCATTTTTATTGACTTCAAATGGAACAAAAATCAAAGGTCAATTTTGAGAGAATTTTAGTTATCTTGCTTTTATAACGAAGAGGGTTGAAAAACTCACTCAATATACCTTTCAAGAATAGTTAAGAACAAATCAAATACCTAGTTACATACAGAATATTTAAGTTCTCTCAAAAATATTCTAATTTATCTCAGTTTTTGTGAGTTACGGGAGCAACATGGAATCGCTTAGAGTTTTAAACAATTTTAAGTTTAAAAAAAAGATCTGCCGATATAATACTTTTGTAAAAGTGCAATCTTATTGAATTAAATAGTTTTAATAACAGATAAAAATGTGCCTTGCGTTATAATGAAATAATAATATAATTAATGGGGTTGTCCTGAGTCGTGTGTAAGTAACAGTCAATTTCACTGGCCTATAAGAATTCTATACATTTATATAATTAATATGACTTTTATTGTGAAGCCTGCTACCTTCTATAGCGTAACGTAGGGTTTGCAGAAAAGAGTGACACATTTCATGATTGTGTCCGTTATACAATTTCAAAACAGAAAAATAGTGAAAACGAGATCATCTTAATAGCATTTTTTTTTTCAACATACTCATGTATCAGATAGTTAAAATAGCCCTATATTACGCTCTAGTAGTCAGCAAGCAAAAAATCCTCGAATTTAAGTGTATAATCGCTTAGACAAAGTGATTGGACAATAAGAAGTAAAATCTAGTCTACGTAGCAACTGTGCTTTGTCGTTGAGTTGTAGCCGTGAGTCGGGCCAGTTCGGACGATGACGGACGTTAAAATGTATTGTCTATTAGGTTTTTGAGTACAATGTGGCTAACAAATAATATTTATTTACTCAGATTTTTTATTTATTTTCTCGATTGTAAGTGAAGTTCATCTTTGAAAATGTACTTAATAAAATTAGCCTTTATAAAATCAGGACATATGTAATTTGCTACCATTTGAAATATGGGTGCATTCACATCGTAAAAAGCCACTTTATGCTCAAAAGTCTGTAGAATTTTTTGAAAAATCATGTACATAATGCGAATGGCAGCTTGTTCACAGTAAAATGTATTTTATGCAGTCACAAAAGCATAATTATGAGTTATTTATTAATGTTTTGGGTAAAAGCTGTTTAGTCATTGCATTAGACTGATGTAGCGCCTTAAACAAAATATGTTTTGACGTATTTTTAATTAGTTTGACTCTAATCAAATCAATTTTTTGTTGTGTATTTTAATTTTAATCCAAATTAAGGCTTTATACTTTAAACAAATTTGAATGTTTCATTGTTGCATACATTCTCTTTAAGTTGTTTTTTTGTAACCGGTTTTTTTAATCATTTATTTATTTCCGCAAATAATTAAAAATATGTCAAAAGCTAAAATAATATAAAATTTAATCATGTAGATGGTAATTGTTCTCCCTGATTCGCCGGTAAATTGTTGTGAGTTTGACTGAGAAGATGGATGAGATTAGGTTATGATAAATTATAAATAAAAGAGAAATATTTTTAAAACTTTCGCCGTTTCATTCGATCCTTGAATTACATAAATTTATTTACACAAATACCATTAACACAAGACTCATAAGTTACATAAAATAACAGGACAATACGGAAAAGTGAAGTACTTAATTTATGGAAATTATACTAAAGTCGAGGAACTACAAACAAAAAAAAGAAAAGTCATAATACACAAAACACACAAATACAATATAACAAAAATATTTACAATCATTCGTGGTGTTTTATTAACTAGGAATTACACTAATTTTTTTAGAGTAGTATTTGGTAAGAGGAAACAGGCCACTCCGCACACTGAAACAAAATAAGATTAACGAAATTAAAAACAGCGCCATCTACTAAAAACCAAGTTTACTACTACGTCCACCTAAAAGAACAAGCATTCCTATCGGTCGGTTGGATTTGAATTGGCTGATTCGATTAACTCTAGATAGAGGGCGTTAGGTGATGTTTTTACAACATGCTGTAAGTAACGCTTTCTTTGACTTATTTTTATCCCGACAGTACATTAGATAATGAATAAACAAAATCTAAACTAAAATTATTTTTATAAACTTATAAGATATTTTTTTTTGTATGACGGGTTGTTACGCTTTCAAGCTAAAATGACTGAACGAATTTTGATGAAATTTGTACATGGGTAGATCATGACCTAGATTAGGACAAATGATAGGTACTACTACTTTTAATTATACTATTTTTATCCCGATATGTCTACGGGGTCGAGACTTATGCGTTTAGTCTTTAATAGTGAAGCTTACCGGGGCAACACTGTAGGAGTTGCGAGCCGGTTGTCAAAAATCCCGCTCCGTATATCTAAATTTGAAAATAATGTTAAAAACAAGTGTACAACGTGAATTTTTGGTTTAATAAATCACATAAACTAAACAAAAGACGGTCGAGTGTTATTCCAGTGTGTTAGAGCAAGAAAAATGTAAAGATTCAAACCTACAATAATAAAAGTGACTATTGCGTTTGTGTACTTCTAGACACACCAAGACTGTAAAAGTACCAGTGCATTACGACAATCAGATAATTTAGGGACATGTTTTTGCATATTTATAAACCCTATTGAACAAAATTACCATCAATGATTACTATGTTTGAAAGTGCTTGTCATAGTGCCAAACGACGAGTGCACGGAATAAACACGGTTGCGCGAACTACATAACCGTAAAAGTCCCGTGACAGTGCAACTCTATTTTTTACTAACTGATTCATCGATGCATAAAGACGTAAGTGACAGCAGCGCGTTCCAGGTACGACTAAATTATGCCCATTATGTTATTAAACCGAAGCGCGTCCCAGGTCTACCTGACAAGTGCCGCCACCCGAATTGATAAGTTATAATATTATAATTATGTTTCTTTTTGAGAGTATAACTCTATGCCGAAACCGAGTGCGAACACATTCGGATTCAACTCCGCCACGTGACGACAGTGACGTTATTTCATATACACTAGAAGGCACCACTAGTAGCCTACCTGATATTTCAGGTGACGAAGATTGCGATCAAATAGGGCCACTGAAAGAAGAAATTCAAATTCTCCAATCGCAATTAAGGTGAATCTAGTCCAAATTTTTCTCATACAAACTTAGTGAGTGTATTACTCCACTGTTCGACAATGTACATCAAAAATTAAACAGGGTATGGTTTTGCCTCATTATTAATATTGTCTGTACGGAAACGTCATACCTACTAAAATAAAAAGCCATTAAAAAGTTAGGAGCCAACAAAGATTGGTTTTTCTTGCTAATTTAACCTAACTTTGGGCGTGTTTAAGTAATAAAAGAAATGTAAAATCTGAAAAACCAAGCCAGTACCGACAAAGCTCAAATATCGAAAAGTACAACAAACTTTATTGGTCATTAATTTATGCAGTGGTTTTTTTATAAAACCCGATCTTCCGAAGGACTGTTTTAATTTTTTACGCGCCTGTTTTACTATAAATGGTCCTGCATTTCACTCAATAATGTTTTACGTATAGCCTAACTTCTAATTGCTTATCACTGATACTACCTCTGTCGGACACGATGCCTGGTGAGACAGCGTACTTTTTAGCCAGGCCCGTCATTGAGTTCGAGCCCGCGATTAGGTTCCCTTAAGTAGTGCTCATTCAGAGATAGAATTACTAGACCAGGAAAATAGTAAAAGAAAATTGGCAAATGATGATTAAAGGAATAAAAATAAGGTATACAAAAACATCACAACAGGTAGCCCTGCAGAGACTGCGGGAAATCAAAGTCCAAACAAAAAAAACAACTAACAGCAAAACAAAGGGAACACAAACTGATACTTCCGATATTACGAACTTCAGTATTGAAATAGGTAGCCATATAAACAAGTCGCAAAATATAAACACAATAATTGATCTTTAAAACCCCAACAAGGTCTTAAAAAGAAGAAAAAATGTGTTCTCAGCACAGATAGGAACCATCATGTCTTAACTACTGCACAAAGAGTATTAATAAACAATAAAGAAGAAATATGTCATTATCTTACACCCAAGGTGGGTATAGAACATCTTATAAGAGGAATTGAATCGGAGTTGACAGATTTTACAATAGAAGACTATTGCATAGTACTTATAGGACAAGAAGACTTAAAAAAGTAGATAACGAAAGATTGTCACGAGATGATAATATACATTCGAGATGTTCTAAAAAAATTAAGCACACTTAAAGCTGGGGAACGGGTGTAAGAAAACGCAGGTGCTTAGAAGTTACACTATAATCACACGGATAACACAAATCACAATCTAACGGTACTTAAAGCGCGTGCACATTCGCTCGCTGGTTGGTAGCTTACTATCCTCTCAATACAATGCGAACTTACTGGAATTTGCGCGGGCGCCCTCTGACGGGCGGCTGTGTAACCACTCTGGGTTGCAATGATAACATTATATTCTGCCGCACGCTATACACTTATATAATATTGTGTCATACCATCTGAACTCTAACTAGAACCTAACGTGGGATCTTAGTATGATTAACAAAAAAACAGGATTAAAAATGCAACTGCTAAATTCGTCGGTGTAGCTATTGACAAAAAGTTAAATTGGAAAGAACACGTTGAAATTTTAAGCAAAAAAAATAGTACCTCTTCTTATGTCCAACGCGAATTAGTTCCTGTGCTTAACACTGACGCATTGCTAACAGCTTACCCACGACCTAGTTTCATCGCACTTAAGGTATGGAATTATCCTTTGGGGCAATTCGACTGACAAGGATATACCTTTCAAAGCCCAAAAACGGTGTATTAGGACGATGTTTAAATTAGATTCGACTGACAGTTGTAAACCTTATTTCATAAATTTTAACATACTGACGTTACCGTCTCTGTATTGGGCACGCCACGATTGCGGCGGTAAGTCCCCTCTTTGAGGAGTGGTTTGAGAGGCGGCATGGCGTCCTCACCTTCCGCCTGACACAGGTCCTCACCGGACATGGCTGTTTCGGGAGGTTCCTGTTTCGGATAGGGCGGGAGGAAACGCCCGGGTGTTTCCATTGCGAAGATCGCCCAGAGGACACGGTGGAGCATACGGTGGAGGTCTGCCCGGCTTGGGCGGAGCACCGCCGTGTCCTCGTGGAGGTGATCGGCGGCGGCGATCTCTCGCGTCCGACCCTGGTCCAGGCCATGGTACGGAGCGAGAGGGCATGGCTGGCAGTCGCCTCCTTCAGCGAAGCAGTTATGCTCGCAAAGAGGGAGGCGGCGCACGTGAGGGAGATGCAGTACATGCGCCCTCACAGCCGTGGCCTTCGCAGGAGACGCCCTGGGCGTCGGGAATCCCAGGCTGATTCCCGGCCACCGTAGGCACGGGCTTGCGGACGGCGAGTAATGGGTAGCTCGCTGTCCGGTAAGGACCAAGCCCGGGTCGACGGCGCGTTGTGTTCCACGCGCGCCTCAAAGAGATGTCAGCAGCAACATAGGGGCCCGCAAGGGCCGATGCCTGCCAGGGGTGCGGGTTGTTCGAAAGAGATACCGCCGCCCCTGGCACACAGGCAACTGAGGGAACACCTGCCTGTATGCCAGGGGCCGCGGTATCTCTTTCGAAGAACCCGCACCCCTGGCAGGCATCGGCCCTTGCGGGCCCCATCAGTTGCTGCTGACATCTCTTTGAGACGCGCGTGTTACACAACGCGCCGTCGACCCGGGCCTGGTCCTTACCGGATAGCGAGCTATCCATTACTCGCCGTCCGCAAGCCCGTGCCTTCGGTGGCCAGAAATCAGCCTGGGATTCCCGACGCCCAGGGCGTCTCCTGCGAAGGCCACGGCCGTGAGGGCGCATGTACTGCATCTCCCTCACGTGCGCCGCCTCCCTCTTTGCGAGCATAACTGCTTCGCTGAAGGAGGCGACTGCTAGCCATGCACTCTCGCTCCGTACCATGGCCTGGACCAGGGCCGGACGCGAGAGATCGCCGCCGCCGATCGCCTCCATGAGGACACGGCGGTGCTCCAGCCAAGCTGGGGTAGACCTCCACCGTGTGCTCCACCGTTTCCTCAGGGCGATCTTCGCAATGGAAACACCCGGGCGTTTCCTCCCGCCTTATGCGAAACAGGAACCTCCCGAAACAGCCGTGTCCGGTGAGGACGCCGCCTTACAAGCCACTCCTCGAAGAGGGGACTTACCGCCGCAATCGTGGCGTGCCCAACACTGGGTTGCGACAATCGCACTCTCCACGTCGCCATGCGATCCTGCCGGAGCTCTGCCCTCCGTGCCGCGATTTCCCGCGGCAGCGGAGTTACGCCCCGGCGTTTGGCCTCCTCGCGCCACCCCCAAGTGTGCGCGAGGACCTTTGCTTCCAGATCCCATGGCGATATAAGTTGTCATGTTTGTAAAATGTAATCGGCAATTATTTCCACGCATGGCAGATAAAGTCAGTCGCGCCGGACGCGATAACACTATGCTTTGCTCACATGGTTCCAAAACAGCAAAAAGTGTATTTTGTATGGCGTCCTTATTATTTAATAAACTTCCTAAGGGATGGAGGGAACTAAGCGCACACGTACTAAAACAGCGGCTAAAATTATAACTAGTTGGGAAAGCATACTACAGTATTTAAAAATGTTTAATGACAAAGTCAAAGAAATATTACGAATTTAAAAAATATTTACTTGCATTTTATAATTTTGACAATTTATAATTATATTATTAGATTATAGGACAATTTAATAAAAACCTACAATTTATTGTTTAAATGTAATTTTTAGTTCCTGTAAATATTTAATAATGTTTTTAGCTTTGTTTGACCTTTCTTACCTATATACTTGTATGCCACAAAGGCCGAACATGACGGATCTTTTTTGTTTACGAACAACCATGCAGGTTGTATATATGCTCATGTTTCCACAAATAAATTTCTTATCTTATCTTATCTTACCTGCTAAAACGAATCCTATAGTAATAAAAGGCGGAAAGCATCCGTAGTTTATGAGTGCGGGGAATATGACGGTACCCGTGATGGTTCCCAAACGACCGCTCATGAGGAATGTAGCCATTGCCATTACTCTGAAAAAGACATATAATTATTGATAATGATAACAAACTCCTTGATATGTAATGATCTCTGTAACACCATGAAACATGAGGCTTGAAGGGCTAGTGAAAATCTTGGGGTTCATACGATTAATCGGACAGACTGGATTATGCGCATTTCGTTCATTGATTCATTCATTACGTCATAACGAATACTAGTAAAATTCTTGATTTTTCTAGGAGGTAGAAGAGGTAAGCCGAAGAGCCTGGCCGGGAAAGACTTTGCAAGCAAAGACACCTAATCCTTATAAGTTAGTGACCAACAACGAGTGACAAGCTACTTTTTTCAGATCAATTTGGATTTAGACACCGATGCCAAACATTATTCACAGAAACTGATAACTAGAAAAAGCATTGTTCTCTTACCTGAGCGAAGTAGGAAATAACTCAACGGTGATGCTAGACAGTGAAGCACCAGAAAGCGAGGTGAAGGCAAGTGCAGTGGTTACCATGGCTACGACGCCGACTGCACTTGTGCCCAGGAATGGAAGCAGAACTATCAGTACCGCGCTGGTGACGCCGCAGAACCCTGATACCAGACGCTTACCACATCTGGAAGAATAAAATAGAAAGTGCTGAGATCTGTGAAGATGGTGCCTACTCCATCTTTTAGTAAAGCTTCTTCATTGAGGTTGTTTTGCCTAAGAAGATAGTAGTCCTTTCTTTATGTACATTTTGTTATTCGCAAGTATGAATAAGCGACACCACACATCGATCGGTCCTGTACTTCTCGTCTTTATGTTGATAATTTAGATTTTTGACAAAATACGAGTATCTACTACCCTTAATAATAACCTTATTACGCTAATCCAAACCCAAGGATAAACCTAGACCGTGGTTTTACTAATGCGCTATGATATCAAAATCCTTTCTAAAATACAATAAGTTTTGATATCTTACTTATTAACCAGCGCTCCTCCAATCCCATACGTCAGTACCGACCCAGCTCCAACGAAAGCACTCTGAAGATACGTTAGCATATCAGCCACGATGGGGACACACACGTCATCCACAGCCACAGGTTTGGTGGAGGGAGCGATGGCGGAGCAAAGGCCCTTGGCATCGTTGCTGATCATGGCTGCCAGTTGAGGGTACCAGAGACGGATGGTGTTGGAACTAAAAGTACAGATGAATTAGATTAATTATTGGTAGAACACGTATACTCGCAACTATTTTCTATGGAGGTAGGTAGAGACTACAGATCACCACCTACTACGATCTTTACTTACTCATTTTGCTTCGTTTAGTTGTTCTTTGTTAGATCAAGTATGAGCTTACAAAGAATGTCAATGTAACCCTCAGGTGAGAAGATGGAATCTATGCTTGCAATGCAGAAGTTTTTTTAATGCAGGGATTAATTGGTATTAATGATGCAATGATTACTGATGATTAAAATAATCAGCTGGATATCACTACAACTGTTCTCAGCAATATCTGCGTCTAAACCGCTTGGATCCAAGCGGAATCATACAGACAAGAACATTGACCCACATAATAATAACGACTAACGTATGTTCAGGAAATTCTGCCGCTAAATGCTCCAAACTATCGATGAACTAGTAACATGACAATGTGGAATGTCAGGCACTTGTTTTTATATTGACTGCCGCGATGTTGAATTCGAGAGCTAATTGAAAGGTGCCGATACACTGAAGTTGGACCATCTCTCAGATCTTCAGGTTGCTTACTAATAGCTGATATCGATTTGACAATGACATTCGAGCTTTTAGATTCAGAAAGTTTACACGAATAACTAAGATTATTTTAATCAACAGCCTCGCTTATTATTTTATAACGATTCGACATAATTATGTACATATTTGACATTCTTTTGCACTCTGACTATCCCTTTCATGTCAGATCTTTCTAGGTAATGTGTCAATACATCAAGAATGTGATAACATCTAGAATCAAAATGAAGGAATCACCTCTATTTTCTTTTGTTTATAAACGGAAACCTACCCGAACATGCAGCCCATGTGGATGGTGCACATGAGGAACAGCCACTTGGCGTGCGGAGGTCTGAACAGCGGTGACAACTGAGCGAAGCCCCCCCTCAGTGCTGCGACGCCTTTGCCTTGCTGCTCGTGCTTTTCTTTTACTAGAACTTTGACCTGAAATCCACGATAAAAAAGTTTTTAGTACATCGAAACTTTTATCAAAAAATCTTTGTTGAATGATTTTTAGTTCTAGATTAGATGGAACGCTGGCTAGATTGAATGAGGATACAAGAATATCCTGTAACCTTAGAAAAGTTCGTTGATTTTTCCAATCATTGTGTTGGCCTCCATTCTCTTTAAGTGCTACTTGATATAAATAATAGCTGCACATTTCTGCTTATTTTACATTTTGAGACAGAAATCATACAGAAGAGGTATTTAAAAACTTACTGGATAGTCCTCAGCGGGTTTCCCAGTATTCAGAGTGTAGATAATCCTGAAGACGGCCATGGCTTCCTCATTCCGTCCTCTGGACATAAGGAACTTAGGGCTTTCCGGCAGACAAAGGAATGATACACCGGTGAGTAGTGGCATCAGTGCCGTGGTGAAGAGGAACAGATTCCAGGAATGGATTACTGGAACATTTTAATGTGAATTTTATAATAATAATAAAGTGTCCATGGTGTTGTTGCACATGCATGGGTAACGTTCGATGTCTGACAATTATGATTTCTCGCTTTCAAGTATTTTAAACTTCGTTCAGTTTAATATAACTTTAGTTAAGATATTAACTAGGTAATCTGCGTAACCACTCTTCTTACTGCATAGATAAAAAATGGGCTTTACGAGAGGAAGTAGAATACCTAATGAGTCAGATAGCAGTTGGGATACGCGCTGTACCATGCTGCATAGATTTATTTGAAGAACGAAATAAAATAGATGTTACTCACCAATATTATCTCCAAATATATGGAACTCCCAGTCCTTGGTCAGGATAGCCCAGGCCAGCAGCGGCAGGGTAGTGTTAGCGAATGTATAGAACAGGCTCGTCAGGAGGATGACTCGCGCCCTTAGCTCAGTGCGGTGAAGCTCTGCTATGTAGGAGATCAGGACTGCGAAGGGACCGTTGAAACTGGAAAAATAGAAGAAAATGATTTGAACTTTAGGTATTTATTTAATTACAAATATGGATTAAGATTCCATCATCATCAGCCTATATCTGAAGCCGCTGCTGGAAATACGCCTCTGTAAAAGAGTTTGCTATTGTATCTCGGTAAATGAACAACAGGATTGATTGATTTTACTTATATAGATTCTTTTACATATTGTGAATGAGAGAACGTTGTAGACCTACAGTTTCTATTCTTTCTTTTCATTCCTCTAAGTACCTGGTACTTATTGACAGGCCTACACTGTCCTCCCATACCTAATATCACTGTAATTTGAAAACATTATAAAAGCCAATTATTTTTAAAAGAGTAACCGTGGAGTTTCTTGCCGGCTCTTCTCCATAGGAAGCGACAAATTGGAACCGTGCACTTAGCTTCTAACGTTTCATAAGTGCCCTTGCAGGTTTATGTGAAATAAAATATTTTGATTTTGATTTTTTTGATTGACAGGATTATATGCGAAATAAAAAGTAACTGGTGAAATGTGAATGCACACAGATGTGCCTACTCCTTTGTTGAACACCGGCTATGATGTTATGTTGTGCACATGTAAAAAAAAGCGAAACCCACAATTTCTTATGACCCTTGATTTATTTATTTACTCGTAAAACTGTATCCTGCGTCTGATGTAACTGCATTCATACATAAACATAAAATCACGACATGTTTCCTCGAAGTTTTGGCAAAGGTGTGCCTATAGTGCACCCACATTTCACCGGTTGTGTTTTAAGTCCCATGTAATAGGGAGTATTTTGTGTAGTTTGGTAAGAACAACTTTGAGAAGGAAGCTAACAGAAGAACTCGGCTGGGCTGGGCAGCATTTGGGAAGATTCGTCGAGTCTTCTCGACGCGTATTCCGCAGAGCCTAAAGACTAAAGTCTTCAGTCAGTGCGTCTTGCCTCACGGTACGGCTGGTCCACAAATTTAAGTTCGCTCAGCGAGCTATGGAACGAGCTATGCTCGGAGTATCTCTGAGGGATAAAATCCGGAATGAGGTGATCCGGCAGAGAACCAAAGTTGTTGACGTAGCTCACAGAATTAGCAAGCTGAAGTGGCAATGGGCCGGCCACATTAGCCGTAGAACCGATGACTGTTGGGGTAGACGTGTTCTTGAGTGGAGACCGCGAATCTGCAAACTTAAGGTAGGACGCCCTCAGGCTAGCTGGAGCGACGATCTTCGCCGGGTGGCTGGTAGCAGCTGGATGAGAGTTGCCGAGAATCGAGCTGAATGGCGTGCAATTGGAGAGGCCTATGTCCCGCAGTGGACTGCTGTACGCTGATGATGATGATGATGTAATAGGGAGTGAGTCTATTGCCATCAACCGGGCACAAATCCATACTCCGGGATGCTACTGAGAAAATTTAGATGGAAGTATGTATATTCATAAGACAATACACATGACTGTCAGTAGGTATAAGCGTAAACAGCTGTTAAGACCTAGACTCCATAGATGTAGGCGTCCCTATAAACGCAGGCATAATTTCCGCGAACGATAATCAGAAACCCATAAACAGATAAGGTTGTTTACAGACTGATTAGTCGACAGTAATTAGTAATTATGTGTACTGTTAGTCAAACAAGTGCACATGCCAAACACTTGTACGGTAAGCAAAGAGTAAACAGTACTTATTGATCGAGTGACTTTGTGACGTGGACATGGAAACTGGCAGGAGGGCGGCATCCTATCTAACACCTGGGTTTTATTAAATTTGACCAGAGGGCCATTACAAGTGGCAATTGCCTTCAAAGCGTTTCGTATATCTACAACAGATTCCTACAGCATTGACATAGCTGTTCGGTAGCTTATGTCAATCCAATACATTTCTGACTTTTCTATTACAGTTATCGCTAATAGAATGTTACTTTGTCTAGGCTCTTGAGGATTTAAGATCATAGACAGCACCATAATATTGCAAAAACAGGCACAAGACAAGAAGACTTTTGGCCGAAAGGTGTCTATATCGACGTTTCCGAGGAAGGTTATGCGACACCTCGCAGTGAAACCCGACGCCTGCGCCGTCTACTTTACGTGTGCCTATATTTATTTATTTATTTATTTATTTAACCATTTATGCACACACATATAAACAGACAAGAAGAAAGGAAAAGAAAAATACGTACATAGGTAATGCTTATTTCTACAGAAATCTCTTCCAGCACACCTGCGATAGGAGAGCTAGGGCTAGGAGAGCTGGGTGCTATAGTTATAGTTTTAATAAGGTTTTTAATATGTATTAATTTATTATTATTGTTTAAGATTAGTTTGTGTATTTTATGTATGGGCCTTAGTTGCCTGATAATAAAATGTTTATTATTATAGTCATTTTTCAAAAATGTATAATTGATTTACTTGGCTGATTTAATGTATAATTGGCCTTACTGGGCTGGTTTATTGTATAATAAACTTTGCAAACAATTTAGATTTTTCTTTATGTCTCCAACTCCTCATTTTATGTATCTATAGGGTTTGTTTTTCTTATATTTTTTCCTTCACTTCTCTCCATTATCGAAATAAAGTATATTTAGATGAAAATTTAGTGACTGCCCCTGCTTCGCACGGGTACAATATTCTAAGGTGGCAATATATTAAAACATCGAGATTTTTCTGTTTAATCTAAGATAGATATCAATGTTTTAATCACACACATCTTCAATAATACGTTTTCTAAATTATGGTGAAAACCATAGGAATATTGAAAAAAAAAAAACAGGTGAAAACTGTACGTCAAAATCCAATGTTCACAAAAACTAAGCGGTCACACAAAAAGTTACACTGAGCGACTGTTTATGCTCGTACTATTCCATAGAAGATATTAATAGATTTTAATTGTTTTGTAATTTTATACAAAAGGCTTGTCAGCCGTTTCCGACCTCAGTTCTTTACTCGACAAAATCTAGATACTTGTTTGCTACTTACATCCAACTGTTTCTGGCTTATACTTGGCACAATAGGTACACTAAAATCTGTTTCTAATATAGATTTATTAGTTAGTACTCTCATAAAAGTCTGTGCCATCATTTTAAGCACTCCCCATTGACGTCAGCAAGGTAGAAATCGATTTATGTGGTCATATATCTTTCTTCATACAATAAGCATTATTATATTCCCAATGAATAATAAGCCATATAGTTTCTAATGAAAAACATATTGACATTATATATATGTATTTCAGACGTGCTTCCAGGGAGATGGTGATTTCAGCCCTTTTCTATTCGTACTTGTCAGATATCCAAAAACCCGAAAGTTCTCAAAATTTGGTTCTTTCTAATAAAGTATACAGGGTGACCAACACGAAATCACTCTTTTTAAATAAGGAAATTTGGAAATAAGATGATTTTTATTGCCGACTAAAATTACCAGATATTTTTCCATGCTTAGAATTATTTAGGTTTGTCAATTTTGTATGAAAAAGTACACCTGCCAAATATCCCCCATTTTATTACTTCATAAATTTTTGGCACGGTTTATTATGTATCCCACTTACAGTATCACAAATATTCTGATTTTTGTGTTCAATATTGATCATGAAACGTCTCATCTGTGATCAAAATGATATTCGTTACTTGTAATGTTAATAAAAATGGCGTCGTTTCTCTATCCCTTTACGAACTTTAGGATCGAATTATTGAAGGTAAAGGTGGATATAGTGTTATAGCCGATCTTAACAGAATTACTGTATCTAAAGTAAATAATCGACATCAAACTATGGCATGGCACCAAAACTGAATGGTGACTTAAAAAGTTGTATACATCTGAGTTGGCTAGTAAGTACATTTTTTTTCAGGAATACTCACAGGAACCCACTGGCGAACCTCATGACGAGCAGCATGGCAAAGTTCTGGCTCATGGCTGCCGACATCTCCACCAAGCCAGAGCAGAAGAACCCCCACACCATGATCTGTCTCCGTCCCAGGGTGTCCGACAGGAAACCCCACAGCATCGCTGAGGAGATCATGCCTGAAACAGAATAGGATACAATGTTACATTTAATTAACGACTACAAATAGTTGTATTATTTCGTAAACATTTATACGGCGTCGGTCACGGCAATTTAATTGAGGAAAAGTTTTTATTAAAATGATTGGATACTAGCTTTTTCCAGTGGCTTCGCTCGCGTGGAGGTCAAAAATTATACCATGGGAACGTACTATCGAGATAGAAAGTGTCCTATGTGTTATTCCATACTCCAAACTATATGTGAGCCAGATTTCACCCAAATCCGTTTAGCCGTTTTTGCGTCAATCAACTCAGCCTATTGCAGTCCACTGCTGGACATAGGGCTCTCCTATGCTGCACCACAACACTCTATCTTCCACCTTCCGCATCCAGTCTGTCCCAGCCACCTTTTCAAGGTCGTTGGTCCATCTAGCTGGGGGGCGTCCCACACTACGTTTGCCGATACGCGGTCTTCACTCTAGGACTGGTCTGCTCCACCGTCCACCGGTCCTTCGACAGACATGGCCAACAGACTGCCACTTCAGCTTGTTTACTCTGCAAGCTATGTCGGTGACTCCGGTTCTTTTCTGGATAATTTAGTTTTTGCGTGATTGTGTATTAAACATCCAAACATATAGACTTTCACATTTATAATATAAGTAGGATAGTAGGATACTATAGGTACCCCTCTGCCCAGCCATTCGGCGAAAACAAGCGTGTTGTAACGTTATGTATTATGTAAAATTATTGTGGGTTCCTAAGGAGGTATTAATGTTTTGTTTTCATATTAATGATATATTCAACTGAAATATGGGAACACTACTTGTAGAAAGATGGAGAACTTCCCCAGAGTAAACTTATTTACAAAGAGGTTTACTAACAAGAGAAAAATTAACGAAACCCAAATATTCAGAACATCAGCTTCGCAAAAACTGCTACGAGGTTGCTACGAGCTACGACAAGCTACGACGTAGCAACACGACCCATGACGTAGCAGCTACGTCACCGCTACGTCGTAGCACAACCATATTATTCAGTACATTATAATTCAAGAAATGCAGTATGACCCGATTTGTTTGGCACATTTCTCTCGGATTGACAAATAAATTAACTTCTACTGGCTCTCTGCCATTATAGACGAAAGTGCGTAATGAATGCTAACAAAACATGTTATTTACTTTAGCTTTGTTTTTGAGAGAAATATTCTGTGTATTTTTTGGCTATCGCTGTGCAAGAATTTGTGAGTCATATAGAAAAACAGGCCAGGATTGGTAAGCAAAAGAAGTAATCTGTTTTTGATAAAATAGTTTTTACGGTATTACGTATCACGTTTCCCTATGGCCGTCTATTTTAGGACTTCGACTTAGTGAAACCATTCAAAATGGTCGATTTTAACAGTTGGTTTTATTAGTAGCATGATCTACGAGTTAAGTGAAATAACTTTCTAGATTCATAGATGGATATTAAACTGCGAACGATAGATTGATATTAAAATTCCTTAACTTGATTATTAGATAATATTGAAAAATGAAATTTTTTAACAAAGAAATCCCTTAGTGTGGGCAAAGATCCGACTTTAAGGACGCCTATAGGCTTGATCACAGTAGCGTAAATCTATGGTCCAATCTATTAATCTACGTGTTTCCAATTTCACAACCACTTTCATACAAAAATATCAAACAATACATTTCCGACAAACCGACCAAACAAACACCTATACTCCTCTAACACTGTGTCCACAATCGTATCACGAAAATAGTATCAAATTAGCAATACACACAAGAAATTAATCACAAAGTAATTTTACATAACAGCTGTCGTCATTAATTAAATATTTGAGTGGAAATTGCACAGCTTCACATTGTTTGTTTAACTCCGTGATAGGGATCTGAACAGGTGATGTTGGTACATATTTATTATCAGAACATAATGTCTAGGAATTGAAATGTTGGTTTGTTGTGAGTTGTTGTCGCAATAAACTAGGTTTGGAATAGGTCACCTGACGATGAAAAGGTTTTTTGGAATTGGTTTTTGTTTTCATCTGTTAAGATTTTTTTTTCTTGTGTGGCAATCTGCGAACAGTTTTTTCCTTTTAGTGGATGATTTGGAGGTAAACATTCGCGGAAAAAACGTGAGTCCAGCGAGCCACCTACTCCGTATTCGTGCATGGGTCCACACAGGTGTGGGAGGACTACATGTTGTCTTTCCTTTTAAGTATTTTCCTGTAAGTTATTGTTCTGACAACAGCCAGATCATTGTTGGTGCCTTTTCAGTCTATCCTGTAACAATTTTGTGTTGTTTTTGATCAGTTAAGATGGAATGTTCTTGTCTTCATCAATCTTCATTGTGTCTTAGAATTTGAGAGGTCGATAAAAGTAATACATTTTTGAATTAAAAATGACAAAGTTTGTAATTAAAATAAATTTTCGAAGCTGAAAAACGTGAACGATTACCGCAAGTAGATTAATTATCAAATTAATTGATCTGTCTGATGGAAAATAACTTAATTATTACTCTCGTTAGGAAATGAAAAGCTGAAGTGCGTCTCGGAAGTTATAATTATAAACTGTTTTCCTCGTGCGCCCGCGCAAACAAAATCTGTCCAAAAGCATAGTATGTTATGACATTAGCCACGCATGCCACATCGCCACATCACACAACGTTTGTTTAAAAAACAATAAACATAGACTATGTTTATCAAACGGTGATAACGGAAAAAATGTGCAGAAGGCAGACTAGACATACTAAAAAAGTGATTTAGTTTGTGTTACGTGTAAGTATCTTATGTGTCCAGAAACAAATGAATAAACAAGAATTTGCAGATTTTTGTGACAAAAAAAAAGCTGGCATTAGGATTTGTTTCTCAGTTTCAAAACCCGTTAACTTAGGGTTTTTGATAATATTCCCAAATGCAATGAGTCTAATAATCATTCTTGGAGGTGGTTTTCTTAATTTAATTTCCAAATAAACTAGGGTTTACCAGTCTATTGTTACTAATAGGCTAAAAGTTCTGAAAACAGCTTTATTTTATTTGTATTTCAAATCATTATTTGTTATGGAATCATGGTGCTTAGGTATATTCTAGTTGCTATCAGAGATTGACAAGAATGATCCTACTGCACATATTTATTTGTTGCAAATCATGCTATCTTGTATGTGAAAGATTTATGGGAACATGTTAGGATTGATAAATTTCTTTATTTTAAGTGGAAAACAAAATATTTGCAGAAAGACTTTAAGGATGTGTTGTCTATTCAGTTAGTGACTGATTATCAGTGTTGTAGGTCATGAAAGGTCCTTTTAAACACATATGTGGCACATGTATCTAAGAATATTCGTTTTAATAAATCGTCGTATGAAGTGGATTGAAGTAAATAAATAATAGTTTAAAAAACTAAAAAACACGCTTTAATAACCAAACTAAAAAATTAGAAAATAATTTAATTCTATTAAAAAGCGTGGGGTGCTTTTTGAGGTATTTTTATAATCAATTAATAGCACCCCACGCTTTTTAATAGAATTAAATTATTTTCTCATTTTTTAGTTTGGTTTTTAAAGCGTGTTTTTTAGTTTTTTAAACTATTATTTATTTACAATTTTTTAGTTCTGCTTGCTTGAAAAGCTTGATTTTTAAGTTTTTTTTTTCTGTTCTTTTTTTTTAATTTTTGAATTGTCATTGGTCCTCGATAACTCTACAAAGTTTCAATGAAATCTGACCGTTTGAAGTGGGACAAAATAGCGTTCAAAGCAGTCGGTTACATACAAACAAACAAACATACAAGTGAAGCTAATATAAAGCGTGTAAAAAGCTTGCATTATTCCAACAAATCCTTGCTCAACCAGCCTTGATTGTGGTGTCATTTTTAATTGCCAAGCAATGTTCTACATGGTCCGCTAAATGACAGGTCTATTAGTTCTGAATATGTTGTTTGATTCACCAATTATTAGCTGCAAGTTTTGTTATTGATTTCAATTGAAGAAATAAATGGGTGATGAAAGGGAAAATTGTCAGCAGAAGGGTTGGTGAAGGCGGTTCGCTTATTACCTGACTTATGTATACTTCTGCCCATCTTGTTGTCGTAATCACATGGAAACCTCTTATGTATTTAAATGTAAGTTATTATTGTGATAAGATTAGATTTATGAGTCGTAACAAGGGTGTGTCGTGATTGCCATTCTACAACGTAGTGACACACCTCCGGAAGTTTTGTGATGGCCCAAAAATCACATTAGAGTAACCTATAATGACGACGTATCGTTACGCTACGATATGCATCTCCATTGTACGTACTTTTGCTGCTACCACCAAAACACCTTGCCAGATTTCATTTTAGAAAGGCTCGAAGAGCCGAAAAACAACAGGCTCTAAACAATACCTCAAGCATCAGCTTACCTTTTTTGTATTTGCTACTACGTTTTTTATTAATAATAAGAAAACCGTGTTAAGCAGAAGGTTAACTGATCCCGGAAAAAATATACTTTCGACTATTTTGGTATGTTTTAATATGCCTTTTATAGGTGCCTTGAATGTGTAACAAAAATTAATTCGTCATCTGAAAAAAATCCGCAATCTACATTTAAACTTACCTCCATAAGTCATGGCCGTGATTGTCCCCATATCCAACAAAGTCAGTCCCATATCACACTGGGCCCTCGTGAAGATATAGCTGATGGAGCTAGTAACGGAGACAGCGCTCCAGAAGGCTGGGATGGTGCACAGCATCAGGGCTATGTTGAACCTTCCGTAGCCTGTCGCTGCTATCGCTTCCTCGAAGTCTGAGGGCTCGGGTTCTGGAAGGATGATGCAGTGGTTTTAGTCAAACTGGTAACTAGTAAAATATTAAAAAAAATAAACACTCGATTAACAGGATATTGCTAGGGTCATGTCTTGGTACAGTAGAGTACCTAAGGCAGTTCTTTCTCAGGCTGTTTTGGCCATAGGAAATAGGTAGTAGGTTTTCTGGTTATCAGTAGGAACTACATAAATACTTAGCAGAATAGTTTACGTCGTGTTTACAGTTGCAAGGTAAAGGAACTGATTGCCGGAGAAGCGCTACACATGCATGTAAGTACAGACCAGACTCAAAATGGCTCAAAAATGAAATCGGACCTCCCATGCAAAATCAATAGTCAGCTGATCGACTTTGAATGGAAGGCACGATTTTTTTTTCATATTTCGACCCATGTTCCTTGAAGAAAGTTATTCAATTTCACGGGTACTATTACCCTGAAAAATTTAAACGGTGACTAAAAATTCACCTTGTATAGTGAACATTATAAAATGGCCCCCGATGCTGAGACTGCCCCGTTGGTGTAGTGGTCGCTAGCGCTAGTTCTAAGCATGAGGTCCTGTGTTCGATTCCGAAGTCGCACGCTAAACAGTTATTGGTTTTTTATCTGGAATTTCTCAGAAGCAGCCCGGAGTCCGGATTTGTGCCCGTTTGATGGCAATAGGCTCGCCCCTATTACATGGGACTTAAACAATATACATAATTGGCGAAATGTGGTTGTACTATAGGTACACCTCTGCTTAACCCTTCGGGGAAACCAGGCGTGATGTTATTTTATGGTATGTTATGTCTATACAGAGTATTCTATCTATACAGCTATGAGCAGAGGACGATCATGGGCAGATGACGTTTTAATCACAATTCATTATTGTCAGCAAGTCACCAGAATTGTTAAGGAAGCATCCTCTTATCAAAATCTCTTTTACCTATTACGACACTAATAGATTGGTTTCCTTATTGAGTTACTTTTCTTTGCCAAATTCAACCCAAACACCAGAAAACCCCATATGCAAAATTCAGTACAAAAC
Organism: Polymixis lichenea; assembly: GCA_949091785.1. Taxonomy (NCBI): domain Eukaryota; kingdom Metazoa; phylum Arthropoda; class Insecta; order Lepidoptera; family Noctuidae; genus Polymixis; species Polymixis lichenea. The sequence continues at coordinate 1,131,640 of OX420944.1, forward strand.
AAAGCAAAAACAAAATAACTCTCGTTTAAATATGCCAAATATATGACGATCACAACAAAATCGTCTCGTACCAGTCTGGTTATAACCCGAAAACTTGGAACTCTGCCAGTACTCCTGGTCTCTTCGTCTTTAACTAATAAATGTCACTCACTTCAGGTTTATTACTGCTGGCTAATTTTAATATATTATGACACTATTTATGTGGTCGTTTCAGGTACTGAAGGTCTTTGCAAATGAGTTTCCAATTGATGAAGGATAGGCGACGCGTCACAATATAAAGTCCCGAAAGTTTTTGTACTTTTCCAATTAAGTTAACCGAATATTGAACAAAATCACGGAATTATCTGGTTGACGTCACCAGTACCAAAATAAAAGAAGTCGTACCTTGAGCCAGCTTCTCCAAATTAGTGGATGATAATCCTGTGACCTTGAAGAGATGATCATGAGGAATCTCTTCAGCAGCCCTCGTCACCTCCGCTTCACTCTTCGCCGTCACCATTTTGAAGTTTTTTTTAAAATAATTTTAAATAATAACTGCCTTGATATACCGTATGTCTAATTGTCGGTAGATATTTAAATTATGACTGTGCCAAAAGACCATTCTTGGAGGAGTGAGGTAACATTACAATGATAGTGTTATATATTATGTTTCCGAGAGTTTGCAAAGGATTTGTGCCGTGTGTTTAACAAATATAGTAGCGGGTATATCTCGTTATGCTAACAGTGTCTTAGTTAATATGTATGTTTGGCGATAAAACTAGGTTTTATCTTTGACTTTGGCTGTTTAAAATTGGTTTATAGATTGTAGTTTGGTAGCCCTTGGATTGTGAATGGATTATTGCTATTTTCGTTGGCGGATTTAAAGGCGTTTTAAGAGTGCCAGAAACAAGAGCTCAACGGTTAAGACTGGCTAGCAAGAGCTCGAGCAACGAACTTTGCTAGCAATCTTTTTTCAAATGCTACTGGTTTAAAATTTAGACTCCCTGGTATTCAGTTGCATCCGGTTAGACTGGAAGCCAACCCCAACATAGTTGATGACTTGCCTAAGAGATAGGACCACGTAAGTACTGAGTAACCATGGTTCTTAAAGCAACTGCTGGTTACCTCTTTTTTATGTCTAGCCATGGTTTCAATCCTATGCGCTGCATGCGAGGCAAATTCAATCCTCAAAAATGTGATACTGAACAAAACACGACGCGTTAATGACGTCACAGTGTCGGAAAATGGAAACAAAATGAAATTGGAAGCAGCCAATACACGAGACTCACTTATCATTAGAAGGACGTTCTTATTATAAGGTACTATTATAAATATATTCAATCACAAGCCGTATGAACCATGGAAATATCATATTCTTAAACTGCTCTGGGCGATGAATAAAAAAAATGTCAGTCGAGATCTTTTGGCGAGAGCATTCTGTAAGTACATAACATAACATCACGCCTTGTTTCCCCGAGGGTTTGGGCAGAGGTGTACTTATAGTAAACCGACATTTCACCAGTTATGTTTAAGTCCCATGTAATAGAGGGCGAGCGTATTGCCATCAACCGAGCACAAAAGCAGACTCCGGGCTGCTACTGAGAAATTCCAGTTAGTAAAACGCACTAACACTTTGCCCAACCTGGGAATCGAACCCATGCTCCGCAGTAGCGCTTACAACCACTAGACCAACGAGGCAGACTGATCCCCTACTTATCTACAAAATGGCAGTAGCCTTACATTTGATGACTGCGATAATTGTTGACATCTTGTGATGTGCAAATATTGCTAACGGATGGAAATACCTAATCATTTGCATTATTTAATATCGTGTCAAACTGATGAAATGTAAATAATCCTAATGACATCAACTTGCGTGGAGAGGGTTCCGTTTCCATTTTATGTGTTATGATACTAGTTATTTTTTGTTTTGGATACCAAGTTACCTAATGACTAGTTGCCAAGGTAGCTAAAAAAATCACTCAAAGAAAACTAAAAAAAAAAATGGGGCAACTATGCCAAAAGGAATAGTATGTAATAACAAATATTGTGCACCAAAAAGTTATTGTATCGTCCTATGTATAAAGCTATTGAATTATGATTTTTCGAATGTTAAAAATTGTAAGTAAATAAGTTATGAAACGGAACCGTCTAAAAAGAATTTATTATTTGAGTATTTTAACACGAAAATATCTTGCCATATGAACATGTAAGTTTCATCATTTATCTTTGCAGAAGCGACTTTGTAGTCAGGGTCGTGGGCTCGATTCCCGCGTCACGACATAAAAATGTGAGGTTGTGCCTTCAGATACAAATATGTGTAACAAGTCTGGATGTTTCTGGGTGATTTGTAACTGTAAACAGTTAAATATCAGGGGCAGCTTATATTCGGAATAATTCTTGTAGAAAATATGAAAGTGGAAGCCCAAAAGTAGTTCGTAAGACCACTAATAGTGCACTTCTGTGTCATGTTTCAATTTACAACGAATGCGTACTGGTGGCATACAGGGTGACAGACATCGACGCGCAATTAGTTACCATGGATTCTTCAGTACCTACATGATATTTTAAAAAATTAACGGGCGAAAAATTTCTACTCTAGGTCTCGAGTCATGTGCGAAATTAATAGTTACAGTTTGAGCGTTTATGTCCCTGCGACCCTGTAGACGGATGTGACACTTCAGTCACTCAGACATCCTCATTACATCATTATTATTAACTGAAATAATATAATCATACTAGAATTATAAATGTGAAAGTTGGTATGTTTAGATGTTTGGATGTTTGTCACTCAACCACGTAAAAACTGCTGAACCGATTTGCGTGAAAATTGCCACACACATAGGATATAACCTGGATTAATCGACTTCCACGCGGGCGATGTCGCTGGCCAAAGCTAGTAACAATATAATTAATTATCTTTATTATTCTCTCATCACCAAAAACACACTGCGTGCAGTGTCAAGGTAACACTTAGATTGTCAATAGAGACTACTGTCTGTTTTAGGTTTAACCTGTGAAATGTCTCACAACTTTCCGAAGATGTTTTAAAAAAAATCCTCAGACTGGCCTCTTTTCATTCTTTCTAGTTCTCTCTCTAACGCTAACGCTTCTCAAATCCAGTCTTATTCGAAGATGTCGAACTCACTCCTGCATCTCGTTTTTTGATTGCTGAATAGGCCTGCTCTAGACATCGATCACGCTTGATGAAAAGCGATGGATGAAGTCTATGATGGAACGAGCGTGGCCAGAAGATGCCTGTTCACTCTTGCTTTGAAGACAGCCGGGTTAAATGTGGAAGAGAATACTGACACTGGTAGAGAGTTCGACACTTTGGCTGTGCGCACAATGAATGTGGAGGAGAAACGCTGAGTACAACTGGACGGGATATCAACCAAGTGCGGATGGTACCACGTAGTCTGGGAGTCCAGTAGAAGGATCGAATCGATAGAAGGGCGTTGGTGGGATCAAGTCGTCAGAAACAGATCTATGATGTCCCGAGATATGCACAGAAATAGATGGATTAGCTCGAAAAAATTGTAGACAAATTATCAGTAACGGGCGATAACCTTCTATGCATCACACAGATAAGTACATTACTACACACATACCCACGTGCTGCACACAACCAATTACGTTACACGCAGATAACGGACAATGACCGCCTATTTTAATACTTTACAATGTCACTGTAATAAATTGTAAGAAGTTCAGTGAATGAAGTTTTAGGGGAGTCATTTGCAACATCATCCAGAGTATCATCATCTTCATTTGCAGCTACTGTCCTGTCCTCTGCTTGTGTAAAAAGGTTGGTCTTTTGTCTCTCCAATGTCTTTCGGTGGCGGAAGATAATTGTTATCCCGCTATATACATTTAAACAAGTCTAAGGGTGTTCACTCTTTTAATTGTTTTCAACAAGTCATGTAACAAAAGATTCGGCAAAAACATTTAGGTAATGTCATTGTTTCAGACATGTTTTGCCAACTGTTTTCTTCATCTTTTTGACAAGTTTTCTTAATGTTTTTAGATATAACTAGTTTTAAGAAGTTGTTTAAGGTGTCTCATTTAAAATGCAGAATATATTTTTAATTGGTGTAAATTGCTGATAGCAAAGATTGAAGGAGAGTTCTCTGCACACCTAGGTATAACTGCTGGAGGTCAGCAATAATCTAATTTAAACTAGCATGTTGATTTCTGCAATATGACGCCAAACAGTTCATGTCATAGTTACATATTTAAATGCCAACCTTTTACTAGGGTAAATAAAAGACAACGTTCTCAAGTAATCTATTATTAGCCCGAATGCAAACGATATTGAACGGAACTGCCATGAAATAGTGAAACCATAATGATAGGGGTTGGAGTCTCCTTGGACTTCGCCCTTCAATAAACACATCGCTGTGACAACCTTTGGACTCGCGGTTAAAGTCCATTCGTACGGTTAGCACAAAAGTTTCATACTTAGTAAACAATTTATTTACGCCAATTATTTATTGCTTATTGCTAAGCTTTTTGAGCTCATTGGGTAATTCTTAATTCGGTAAAATGTGGGTTGCAGATGATATAGCCATCATTAATTTATGGCTGTGATCATACAGTTTACATACCTACTTGATTAATTTAAGCAATAAAAACAAAAGACACACAAACACACAACATCATTTTACTTTCTAAATAATTCGAGTGCAATATGCATTAAGTGAGTTCTATACTCACTTAATGCAAATTGCACTCGAATTATTTTAGAGCATTTACTTGTGACATAACATCGATCCGCACGAATGTGTCACCCTTTCACGACCAAACAATAAGCATGACGCTCGATGCTATGTCACAAACTAGATTTTGCCAACAAACGAGCAAATGTGTAACAGTTTATCAAGCGAGCTAAACGCATCAGGTGCTACCAGCAGATCCGACACTCAACGAATAGTAGTAATGTTACAGGCTGTAATATTCACCTGTAACTTACAGTGAATAAATCTCGAAAGACTCTTCGTGTGCATTACTTCAAACACCGTGTCGAGCATTCGCAGAACGTTACAAGGAAATGCCTATTAAAATTTAAGTTTTTCTTGGACTGTACCATTCATAAGAACGTTATATTACATGGATATGTCCAAGAAAATGGTCCTCTGTAATTTACCTTAAACTTGAAATGCTTTTTAAGAGTGTTTTGTTAATTTCGTGTTTTGTTTTAAGTTACCTGAAGTAACTTAAAACAAAACACGAAATATGAAAGATTTAGATACAAAGCTGGAAAAAGACTAGTACCTATATAAGGCTTCTTATATCATTATTTAAAATCAGAAAAAGACTAGACTAACATGTCTGTATAAGACAATTTGAACATTTGAAAGGCTTTTAAATCTTCTTACCGATGACTGGAACTAGATAATAACAGTAAATTTCACCAGCCAAACGCAATATAAAGTTTTTATTATTAACACGATCCGACTGTTGAGCAAAAACCTCCCCTAAATCCTTCCAGGCATCTTTTACCAGAATTGAAACCAAAGTTGTGTGTTGTATGTACTTCAGTATTGTTGGTTTCCTACGAGAATAAATAACGTAGGTACCATACGAGTACATGTTGCTGGCTTCTTGTTTTGTGTTTTTAGACAACATTATTTCAGTATCTTATGCTACTAAGTTTAAAAACTGAAAGTACTTATTTTGTATTATCAACTTTTGTAAATTGTAATTGATAATCGATAGATTATTTTACAGATGTTAAATATGCCAACCGTACAACAAATCAGTATAGAGGTTTGTGACAGAGAAGCCGAACAAAGTTGATTGTTAGTTCCACGCGAGGCGCCCATGCTGACGCTACCACACACGTTTGAACAATAATGTATACCTACTTCTTGCAACACATTCCTGCTTCATTCCCGCTTGTTATTCCTTTCAGCTTGCATGCACTAGGTTATGAGTTTATGTTATTGTTGCTTACTTTTGTATTTTAGCTAAGGTGACAATAAATGTAGATTCTTTTATGGCCGCGGGCTATTTTCCACGAAATTTTTGGGGTCATTGAACCCATAATATTATCGACTAAAAGTGTTATTAAACCTTTTGGATTTGCCAGCACATTAGATCCTGAAGTTGTAATCTCGAAGGCTGTAAGATCGTACGTAACAAGTTGCTAAAACAATTTAACAGGCGCTTCAAACTATTATCAATTAACAAAAAACTGTTTTTAGTGGGACCATTCCTGTTGAGAGCAGGGTGGGCCAGTAGTACAGATCGCAACTTACGAGTTGTAGGTCGTAGGTTCTAACCCAGGCAGGTGCTTTACTTTGCGTAAATTATCACATCACTAATGCGCATGGTGGATTGTGATATTATGGATTAGAGGGAGTGCCCTCTCACAGAGGAGGCCTGTGTCCCAGCACTGGGAAGATTATAGACTGATTAATTATGTAATTCCTGTTAATGGGAGCTAGTAAAGACCAGTAACAAACAAGACTTATAATCCCACATTTTTAAACCCTAAATTAAATACTTAAGAATAAGAAAGGCCCATCTCAAAGGTTCGAATTTTTGTTTAATCAATTTATTAGACCGAAGTACTCACAACAATCCATACGTAAGTATGTATACCTTTGGAAGTGACGTCTGCATGCTAAAGACATTTACTGATAACATAATCATGGTGTTATGGCTATGTTCACACAATGGGTTGTTGTTAACCGACTTCAAAGAGGGAGGTTATAATTATGTTCGTCTGTATGTATTTTTATATTATGTTTATATTCGTCAATTATAGACCGACTTTGGAAATTTTTTTTTTTTTTTGATAGGGAAAGTTTGCGCGGTGATCCCATATTTTTATTAGGTAACTTTGTTTGGGAAGCTTTTGAGTTAGCTTCGATAGCACGTTTTTAATTCAGGCTGACCTGATTCTATTTAAAATGATAAAGGTTTTTTTTTTTTTTGTGGGTGTCATCAAATGACTTCTCCCGCTCTGGTTGGAGCAGGAGGGCGTGTCAGACTTTTACTGACTAAAACCCACCCATGTTCCTTCAGCTGCCCGTATGCCAGGGGCCGCGGTATCTCTTTCGAACAACCCGCACCCCTAGCAGGCATCGGCCCTTGCGGGCCCCACCAGCTGCTGCTGACGTCCTCCTGCGACGGGTCAGTACAGTGGCCCCGCCGCCAACCACTTTTCGGCCGCAGGGGATAGGGAGAGCGGCCAACGCTATACCGACACTCCTCTTCCCCTGCGGCCCCACCGCGTCCGCCATCAAACGGTGGCGGCCCCGTCCAGGCTACGGAAGGGAAGAGCGCTACTCAGAAGTACCGGCAGTCCTCCTCCGCCGCAGCCTGTAACCCGCAGCCGCGATGCCTCCCATTCGACATCGCGGCCCGCCTCAGTTGCGATGCACCTCACCGCAACCTACTTTTTGGCCGCTACGTCGTCGGCTTGGAGGCACAAGCCCTGACGAGCGGCCCCACCTTGGGGTTCCTCTTCGCTTCACCGTGGGAGGATGACCACGGTTACTGAGCCCCCCCGCAACGACAATGCGGGAACCCCACTGGGGGGGAAATGATAAAGGTTAAGAGTTTTTTTTTAAACACTTATCAAAGCTAGTTATGTATAGTTACGAAATATTATTATGGTGGGTATCAAAAAACTACTCAATAACAAACATATTTTCAAACTTAGCTCAAAACCTACCCATATGGCAACAAGTTTTTGCCGTTACAAGCGACAAAAACTCGATATAACTCGTGTTTTTGTCGCTTATAATGGCAGTTACCAATTATTCGACGGGAAATCAATTCAGTCTGGACAAACCGTGTGCCCGATTTCCCTTCGGAAAAATTACGATCTTCCATAGGGAAAATTTTGCATAAACAAATCCTTTCTTTGGAATCATGTTTAACACTATTGTACCTTAAGTTGGAATCATGTTATCTGTGGTTGTTTAAACTATATTTTCCTCTTATGCAAAAAATCTTATTTTAGACCCAGCGCAGCAGCGGTTTATGCTGTGTGTTCAATTCAATTTATTTATTCAGTAACAATTGAGACAATGCACGCTGTCTCACGGTGTCTGAATTTAAGATTTATATTAAGTAGCTTAATATTTTTATTCAAGTGGAGAGCATTTTTCGAAATAGTGACATTTACATTTTGTAACGTTAAGTAAGAACGTACTGTTTCATCATTTTAACCGGAAGACGTCCACTGTTGGACATATGTGTCCCCCAAGAGCTTACTTCGACCGTTTTGTGTTTCTCGCATTCAGTGGATTCCTACGGCCTTCAGTCAACAGGTCATCAGTCCACCTTGTGGGAGGCCTCCCACCTTCCAACGCCACGTCTTCCAGTACGCTGTGGCCACTCCAGAACCTTATGGCTCCAGTGGCTATCTGTTCTGCGAGCAATGTGCCCTGCCCACTGCCACTCAAGTTTGTATTTTTTTTGGGCAATCTCGGTTACCTCGGTTCCCCTACGGATCTCTTAATTTCTGATTCCATCACGTAGGGAAACTCCAAACATAACCCCCTCCACAGCTCTTTAGGTAACTTTTAATGATGCCCACCATGAGCGACCACGTTTTAGTGCACTCACTTACTACACGCACTGGTCAAAGACTTGCGTCTTGAGACACTGCGGTATATGAGATGAAAAGTTACTTCTTGTATCTAGCATAATCAACCTATAATGTTCCCACTGCTGGGACACAGGCAAGGGCCTGTGTCCCAGCAGCTTGTGGATAACAGCCCACTCCCTCTCAAAGAGAGGAGTCTCTTTGAGAGGGAGTGGGCTGTTATCCACCACGTGGACCCAGTGCGGATTGGTTAGATGTTACATGTCTTCGAATGTTTGGTTCTAGGATTTTTAGTTTCCTCACGCATTTTCCTTCACTTCCTGTTTAACATAATCATAAATCAAAAATCATGATTGTACAAAAATACTCACCACTAAGTATTGTGCAAAGTAGATGAGTAAACATAGTATATGTGTTCATCCGCCTTCATGTTCTTGTAAATGGTCAACAAACAAACAGACACTATGTTTAGAGCGGAAGAATTACTGATTGTATTCAAATTCACCTATGTTATCATGATGGTGTAATTCCACTGAATGTGTGGTATCATAAGCTACAAGATGACAATTAGACAAACAAGAATTTAGGTTAGTAGTTTTGTTCAGCTTTAACCAGTTATGTATCTGATCTCCAAGAACACCTTTTTAGATAGAATCAAAATCAAAAGTCATTTATTCAAACTAGGCTGAGAGTCAGCACTTTTTGAACGTCAAAATTACATAAGACAGTCCCCCCAAAAAGCCAGCCCTTCACCACTTCCTAGTGCTTTAGCTGGGAAGAAGAAGTGGCGCAACAAACTCCCCAGCAGCACAGCTGTCTGTTATGTTGGAAGAACTTGATTCTATACAATAATAGCATATAACCATCATTCAACGATAAATGAAAATTTAATTAATAAAAAATAAAAAAATAAAATGGTTTATGCAGTCAAGTTAAATAAACAATGATATGAAGTACCTAATTCATATGACCTGTCAGTAGTTAAGCTAATTCTGGTGAAAGAACATAAACGTTGTCTTGAGTTAATCACAGCGACCAACAATTCTTATCGTTTAAGTAGTCGTTGATAGAATAGTATGCCTTCGAACAAAGATTTGATTTTACTTTCGCTTTAAACGCATTAAAATGTAAATCTAACAAAGAAGAAGGAAGCTTGTTATAGAAGGTTATACCAAGCCCAGCAAATGAGTTATGAACCCTATGAAGCCGGTGAAAGGGAGCACGTAGTTTGTCCTTATTTCTAGTATTAATATTATGAGTATCACTGTTTTTAGTGTATAAGTGTATATTTTGCCTAATATATAAGATGTTAGCGAAGATGAATTGTGATGCTACCGTGAGAATACCAATATCTTTAAAAAATTCTCTCAGAGAAACTCTAGCACCTAGTTGGTAAATTGCACGAACAGCTCGTTTTTGAAGAACAAAAATATTTTTAATGTCAGCCGCTTTACCCCACAGCAGAATGCCGTAGGACATAACGCTATGAAAATAACTAAAATAGACTAACCGAGCTGTATCAACGTCAGTGTATTGTCTTACTTTTCTGACGGCGTAAGCGGCCGAACTGAGCCTTCCCGCTAGGCTTGATATATGTGATCCCCACTGAAGTTTGGCATCTACTGTTATGCCAAGAAAAACGGCCGATTCTACAGTTGCAAGCACCTCATCATCTAAGACGATGTTGGGTCCCAGATTTCTTACATTCGGTAAAGCGAACTTTATACATTTAGTTTTCTTGGCATTGAGAACTAGATTATTCGTGGTAAACCAATGCGTAACCCTTGAGAGTGCACTGTTTACGTCGTCAAAATCTTGTCTATTCCTGTCTACTTTAAAGATAAGAGAGGTATCATCAGCAAACAGTACAACGTCACAGATACCCTTTAGATAAATGATTATATCATATTAAAAAAACTGCCCCTCACTAGGATAGTGGAGTCTATGATGATGACGATGATGATCCAAATAACAACAATTTAATTGCTTTCCACCACTGCAATTTGGAATTTTGCCATTTTTTTCGCCACTTTCACCGTGTTGTCGGTGGCAGCATAGAGATCACTTTGGGTGCATGGTTTGGGGCACAAAGGGTAGGGATGGAACATAGTTTGTGACACAGATCCACATCCGCGTCCTGCTGCCGTTAGGTCGAGGTAGCCCCACTTTACGAGGTTCGAGATACACCTTCCCACTTCGGTTCTGAGACGGTACATGGACTTCCAAGTGGACCACAGAAGGTTACATGAGTTAGATGTAAAGGGTAAAGGCGAAAATTGCTGATAATTAAGAAAACCAACAGGTCACTGCATTACAGAAAATATTCTAGACTTGCTATCTTATTGCTTGACCTTATTTCTAACTAATAAACCTAGACCGAGTTAGAAAGATATTCTGGGAAGGTCGCTGGTGGTGGTCGTAAAGATCTGTGGTGGTGGATGGTATCGCAGTCACTCAAACGAGCTGGACAAACAGAGGCTCGGTGGATGTCAGAGGGTGGGGTGACCAGGAGTGGTACTAAATAACCACTGACTTCATAGAATTTAGGAGAAAAATAACTTTGAACGGATGGTCAAATCAAGAGTGAACAGACATCCTCTGGGCACGCTCATTCCATCATGGACCAAGCGGCAAGCGTGATCATACATCAAGCGTGATCGAGGATAACTCAGCAGGCCCATTTAGCAGTTAAAGAAATGGCTGGATTTAAATAGGTTGAAGAACAAATCAATCATTACTTTTAAACAGTTCTCCGTGTTGCTTTCACGTAGCGTCACCGACATCGTCAAAATCTAAATTGAAAGTCATTTATTCAAACTAGGCTGAGGGTTAGCACTTTTTGAACGTCAAAATTTGATAAGTCAGTCCCCCATAACGCCCACCCTTCACTACTTTCTAGTGCTGTAGCTGGGAAAAAGCGCTACAACCTGGTGACTGGTAATACAGATTTTTAAATAAACCTACCTGAGGCACTAGTCTCTCACAAAGCTAGCTTCTTTTTCGTGCACTACTGTCTAAGTTTAACAGTAAGTTCATAACTTATGTAGAGAGAGAATAAACGTTTCATATTACATTATATTAAACTCTCCAGCAGCAAGTACCATCGGTCGTCAATGGGTTACCATTCATTCATTAGTGAATTTGGGATTAATTTGTCCACCAATCATCTCCTTTGAAAATGAAGTCATATTATCTTCGCATTTTGTATTAATCAAAGCTAATCATGATTCTTCTCGACTTTAATAATAATTACCATTTATCAATAGAACCTATTACCGTCATGTTACAAAACGCGAACTAACTTTAGTTCAATCCTAAAGCTCTGCGCTAGTTTTTGTTATTTAGTACAAAAATTCTGGCAACTTGGGTCCGGACAAGTTGTCCGTTTTGTAAAAAAAAAAAACTGTATTTCGATGTCTGTTAGGTTCCTATTTCATAAACTCGGAGGTTTAACCATACCAACCCTAATAATAACACCGCTACCGTCTTATTGCAAAAAGCGATCTAACTTTAATTCTGAGCCAGTTTTTGCATTTCCAACTTTATTTCGATTTCGGTACAGTTCTTAAAACAATAATGACAACTTAGCACCAGACTAAGTTGTTAGTTCTTTTAAAAGAAACCGTTTTAAGATTTTTGTAGGTTCTTATTTCAAAAACAGGCTCGATGGTTTAAACTATACCTAAAGAAAAAGCTTGTTTTGTAATAAGACCCCTAGAGATTATTTTGTAAACCATCTCCATATATTATTATTTATCCTACCCAGATATGAAGGGTAAATGCTTCATGTAGCAACCCCAGGGGGTGGTGAGGTCAGATGACATAGCTACGACTGTTGACTCTAGCCTCTCCTAGCCCGCTCACCCCCCAACGCCAGGCACCAGTAGAGTGGCCTTGGCTTTGGTCGTGTTATACCGATATGGAACGCTGTAGCAAGGTTTATGGGATCGGAGATAGCGGTTATAGTTATCATGATTTGATAGTTGGGGAAATTAATTACATTAGATTTTTTTGCCATAATATAGCGACTAAAGGCGTGTCGTGATGGGCCAGTAGTTAATGTCTCGCCTCTCATACTCGAGGTTCAAATCGAAGTAAGTACAATGTGATATTTGCAATTTAACTGTACTTTCTCAGCTGTATCTTGGTAGATAAAAATTGTAGCGTCTGTTTGTAATGCCAATATAATAGCTTTTTATTAAATTCATATGAAATTAAATTTACGGTACTTGGAATACAAAAATATTTTTTTACATTTTGGTCTGCCTGTCTGTTTGTTCCGGCTAATCTCCGAAATGGCTAGACTTATTTTGCTGGATGAGATTTTTACTGGGCAGATAGCTAATATTGTAGGTAACATAGGCTATTACCCTTTTTCCTGGTAGGTACGTTCCCGTGGGATAATTTCCGACACTCACGCGAGGGACGCAGCGGGCAGCAGCTTGTAGTTAGAATAAGTCTAAAATCGCCAACACGTCTTGGGCAAGCGTGATATGCTCGTGTCTTCTTTGTACGAGAAGAGGCCTCCCTTGCCCTGCAGTGCGAAAATATACCTAATGCTGGGATTTTGGCTTCACCGGAAGTAGCAGTATGTCTCTTTTTATAAGTCTTTCTATTTGTACTGGTTTTTGATAGAGAACAGTGTTGTCAACAGTGGAACCTTTCACGCTGGAAGTAAGTAGCTAAATAAATAGGTATACTTTTTTTTTTTTTTTTTTGTGGGTGGGAAATCATCAAATGACTTCTCCCGCTCTGGATGGAGCAGGAGGGCGTGTCAGACTTTTACTGACTAAAACCCACCCATGTTCTCTCAGCTGCCCGTGTGCTAGGGGCCGCGGTATCTCTTTCGAACAACCCGCACCCCTGGCAGGCATCGGCCCTTGCGAGCCCCACCAGCTGCTGCTGACGTCCCCTTGCGACGGGTCAGCAGTGGCCCCGCCGCCTACCACTTTTCGGCCGCAGGGGATAGGGAGAGCGGCCAACGCTATACCGACACTCCTCTTCCCCTGCGGCCCCACCGCGTCCGCCATCAAACGGTGGCGGCCCCGTCCAGGCCACGGAAGGGAAGAGCGCTACTCAGAAGTACCGGCACTCCTCCTCCGCCGAAGCCTGTAACTCTCAGCCGCGATGCCTCCCATTCGACATCGCGGCCCGCCTCAGTTGCGATGCACCTCACCGCAACCTACTTTTTGGCCGCTACGTCGTCGGCTTGGAGGCACAAGCCCTGACGAGCGGCCCCACCTTGGGGTTCCTCTTCGCTTCACCGTGGGAGGGTGACCACGGTTACTAAGCGCCCCCGCAACGACAATGCGGGAACCCCACTGGGGGGGAAATAGGTATACTTAAAGCAACAAGTTGAGAAGGTCAACTAAGAGTAACAGGTTAAGTATTTACTAAGTATGTTACGAGTTGGCAAGCTGCCAGCGCCGTTTCAAAGAGTTCAAAGCTCTTTCCACAGTTGATGTCATGGTTGCAACAGGTGAACATGAAGAAAGGAAGTATCTATGTGTATGTATGTGTAGCTTCATCTTCTTTTACGAAGACCTTAGGAAAAGTATTAATTTATTAAGTACTGGCGCTTTCTGTATACAAACTGCAACTCTTTTCGACTGGTTTAGGGATGATCAAGTGTCATAAAATCCGATCGTCATAATAGTCCTTCGAATTCCAGCCATGGCAGTCAATCACAGCGGAGACTGCCCATCTACGTGGGAGATATTATAGTGCACAAGTATGTGCGCAGACACATATGTAGATACCTACTCAGTCTTCCAACAATCTCACAGTTCGATGGGGCGGCAGTCCGACACGACCGAAGAGAGATCAAGCGTAGCACCAAACAGCTCAACGAGCTTTCCGAGGCACAAGTTATCTCACCGCCAACTTCCAAACTCCGGGCTGTTACTGAGAAATTTCTAATGGAAAAGCCCATGATACCACTTTGCTCGACCTGGGTATCAAAACCCAGGACCAACCGGGGCAGTTCCGATCATAGTGCAGCTATTATAGAACGCACCCTATAATCAGTTCTACGATTTAAAGTGTATGATGTCTATTTCCATTTTGTCCAATGTCGATAAGGGACCATAAATATATTACGTCACACGTTAATGGAGGGAGAGGGGGTCAACGAAATGTAACATTGTATGACAAGGGACAGGGGGGTCAAAAGCTTTGTGATGTCACATGTTAAAATCTAAAATACTAAAACTCGCAATTTAAATGTAAACCAAAAGTTTAAATACAGGATAAGTTTTTCGAAAAGAGAGAGAAGCTGTTCGATACATTTTGACTGCGTAAGTGCAATACCTGCGCAGTCAAAATGTACGGGACAGCTGATTTTTTTTTGTATAACCGACGAAAAATGTCTACGCTGGGGGTCTAGAATGATATGCTGAATTCATGGTTACAATTTGCGCACTGGATAAAAACTTACCCTGTATATTACTAACTCGATCTATATTTATAAGGCTTATGTCGTCGGCGAGTGCACGCTTTTTATCCTACCGTCCGGCGCGTCGAATATTTGTGCACGCTCGCTGTCCTATCGGTCCGCGTGTCGGATGCTTGTGAGACTGCTGTTTTAATTTAATTACTTCTAAATATAAAACTAGTTTGCATACCTGTGACAAGGACGAGGGGAGGGGTCAAAAATTAAAAAAAAAAGGTGTGACGTAATTTGTGGATGGCCCCTAATTCTGCCAATCTCAATAGCAACATCAAAACTCGTGTTTATTAATGCGAAAATAAAATCCTCGAAATAATTTACATTGCTTACCACGGCTTGTTTCCTCTAAGGCTTGGGCAGAGGTGAACTTATACTACACTATTGCCATCAACCGGACACAAATCCAGACTCCGAGCCGCTACTGAGAAATCCCAGATAGAAAAACCTAATAACGCTTTGCCCGACCTGGGAACCCAAGACCTCGTGCTCAGCTGCAGCGCTTTCGACCACTAGGCCAATAAAGCAGTCCAAAGAAGAAAGAATTTATGTTTGGAATTTTTGAGGGGTAAAATTAATACTATGTGATGTCAGTCAGTCAGTCAATCAATTATTAAGACACTGCTTCGTATGTTCATTTTCTCATAACTACAAGGGCAGTAGGTAGGTGCTGGATATATTTTAGCAAAGGCTGTTTGTTATCAGCTGATTGCTAAATAGGTGAAGGTCGCATAACAATTAGTGAGGTGAGGTCGTCTTGTTTATGGGACACGCGTAACGTCTATCTATACAAAGTATGGAAATTAAGGATAGTTATTTTCATAGTGAGAGCGGTGGTGGCCCGGTTGTAAAGACCGCGACTTACGAGTTGTATGGTCGTGGGTTAGACCTCGGCGCTTTACTTTGTGTAAGTAATTTCATTGCGACTGCTCTCAAAGCGGTGAAGGAAAACATCGTGAGGAAATCGACATGTCCTGGAACTAAAAATTCGAAAAATGTAACTTCTACCAATCCGCGCTGGGTGCGCGTGGTGGATAACGGCCAATTTTAATTGGTTTTAATTTTGACCAGCGTGATTTTGGATTTTTTTAGGTAGATACAATATTTAAAAATCGATTTACCTACGGGTAAGTTAAACTCACCTACCCAAAGTTTTTGATGTTTGATTTGGCTTCCAGGAACGGCTTACATTACAATGTTTAGGAACAGAAAAAGTTCACTAATTTAAAAAAAAAAGACCAAGGTATATTCTATGACTACATCCCTGATTTTTTTTTCAGGATCACGATAAATTAGAATAATCAACTTCATTTAAATTAAATTCTTACCTTCTTACTAATAAACACAGAATAAAGTTATTTATTCCAAGGTTAAACCTATGAAAATGTAAGGTCATTCCTTTATTATTCCTGGTATAACTTTATTCCGTGTTTATTAGTAAAAGTAACCCTTTTTATATAATAGGAATAACAAACTTAAAATATGTAAATTCTAAATCAACACAAATTCAAAACTTCAGAAGCAGCGATAAAAGCGCATCAAATTCAGGAGTTTACCACGGACTCGACTGTGAACTTGACTCAGTCGCGCTGTCTTTCAGCACGTTCAGCACTGCACGATTTGTTCAGTGTTCAGTGGACAGTACCGCCCTGAACGCAGAAGAGTACAGTCGCACGCAAACAAATGCCGCCGAACTACCGCACGCGAGTCAAATTAAAAATCCAGTACTAAAAAACTAAAATATCCCTCAAACAAATGGGATAAATTCAAAACTGGTGATTATTATAAAGAGTGGTGATCAATACAAACTATAAGTGGTGGAGTCGGTGATTTTGTCGATAAACGATTTTTGTTTCGTGTGATATTAGTTTTAGGAACTTTTTCTTAGTGTTAGTGGATAGTTTTAATTATGGAAGAGCACGGAGGTGAGTTTCGATTATTTTGTTTTAAAATTATTATTTTATCAACTCAATTTTAGGTACAGAAATCTCTTTAAAAGCTGAGCATTATGCTCTAAACTACGATTTATTCCAAGTACGACGCGTAATTTTCAACATAGAAAATTTTCCGTTCAGTTTTCTTTTCCAGAAAACTATTATTTATTTATTCACAGCTGGTTTTTACACACTCGGTCTCCCTGAAATATATTTTAATTTTAGATTGATCAGGGCGATTGTCTTGACAATAGCTGCAGAAGTCTGACGTCATAGATTAGTAAATTGATTAAGGAGTCCAGGGGACACTCCCTTGCCAATCTTTTAGTGTAATAGCCTTTTGTCTTAATAGTTATAAAGGTCAATATTAACTGTATATCTCTACTATGTATACCTATGGTTTACAGTTTGCTTTATTTACCAGTTTTTTATTTAAAAATAATCTATCAGAAAACATTTCTTTTAATAAATTAATATTGATTGTGTATGTATGTTGAAGTTAACCTCTTAAATTACTGAAAAATTCGAGGCTTTTAGGAATTTTAAAATATAAATCACATTCTAGAATGTTCTAAAGTATTTTGTTTTGTTCTCGAAGACGCTTATGAGCCAATATTATAGTGTCTAGTTCTGGATATTTTCATAATAGAGCTATTTCTATACTTACAAAACGTACTAGGTGTTCAGTCTTATTGTTTTAATAATATTCTTATTAAGTAACTAAAGTACTAATGAACACAATAATAAATTAAAATGCGACAGTTATTACCGTAGCCTTATTATCAATACGATGTAATCATTTTAAATTTCTTCATTATTATTTTTGTTCTCTCATTGTTTCTTGTTTATTTATCGCGCGCTCTGTTTTTTTCCTGGTGGGGTGGGCAGGCATCCAAGTAATATTAACCTTTGGCACGTTAGCATTAGCAGACTGATCATTCGTAGTAATGTTCTTCGTTTCTAATGGAAGATAATGTTAGATTACTGTATATGTATATTTGGCCCATGGCGTATCCAGGTAAAGAAACCAACCCCACTATCCGTGGGTATGGTGAAAAATGTTCTGGGTTGTACAGGATAAGTTTTTATCCAGTGCTCAAACTGTGACCATGAATTCAGCATATCATTCTAAAGCCCCCAGCGCAGAAATTTTTCGTCGGTAATACAAAAAAAAAATCAGCTGTTCCATACATTTTGACCGCATATGTATTGCACTTTTCTATGAAACAGCTGATTTTTTTTGTAAAAGCGGCGCAAAATTTCTGTTCTAGGGGTCTAAAATGATATGCTGATGAATGAGTAGGGACCTACCTACTCATTCATTTTTAAGGTTAACTACCAAATTTGGCGTAATGTAGCAGTGGTGGTGCTTGTTTCTTGACAAGGAATCTTATCCTTGTCATCCAACATTCGATGTCTGATGCAGTCAGATCCACTCGTAACTAGGTCTCATAAATTCTCATTTAAAAAAGAGACAGTCTAGTGAACTCTTGGTCAGTCTATATCTTTAGATCTTTACATCGTCTCTCACTGTCATTTAGTTTTAAATTGCAGTTTTAATACCCACATTTATGTCGTTTTCATACATAAGTAGGTACAGTCGAGAAAGTAATTTTTTATACAAACACCTAACTTGCAACTACTTTTAAACAATTTTGGGCGTATGCTGTATAGTCAATTCTTTTACATCACTAAAAGATTAACACAAAAGAAGAAAAAAAATGCAATATTACCTACTTAGTGGAAAGAAAACAAAAAATATTGCTTTTTTCACATGTTTTCCTTTGGTACGCAAAGAAGAAGAATAAATGTTTTTGCATGAACTGTAAGAAAATTTATTGGCTGATATATTTATATATCTTTATCATACCAACCTAATTAATAGAATAAAGAATATCTATTACAGATGAAAACCCAATTTCCTATCTGTATTTACCTGTTATAAATTAATTTTCTAATTGATTTGCTACGGGAAAATTAAAATTTATGGCGTGTCCGACCATTACGATATTTCTAAAAGGCCATGAGGTATAAATAGGCAAACTATAATTTATATTCCTATGTTAAAATTCTTATTCTTGTATTTTGTGTTCTATAAACATAGATTCAAACTTGAAGCAAAATAAAATATTATATTTAACATCTACAAACATAGGTATTATTTTCTGAAATTGCAAATAATGAACATGCTAGGTTTTAGTTTTTTTTTTTACTTATCTGCAACTGCTTGTGACAAAGTTATGGGGAAGAGTTTGTGGCTGGGCAAAAGTTTTTCCCGTAGCTTTCTACTGTTTAGCGTGTGTTGCCTCCTCCTTCTCATCTGCCGTAAACACATCTAAGTTATCACGCTAGAGTTTTCTAGACCTCATTTGCCCATGATGATAGAATGACATTAATGAAAACAGCACATTAGGAGAATATACAAATACAATCCTATCCTTATAAAAGTTCTCAAACACTATTATTGTCTGCAATTCTTTTTCATTCTCTTTTCGCAGGTCTGCTAAAAGGAATTACATAAAAATAAGCAGTACCTTTGTACTAAATCTTAACTGTCGCATCTGTAGACTGTACGTATCTATTTTACTGTGTGTACATCACTACATAGTATAAAACAAAGTCGCTTTCTCTGTCCCTATATCCTTATGTATGCTTAAATCTTTAAAACTACGCAACGGATTTTGATCCAATTTTTTTTAATAGATAGAGTGATTCAAGAGGAAGGTTTATATGTATAATACACCGACCTCCACGCGGGCGAAGCCGCCGGCAAAAGCTAGTAAATAATAAAATAAAAATTATAATCTTCTTATGTACTATGATTGGTATGAATCACATAATTGAATTAGTTAAACATGTAACAATTATTTATAATATTTTGTACATAAATAAAATAACGTTTTTGTTTGTCTTCTACTTCTTAACTCGAAAACAGCTTATCACTTTGACACGAGACTTTCGTCACCGCAGAGCTCACAATATCCGTTTGCAGTTGACAGTTCAGTCATCGATCCCCTTCGTCCGGACACATTCAGTAAAAGCATGTTGTATTTGTGTAGGTATCAAGATTATTTTTCCATTATGTCATAGAATTATTTGATTAATCGATTCAGCTACTAAAAATTGTAACTAAAATCCTGGCTGCGGTTTGCACTAAAAAGCAAAGAGAAATCAATTAATAATACAATAATTATTTTATTGCAGTATTATAACTATATTATTGAATTTTTTATTGTTACCCGGAAACAGTGGGCCCCGCGAGTAGCCCCGCCACAATGAAATATTGTTTCCTTCATTGATAAATCTATCAATCAAGTGCCAACATATGATGACCTTTTCAGTGCAAACAGAAGTCGGGTTATTATTTTATTTTAAATTAAGGCAGTGTTCGTAAGAAACGTTTTTGTTCGACCGTTTTTTCTCCGACTTACTTTGCAAATCCGACTACCTACCACGAAAGAGTTATTTCATTTTTCGGGTTCATGTCCTATGACACTCACAAATAACGTGGCTTCCTATTGGTAATTTTATTTTTACGTAAGCTGTCGTAATGAATGAATGCTCCATGTAAAATACTTGTTTGCAAGAACCTAAACGAATAATTATTTAGAAACATTTGTAATGAAAGGCCCCTTAGAACAAATTAAAGAAAAGTAACAATAAAATACCCACAAATCAATCAATCACTACTACAATCGAGACAAACCAGCGCACAAGCAAGGTTTTATTGTTTCATAGTGACGTCACACCATGAAAGATTGATCCTCTTAATAAACATATAAACGCTTCGTCGAAAGGGTTACCTACCTGAATCCGAGTGCCAATATACACAAACAAATTGTGAATTGGAAATACATATTAGTAAGTAGATCATACAAATATTTATACTAAAACAGGAAATGATCCTGCGCACGTGGGAATGTGCCTTTTGTGGTTCTGATATTCAACTTTGCAAGTTGATTAAACGTAAGAAGTTGTGATAATGCTGAAATTATCGGTGCAAAATGTGAATGGTTGTCACAGAAAATGCTTTTATAATAACGGGCGTCGCCACTGAGGCACATCTAAGAAACGCTGGCGTGAAGATTGGGACTCGTTCCTAACCGATTGGATGGACTCTTGGTCAATAACACAAACACACAATACAAAGAAAAGCGGAAAGTAAGGGAAGACTTGTAGTCGTGGTAGGAGTTGAACAACATAGTTTAACTGAAAAAAAGAAATACAACGCTTAGATCTAGGTCCGTTTTGGACTATGAATTTTTCTTCTTCGTTATGAGTCTGTTCTCTTCGTCAATTTAAAAAAAAATCCTGTTAGATTTGGAATCTCGGCTTATTTTGTGGTCCCCTTTTTTCATCAGTTCTTCTTGACGCATTTCCTGAAAGCGATATGTTAAGGCTTTCAAAATATTTTTGAGTTTTTCCAATGTTGCTTACACGATCGTTTTGGTATTTCTTGAGTATTTTCGAATTCAAACGGAGCCCTTTTTATGTGCTAAAAACTCAGAAACTCGCATAAAACTACCAAGCTTCGTGTTATTATTTAGTTTTCCACACATTCCTACATTTTCTTCCAACAGGTACAAAAGCATAATATCTTCCAAATAAATAAACACGTGTGACCCCTCCTCGTTAGTCGTTAGTTATAAATAGATAGCACACTGTCATGGCCGCCGCACCGCTTTCTTTACTGAACCGTCCTGTTAATTGATTGTTTTCACGCTGTTCTGAGGATTGGGATAAAAATATAACGTAATTTTATCAACAGGTTGGTAGGCATCAACAGACAGTCATGTCATAGAAAATTTTGTAACTGGCTTCGGGAAGCGGAGAAAATTAAATTGTGTTATAAAGAATAGGATTCGGATATTTTTTAAACTAATTGCGAATCAAATCCAATCAATAGTAATTTATTCAAATTAGGCTGAGAATCGGAACTTTTCGAATGTCAAAATTACATAAGACAGTCCCCCGAAACGACCGCCCTTCACTACTTCGTAGTGCTTTAGCTGGGAAGAAGAAGTGGCGCAACAAACTCCCCAGCAGCACATTATCAATCACAATCTGAATCATTTTGAAGAATATTGCTAATCCATTGCTTCATATGTTCGAAGGATTTGTATGCTCAACAACGTTAATAACGCAATTAATGTTGTTGAACTGTCAAAATGAAAGCGATTCCTACTCTTAATGTGTAGCTCAATTACCCCACTGGACAATTAATTAATTTGACATTGCAATGCCCCAACAAAGGCTTCGATCAGTCAGAAGTACTTGACTTATCTTCACAATTTTAAGGTGCGCTTGCACTCTGGCTCATTTGCTTTATCAATTCAATTTTTATGAATAGGGTCAACAACTAGCTACGTTATACAATATTACAAATAGAAAAAACGTAAGTATCTTAAGTAATAATGTAGCCCACAGAACCAACCCATACTGCCATAGAAAAGCTTTATTTGAGCTAAGGGAAACTCAGTACTCTTGGACTCATCTTAATACCTCTTGACATTCTATTGAACTAGTAACTTCTTTAGAGTACAATGACTATACTGGCTCTATAGCTAGGAGGTTATAATGGATTGTTCTCACACTGTTACGGAAATGAGAATAAAAATAGTCTGCATCAGCCGGTTATCGTCTCGTAAAGGTGCCAACAGACGGCCCAGTTTCACAGCCGTTCTGTTGGCGATTCATTTGTTGATGGATTCAAGCGGTAATGTTCTTTGAACCCGACCTTTAGATCAAGGAGTTCTTGTCTTGTGCAATTGATGGGAGACATCTTGATTTACTGGTGTCAGTTTTTAGATTGTTGTAGAATTGTTAATGTGTAAAATTTTGATTCAGATCCTAATCTAGCAAAGAGGACGGTTTTTTTCTGTATCAGTTACTTTTATCTTCTCAATTTTATGGTAATATTATAAAAATGCGAAAGTAACTCTGTCTATCTACCTGACGGCGCCGGCTAAACGGCAGAACAGAATTCGATGAATTTTGGGACACAGGTAGACCACGACGTGCACATATAATTTCCGAATAAAAAGTAAAATCCCATGACATAGTTTCCGACCGCCATGCGGACGAAGCCGCGGGAAAAAGGTAGTACATAATATCCCACAGTTTAACTATCTTACGCCGTGATTGGCACCTGATCACTAGCTCGATGTATGATTATACTGTACTATAGTTTCCTAATCGTTGTTTACCCACTTAACCGACTTCTTACGGCAAGTCATTTGTATGAATGCATTATTTTTCGCAATATATACAATTTTATCTATTATTTTGCTATCTCTTTTATTCACAGAAGTTATAAAGATAAGATGATGAAGGTAATAAACAGTGACGTCAACAAAGGGCTGCTTCAATTACTTGTGATGCTAAAAACTTTTTCCAAAAAAAACAAACAACTGACTTCCGAAAAAAACACTACAAAGTGAAAAATTACTTTAATTTCGGAAGTCGGTGTCTTTTGATATGTACTGTGTGTTGTTTGTTGATGTCGGTGTTTTTGTCGCCGCCTTTCGAAATTTAAATTATTTATTAGTCACTTTGTAAAGTCGGTTATTTCATTTTTTGAAAAGTTTTTATTTTTCACTTTTTATAGTTATAGTACCTACCCCACACATTCTTGGGGTATTCTCAAAGTCAATCAAATCAAAACAATTCACATTTATGCGATAGCAACTATCGCGGTTGATATGCTGTAATTTTTTGAAGAGTTCCGTTATCTGTCTCCGAAACTCATCATCAGATCTATATGAAATTTAGATGGGACCATTTCGGAATAAATCTCTTTCGAACAGAAAAAGAATTTTGCAAATCCGTCTGTATGCATATGACGGAGTTATGCCCGAACGTACATTTAAAATAAAAGCATACCGAATTGATAATGTTTTCTTTTTGAAGTCGGTTAAAAATATACCTATATCGTTATATCGATGACGTAAAATACTGGTATTCGGCTGCATAACTGGAAGCCGACTCCAAGAATAGTTGGCTGCAGCAATACAATTGCAGCCAGGGTAGTAATTGTACCGACAATTATCAATATTAAATATGCACCTGAACATGATAAAGGTGCATGCCCAAAACTGCAGATTAAGACGAAACAAAAACACACAGGTCTACTGACCTCATAACTCAATTATAATAAAATACCTACCAATAACCGTGTCATTAAACCGAATATCTATCTGAAAGTGCCCCGAACGTCGACACCGAAAGAATAAACAAATAGGTAATGTTTATGTAACCCCTCGCTAAAGTTATAAACAAAAAGTTGATTCACCGGTTGACATAATGGAAAGATGTGTGATTTAATGAATACTACAAATTGCCCAAATAGCCCAATAAGCCCTTGTTTTTCATCCAGCCAAATTGCCCTTTTTAACAGTAAAACAATCCAACTATAATACCATTTTTCCATTTTCCTTCTTCTCTCAGTTATACTTTTTTACAGTTTGAAAGACATGTGTAGGTACTAATATAATTACAGGCGTAATAGAGAGGACCTTTATTTTGTCCATCCATCCATTGGGCATCTTCGAAATGGAGTAAATATCTATGGGCAGTGGATATATGGATTAAAAACTTTTCTACGGTTGTCAGACTTCTTTCATGTTTTGACTGGTAACGATTGTCCTTTGTTTTCTTTTGCTGTCCAAAATCTATAGAACCACGATTGGGATACCATTGAGAAATAATTCATTTAGAGGTGTATGTAAAGAACTCCCACAAATCAATAGTTTTGTCTAAGCCTCATGTAATAGGGGCGAGCCTATGGTCATCAGCCGTGCAGAAATCCAGACTCCGGGTTACTACTGAAAAATTCCTGATGATAAAACATTGCCCTCCTGAGAATTAAGCCCTCATGTTCAGTAGTAGCCAGTAAGCCAACGAGCCAGACTCATTTGGGACATAGGGAAGTAAAACGATAACAGTGCGTTGATGACGGCAGTATCAAGGTGATTGGCACAGTGCGCAGACCTGCCACTTATCAGTTAATAACGTGGCCACTCGACCGCCTCACGATACGAGCTGATATCTTTCTAAATACTGGTATTATGCAGACAGAACTGGGCTTTAATTTTTTCTCACCATATCAGTCTATGTTTGGACATAATATAACCTAGCACGTGTTTTCCCTGAATGCGTGGGCAGAGGTGCAGGACAGAGGTTAAAAAGATTACTCTCCTCTAAGCACGGAGTCCGTAGCTTCGACCGGAGTCACAAGTGTGTCCTACTCCATATTGCCTGGGACATAAGATTAGTTCGGGGCTCGAACTAAGAATGAATGATAACACGATTTGATACTCCTTGTTGTCCTTACTCCAGATGTATTTTGGCCTCCGAAAAAGTTAGTTAATCGAGAATGGAGTTCAGTTCGAAGTCTAGAACTACTTTTGGACGAACCTGAATCATCGTTGGCGGACTAAGAGAGTATGCCCCCTGCCTCCGGACTGTTACTAAAAATGACGTTATCAAAAAACTCTAAAACGTATTAACGCTAGACGATACGGAGATAGAACCCAAGATCTTACTTTTCGGTAGCTCTGGCGACCACCGGATTAACGAGGCAATCAACAAAATCGTTTTCGAGAGTGCTTATTTTAAACTCAAGTTTCGGGTTGAAATATGCAAAAAATACTCAATTTTATTTCTTTTCTTAAGGGCACTAAAAAATATAGCCTATGTTGCTTAATGATAATTTCGCTTTCTGTTGGTGAAAAATTGGTTAAAATTGGTCCAGTAGTTTTAACAAACAAACAAATCTTCCCTCTTTATAATATTAGTTTAGATAGGTACTTGAAGAAAAATCTTTGTACCCCTTTTACGAAAATTTTGCGGACGGTGGAGTATGAATTTGGCACAGTTAAAGTTTCTATAGAGAAGTAGAGCAGAAAGCTAATATTTTCATATAAATAATACATTAGAAATGCATTAAGTTTTAAATAAATTATAGTCGAATTTCGACCACAGGGCTACCACTACTGATTATAATTCTGTGAAGCCATATTTGCTATTTATAGCCTTACATTGCAAAAAACGAAAGAAAGTTTGAATTTCGCGGGCTATGCTTGCGCATCCACCTTCAATGATTGTAGCATTGCCTGCCATTCATGTACTCACGGAACTGTTCATGGTAATTACGCAGTGTAACCTGCATTATAAGTTTTTGCTGCAGTTTCTGGCTAAACTAAGTGGAAAGATTTATTAATTGTTTCTTTGATTTCTGCTTTACTTTGAATTCTATTATTTTGTCTCGTTGGTCTGTACTGCTGAATATGAGGCGCTGGGTTCGATTCCTAAGTCGGGCAAAGCGCAAATGTATTTTTTTTCTTCTGTACTTTCTCTGTAGCAGTAAGGTATATTGATTTCCAGATTGTTGAAGTCCCATGAAATTAGCGATGATACGCTTCGTCATTTTTACTGGCGAAATATGGTTGTACTTAGGTACATCTCTGCTTAACCTCTGGCGTAATCATTATGTGTCTAATGGTTTTAAAACTTATAACTAGCTAACCTGCCTATAGTGTTCTAATGACGACATTGTCATAGGACATGGTCCGTTTAGATGAAGGTCTTAATTGATGCAGTACAATGCTCGATGAATTGATATTGACTGACCAATATCATCATTTATGAAATAAAAACCTCTGTTACAGATTTTTCTAGCAAAATAGGACGTTCCAGCCAATGTTTTATTAGTATCCTATATCTTACGCAACTCTACAACAACATTGCACTTTTCCCGTCAGTTAATTGACCTTTCAGCAATATTATCACTTCCCATAACAGGCAGACAACACCAATTCAGTGTGACAACATTTAATCACTACCAGATATCACCAATCATCATTTGTTTATCAATCAATCATACATAAAAGCAATTTGTGCACACACAATCTTGTTGAAACCACTTCGAACCGGGCGAATCTGGATTTCACCGGTTCTGGATGGATTTTTTGTGTTTCTTGGTGCTGCAAGAAGGGATGTAGTGCAGTCTAGATAGATTACAATTAAAGTTGATTGGTGTTGATATGTTTGTCACAGGATTAATTTAAGATTAAACGAATGCCGCCCAGGACAAACATTTGACTTTGCGGTGCAAACATTTCATTATTAACTGGCGTGTTTTTAATTTGTGTTATGTTTCATGAGAGCTTTATGGCGGGATGATTTGCTACTTGGAGCTGCGCTTTGTTAGTGAAGTCGGGATTAATGATAAAATTGATAACGCTGTTTTGCGTCACGTCTGTAATCCTTGAAGGTTTAGGAGTTGGTTCATACCAATTGCAATTAATATGACGGATGGTAATATTGGTAGGTGATCAATATTTTGGGTCAATATGTTGGATTTTTAATAATCTTAAATATACCTGTCGTTTGTGGATCTTTGACAGTCGTTAGGTACGGGTCGTCAGAAGCTCGAATGCCTGAGAGCCAGCCTTACCAAGGGGTATCGTATTGCCAAGTAACTGGGCTGTGGAGGTAAGACAGGCAGTCGCACCATGTAAAATACCAGTATTCAGCTGCACACGGTAAGACTGGAAGCCAGTGGTCTCGAGCCTACCGATTTTTCGGTATTTCTACCGATATGGGCTCTGTCCTACCGAAATAATTTTAATAAATATACGAATGTAATTGAATATTGTATTTTTTTTTGTCATATACCGATTTTCGGTACGAATTATACCAATTTTAGTGGCAACTCTACCGATTTCGCACTATGACGTTCGAGACCACTGCTGGAAGCCAACCTCAACATAGTTGAGAAAAGGCTAGGCAGATAACAATGAATTTTGGTTTTACCTTATTTTGGCTAAGGGATTTTTTTTAAGTCCTTTTGTAGTTGTTTACTGTGTAGATAATGTGTGTGCCAAAAATTCCATAACTATAACGGAAGCGACCTCTGGAATACAAACCCGGTCAGTTTAGCTTAGCAGCACCCGAGGATAAACCATGACATGACACACGAATAGTCTCTAGTCAGTAATATTTGAGACACGTGTGTGATAATCGCAGCTTCTATTACAGGCTCTCTGATAAGATTTGTGTTAACAATGGAATTGTTTCTTGTTACTTATTAGTAGGTAGTAGAGGTGAGCAGAAGCCATGCTCGATATAACAAAGTATAACTAGCTCTGCCTGTGATTGTATTGTTTTCGGGGACGATTTATCCCGTACTAACTACATAGGTACATAAACTAATGTTTTCTTCCCATGGCGTATGTTATCTCAGATGGCCAAAGATGGCAAGGTGTGCTACGATCCTCACAAACCAAAAGGAGTAGCTACTACTTTTGTCTAGATTACATTCATACATGTGGGGTAATTGTGTAATAAACTACTAATAGGAATCGCTTTCATTTTGACAGTTCCACATCATCCAGGCTTTGTTTACGTTGCTAAGCAGACAATTTTTTCGAACTTTTGAAAGAGTGGATTATCAATAACCATCCAAAAGATTCAAATTCTGCGCAATTAGGGTGCGTCACCGTTTTGAGAGCACTAGGCCCCTGACTTTTCTGTAGAACAAATAACTGTGTAGATAATACCAATGAGGTCACTATATGTCCTTGGGCGTCCCCTCCCTCTCACATCTGCCTTAGTAATGCTTTTTGTAAATCGTCTTTCGTTCGCTTCATTCATCCTCTCAACATAAGCAAATCATTTAAGCATACCTATTCTTTTCTATTTTGTTACTACATCTTTTAAACCGCACCGTTGCCTTAATACATGATTCCTCAGCCTATCATTCATAGGCACACCACACTTGCTTCGGAAGGAACAGATTTCCAGAGCATTTATTCTACTTGTATGCTTCTTTTGCGACATTTCATTTCTTTGCCGTATCTTTTCCATAAAGTCCTTTCCGTTAACCGTAACAACCCTAACCGTACAAACAGCTTAGGAAGGCGAACATACATTCTCATAAGTAAAAATGTCTGGGCTGGTCTTTGAGCTCAGGATAGGCTACCATGCAAAATAAAACTATAGGCCAAACATTATTATCTAAACGAAATGGGAATCAAATGCTACATTTGATGGACCAAAGCATAAGCAGATGGTGAATCCAGCTAGATATTCATAATCAGAATACCTCTTGCAGTTTACTATCTGTCATTTTCTTGCTATTTGGCATTGGTCTTGAAAACTAAGAAGTATGTAAGCTTGGTCTTTGTAGATTTCTCCAAAAACGTCTCTCGTTGAAGGTTTCGGTTTAATTTATTACACACGTAACGAGTACCTATTGTGTAACAATAAAATGGCAAATAATCGTAAAATATTATTTTCTAATTAAGTCTTTCCTTTTTTGAGTTTTATTGTGTTCTTATCTTTATTTTTTCTTAGCAACTACCATTTCTTACATAACGATATACTTAGTTTAATTGTAGATTGGTACAGTAGGCAGCACGACTGTGATAAATAAACCAGTAATAACCTATATTGAAAAGAACTTTATTGCAAAAAACAAAAACAACCGACTTCCTAAAAGAACACTACGAAGTTAAAAATAACTTTAATTTCGGAATTTTAACTAAAAAGTTTTTTTTGATGGTAGATAAGTAGGTACATAGTACCTAACTACCCCATACAACGTGGAACGTACATAAAGTGGATTAAAAACGCAAAAACTTCATAAGCAAAGTTAATAAAATGTTGGTTACTCATGTGCTCCCCATACCCTATACCAGGGGTCTCCAAACTTTTAAGTCTTAGGTCCATAATGATTTTTTCAGCATGTTCCAAGGGCCAAAACAGTTTTAATTTTTCTGCCCTTAACTATATTTCTAGACTAGTCGCAAAGTGCGCGACCTAAGCAAACATACGATTTTTGCATTTTAATTACTATTGTTTATTGTAGTGAACGAGTAAACGAGTAGTGATACTAAGTATTGTATTATGTACTATCATCTATTTCAGCTACCCACTAACAGGTGGCATTAGTTGTAATTAAATATTTGGGAATTTCCGCGTTGGTTCGAGAAAGTTCTGGTTCTGGCTAGTGTATTCTGATCACTTCGAGATGGCAATAATTGCTGCGTAAATAGCAATAGTTTGTGTACGAAAGGCGAAGGAAGTGAAACTATCTATTGTGAAGTAAAGTAACACCCGTGCATAACAGTATGTTGATTTGACTTATTGTTTTTATGTGTGTGATTTCTTAGTATGGAAAAGAAGCGAATAATAGACAGTGAATGCCAAACGTTCAAAGATAAATGGAACTTTCGGTATTTTGTGATTGAGTCCAGTAATAGGGCGCTATGTTTAATTTGTAATGAAACTATAGCTTTCTCACACGAACAACACTAAGAATTGAAAAATCTTCAAAATTACTCCAAATAGTTCCTCCAGAAAGTTTGCGGTCGGAAAAATTTGAAGCTTTGAAGCGCAGACTGAAATCGCAACAATCTTTGTTTCCTAAAGTGAATACTGAACAAGAGTCTGCAACTAGCGCCAGATTTCGTGTGGCTCTTGAAATCGGAAAACGTGGAAAACCATTCACCGATAGAGAAATGATAAACGAATGCTTGATTGCAGAAGCCGAAGAAATGTGCCCGGAAAAGGTAAATTTATTTAAAAGTGTCAGTTTGTCAGCAAACACCGTGGCTGGGAGGATGCATCGCAGAAAATATATCATCTCAACTGTCTGACAAAAATGGACATCTTGAGTGGTTTTCTCTAGCCTTGGATGAGTCAATGGATGTGTCAGATACTGCTCAGGTGTTGATTTTTATTCGCGAAGTAGATAAAAGCTATGAAATGTATGAAGGACTTCTTGATATTGATAATATTCACGGCACGACAACTGGGGCAGATATTTTTAAGGGAGTTGAAAATGCCTTTAAAAAAAAGAACCTTCGATGGAAAAACTATCACAACTGATGGAGGCAAAACTATGTACTAGTAAAGCAGTGGTTACACTGTAAAAGGCTGTAGAAAATGATGGTGGTTCAAAACAATTAGTCTTACATTGTATCATTCATCAACAGTCCTTGTGCGAAAAATTTTTGGATATGTATGAAGTTCTAAAACCAGTCATATCACTTGTTAACTTCATCAGATCCACTGGGCTGAATCACCGACAATTCCGCGAGTTTATTGAAGAGATTGGAGAAAATGACTTACCATATCATACTCTGATGCTGGCTTAGTTGCGGAAAAGTCCGTAAGCGCTTTTTTGAACTTCGAGAGAGATGCATTTTTTTTAGAAAATAGTGAATGGCTGTGTAAGTTAGCATTCTTTGTCGATTTGACTAATCATATGAATGAGCTGAATTTTAGATTGCAAGGAGAAAATCAAATTCACCTTGATTTATACACCAATATCAAATCCTTCAGGCAGAAAATAATACTATTTCAATCGCAATTACCTAAAAAATGTTTCACACATTTTAAAACATGTCATACCCACACAACAGAGACTGAATTTCTCGTCGATTTTGTAATCGAAACTTTGAGTGCTATAAAGATAAATTTTGATACTCGCTTCTCAGACTTTGATGTCACTGCGAATGAAATTAAGCTTTTTCAAAATCCTTTTGATTCTGACAGTGAGACCCTGGCTCCGCAAGTCCAAATGGAAATGATTGATTTACAGTGCTGTGATATGATTAAGAACAAATATCAAAATTCATCTTTGTTGAAATTTTATAAGAGTCTTCCACTGGTAGGTACAATTTGATAATTTGCATAAATTTTCTCGTGGGTTGTTTTCTGTTTTTGGTACCACTTACTTATGTGAGAAAACGTTTTCCACGATGAAGTACACAAAAAATGTTTACAGATCCAAATTAACCAATGAGTATCTTAAATCTCTTTTTAACCGACTTCAAAAAAAGGAGGAG
This sequence comes from Polymixis lichenea, assembly GCA_949091785.1. NCBI lineage: Eukaryota > Metazoa > Arthropoda > Insecta > Lepidoptera > Noctuidae > Polymixis > Polymixis lichenea. The sequence continues at coordinate 1,163,416 of OX420944.1, forward strand.
GTTTTCAATTCGTCTGTATGTTTTATTTTAAATGTTTGTTACCTCAGAACTTTCGACTGGGAGAACCGATTTTGATGATTCTTTTTTAATTTGAAAGCTGGTACTTCCCGTGTGGTACCATTTCAATGAAGAATGACAACGGAACTCTTAAAAAAATAACAGTAAATCAACCGCGATTGCTGCTATCGCGTAAATATGCATTGTTTTGTCCCCAAGGATGAAGAAATTTCGAATTAGTGGGGTAGGTACTATAACTAAAAAGTGAAAATTAAAAAAACTTTTACCAAAAAAAACAACAGACTTCCGAAAAAACACTACGAAGTGAAAAATAAGTTTAATTTCGGAAGGCGGTGACAAAATTTAAAATATATCCAAAGTCACCGACTTCCGAAATTAAAGTTATTTTTCACTTTGTAGTGTCTTTTCGGAAGTCGGTTGTTTTTTTTTGGTAAAAGCTTTTTAATAATTGGTACAAGTAAAATTGATCCACAACTTCAAACTGTTGTCGGTGGTTTGTGTTTTTTCTTTTACTGTAATTCATGGGATTCTTTTCAATGATTTGTTAGTTATTAATATGCTTAAGCTTATCTAAGCTTAAGCATAAGCTAAGCTAAGCTAAGCTTAAACAACTAAAAAGTAAGTGACTTAAGTTAAGTTTTCTGCGTCATAATTTCTGTCGTTAAGTTTTACCTTGCAAGTAAATAAAACCGACGAATTATCATTCTGTGTTTTCCTCTTCAACTTATCACAGCAATAGTAACAAGAATAAGACATTGGTTGTCGCGGGCCAGATTGATGACACTGGTGGGCCGGATTTAGCCTACGGGCCGAAGTTTGGAGACCCCTGCCCCGTACAAGAAGAAAGAATTTTCAAAATCGAACCACAATTGCCAGATATATCGCGGGAACAAAGACAAATATCTAAAACAACAAAAAAAAAATACAGACGAATTAAGAACTCAGAACCTCCTCCTTTTGAAACTCCAACCTACGCTAGGCCAGCTCAAGGTCAAAGTGCGATATAGACTATACCTAAAAAAGTATACCAGAGTACATTTTATTATTACGTAAGCCAACCCTTATTGGGAATACTTTCCTTACGAAAACTCTCCCTTAGTATGCCTGAGGCAACCGACAGAGCCATGGAAATTGGAAATTATTTTCTGAGCAACAATACTCACTGTGCCGTTAATAGTTTTCATAGATTATTAATAATAATGACCAGTCATAAGATAATTAAATCATAGTTTGGCAGGCGAATTCGTGATGACACCATGTATTGTAATTAGTTCATAGTAGGTAAGACACCTCTTGCACATCTTGGTATTGATTCTAACTAATATTATAAATGTGGAAGTAAGTTTGTTTATTTGTTACGCTTTCACAGTTAAATGGCTGAGTAGATTTGTATGAATTTTGGCATCTAGATAGACCATGACTTGGGTAAGGATATAAGCTACTTTTCATCTCGGATCGCAAACGTAGTCGTAAGCAGCATTTAGTATTCCGCAATTATTTATTTGCATACGATCTTCAATGACAATAATCAAGTTATGTATTTAAAAGCTACCTAAAACCAAACATATTGTCTGATTTAAACATGTTTTCTAACTAATTTTAATAAAATGCATTTATGTATGATTAAAAAAATATCTCCGACAGGGGTTACTCAAATACATGTTAAGGATGTCACGCAGAACCCGTGTTATAAAGTGGTTTGAAATAATTATATTAAACCATGTAAAATCGGTAAAAGCATTGTGTACCCCAAAATCAAGAACTTTTTCAGCTATAGTTCATTGAACTCAGTGACGCATCTCACGCAGCCCTCCGCCTAGACTGATTGTCATTAATAAAGACCGCGTTTCAAAATACTCCCTACCGTTTGACGTCAGTCATACGGGTTGAGGTGACAAACAACCTAATTATAGACTAAAGGTTGCAGGTTCTAGAATTTTCCTACAAAGACCAAGTGTCCAGGTGTGTGTGGTATATGCTAGAGGCAGGGTTTTGCACAGTATTGGGGTCAGGGAGAAACGGTGCTATTCTTTGTCTTTACTTATATACTTCTCTTATTCTTCTTATTCTTCTCTTATTCTAAGTAGTGCTTACCTTTTTACCTTTTTTTAATTTGTTTTTTGTTGACATTGTAAATTAAACAGGCGAAGACACTGGTCCCTATGATACAGTTAACACTAGTTTAGGGACCAGGGGATTTAAATTTGTGTATTCTTTTTATGTCAATAAAACTTATTACTTATTACTATTACTATTAAGAGGTAAGTGAGTTTGTAGGTCTTCAGAACTACTGATTCGATTCCGAAACTATTTTGTATTACAACAAAAGATTTGTTTATTTATTTAACACTAATGTAAAGAGGCGGACTCAATGCCATAGGCATTTTCTACCACTCAACCTTTGGGTGATGCAGAGACAAACAGTGGTAGGTGCCGTTTTTAACGTATTTAGCCTCCTAGGGTTATGGCTATGGCTCCACTTCATATGACATGTATGTAGAATAATTCACTAGGCTATCAGAATAGGCTCTGGTACAAGAAAGATAATTGTCATCTAATATTTACATGTTATGTTAACGTTGTCAGAATTGATTGAAGTCATTGGTGAAAGTTTTCGTTAAATACTGAGTTTGCCTTATTTCAGGAGCATCTGGGTATCTGCACTGTGCACACGCAGTTATTGGCTATGGTTAGTCTTAAATTTTAATCAGAAGAAGTTCTGAGAATTATTCATGTTAAAGAAATACAGGAAAATAGATATGTTATGCAAATAAAAAAATACTTTTAATTAAAATTTAGAATACCTACAGGAAAGGTACCTATATGACCCTGCTAAGGTGCAGAAAGAGGGTGGGGAGGGGGGGGGGGGGGGCTATTAAATAAGTAGCTACGTAGATAGAAACTTTCTTTGCTGGCTGTAAGGCTATTGACTTTTAACCGATACTTATCGGGTATTAAATCTATACGTAAACATATTACTAATTAATTGAATATTACTTTTGTTTCACAATATTAAGCAATTAAATAAGAAAATAGGTATTTGTGACTTGAGTAGCTTCTAAAGTTCTTCATACGATACCGAACACAGATAACCTAGTAAGGTGAGACTAGTTGTCAGACTTTCTAGCCTCTGACGACCAGTATTGACTGTCAAATATCTCCGAAAGACAGCCGGGACCCTTGCTTTCCGCGACATGGACGGGTCTTGGTATGTAAAGATGGTCACCCATCCACGGGCCAACTGCGGCAGGATCAGCCCGGGCGGCTGTTAAATTGCAATAATTGGTTAAATGAAGCACTCTTTGTTTACCTCTCCCAGTTCGAAATGAACACAATTAATGCACTTTTAAAAGAAATTCTCTACCGTCGGGAAAAAAAACGGAGATTTAAATATAAATAACTTTCAGAGTTTCTTGAACTCTCACGAATTGAACGAAAGCGTAAAGTTTACGGAACAGAAGTGGGTTATTTTAGATTTACAGGCGCTTGGCTAGACGTCTGTCACCACTTGTTGAAATATGTTGTGGAAAACTAACAATTCTAATAAAAATTAAATGCTGTTCGTTGGTAACCGCATCACTTGATGGATGGAACGATTTGGCAATTTTTTGTTTTAAAATTTTCGATAATCCGAATTAGGTTTTTATGGAAAGAAAAGTTTCAAATTCGGGAAAACTGAACGTCCTTTTTTCCATGAGAATTTTGTATCAATTATTGATAGGACATGGGTCTATCGGATCGGTTAATAAATATAAAAATAACGTGTAAGTTACGTTCTGATTGTATGATATATTTTTAGAAAGAAAGGTTATTGTTTATACCGTGTTTCACTGTTCTAGCCGATAACGTTGTGATGTATCCCTACATCTTTGTTTTGGTATTATAAATGCGTTTTGCTAAGTTTGTTTATTGGTGACACCATTCATGGTAATAACTGCGAACCCATGTCGGAAGAACCACCGATGTGCTTAGTCTTTAAATAAAATAAGACATCACATCACTCAATGTTAAACATAAAACGCTAGTTTAACTGACTTTAAACAAGAGGAGGTTCTGAATTCGACTGTTTTTTTTGTATATTTGCTACGCGGTATTTTTTAAATGGATAGGGAATGCCTCAGGTGTGTGGCAATTGATTAATTTGGCTTGGGTAGATTTTGAGTAAGCTTCAATACGCTTTTTTCCACTTAGAGATGATGTTATAATAACTTTCTGTCACTGTTATTTACATAGCAAGTAGTGGTTAACGAATTTGTGTAGGGTAGGTAGGTACCACAACTGAAAAAAAAAACGAAACTAAAAATAAAACATCCAACTTTAACAAAAACACTGCAAAGTGAAAAATAACTTTTATTTCGGAAGTCGGTGGTAAAAAACGAAAATACGAAACCAAACACACCGTTTTTATTTACCTACGTTATACATTTATACTGCGACCTGAAAATCTGTTGTGGCTTAAATTAAATTATTAGTTATCTGAATCGAAAATTAATCCATTTTTCTTAGTAAACTTGTGTGAAAGAATATTCCCATAATCATTAAGATGTAGGAATGCTTGACGCTTGACGACAAATAAAACAATATTAGAACTTTGCATGACGTTGAATTTTAAAGTACAGTCTTCTTGCTTAAAAGAAGAGAGGTATTAGTCGTACAGTACAGATGAGCCTTCGATTCTGAGCGAGTTAATTAATATTTCCAAATGAAAACTACAATATTCCTTAAACGTAGGACAGCGAGAGCTAGTATCGGTATGTTGTGTTGACGATCAGCTGTTGGCACACAGTCTCATGTATTTATACTTTGTTGGCAGAGAGCAAGGAGCGAGTGCAGAGGGCGCCCTTCGAGACGGCGCTGCATCACGCCGGTGAGTGACCAGGACAATTATTCACTATAACATAACGTACCATCCCGTCTTGTGTCCCCAAACGATTGGGCAGAGGAGTACACCCACATTTCACAAGTCCCATGTAATAGGGGTGAGTCTATTGCCATCAACTGAGCACACATCAATGTGAAATTCCACATTGAAAATCCTAATAATACTTTGCCTGACCTGGGAATCAAACCTAGGACCTCATGTTCAGCAGTAGTGCTTGCGACCAACGAGGCAGTGTGAAGCAGAGCAAAGCCATGGCAGGCATTTGTAATATTAACTATATAATTAAACCATTATTTTTATATGTTCTAAGTGGGTGTACGTATATTGTGTGCTTCCAAGATTCCTTAAATTTTTCTTTCAAAATGTGTGAAATAATTTTGACTGGATTTACTTCATCACTGATCTTGCCAATATTGAAGACAATGTTACCCTATAATGCTCTAGTAAAAGGAAGGATATGATAAATTACGACTTATAAATATATTGGTGAAGAGGACATTCAGTGCCGATTGCAAATTAAATGACCGTTATTACTGGGTGAATATATTATAATGTGTGTAATGAACACACCTGGGAACTTCCAGGATAAATATTTCTGTTTTTAAATTCTTGTACTCATACACACCTGGTATTTAAACAACTATTTATTAAAGTAGGTACTCAACATAATATCAATAAAGACTTCTTGATTTCCCCTTAATTTCGACGCCCAAAGAGAACTGAAGTGGAAAACTAGGCGATGTTCCAAACATCACAATTATTTTCATTCCGTTTCTATAAAAACCAAGACAATAACTGTCAAACGTGTTACTTTTTAAACGGCTCTGAAACAAAATAATTTGAGGTAAATTTATATATTTTAAATTTTATAATTAGTATTTATTTAAATATATATAATCATTTATTTCGGATGAACCAGTATCCATATTTGTGTTAGTAAGTTCTTAAGAGCTAAGTTAGTAACATTACAATACAATTGAAATAAACTCAATCAATTAGACACGTGAAGTGCAATCCAGTGTCTAACAAAAGGACCGTCTAATTGGTCTGCTATTACCTTCAGAATGCTATTGGAGCTTGCTCGAATATGATGCAATATGGAGGCCGCTCGCTTTCTCATGATGGCATGAAAGCCATCAATCTGAGCCTCCATAAACATGCCAGAAGCACTACAGCATCTCGGCAGCCCCAACAACCTCCTAAAAGCATTATTATATTGTATACGAAGGGCATTGAGTGCCCGCTGAGTACAGCTGGTCCACAGGGTGCTCGTGTAAAACTATTGGCAGTATGCCCTGAACCTTGTGTACTTTACCTTGTTCGGGCATCGTTTAAACCTGCGAGCCAGCATGTTCCCACGGACAGCCAACGCCCTTCGTTCCCTCTCAACGTCCACGTCATCAGAGAGGTCCTCCGTGACCCAGTGACCCAAGTATTTAAGCTGCGTCACTCTTTTAAGCGGTACACTATTTAGTGTAACAGATGGGACGGTGTCGACTTTAGAATTCCGCGGTAGGAATACCGACACCTCGCTTTTGTTCGCATTGTACTTGAGCCCATGGGCCACGGCGTACTCCTCACATCTAACCAGTTTCCGCAAACCGCTAATTGAAGGACTCAGCAATACCAAATCGTCCGCATAACTTAAGTTATTAATGGTGGTGCCATCAATAGTGCAGCCGACTGCAGTACTACTGAGACCCTCAATCAACTCATTGATGTACAAGTTGAAGAGTCGAGGGGATGTTAAGCCACCCTGTCTTACACCATACTTCAACCTGTACTCATCGGACATAACATTCGCCCACCTTACAACATTGACTTGATTGTTAAACCAGTAATCAAGAACGTTAATGATGTCTTCGGGGAGTGAGGTGGACCTCAACTTCTCCCAATGATGTTTATAGGACACCAAATCGAAAGCTTTCGATAAATCAAGGAAGCATCCATAAATTGGAGTCTTCCTGTCAGTGTAATACCGGACAGTATGCTTAAGACATAAAATTGCAGTTTCTGTAGACAGTCCCGCTTGGAAGCCGAACTGCGCATCATTTATTTTTAGATGTTTACATAATTGTTGATCCAGCATACTGTCCAGCACTTTAGATACAGTGGTGGCTAGCGAGATGGGTCTCTAATTAGAGCCATCAGAGGGGTCTCCTGTCTTATCCTTGATTACTGGCACAACAATAGTTTTTGTACAGTCATCCGGTATGTATGAGTGTCTTATACAAAAAGTATAAAACATCGATAACACTCTAGGCAAGTGTACACCTGCATGCCTCAGGTGCTCAATACTGACGCCGTCATGTCCAGGGGACTTACCCCTCTTCATCTTGCTAATAGTCGAAGCTACTGCCTTAGCAGAGAAACTGACTGATGGTAATGTAGTTGGCCTACAAGCATCAGCCTTGAGCACCCGCGGCAAAGCAGGTGGCCGATCAGGAGGCACCACTTTGAATTTATTAACAAACAAGTCAGCAATGTCAAGTGACTTACCGTAGCCGCCGACGCTGAGAGGAGTGTACGGTCGTGGATTCAGCTTGTTGGTCTCCTTACAAAAGCTTTTAAAGTTTTTATTAGCATGCTGTGAGGCCAAAACATCCATCTTTACCTGATCCGCGTTATTCTGACACCAATTCAGTTTGGATTTGAAAATACGACGAGACTCTGTCATTTTCTCATACACTGGTCCACTACGCGGACGAACAAATGACAACCATAACTGAAACTGCGACCGCGCCTCTTTATGTGCTGGGTAAACATAGCCTGTTCCAGCCCACAACACACTTTTTACGCGCTTGAAATTTATGATCAAAGCTATCCACAGTCGCTTGACAAAGTACATGAATAATATTTGTATACATCTTTTCAATCACGGATCTATGTTCTATCTTGTTACACATTCCATCACAACACTGGCTTAGTTCTATAGGAAAATCTAAGTCTCTAAATTGTTCATTACACAACAAGTGATAATACTCATTTAAAATCACTACAAATCTTATTGATATTTGGAAAACATGACATTTGAAGATCAATATATTTTAACTGCGTGTTTGATAATTCAACATAGTGTACCATAAATTGGTTTACCGCTTTCGTCTAGCCTCTATTCCCAACTTAGTCGCCATAGGCTTTCTCAATTAATTTCCTTTTTACTACACATCTGTTCACATAATCTAAAACGTTTGTCACAGAAAGTTATGCTACTAGCAGAAATTAAAATAGCTTGGATATTAGTTCCCGGTCCAGACACACTACGCCGATGGCTAGACAAAGGATCGATTGAACCCATTAGCGTCGGGTTTTCCCTGCCTACGCAGTGGGGGCCTAGCTTTGAAGTGGTATAAGCTGTAACTATTTTAAAAGCAACATAGAATTGAAAAGAGACATACAAATACTGGAAAAGTAACTAATGTAGTTTTACAGGCGACTTCAGAATCAATTGATACCTACGCTAGCTTTTTAGGCAAAAAGCTTGATTCTTTTTACCTAAAAAAGCACTCGAGAGCAATGAATTGTGGTCACATAAAGATACCTGAAAGTTTCGGAAACAAAGAATGCCAGCTTAATCAAAGCTTAATCAAATGTTCCTTATATGAAAGTAATAAAATGTATGTGTAACTTTGTATTATATTCATAAAAAATACATAAAAAAGTAACTAATCGGATGTTATGTATATCAAAAATAGAAAAGCAACTTTTTTTCTACCACCATAAACTTTTCCTGTACTAAAAAAACTCAAGAAAATATTGTAGTGATAGAAAAAAAAATGGCTTTTCTATTTTTGATATAAGATGAGATTGGTTATTTTTTGTTTTTGTATTTTTTTAATGAATATAATACAAAGTTACATAGTTTTTGCTTCACGTACTAATATATAGATTCCTCCCAATACCAATACCCACGTCGATCAAGGCGGGGCAGATGTGGGACTGCCGTCATATTGATAAACAATGTCTAATAAAACTACAATGTCTCGCGAATTCGTCTTTTGTTTATGTCTGCGATATCTTCGGCCTTTGAGGCTGACCTGTCTGGCTGCGCATTAATAACTGTTCGATTTGTGTTTGATGTTTTATGAAACTTTATTGATAAAAATATTTTCTGTTTTACAATGAAAATGACTTAGTAGACGTGTTTATGGATACTGTTACCAATGGTTACATTCGGTTAAGTTTAATCTGGTCTCGTTACTGTCCTCTTCGTCATAATCTGCCTACAGCAGTCCGCTGCTGATCTTAGGCCTCTCCATCTGCACGCCATTCAGCTCTATTTTCAGCAAATCTCATCCAGCTGCCATCTTGCGAAGATCGTCAGTCCACCTAGTCTGGGAGCGTGGACCTTACATTTGCCGATGCGCAGTCCTACTGCCAGGCAAACGCTTCTTTCATATGGAGGCTGCTGATACTCCTGAATTCTTTAGAATTATATATTTTTTTGGTTTACTTCATGGCACGATAAGTATGTGTCTCTCTCAATTGTCATTAAATTAATTGGCATCTGCTGTGTAGGGACTACTTTTTATATCACTCAAAGATCTGTATCTACATAAAACTATGACTAATTACCACAATTAACAGCTTTTAGTACCTGCTGCTGAAGCGATTCTACTTCGGATTCAGAAGTGAATTTTATAAATCATTATGTTTACAAAAAAACCCATAAAAGTAATGTCACGGTATATCTTCATAAATATATATTAATAATGTAGGAAAACACTGTTTATTTCAACATAAAGTAGGCCGAATTGTCTCCACTTAATAAAAACATCACCGTTTAATCTTATAAATTCGATTTTTTTTTCAGTAACGTAAATTAGTTTTATTTCCCAATAATACTTTCACCGCATTTCTCATTTCGATTTATATCTGGAGTTGATCGGGTTCATTGACCTGCACCCACGCACGTGACATTATTGCGCGGGACTCCTGCGCATATACTAAATTACAAAAGGAACCTTGGAAGTAATGATTTGGCAGTTTTACCATAATGAGTAAAATATTTTTTTGGACTTATTTTTAAACTAAAGATGCGTCGTACCTCTACCGCTCTAATTTGTGTACTGTTTTTCATTTGTTATGTTAAATGGGGTACTTTCGTGTCTTTGTAGAGCAATGTTTGAGTAGAATCTTAATTTGTAATCCTTCGATTTAATGAAAAAAAAATTAAAGAAAAAAAAGGAAAAAAAAAATGAAAATGATTATCGTTATTATTATTATTTTAATCACAATAGATAAGGTATATTAAACAGTAATTAGAGAAACACGAAGTGTATATCCAGCACCCTAATTGAGTAACACACGATCAATCATAATCTGTTTCATTTTCAAAGTTCAACAATATTCACATGCGTTATTTACGTTGCTGAGCAGACACATTTTTCAAACATACGAAGCAATGGATTAGCAATCTGTTTCAAAATGATTCAGATTATGATTGATCGTGCGTCACGCAATTAGGGTGCTGGATTTGCCAGCACAGTAAACAGATTTTTCTTGAAAATATATTTTCTCAAGCAGTCAATTATTAGCAGGTTCCTATTTTAATTTAATGCTTTACATTTGCTATTGGTTTAAAATCTGTAATTAGATTCAATGAAATTAAGGTGAAAGCTCTAGGCTACCCTGTAAAACATATTGTAGTCAAAACACAACATTGTACCTGCAAATTGCAAAAAACGTCAGGAAATTTGAATTTCGTGTGCTTCCCTGGAACTTCCACAAAATTTTACATCTGTTTTTCCAACTTTCCACAAGCTCCAATTTATGCATTTCGCCAGGCGTTCTGTTTGTATGTCTGTGTCTAATTTGGTCGCTCGCCTCCATAATTAACCTTGTTTCGATTATGCCGGCAGTGTCACGGTTTGTGGGTGAGCAGACTTACAGGTAAACAGAGGTGGGTATTTTGAGGGTAGGTGACGCATGTCAATACTTTGCGGCTAAAAAGACTTATAATTATAAATCTTAAATAGTGGCGTATGCGTGGTGGCTCGTTGCTTCTCGATATGAGAAGCGTCGTTTGCTTTTCAGAGGGAAAGTTACGATAATATCAATATGACTATGTCTTTAACGACACAACATTTAATAGAGGCTAAGTAATAACAGCTGCACGGGTCGATCGTATACGATTGCCGCGGTTGGTCTGTGGATGGGTGATCATCTTTACATACCAAGACTCCTTCTTGCCTCGGAAAAGCTGTTGGTCCCCGCTGTCATTCATGGATCTTTAACAGTCGTTACGGATCGTCAGAAGTCCGAAAGTTTGACAACCAGTCTTAACAAGGGGCATCGTGTTACCAATGTAACTAGGTTTCCGGGGTCAGATAGGCAGTCACTCTATCTAAAATACTGGTATTCAGCTGCATCCTGTTAGATTGGAAGCCGACTCCAACATCGTAGGAAAAGGCTAGGCAGATGATGATTTATAGGAAACAAGATTAAAATTATAGTTCTATAAACTAACTCAGCTATACTATGGGATATCTTTTTCAATATTATGTAATGGCAACGAAATGCATCCTAATAGCTGCCTGAGGCTGCAAAGCTAATGTTGTGTGATAAACACAAGCTGTATAATACATTAGGAATCAACAAACCGTTTAGTTTTATAATTACAGAAGACTCGTGTTTCCAACAGAGCGGCACACATACAAACATTCATTTCGCGCGTTTTACGTGCGTACGATTGTTATGTGCGCTATATAAAGAATTCCGTCAAGACCGAACCGTGCGTAATGAGATCGTTTTGTTAGTTAATAGTTTTTTAATCTTTAGTAGGGACTTGGTTTTTGGGAATAGATAGTACATATAAATTTCAACGGATCCCCCCTGAACTCATTAAATAATAATTATGCTGAAGACTTCTTCTGGGCGGTTTTATTAAGCTTTACAAACTCTGGGTTCTCTTATAAGTATTTAAATAATAATTGTAATTTAATTTATTCATTTTACACTTTAAAACAACATCATCTCACAAACATTAGTTTAGCCCTGGCTCTTGTACTAGGAGCTATAAGAAAAATACTCAGAAAATTTTATAAAGATCTTTCGAAAAATAAAGAGTGTTGTCGTCCTGTGTAGCTTAGGTACAATTAACAAAAATTAAAAGAATTACTAATTAATTAATTAATTATTATCACCTAAATTAAATGAACACAAGAAAGCCTGCAGAAGCTGTAAAATTCTCTATCCAATTACATAATTATTATCATCTGTCTAGCCTTTTCCCAACTATTTTGGGGTCGACTTCCAGTCTAACCGGATGCAGCTGGTATCCAGTATTTTACATGGAGCAACAGCCTATCTGACCTCCACAGCCTAGTTACTGGGTAAACGATACCCCTTGGTAAGACTGGTTGTCAGACTTTCGGGCTTCCGAAGACCCGTAACGACTGCCAAAGATCCACGAATGACACCCAGGCTGAAGGCAACTAACAAGGCACTATCAAGTTATATAATTAGGCGCCTGAAAATTACTATCACAACACAGCTAGCTAAATACTTGTAGAAATAGAGCAACTGAATGAAAATGATCACAAAATTATAAGCTTTTCATTATCAGGGATCGTAAGTTATAGATAATTACGGGTTTTCATGATCAGCTGTCTGAAATTGTGCCGAGAAAGAATCCGGTTCCAACTTTTAGATTTTTTTAAATCCAACCTCGACAAATAAAATTCCCCAGTTATCCGCATTTAATAGTACATAAATCTAAGTTATAAACGTTGATACTACACAGCCTACAACCGCTACTGTCAATCATTCAGCAACTGTTTATATTTCTTTGTTATTCTCATTGTAAATCTTTTTAACCGTTTTGTTGTGGCCGCCATATTGTTCTGAGTTAAACCAAGAATGTATCTGTGGCGTAATTGTTTGGATGTTAGTAACCATTACAATATGTGATGCCATGGTTAGGGAAAACGGTGCCTGTGATTTTTTTCTAAGTAAAAACTTATAGATATTGAAAACTATGAGAAAACAGTTGCTGACAAGCTGATGGTAAAATATTTTCAAATAGCTCTTAAATCTCATTGTCTATGACCAGATATGTGAACGTACACTAAACAAAAGGCGAATGTAAGGATCGTAGAAGTTGGCGTTCTGTAGTTCGTGCCTACCCCTATGGGAAGAACGCGTGGGATTATGTACCTATGTATGTAAAATCATTATCTGTTAGCCTTTTAATCCATCACGACTCCAACCCGTTACATTTTTTAAAAATAAATCGTGTTGCTGGCCGTGGTCGTGTTGATGTTGTTGGCTGGTGGATATCTTAATTTTTTACGATAAATTTAAATTTTCTGTATATGCCTATTTAGAGTTTACCAACTCCTCACTGTCTCGGTACAGCTAACAGAACTTCAGCATTTATAATTCGTTCAAAATACTCACGTGGAAATCTAAAAAGCACAGTATGTTTAAAACATGTCCCTAACACAAACATAAATTCCACACGGTCGTCAAAGGTTCGATCCAGCAGGGGGCGCCAACGTACCATAAGTAATGATTGCCGTAACCGATGGCGATGGGATTTTCCACCCGTGGTAGTGTGGTGATTGTGAAACCCCTTGCGTGACAGCTCGCTGCTATGGCGGAATCTATGGAAAGGAATGTAAGTATTGTTACTGGGGTCGATTTGATACTGGGCGGCTCGGTTAGAGACTAGTGGTTATTTATAATTTTGAAATAGTTCAATGTTTATTTACTTGTAGCTAAACAACCGCATGAATCGATCGATCAGGTTAAGCTACGCTTACCGCGGTTAGTCCATGGATGGGTGATCTTTACATAATTATCAAGACCCTTCACAGATTCACAGTTCTTTGGCAGTCATTACGGGTTGTCGGAAGCCCCTAAGTATGACAACCAGACTTCAAGAGTTATCATATTACCCAGTAACTGGGTTGTGGAGGTCAGATAGGCAGTGGCTTAAATAAAATACTGGTATTCAGCTGCATCCGGTTAGACTGGAAGCCGACCCCAACATAGTTGGGGAAAAGCTGGGCAGATGATGTACCGACCTAGTCATTATAACTGCCTCCATTGTAATATTGTGATATTTATTATGGTAAAATAAACAAACATAGAAGTAATTATGGATAATGTTATTATTTCATTATGGTCTTTCAAAGTATGACTTGGACATCTGCGACATCGGTGAAGAAAAATATTGTGGGGACATCGCCAACCCGCTTTGAGTAAGCGTGGTTATTATTGCTCGTGCCTTCTTATACAGACAGGTCTTTGCACTGCATTGGTAAAATAATGGACTGGTATTGTTAAATAATACTTATTATTAAAAATAACCCTGTTATAAAATAAATTGATAAGTAACTACCTAGATATTTAATCAAACTCAAGTGTCTCACAACAGCCTTGCATCAGATATCAGGTAGAACCTTCTCCTCAAGGTCCCAACCTTCAATCATCTACCATCATTAGCTAGAGGTGGTCATAACAAGCGTCATTACATTAGCCGTAAGCTTTTAGTTAACTAGGGGTGGGACACGGTGACGTCATCAAGGTTGTGGGGCAAGGCCGGGGCTATTAATGTAGCGCTGATAAATATAGATGGTGGGTGTCTTTTATGGGGTGGCTTATAAGGTCATGTTGGAGGCTGTTGTGTGGTGAGGTTAAGCTACATCAAGTCAGACTAGAAGCAAGAAGGCACGATGACAATATTGATAATTGTTTTTGTTTCTGACGTTCTAAATACATGTTAAAATAAGAATGTTTAGATCCTCTTGTAAGAAACCAATGAATTTCCACAACATCTCCGCTATAATATTATTTTAATTCTCGTTAAGTTTTGTTAGTTTGAAAACATTATATTCAAATTCCTTGACTTCAAGATTTGATAGCCTGTTGCCATTCCTGTTGCGTTTATTCTACTTGTTGTTTTCACTACAATGATTGAGTTCCAGAATCAGATTTTTAATGCGTGTAGCAATTGAATTGAAAATTGCGACACTCTGAAATTGTAAAAATCCTAAATACCGTTCGTGTATCACTTACATAAATACGCAATTCCCAAGACTCTCTATACATACTTTGTGGAAGTCAGGCTGAATGTTCGCAATTCAAAATGGCCGTGAAACGTCACCGAAAATAAGTTTTGCCGCCAAAACAAACGCTGTCATGGCGATCAAAGTGGGACTTTTATTTGAACGTTTCGTTTGAAGATCTTTTGGTAAGTCTCAGGTTTTTATTGTTTATTACTATGACGTAGATAAATGTTATGTTTTAGTAGGCAAATAGTTTTTTTTATACGTAACAAAAGGTATAGTTTACATAGTTTAATTTTTCGTTCTTTTAGGGTTCCGTACCCAAAGGCTGCAACCAGGACCCAATTACTAAGGCTACGCCGTCAGGACCTCGGTCTTTCAGTCTGTTTGTCTGTAACAGGGTGGTATCTTAATAACCGTAATAGTAAGCTATTTGAAAGATTTTACAGAATACGTGTTACTATGGCCTTTTTCATGGCAAATAAATTAATAATGTTTTGAAGCCCTGTTTTACTTGATCTAATTTCACGAAAATGAAACATGAATGAACACTGAAAACGTTTATTAGATACCTAATAAAAGCGTGTCAAAAATTAGGGTAACACGCATGACGTGTGTAGATAACTGCCTGCCTACTGACGGGAAAGTTGCCCTCATTTGTTTATGTAGGTAGACTTTTAATGTTGTCCTGACTGAGCGATAGTGCCTTCTATTAGATAGCTATATCAGCCTATAATGTTCCCAATTTTGGGACATAGGCGTCTTCTCGGTGCGAGGGAGTGGACGGTATTCCACCGCGCGGGCTCAGTGCGTCTTGGTGGATGTACATGTCTTCGAAAGTTTGGTTCTAAGACCTGCCGGTTTCCTCACGATGTGTTCCTTCACCGTTTTAAGTGCAGTGGTGTAGCCTGTCAGGGTTTGAACCTACGACCTACAACTCTTAAGTTACCATTGCTCTCACTGGGCCACGACTGCTGTCAACTTCTCTGACACTATTAGAGAGGAAGCCTATTCCCTGTCTTGCTAAGTATGTAACATGTACATCAACAAAATGTGCCTTAACTTCCATTGAAACTTGCGTCCCTCTCGAGAAACTTTATTGTGCAAACTGTGGTAAGTGAAGGAGTGCACCTACTCGATACCTGATGTTGCCCTTTATTTATGTGTAATGTATTGATGATCCTAAATAAATACCTGATAGTAGGAATGTAATAAATATAATAAACCTAGATCGTATGTTATGACGAAAATTTCCATTAATGGGCACTAATGCCCATTAATGGAAATTTTCGTCAATATTAAATCCCTAATTATAAATAACAAGAATAAATCAAGCTAATTACTAACTGCTGAAGTGGCTGGCCATGTCCTCGAAGGACCTATGGCCGTTGAAGCAGACGAGTCCTAGAGTGGAGACTGCATATCGGCAAGCGTGGTGTGGGTCGCCCTCCAGCTAGATGGGTACTGACGTATAGAATGGATACGGAAGCCGGTGGACAATAATGAATTACTATTTATGAATGCGTCTCAAAATGTAAAAACGTATAAAAACGTTCTACCCTGGGTCTTTCAATCAATCCTTTAACCCTATGGTGTGCTATTTGGTGGGTCGAAACGCTGTATAATGTCTTTTCTAGTAGACTAAGAGGGCCCATGATGGCTGAGTCCGACATATACAACAATGTACAACACTGCCACCAGTGTCCTCTTGAGTGCTCATAAAATGATTGATGTAGTAATATTTCTAACATCAACCATTATGTATAACGGCAATTAGACACACCCATACTACAGTTTATAGGTACCTTCCCTATAAAGATTGAGTATCGCGTGATACAATATTCTAAATAATGATTGGGGTGGAGAGGCCAATCGGCCCCTTAATTATTGATGAGGTACGAATGGTAAATCAAAAGTTTCATAGAAGTCATCGGGAGTCATTAGTGTTCGGCAAAATTCAAGAGGCAAAATTCATTACTGAGTAGGGGGTTTAGATATTATATATAATTGTGAGCAGTGGTGGCGCAGTGGTACCGGCCGTGACTTACAAGTTGTTGGTCGTAGGTTCGGACCCAGACAGGGCCTTTACTGTGTGTAAATTATTTCATCACCACTGCTTTCAAAACGGTGAAGGAAAACATCGTGAGGAAACGGGTATTTCTTAGAAACAAAAATTCGAAGACATGTGACATCTACCAACCCGCACTGGGGCCGCGTGGTAAATTACGGCCCACTCCCTCTCTCAGAGAGGAGGCCTTTCTCCCAGCTGTGGGAACGATATAGGCTGATTGTGTGTGGGTTTCAAGATCTATGTATTAAACAAATGTAACCAGTTTATAGAGGCTCAGTGGTAACGGCCGCGACTTAGGTACGGTGTACTCTGTTCACAACAATTCTACCGACCAACCTTTCAAATAGAGATCATCAACCTCTATTACTTAATTGACAATTTATAACAACACGCGAGAGTGTCGACATAAAAATAGATTAGAGTACCTAAGTATGCATCGATGGCTTTACTGTCTGACCGATATCAGATAATTTGTAGTATCGACAATACAGTTGCTGATAACAAACGTACGATAGCCGGAGCTTTAGCGCTTACGTACGAAAGTAGCTTCCTGGATGTTTTGGGCTAGATTTGAATTTGCGTTAGTGTTATTTTAGCATACATCAGGTTTTATTTTAAGTCACGAGATGTTAATCAAGAGAACTATTAGGAACTTATAGAACCTAAACTTTTGATAGTCGTTACGGGTCGTCAGAAGCCCGAAAGTCTGGCAGCCAGCCAGTGTTACCAAGGGATCTTACCTATTAACTGGGTTGTGGAGGTCAGATAGTCAGTCGCTTTACGTAAAATACTGGAATGTAGCTACATCTGGTTTATTGATTTATTGAAGCTAAAAAAACGGTAACCTGTGAGTTGTTTGAGAATTGCCTCATTTGCAATCAGCAAAATCACTACCACAGTCCAGTAATGAGAACGAGGTTGGGTGAGAAAACCATCAAATTGGCAATCGTACCTACCTGCTCAAACACTATAACAAATAAACATGAATGTCCTCAGATGACCACTATTCCATTCAATAATTTTCCATAGGCAGTACCCCTGAAGCAAACTGCTGTGTTTAGTAACTTGTTTTGAAAACATGTGAAGAAGTATCAACTATTACGTTATGAAATCTAACACGATACATATTTAGTTTATACCCATGATAGAACAAGGTCAGATTATTAATGAAAAACTAACATGTTTTCATAGAATTAAGTTCTTCTAACTAAACAGCTGTGCTGCTGGGGAGTTCGTTCTGCCATTTCTTGTTCCCAGCTAAAGCACTTGGAAGTGGAGAAGGGCAGGCGTTTTGGGGGACTATCTTCTTATATAATTTTTACGTTCGAAAAGTGGTGATTCTCTGCTTACTTGGAAAATTATGATTATGGACGTTCCAAGGTAGAGCAAGGGAACTCTAAAAGTGTTCTCTCTTAAATGTATATTTTCTAAGATAAAAGATCCTATTTATTTTGAATTATTTTATTATTTATATACAGAGACAGTATTATAGCATTAGGTAATTAAAAATGGAATGAAATAGATGAGATAAGGGAGATAAATAAATCAATTAACAAAGATAACGCTGAATCATCGAGGCATTATCTATCTCCTAGCCTTTTAATTAATGCGTTGTCAAAAGCTCAAACCATCACACAATGTTATTAAAAATCACCCAGCCAGAACAATTAGTGAGTACGAAGTGAAAACTGAAACGTTTCCCTCCCTACGGAAAGTTCCCAGAATGTCGACCAGTCACTTTCCGTTAGATGGCTCCGTTTACGACGTATGGCTGACTACGGAGCTGTGGTTATAGCTATAAATATGATTGTCCCGTAGTTTACTGGTTGTTTATGTAAAGTGCACGTTACACATAAATTTAAAGAAAATTAACAAACAACGGGGGGCCTAAAAACGCCACATTATGCGATTCCTCTAAAAACAATTCACTTCCTGAATTCCCCTGTAATTCTGTTATTTGACATTTTACTTTAATAAAGCAATTCATAATTTGGTGACCATCTTACGAATTTCCATACAAAACTGTCAAACAGATGAATAGCGTGCTGTCTACGCAGATAATATTATGAATTGTCAGTTTGTGACCATTTTACGATTTTAAATATGATTCTTAATATTATCCTATTATGAATCCGTGTGATGCCGGACGTAAAAGAATAGCACCATCCCATTTCTTCCCGTGGGTGTCGTAGAACGCGACTAAGGGACTTACTAGAGAATGGGCAACAGCGTTCTCTATGCATTTGACCACCAAACTGCGATCGCCAACCCGCCTGCTAAGCGTTTCAATTATGGCAAATCCCCACTTTTGGGGGAGGCTTGTGTCCAGCAGTGGACGTCTTTCTGGTGATATGATGATGATGATGATGATTCTGAAAACGGCCTTTTTAGACGCCCAGTTCCTCCTGTAATTCCTGAAGGCTGGTTATGTATTTATATAGTACAACATTTCTTAGAAGATAGGCTTGCCTCCGAAAATGTACATCCATTTACTCATCATTATCTGCTTAACCTTTCCCCAACTATGTCGGGGTTGAATTCCAGTCTAACCGGATACAGTTGAATAGCAGCATTTTATATGGATCGACTGCCTATCTGACTTCCACAACCCAGTTACTGGGTATTACGATACCCCTTAAGAAGACTTGTAGTCAGACTTTCGGAGATCCACGAATGACAGCCGGGACTAACGGCTTAACGTGTTTTCCGAGGCACGGAGAGGTTTTGGTATGTAAAGATGGTCACCCATCCACGGAAAAACCGCGGCAAGCGAAGCTTAACCTGATAGATCGACCCGTTGGCTGTTATTACTTAGCCACAAGCCCTCCACATCCATTTACTAACGATTAAAATGATCATTATGAATGCAGAAGTGACTGTCTGCATGTCAGTTATAACCTTTATGTGCCTAAACGACTGAAGCGATTATCATGAAATTGGACGGACCTGGAGAAGGAGATAGGTTACTTTTAATTCTAGATATTTCTTTAAAAAAATGCCAAAGTTCACGCAGGCGACGTCGCGGCAAATAGCTAGTATATAATTAAGTTTACACTAGGTCGGTAGAGCTGGTTCAACTCATAATTTTAGCCGAAAGACGTCCACTGCTGGACATAGGCCTCCCCCAAGCTCCGCCAGTTCGACCGGTTCTGTGCTTCTGCATCCAGTGGACGCCTGCGGCCTTCTCACGGTCATCGCTCCACCATGAGGGAGGCCTTCCAACTCTACGTCTTCCGGAACGCGGTCGCGACTCCAGAACCTTTCGGCCTCATCGGCCATCTGTTCTGCGGGCAATGTGCCCTGTCCACAACCCACTTGGTGGCATTGTACCTTGGTTCTCCTGCGGATCTCTTCATTTACTGGTTCAACTACCTCTTCAATCATTTCACCTTTCTTTAGCTAAATAAATAGATTTAAAAAACTTAATTATTACACGAATGCATTTGTTGTGAAACATTTTGAACATTAACAACAACAATTTTTGGAAGAAATCAATCTTGTTTCGTTTTGTAAATATTTTGGTTCAATGTGCTACACCTGTCATTAGAGCCCGGGCACATGGGCTGCAGGTGAAAAGTTAACAGCCTATAGATTTGTGATGATTTGTTTATTATTATTTTACTCATTTAATTTGTACTGAGAGAGGAAAAATCAGGTAATTTTTAGTAGTAAATACGATGATTAATGACTGTTAATCCTAAGCTAGGTAGTGTAGCATACATGGGTAAGAAGCCCACTTAGATTGTACAGTCAGCATCAAAAGACGAAAAGAAGTTAACATCGACAATAATTCAAATAATTGTCTATAATCTTTGTTCCTTAGTGTTTCTTTTTTTTTGTTTTTTTTTTTTTTTTTTTAAAACGTGTTGGTGCGTTTACAAACGTTTAAACTCACATACACAAACAGCCAGACCCGGAACAACTATTTGTAGGTCATACCAATATTTGTTCCGTGCGGGAATCGAACCCGCGACACGCAGCGCAGCAGTCAATCGGTTAGCCGCTGCGCCAACCGTGCCGTCAAATGCTTTGACTTTGTACACCTTTTTGAGTCAGATTGTACTATACTACGAGTATGAGTGAAGTAATAGACATTGATTGCTACATTCAAAGTTGACGACAAAGATAGACTGAAGTTTGCGACACAAAACTCTAAGTTTCTACGATATCTATTACACTGAAATATTACCTCACACATTAGTATTATTTTTCAGACAAAAGAATAACATTTTGGACGTGATTGTTAACAGAATCATAGCTCTGAAAATTCTTTAAACTTCGCTCGTTGCCAACGTTCTATGGAAATGAAAAAAGAAAAATAAACTCATTGAATTATTTCCTCAAGCCATTTTTCTTAATGTTTCCTTGAAGTGACGTTGACTAATTGGAGCACTCATAGATATGTTAATTGGGAATTTTAATATTTTCAGACACTTTGCAGACAGTGTTAATAGTGTCTCAATAATAATAATGACTTCCGCTAATTTTGCATGATAATTAAAATAATTAGGTAAGAAAATACAAGGACGTTTTATAGATATTATAAAAAATGCAACGTCTTTCTGTCTGTCTGTCCGTTAAAGCCTTTTCCTATTGTAATTTTTATTTATATTAAAATTTTTCATTCTATGTAGGGGTTGGCTTATTTTACACGGAGCGACTATCTGACCACCACAACCCAGTTACTGGGTGTAGCTAACACAATACGCCTTGTTTGTAAGACCTTTGGAATTCTGAATACCTGTAACGATAGTCAAAGATCTCGGATAACGGCCGTACTTAATGGCTTAATGTGCTTTCCGGGGCACGGATGAGTCTCGATATTTATGTAAGTAATGGATGATCACTCATCTACGTACCGACCTCCGCAAGCGTACGTTAACCTTCAACCGACTCGTGTGGCTGTAATCATTTAAACACTAAGGTATTTTAATTTTAAAATAATTGATAATGTATCGAATCAGCGAAATATTAAAAAAAGACATGTAGCCACGCTGCTAAGGCCGAAAGTCTGACAACCAGTCTTATCAAGGGGCTTGATAAGATTGTGGAGCGACCTCCATGGGGTAATCCCCATGACTGGGTTGTGGAGGTCCCTCCATGTAGAAAATTGGTATTCAACTGCATCCGGTTTGTCTGGAAGCCAACCCCAACACGTTGGGAAAAGGCTAGGTGGATGATGATTTATGTAGTTAAGCTTATATTCATGAAACAAAGCTCTCAGCAGCTGTTAATTGCATCGCATAAGTATTTCAGTGATAAAAAATACTACTTTTTATTTAATTGCATCCGTTCGTCTCGGCTCGACCTGAATTAATCTAAAAATAAAACAAATCTGTTTTTCGCGAGTTTGCGTACTAGTTAGTGCTTGTAAACAGAAGTCAGGCGTTGCAAACATTTGGACGTTTAGGATTATTGGCCCCGAATTTAACGAGGGTCAAGATACTTAGCGCATGGTTTGATAAGTGTCTAAATATTGACATAACTTTTTATTTTACATTTCAGTGACTATCAAGATAGCCTAGACAAGTGGCAATCGCTTTCAAAGTATTTCGTATTTCTACAATTACTAAGAACAGGATTGTCATTAGCTTCTCGGTAGCTTATGTCAATTCAATACATGTTTGTGTGACTTATGTATCACCGTTATCGCTGATAGAGAGAGCTATTGTCTAGACCCTACGTTATTATGGTTTAAATTATTCCGTTCTCATCCGTAGGACACCGATTATAGAATTCTGTGTCATGAAGATTCTATTAAATGTGATAAAACCTATTTATTTAAACTTAAATCAATGTAGCTGCAGACCAAAATAAAACTAGAAAATAAATACAAATAAAAAATTCAATTCTTGGTTCTTCTGCATCTTGCACGTTATATTCTCTCTCACTCTTTAAAATCTTTTATATTATATTATTTAAATAAAGTTCATACAAAATAAAAACTAAAGATAAAGCTGCATTCAGACAACATGCTACTTTATTAAAATTCTCTTTTTTTTATAGCTCTACAGAACCTTGCCAAGATTAGGAAAAAAAGTACAAATGTGGGTCGAATCATTAAAATAAATTAGTCTCCTTCAAAAGTTGCACATGAAATCAAACATGTTCAATACCCCTGACTTACTCAAAGACATTGACGAAAAACAATGAAATTCTCTGCCAAATTCATTATTATAAAAGTTTATACAATTTTTCGTTTTATTACTCTAGATTTACGTGAATTAAACGTACCAAACTTCAAGAGTAATAGACAATTTACTTTGTTTGCAAAGAATTTATACGTGCGTCCGCGCAAATCAAGGCGCGGATAAATAAATAATGTAATGTAATGGACATTCTGAAACGCTGAAATGTTTCAGTGGCCATCACTTTGGTAAATAAAACGTCGAATGGGGTAAAAGGTTGTTGTACCCATCGATAGAAGATGAGTTTAAAATCTATCGACACCGAACTACGCAGTTTATATTCGCTCGTATGTTTGTATGTATGTTGATTTTGTGTCTTATCCTTTATTTTGACGATTACAGGTCATCTCTGTTTTGATTCAAGCTCTATCTGCGCAAGATTGGGGTTAAATCGTTCAATCCTAAATGGAAGATTAAATTGTTTTGGAGCTAGGTATTTCTGTCCTTGAATAAACTGTCTATTAAAATGAATGATTAGGTCTTATTATGGAATTATTGTTACTGTGGTGTTTTGATCCGGGGCATAAGCTATCTGACATTGCAACAATTTTCCAGCCAAATGTTGGCGTTACTTGCAAGTGGGCTCCTATCTAAATGCAGTACCCACATATTATCAGCCTATGATGTTTGCACTGCTAGGGGGCCGGTACCCCCTATTTGTGAAAGGGACGTTATAATCCACCACGCGGGCCCAGTACGGGCTGGTGGATGTCATATAATGTCTTCGAATATTTGGTTGCTGGTTTCCTTACAAAGTTTTTTCTTCACCGTTTTGACAGCAGTGGTGATGAAATGCAATTAGAAACACAAAGTAAAGTACCTGCCTAGGGTCAAACTTACGACCGACACATAAGGCGAAGTCGATACCACTGCACCACATTTTTTATAGAAAAACGTTTTTCAAGGCCTTGAAAACTGCAGAAGTGTCTGAATATCTCAAATATCTCTACGTACCCAATTAAAACCGGCTAACACAAACAAGTAAATACGTCCAGATGGCGCGCATTGTCATTTGTATACGATCATAAACTCACTTTATGACTTTGTTGATTTTAACGACTCCGTTAACTGTCCTATGGAGAGCTCTATTTACTTTGTGAATTAATGAACTTTACTTTATACCTATCATGAATTTATATCTTCATATTTGCTGAGGGAATCTGATGTGTTAAAATAAGATTAATTAAGATCACTTTTATACCACACAAAAACACACCAATACACCGTAAATTATACCACATCAGTATTGAAGGAAGGAAGGCTATAATAATAGGTACATTATTATGATAAAAGTGTGTAATGATCAATGCACACGAGTTTTAACACACTTGCGAGGAAATAAGACACTAGTACAGATCGCGCCACGTAAGTTGTACCATAATGGCGGATATTATTTCAAGTTACCTGGTGCGATCTGTAATTTATTTATAATTTTCAGTACACCAATGACTATGCTAGAAGTTGACATCATTCCTTTTCCGTGCGAAGAAACGAGTACACGCGCTCCTACCTTCGGGTGTTTGTTCTGGTTTGGGTTCAACTTACGTGCCGCGATCTTTATTGAGAATTGCTCTTCTTCCCTACATGTAGTCGATATTTTTGATAATAAATAACCATACAGCGAAAACATTTCCAAATATTTGCTGATTTTGTTTCTTCCGCATGCGGGCGCTGCGCCGCGCTAGCGACGCATGCGCAGGTGTAAATAAAAGCACTGGGAAAACCACTAAACAGCCTATATTAAAACCCTTTGCCTAGAGAATACTAATGTAGTAATGTAAAATAAAAATAAGACACGAGTGGATAAGAAGCTGAATTATGAACCTAAATACGAGTTACTTTACGAGCAATAGTGTTGAAAATGGAATTTCTAGGTTTGGTTGACTCTTCGTTGCAGTGGCAAAGCGAGTGTTTCAGAGTCAGAATGTCAGTTTCCATGTAATGAATATTTGAGGGTGATAAAGTAACGTACAGTAAAAACGTACATACCTAACGGGTGAAAGCAACCACTAACACTATCAGCTTTTAGCATGTAAGCAATTTTGTATTCGACATACACTATATTCAAACTAGGCTGAGAGTTAGAACTTTTTGAATGTTAAAATTACATAAGACAGTTCCCCAAAACGCCGGCCCTTCACCACTTCTTAGTGCTTTAGCTGGGAAGAAGAAGTGGCGCAACAATATACACTGCTCTTCAATGTACTAAATAGTCAATTTTAGTATGTAATACGAGTAGAGCAACATCCAGTCACAAAGTAATTTATTATTATCTATGCATTATTAAAAACTCCAATGTCAAAAATCCAGACACAACACATTTCTCTTGCTAATAAAAATAATACACAATCTGGTACCTTCATTATTTAACGTTTTGGTCTCATTCTCCATCATAACAGTTGACAGTGTGCCAAAAGCGCGATATCTATCAGATACGACCTAGTCTTGGTCATTTTAACGTACTCGGCTATTTCCGTACATCGTTGGGAATCAAGAAGTATTGCGGATGAGCAGATAAATTTAATTTTTCAGTGTTTATTTTTTATGTCTCTGAAACTATTTTTTAAAGTCTAGACAAATGTCGTTGTTTATGTAGAATGTCAAAAATGTTTGAATAATGTTTATTGCTAATGTGATGTAGTTTGTGGGTCAACGCTCGCTTGCGATCACTATAGTTTTTTTTGGAAACCAGGCGTGATGTTATGTAGTAATCTACATAACATCACGCCTGGTTTCCCCGATGGGTTAGGCAGAAGTGCACCTATAGTACATCCACATCGCGCCAGTTATGTTTAAGTTCCATATAACAGGGGGCGACCATATTGCCACCAACGGGGTTCAAATCCAGACTCCGGGCTGCTACTGAGAAATTCAAAAATCAAAATCAAAAATCAATAGTCATTTAT
This sequence comes from Polymixis lichenea, assembly GCA_949091785.1. Lineage (NCBI taxonomy): Eukaryota > Metazoa > Arthropoda > Insecta > Lepidoptera > Noctuidae > Polymixis > Polymixis lichenea. The sequence continues at coordinate 1,189,494 of OX420944.1, forward strand.
TCAAACTAATTTTGACGTTCAAAAAGTTCTGACTCTCAGCCTGAGTCAGAACTTTTTGAACGTCAAATTACATAAAACAGTCCCCCAAAACGCCCGCCCTTCACCACTTCTTAGTGCTTTAGCTGGGAAGAAGAAGTGGCGCAACAAACTCCCCAGCAGCACAGCTGTCTGTTAAGTTAGAAGAACTTGATTATGTACAATAATAGGTGAGTAATTAACATTACTAAACACAAAACATAAAATAAAATTATTTGCCATATGTCAGCTAGCACACGTTATTATACCAACAAAACATGGAAATTAAACTCAAGCAGATACAAATCATAAAAATGGAAAAAACCAGATAGTAAAACCCAATAACACTTTGCCCGACCTGGGAATCGTACCTAGGACCTCACGCTCAGCATTAGCGCATACGACCACTAGACCAACGAGGTAAACAAACAAATCCTACAAAAGACCTGTCTGATGGAAATGGTGACGCCACCAGCAACTCCAAGGCATTAGATGCTGCATTGCTTATTATTAGAGACAAATTGACAATGTTTCATGTACCTATCTTTATGTAATCTCGCATAGAAATGCTCTTTGGAGCGTGTTCTTCTTCTTCGTCGTTCCATCAATGCCGATCGCGACCTCATGACGCGTCTCCAAGTTATGCGGTCACCTGGACCACTCGTTAGATGCTGCCTCTAACAGCCTTCTCGAGCGCGTGACCACTTTGCCAGTGCTCTCCCTTAAGCACGTTTTCTTTCTACTCGACCCAGTATCATTAGCCTTTCCAGACCATGCTTACGTGAAAAGTCGAAAAAAGCAGAGGGCACGCTCCTGGCATATTGTAGATAGCCGCTTGGTGATGTTGAGTACCTCTAGTCTGGATTAATTCGTTGTCATGGCGGTCCATGGTATACCCAATAGCCTCCGCCATCACCACATGTCGAAATCACCTATCTTAGTGCTTTCACAGCTTTTAATGCACCACGTTTCTGCGCCACATAAAAAGATGGAATAAATTAGAGCACGGATCAGTCGTATTTTGGTATTCCGCTGGATGCCGCGGTTCTTTGAAATTTTCCCCATACTGGTCATTGCCTTTTGGCCATACTAGTACAACGACAAATTCTCTAAAACTACCCTCATTCGTGATTAGTGATCCAAGACACACGAACTCGCTGACTTTAGCTGGCCAGTAGATTTGAGCTCGGCCAAAGTCGCGGAAAGAAGCTGGTGCAACATAAAACAATGACAGAACATCTTTACCTACGGACCAACAAAAGAGATCCATCATTTCCTATTTACATGTCAGCGAATTACTTAATATTATTGTAATCGTTGAAAATCTGTTAGTAGTGCCTTAACAAAGTATTTGTAAAGTATCATGTTTAGTTGACAATAGTCGTAACTACCAAGATACGTGACCGCGTCAATACGACTTATTGTCTTTTGTTTTAAACTTAGGTTTTAAAGCAGCATTGTTTGAACAATGTCCAAAAGATTATGCATGCTGTGCTTAAACTTAGTCATAGCTGCAAAATACCAGATTTACATAATATGTACTTCGATTTTCAAGGTCTCCTAAAAATAGTCTACTGTCATTTTTTCTAATTTAAACCGGTGGTCTTGGACAGTTTCAGCGGTTCACCTAATTGAGTCTAGACGTCGTAGGCATGATTAAGATATCAATCTGCCTAACCTTTTGGCTGGGGTCTGCTTCCAGTATAACCGAGTGCACCTGAATAACAATATTTTACATGGAGCGACTGCCTATCTGACCACCACAACCCAGTAACTGTCTAATGCGATACCCCTTGGTAAGACTAGTTGTCAGACTTTTGAGCTTCCGACGACTGTGTACACATAACAGCCGGGACCAACGGCTTAACGTGCTGCTCGAGGCACGGCACCCATCCACGAGCCGACTGCGGCACGCGTAGCTTAACCTTTGATCGACCCGTACGGCTCTTATTATTTAGCATAATTAACATATGAGCGAATAATTAATCTTGACTATTCTAAATCTCTTAGCGATTCCAATAAATTCAAATGTCGGAGCATAGCTATACTGTTGTAATGTACGTAGGTCCTGCTGTGATGTGCTTTCATAATGGAAATTCACAGTAACATCCCAATGTAAAACAGTAACATTTAGCGTTAACCATAATCTACATGATATATTATTATATCAATAACCAATGGCAGTCATGTCACCATGTGCAACTAACTCCTCAGGAATGTCAATACCACCACGCTCAATATTACGATGTAAATAATAATTAGATCATCCAGCAGCTTCACACTCATCAGCACTTGGCATTGAACAGTGCCAGCGAACTCGTGGTGTAATTAGACGAAAGGTTAGAGGCCACGTGACGTCAGTAGGTAAGAATTAGGAGTAAGATATCAGTACGGAATTTTGTGCCAAGAATTTACTTTAGTTGCTGACAGTCAGTTAGGCGTGTTCCAGTACAAGAAAGAAAGACGGAAAAAAATCACACGCACAGGAAATACAAGCAACTAAAAGATTATAAAATCCAACAAAATCATTAAAACAACACAAAAAGAATATTTAAACTTCTAAGTACAACTAAGATGAAACTAACCAAATAGAGATAACAACAAAAATATAAAAAGAAGAGCTGAGCGAGGACAAAAAGGGTCCTATCTTAGCAAGATGCTACGATATAAAAAAATACCGCAGTTGACTTTCAGCTTCAAAAGTTACAGATTTCTCCGAGTCACGTGAGATATTTCCTGTAACTGGCAAACGTTTTTAGCGGCATCTACAACGTCATTTGCGTACTACGCATCACACTGACGTCACGCAAAATTTTGCATCGCGCAAGCAGTGTTTACCGCGTAACTAGCATTCTTACAACGTCCCGACATCAACCGTCAGGCAGATGCCTGACGGTTGATCTGTGGGCAGATGCCCACCAGACAAAACACCCGTCTCGTCGGAGGATCTTCCCTGTTCATTAAAGTATGAGTGAACTTTAAACCCTGTTTCTCATACCCCTAAAAGTTGAAGGCTTTGTCACATCGATAATAAGCGTATCTTTGGAGTGATAAATATGGTTTGTTTAAATATAGTCTAATTTTTTCCCTTAAATTCTTCATGTAAGAAAGTTACGAAATCCCGGGACAAATGATTAGTCGGCTACACAGTGTTGAAGAGAGCTCGGAGAGCTGGTATTAGGATTGAGTTATCTATACGGGAACTTGTGCCAAGAATTTACTGTAGAAGTTGGCAATTCAGAATTGGACGTGTTAGTGGCCATGGCAAAAATACCGAGATTCTTCTCACGCCATGGGATTCTTCTAACGTTCAAAGGCTCAATCATTTTAAAATGTATAAACTCACTTGAACACCGAAAAAAGGTGATGGACGAAATCATTCTCTACAAATTAGTAAACGGTTTACTAAATGTTCCCGATCTTATGGCGGAATTAAGTATAGCTGTGCGACAGAAAGCTACTAGATCTGGTTGCGAAACCGTTACCTTTGCTACAAACCTGCAACCTGTTAAACAACAACATTACCCTTGGTATCATCGCACTTATTAACCGTCTAGTGAGAAACAACAATAAAATCGCTACATGGGCGAAAAGCATCTTTAACCAAAAAAAAAAAACTCATTATGTTATTGTTTTACTAAAAAAAAAGAGATTTACTGTAACTAGCAAAAGGACTACCCCACTTTACAGATCTTTAGAGTGATAGTGTGAATTTTTTCCTTAAATTTTGCAAACAAATGTAAAATAAATCTTGAAAATCTCGGGATGATAAGGAGGGTGTGAAGACGGTGTCTCCTACCTAGGAAGTTCCGAAGACGGAAGTCAGAGTCGCACATTTATTTGTAGAGTTCCGACATTCTTTTAGCCCACACAGAGCCTATCCATGAAAAACAGGAAATAAATTAACATAGGAAGTACCGGCGAACGGTGATACCAGTCAGGAATTCATTATCATCATCAACCTGGGATCAAACATCCCAAGTCACCACTAATCCTCCAATCAACATTATAAAACAAAAAACCATTCATGAAAATTATTTTTACAGCTCATGTTTACGCCTCAAAATAGCGGAGAAGGGCGATGTCCAAAGTACACAGTCCCTTGTGACATCGAGATGACATTAATAGAATTCTGACGTAGATACATTTATTTATTTACTATTCTATTCTACGGTCCAATGACAATTCAGCGGTTGTAACCCCGAAAGTTCCGCTTTTTGGTCGTCACGAGAACTATTTTGGGTTTTCTGGAAGACTTCATAATTATGAATATTATAAATGTGAAAGTCTGTATGTTTAAATATTTCTAACTCAGTCACGCAAAGATGACTAACCAATTTGGATTGAAAGCCACACAGGTAGTTTGTAACTTGGATTAACAAGTGGGATACTTTTTGTTACTCTAATACGTTCCCGTGGGATAATTTCTGACCTCCACGCGGGCGAAGCCGCTGGCAAAAGCTAGTCCTTAATAAACTAATAGTTTATTAAACCAATAGATACCTAGATGGTCTGACGACCTTAAAATGTTGACTGGAACTAACTGGATCCAGATGTGGCGCAACAGGGGAGTGGAATATATCCAACAGTGAACAATAATAGGCTGAATTGATTTATTTATTTGTTAAAATGCAAAGTGCATTTTAAGATAATATAACCGACAGAAGAAGGCAACATTCTCGCCAAACACAACTTGACAATGATGGAGATCACAATCAACGTTAAATAGAGTGTCATTTTTTGGAACCTCGTTTTAACGTTTTATCCATACTCAGGTTTTTAACTGCAAATTACTTTTCACTGTTACTAACTATTTACTGTCCCACAGTTACTTGATTCCCTCACAATACTTATTTGAATAGATAACTACGGAAATACGTGTCTATTAGCAATTTAATTTACAAATAGATTCGCAGTTAACCGTAAAATTGACACGACTATTTTTATCCACAGTTTATAAAAACACACTATATTATTGTAACAGTTTTCAGAGTGAGTCAACTGTTATTGAGGGACATTTTTTACACTGTGACCTTGGCTGGTAACGTATCGGTTACGTTCTTCTGTTTTGATAGTTATTTAGTACGTACTTGAAAGTAAAAATAGGTAGATACCTGTACGTTTTACATACGTACACGTTATGGAGTGTTCAAGGCTACAATTGTTTTCAACGATAACGCGTTGCCATATAGGTTATATTTTTTAGCTCACATTACTTCCTGCTTTCTTTTCATTCAGAATATTAGCTGTTGATGTTTCTTCGTTATCAATATGCCCTGACTGCTGATCATGTAGAAGTTGGAAATAGGTTTTTAACCTTCTGGCATCACATTCAGCGAAGCGGCTTTTTCATGCCCTCAAGTTCATTCCTAATCTTCCATCTCCAATGGTTGCCAGTCCTCTAAGTTATGAAGCCTGACCATTGTGGCTTTAACTTACTCTTCTCCTCTTATGTGCTCTTCTTCTTCCTTCTTTCCTTCTTCTTCTTCTTTCTCTCCCGAAATAGCTCGTCTTGATTTTCAACATAGAGAAAATACTCCCACATTGCCTCGTGAAGGTAGTACAAGTAAAGCTAGGTGTTTTTTAAATATTTGTGTATACCAATAAAATGCGTAGGCTCCCATAGCTCAGCGGTAACGTCCCACCCTCTCGTCGCCTACACGATTAATTGGATTCAGTTTCGTCGGACACAAATCTAATTTGTGACCGTGCTTAGCTAGCCTACTTACTGGCTTAGTGAACTAAATGTTTAGGTAAGAGATTTTCGTTAGGGAATTAGTTGATAATTGCTTTGTCATCTATATCTGGACTTTCATTTCCATATGGTGGTTAATAAATTAATGTCAAAATTATCATCCAGTATTTGAAGACTGCTCAACTTATAAAACTGACTGCCATCGAGAATGAAAACTGAAAGAAAAGCGTAAAGTAAATTAATAGTGTTTGCAAAATAATCGTTCTTCCAAATGATCCTTATCGACACTGTGTTTATACACTTGTCCGTATGTATGGATTACTGACTATTGCGTGCACGGATTGGACAGGTCCACTAAAATCTATGTGGTTTTTTCCTCAACGGACCATTTCAGACACTAATCTACACGCTCCTCACGATTATCTAACTAAGATTATTCTTGTATTTTGACCTCTTAGTTTGTTTCGGTGTTTCTTCTGGTAATGCTCTGAGCATTCGAATAGAAAAGAGCGATTTCGGATAGTTTTCAAAATATGATTGACGTGTGAAAGTGTTTGTCAAACCAACTTACATAAATAACATAACATATTTATCACTAACAAAAATGCACCCTTGTTTTAAAGATGTTTGAAATCTTCGCTTTACAAACAGTCCCTGTATAACGCACAAATAAGTATGTCGATCAATAATGTACATCAGTGTGTAAATGTACTGCACCCGTGTCTATTGAAACCTATTAGTTCAAGTGATCTCAATATCGATTCAATTCACAGCTAATGTCTAGAATCGATTTTAAAAAGACGATGACAGATATGTATGGCTGTTTTGTCCTTGATTTGTGACTTTTTATGCAGATTCTATAAATAAATAGATTGCTGCAATTGTGATTAGGTTAACATGAGACTTGAAATATGGCTAACTGTTATTTTTCCTGACCACGTTTTTTTCCATACCATAAACGGTGGCTACTTTAGTTTTCCACATCTTTTTAGCCATAGAAACAAAGTTTTATCTAAATTAGTCTTTTTGAACCTGTTATTATGTTCATTGTCTGAACTGATATCCTTAAAGAATGTCTTGTCATTGAGGTTCCATTTTCATCCTTCAGATTATCATTGAGATTGTCTCACGTCGCCACGGCGATGGTTGATATTCGTTCAATCTAGTTGCTTTATCAGCTAATACAAGAAGCAATTCTTTTTTGACGTTTCATAAGTGGCCATGTAGGTTTACGTGCATTAAAATATTGTAAATTGTGAATCTGCTGCAGTAATTTCTAATTTTATTTTCTAATTTGATACTTCCATTGTTCTCGCGCCGTAATAACTTTATCTTCCTCATTCCAGGTTACGGCTGCTTCCAATGGCTGCTGCTCATGTCCTGCGGTGCAATCTACGCGGTGTGCGCGCTTAGTACCACCACCCTCAGCTTCGTGCTGCCGGCTGCGAAGTACGACTTCCAACTGACCTCCAGTGATAAGGGCAGGCTCACTGCCACGCCGCTTATTGGTGAGTGAAGGAGTTATATTAGAATATATTTGTTGAGTTGCCAAAAATCGTTACTTAGTCTATGACTATTATTCATTAGGTAAAATACTTTTCACGATGCCCACAGTTCATGATGCTAAGCTAAGAGGGATTTATTGTGTTACACGAAAGGATTGAATAAGAAATGAGTACGTAAGAAGAAGTGTGAAAGTGGCACCAGTATCTGCGAAGTTGTGTGGAAATTGGTATGTGCTTGTTATACGGAGGTATGAGGAAAATGTCGTGCGGCAAGTTTTGAGTATGAATGTCGATGGCTAATGGAGTAGGGCTAGACCACTGAAACGATGGATGGAATGTGTGTATAATGATATGGTGTGAAAGGGGGTGACTACTATAAGAAGTTTGGAAGAAAATTACATAATAATATATAATTCTTTATTTCACCAAAAAAAGTCATCATATTACAATTTTCAAAGACTAAGCGCATATTAGGCTTATAACTAGGTCACAAGCTAGGTTTATGAGCCTGTGTCTTAGGAGTCGGTGATTCTCCATAACAAACAAAGCTATGTTATAGTAAATCAGGACGTTTCAACAATAAGCAAATGGTGTAAAATAAAACACAAAATGAAAAACGTTTAACTTTGTGGAGAGGTGAATAAATATAGGGTTTGCGTGTGTGTAGTGAGTGAGTGTAAGATGTGTGTGAGTGTGTGTAGTGAGTAGGTGTAGGGTGTATGTGGTGAGAAAAAATAGGGTGTAACCAGTACACATACGTTTGGTTACATTGAGAATTATTTAGTTCATTATCATTGTAAATTACCCAGCAGAAAGATCCTCAGTGTTGTCATAACTTAGTGTTTGGACTTTTGGAGATAATCTCTAAGTAGGTTTTTGCATTGATATTTAGGGCACGAATAAATTTTTAGCTTTTTATTTAGGAAATTGTTCATTTTAATGCTATTAACGTAGAATTGGCGCTTGGCAAAGGCAGTTCTATGGCGTTCGTGGAGGAAAACATTATTAAGCATAATGTTTTCCCCCTGTCTGCCAGTCGGTTCCTTTGGAGGGCGGGCAGAGTGTTTACGTAAGGTCGACTGGACCACATAGAGTTACCTGACTGTGAGTTCCTTGCAATCAGAATAGAGCTGTACAGTGGGGTATCTACGCGAAAGAGAAAGCATTACCTTAAGGACAACTCTTTGGGCTCTCTCAAGGAGAATAAAAACATTTTGGGTGGCACCACCCCAAACGGGTAAGCAGTACGTTAGGATAGACACAGGGCAAAATATACTAATTTTAGCGTTTCGTAATCAGCAGAGTTTCGTAGCTTGTTGAAAACACATATTAGCTTACGTATTCGAGACGTGACCTTGACTATATGGGGGTGCCAGTTGAGATACTGATCAATGAGTACTCCTAGACACCTTACACATGTGGATTTGGCGAGGAAGAGGCAGCTACGCCGCGTTGAGGCAGCATAAGCGTGTGATTTTAGGGTAAGGGAATAAAAGGGACACAGATTTGACCGAATGGCAAAGGGAACGTAAACTGATTTATCAACATTTAAAATGAGCATGTTATCGGCCAAACATTTCATTACGGAGGACAGCGCAGCCTCGGCGTTTTGGTATGTCTGGGGCCAGTCACAACCGTCTACAACAAGGGCAGTGTCATTCGCGTACGTGTATATTTTATACTTGTTGAGAGGCAGTTTGCAGAGGTAATTAATATAATTGAGAAAGAGTGTAGGCCCCAGAATACTGTCTTGTGGAACACCGTATGTGATTGGAAGCTCATCACTTTCATGTGGACCAATTTTCACTATTTGGTTACGATCACTGAAATAGTCTGTGAAGATTTTCAATGGGTGTCCACGTATTCCAATGCTTTCCATTTTATTCAATAGGGCTCGGGTAGAAACGGTGTCAAATGCCTTTGACAGATCAAAAAAAATTCCCAGGCCGTTGAGTTTTTTATCTAGCGTCCTAACCACGTCTGTAGACAAATCCATGACCGCATGTTCGGCTCTAACTCCATTTCTGCAACCATATTGGTTATTCGCTAAGATGTTGTTTGCTTCGAGAACACTGATCAGGTTCTTATTCAGTATTCATTCTAAGATCTTTGACATTGCTGTTAAAATCGAAATTGGACGGTAGTTATTGACATCATCTTTACGTCCAGACTTGTGGATGGGGTGAACTATTACTATATTTTTAAACGCCGTTGGAAAGGCACCAGCCCTCAACATTATTTTTTGCATTACGAAACTGTTTCTTTTCATACGAGCGCTTAAGTTTTCTCAGCAGGGAATTGCAGATTGCGATAGCGAGTGTAAGTGATTTTTAATGTAAGGTTTTCTTCCACCTTTTGAGTTAAAAGGGGCTTTATAAATTTATAAATGTAAATGTATCTATAAAACTAGTATCAAGCTTTGAATATCAAAATGGTTACTGCTTATTTACTATATATGAAGGTTCCTATGAATATGGTTTCTAGGGAAAGGACTTCATGAAGTAAAGAACAGAAAAACAAGACTAGACATTTATTTCAATTAGGCTTGTCAATATTTAATCAGAAAGCTAGTCGTTCATTCCAAAACTGATCTTCATGGAGAAGAAGGACAAGAAACTCCATGGAAACAGTATTGAAGTATGTCATCAACACATTTCTTACATTGCTATGAATTATCACCATCAAACATTGCTATAATAAGCAACAATTATGTTATAATATCAAATTACTTAACTTACACGACATCTGGTTGATATATTTCACACAACAACAGCACTAGAACCAACCAACTGAACATCTAACGAGCAACCGCTTCGATAACGTCATTACAATGCTTTTTAACCCCCGACGCAAAAACGACGGTGTGTGTGTGTCTGTGTGTCTGCGTGTCTGTCTGTGGCATCGTAGCTCCCGAACGGATGACCCGAATTCGATTTTGTTTTATTTATTTTATTATTTATGTACACACAGTAAAATACATACAAGATACGGCATAATTAGTTATGTTGGTTTTATTTGTTAGAAAGGTGAATTAGTCGGGAGTGTTCTTAGACAGGTTTCATCAACATCGGTTCAGCCGTTTGAAAATTATTAGCTGTTTTTAGGTCAGTGAAGGGATTTGACCATCTTCCACGGGTCTGATCAAGTAGAAATTTGGTATTCTATTACTTCAATGATACTAGACGAACAAAGTAACCTTGAACTGATGCTGGAGCAACACCTGGAATTTCTAGGAAACCCAAGTTACTCACCAACAAACAGCAGAAGTATGGTGTTTGGGCTCATTGAAAAG